>CM019066.1:154804404-156004404 GCA_009667805.1 Leptobrachium leishanense | reverse complement strand
TTGTCCCCAGCTCATGGATTTGCCCCAGCTCATGGATTTTCCCCCAGCTCATGGATTTGCCCCAGTTCTCACATGGATTTGCCCCCAGCTCATGGATTTGCCCCCAGCTCATTGATATGCCCCCAGCTCATGGATATGCCCCAGCTCATGGATTTTCCCCCAGCTCATGGATTTGCCCCAGCTCATGGATTTGCCCCCAGCTCATGGATTTGCCCCCAGCTCATGGATTTGCCCCAGCTCATGGATTTGGCCCCCAGCTCATGGATTTGCCCACAGCTCTCACATGGATTTGCCCCCAGCTCTCACATGGATTTGCCCCCAGCTCTCACATGGATTTGCCCCCAGCTCATGGATTTGCCCCCAGATCATGGATTTGCCCCAGCTCTCACCTGGATATTGCCCCAGCGGCAGCCAGCTCACACATGGATACTTGCCCCAGCTCCGGATCCAGCAGGGGTTGAGGGGGCCCAGATGCCGGGCAGCGGGAGTGCCTGCCCGGTCCTGAACAGCGTGTGAGTCCGTCCGTGTTGAAGGGGAGGTGGCTGCGTGCGTGCGCAGGTCACGCGGTCCGGCCAGTCGGGTGGTACAGAGACTCAGTACCACCTGATTAGCCGGACCACGTGACCGGCTGCGCCTGCACGCAGCCGCCTCCCCTTCAACACGGATGGACTCACTGTTCAGGACCGGGCAGGCACTCCTGCTGCCCGGCATCTGGGTCCCCTCAACCCGCGGGCCCTTGGGCGGCGCCCGAGGGCCCAGCGGGTCAGTCCGGGCGTCATGTTTTAGGGGCGCAAATTTCTTTTGAAATTATGCGCCCCTAACAAAACTGCGCCCGGGGCCACGGCCCCCCCAGCCCCCCCACGCTACGCCACTGTATAAGATGTTATGTACGATGTAAATCTGATTTCTATAAGATTGTTATATTATTCGCTGTGATCGAGAGGCTTATTGAAATATATGTTGCAGATAAAACATCTCCACGATGTGTGGAGAAAGCGAAAACCATTTTTACTATGGTCACGCAGAGACACTGTTCCCGCCCATCTCCAGATATGGTATTAAGCATCTGAATGCAGGCACAAGATGAAGGAAGTCCAATTCACCGAGTGGATTTCCAAAGAGAGGCGTGGAACGCACGTTGAGCTGCATCGACCATCCAAGATGGCGGCACCTTCAATCATCTGGTGGATTACGAAAGTGAGGCGTGGAACGCACGCCAGAAGACGTCTGGGGACACATGTATATGGTTGATCTTGATTTAGAGGACTATAAAACATCTTACAGGGGACACTGATCCTTAACCAGCTGAGGAAGTCGCCTAGTGTGACGAAACGCGTTCTGGGTACCTGTTTTCTCCATTTGTTTTACATGTTTTTATTTTATTAAATTTTCTTTCGAAATAAAAGAAGATCCAGCCTGTGTCTTTTTGGTGGTTTGTGGAATTGCCCGAGCCTGAAAAAACCCATATGCGCAAACCTAAGTGAAAAATTGGCTGAAAAGCATATATACACTTATATTTTTCGTTCTACACAAGGAGAGTTGCGCTGTCTTTTCTTGTCTTATATGGTTCCTTGATATGTGAAGGGAAACAGCCGTGTAAGGTGTGGATCACCTGTGAACAATATAGAAGAAACAACAACCCAAAACGTGCAGTTCCACTTAGAGCCAGTGGTAGGCTCTATGTTTGTGAGTGAAACATCATTCATTGCATTTTATTTATAGTATATATTTGATATACTTCACCATTTGTGTATTTTTATATTTTGTTTTATGTACCAAAATATGGTCTGCTGATCTATGAGAGACACCAAGATCCTGATAGCAATTTTTATTGCGCTGATCAAGATATGTTTCTTCCTTTCAAAAAGAACTTAATATAAAACTGGAAAGCTATGGAACCTATCCTGGGCAGGCAGAGATTTATATCCTACGATAGACTATTACCGGAACATCCACTGTGTCTGGCATTATTCCACATGCTTGTTTCAACTTGGTTAGGAACCGTTGAATAAAAAAAGATGCGTGCACTTACTATTATAGAGACGTGCTTCTGACCCCAGGTTCCACTGTGTCCCAAATAGTAAATGAAAAGAGACAATTCTGATCTCATACTTCAGATGGTGTCAGCTAAAATCAATTGATGCAAACCAATCTCGGTGTCAGGTCTTACTGCATGAGTTTACCTCCACCGTCCTCTGTGCGAATGTTATGGCTGTGACAGTTCCTTGTTTTGCTGGAATCCCCGGATAAAACCTTCCATTGGCTTATTGGACTTGGCCCTATGGAAACTTAAAGTAATGGGCATTTTGGGCACCAATCCCCTGGTATATGACACATAGCAACTTTTCAAACATACACTGGTCTGTGATAAAACACTCACATTGCTACATTTTACTTGCATCAAGCATAATAAAACACATCCAAAACCTTTATTTTAGTTTGAAGCTTGCATTCTTTCAAGTCAAGTACAAAAGTTCATAAATGATGTCACAGCGATGTATATCCAGGGCATAAACAGGGCAACTGTTATAATTGTATTTATACCTCTCCTCCTGCATAGGCCTAGTCCCCTGGAGTCCTCTTATATATCCCAAAATCCACGTGTATCCCCTCCTTTTCCTCCACAGAAATGCCAGAGCTGACTTTTTGTCACACTCTGCGTCACTGAAGGAAGCCCACTATCCTATCCATCAACAGTAGAGACATAGAGCTGTTTTAATAAGGAGGAATTTTGGTGAATCCAGCACTTCCTTCTGCAGAAATAACATTCCCCTCTAATGGGACAGGGTTCTTGACTCCTTAGGTTCGTTTATGGTATGAGGAGATCTTCAACCCTCAAAAAAAGCATAAACATGGCACAGGAAATAGTGTAACCTGTATAACCAATCGAGCTCCCCAAATAACATGTAAGGGTTAAACTCATGTGGTGGTGTGTCACACCTCGGACACTAGATGTATAAGCAGCCGGTATAATATGGAGATACCGGATCCCCCTTTGATATTCGCCCGAGATCCTTCCTTTGAAAATAAGGTACAGCAGCAGGACCATCAATCGGAGGTTTAAAAAGGTTTATTTCATAAAGTTAATAAAATGACAATTAAAACAATGCTGTTGTTGAATTGCGCGCGCCACAGCATGTGTGCTGCGTCTGTTTAGAAAGCCTCCCCGTGGAACGCTACGACGTGCTTTCGACGGGGCTGCAAAACGTGATCCTCCACAGGAGGAATAAGCCTTGCAGCGATGAGTGCACTAACTGCACTCAGCAAGGTGGCCAGATGGGCATCTCACGGACGTTCCTTCCGCTTGTTAAAATGCTCGTCTGACACCAGCCTAAGAGGACTCAAAAGAGGGACTGGGTTTTTGCAGGAGGGCAGATACAATGCAGCTGTTATACCATTGAGCTAGTCTTTATGTTTAATATAAAAGATAGAGCTTCAAATCAAAACAAGGTTATTCCTGGTCATAGGTAGTTTTTGATTCTTGATATATAAGTAAAAATAGGCATGCTTCATAACATTCACACATACTTTCCATCTACCCTAAAAGTAATCTTTTATATAAACAGAATTTACACAATATCAGGTTAGATGAGCCAGTTTGAGGATTAAATAGCTAAAATAAATTAAATGCTATGCCGCCAGTCAGTTTGGCATCCCTTCTTTTGTTTTACATATTGTTGACAGCATTTGAGTAGATGTAAACAATGTACTTTCAATGCTGGCTTTTATTTTTCTTGTTTGACAAAGGTTGCTAGCTGATGAAATTCCATCCTTGGTTCCCATGTGTTATCGTTATGCAATTCCTTGCTTGGGGTATGCAGTTTTTTAATCTCAAAAGAAAAAAACTTGTAGTAATTTATGCCAACTCTCTATCTCTGTCTCTTGCAGTACTCAATGAAATAAAACCTGTTTATCCCTTTAATGAAGGGTGTTTTCTACATAGGCAATTTTTCTCTTCTGTCTAGTTGATCCTATAAAGCAGTGGTTCCCAACCATTCTCCTCAAATACCCCTAACAGGTCAGGTTTTAAGGATCACCTTGGGGAAATGCAGACTGTATCCTGCAGTCACTGAGCAGCAAATCATATCACCTGTGCTGTGCTTCAGATATCTGGAAAAAGTGGCCTGTTAGGGGTACCGGCTGGATGGAGTAGAGATAACATCACTGCTCCTTAACCATGGAGACCCAGGTTCAAATCTTGGCCAGCGCACCTCTCCAGTATTTGCCCTTGGGAAGACACCCAACGGTACATTCCTGCCTACCGCACAATATTGGCTGGGGAGTCCAGTGGCAACATCTCTGCCCATCGACCGTGCACAAGAAAATAAAAAAATAACATTCAGCACATCCCTCCAATACAACTGTGGAGAAGTCTAGACTTTGCGAGAAGTGGCTTCAACCTAAACACCAGGTCGCTGCTCTACAATCAAGGAAAGACAACTCGAACCCACTCAGAAGACGCCACCAGCGAGTGTCCTCAGGCAAGACACCTAAAGATATGGATGCTCCCACCTCACAAAATACTTGTAAATCTCATAGAGTGTAAGTTCCCTTGTCAACAGTGTCCCCCTGAATCAGGTCATCATCCATGTGTGGTATCAACCCCCTATACAGCACACCAGAATATGTGATAAAGTAAAGGATAATAATAATACTTGAGGGTAGGGTTGGCAAGCACTGTCATAGTGGACAAACTAATATAGTTTAACAGTAAAGCATGCTAAATTCCCCACGTCTGCCCCAGAACTCGTAGGAGATACGTCTCAGCTTCGACACATGATTCATATCATCAATAACTTTAGCAAACATTTTAGATATGAATATTTAAAAAAAATATATATTTGATAGTGGATTGAATGGTGAATACGTATTCAACTAAGTAAAGTGACTTTGTAAATTACCATTTTGCCCTCTTAGTTTAACACAAAATTTTCAAAGGCTCGAAAGAATGTTAGATTTTATTAAAAAATATTTCCTAAACAAGCCCAGGTGTTTGGAGAAGAACTGTTCAATTATGGGTAATATCAAATTTGAAAATCTCCAGGGCATCATTAAATCTATTTCTGGGTCTTGTAGCAACAGACTTAGTACTTTTCGGAGTTTGAAGGCTGTCAATCATACAGACACACATCTCAAACGTAGACTTTACTGTTGCTAATGACCACGTTGTATCTATTCTGCAGCCGTCACGGGATTCATTGAAGTTATCAATAGATTAAATTTGTGATCAGACTCAAAGACATACTTTGTAAAAAAAACTAATGTATAGCATATTCATATTATAGAGTAAAAAGAAGGTCTTTGGGCATGTTGGCTATAGGAACGGGTACCCTAGAGCAGGGGTCAGCAAAATTGACCCTCTAGGGGCTATATTACAATCCAAGTGTTAAAACGCGGGTGCCTTGGAGGAAAAACTGCGCCCGCAGTTTTCCCCCTTGCGCCCGCATTTTAATGCTGGATTACATTGCAGGCGCAATAAATGCTGCCTGCATTGTTACCGCGCGTTTACCCCCGGCATGCTCGTGGCAGTTGTATGTGAGGGGTGCGATGTTGCCTCGGGTCCATGCCAATGTTTGTTTGGCGAAAAACCTCATTAATGTCATCGCTACGTGGGGCGCCAGAGCCTGGGCTTCTGGAAATTGACAGTAGCTGTGCCTGGGTCAATTCATGTGATCTGGCAATATCGATGGCTTTCTCTGGAGTTAACTCTGACCCGTCATTTAATAATTTCTCTCTCACCCTCGGAGAGTGTACGCCGAAGACAATGCGGTCTCGGATCATCTCATCGCTCTGAGCATAATTGCAGTCCCGAACAAGGAGCCGCAAATCTGTCACAAACTGCTCAACAGGTTTCTGAGCCTGCTGCACTTTCTGGTGGAACTTATATTGTTCAAATATTACGTTAGCTTTGGGCTCGACATACGCTGCAAAACGGTCGTAATATGAATTTGGGTGAAGAGGAAAATCGTCTTTTCAATGCTCTGAAGGCAAGGTCTGCTTCTTGAGACCAACAGAAGCTTGTCTTGGTGCTGGTTAATGTCGTGAGTGGACGTGCTAGTTTGGAAAAATCTCGTATGAATCTGCGGTAAAAATTTGAAAAACCTAAAAATCGTTGGACATCTTTTCTGGAGTCGGGTGTTGGCCACTTAGTGATGGCAATGATTTTTTCGGGATCCATTTGTACATGTCCTGGAGATAGTATGAAACCTAACAATGATATCTTTTGGGAATCAAATATACACTTCTCGATTTTAGCATACAACTGATGTTTTCTGAGTCTGAATAGGACTTCTTTCATATGTACTCGATGCTCCTCTATGGATTCTGAGTAGACAAGAATGTCGTCGAGATATGCCACAACATATTGGTCGAGTAGGTCCCTAAATAGGTCATTAACAAAGTGTTGAAAAGTAGCTGGGGCATTACAGAGCCCGTAGGGCATGACGAGATATTCATAGTGTCCATATCTGCTTCTAAAGGCTGTTTTCCATTCATGGCCCATTTTTATTCGTACAAGGTTGTAGGCACCTCGTAGATCTAGCTTGGAAAATATGGTTGCCCTCTGAAGGCGCTCCATCAATTCGGGGATGAGTGGATAACGATTCTTTATTGTGATATCGTTTAGTTCTCTGTAGTCTACGCAGGGTCTGAGACCCCCATCTTTTTTACTAATGTAGCGCTGTTTAAAACTCTGTTGCTGCGTTGCTCAGTTTTGGCCACCAGAGGGAGACAAGCGCAATGTAAACATACTGGACACAATGGGACTACGTTTTCCAGCATGCTTTGGGGCAGAGACAGGAAGTGGGTGGGGATTGAGGAGAGGACATCCGCAGCCTCGTGAAAGGAGAGCCAGTGTGAGCCGAGGAGTGAACCAAGTGAGACGCACGTGAGACTGTGAGCGATTATTACCAGGCCGGAGAGCAGGCGCTGCCTTGCCGACGCTGGGATCGATACATTGACTTGCCCAAGACCTAGTAATCCACCGCGGAGAGGTTTGCACAGACGCAGAGTAGCAGATTGGACCCCGAGTAAGGAGACCGAGATGATCCACAGGGAGTGCAGGTGGTAGGCCGTGACCTTGCTGTAACGACGGAGAAGCAGGAGAAGCGGATCCGGTGGCACAGAGTCCCAAGGAAATCCAGTGGAGAGACGTCCTTGATCGGGCAGCAGAACAGAGTGTCTGACGGATGGGTGAGAGGCCTTCTAGGCCACAGTCAAACTATAACAAAGCACGCTGCAGCATTGCTTAAATCTACAGGGCCCCAACGTGACTAGTCGAAGATTTACTAAATCCTTTCACTGGCCAGTTGAAATATAGTACCCGGGTACCTGAGCTCACACACACACACCTTTTCGGGACATAACCTGCACGGGACTTACACTCCAGAAACAAAGGGGTTAAACTTTTCTTTTACCGCTGCGCGTTTCTCGCATTACGAAATCCTGTTTTCTATGCACTGTGTTTACATTATACAGTTGTGTTCAAAATTATTCAACCCCCAATGTAAAGGGTTTTAGGGAATTTAGTGTACATTTGTAATTGTATTCAGAATGAAATCCTACAAGGACTTTTTAAAGAACCATATGCAACTAAAATGACATCAATTGGTTTTGTAATTCAGTAGTAAATGTTTCTTTTGTGAATTCTTCATTGACACAATTATTCAACCCCTCACTTCATTCAAGTGTTTTCAATCAGGTATTGAAAACACCTGTGGATGTCACGGAGCAGCAACAAAGCATAATAAGCACCAATTAGGCAGCTTTAAAATGACTGTGATACTCAGCTCCTTCTAGACATTTACTGGTGTGGTTACAAACATGGTGAAGTCAAGAGAATGGTCCAGGAAGACAAGAGAAGAGGTGATTACTCTTCACAGGAAGGGCAATGGCTATAAGAAGATTGCAAAGATGTTAAACATACCAAGAGAGACCATAGGAAGCATCATTTGCAAATTCAAGGCAAAGGGCACTGTTGAAACGCTACCTGGTCGTGGCAGAAAGAAGATGCTGACTTCGACTGCTGTGCGCTACCTGAAGCGTAGAGTGGAGAAAAGTCCCTGTGTGACTGCTGAGGAACTGAGAAAAGATTTGTCAGATGTGGGTACTGAAGTTTCAGCTCAGACAATACGGCGCACACTGCGTAATGAAGGCCTCCATGCCAGAACTCCCAGGCGCACCCCCTTGCTGTCTCCAAAGAATAAGAAGAGTCGACTGCAGTATGCCAAAAGTCATGTGGACAAACCACAGAAGTTTTGGGATAGTGTTCTGTGGACTGATGAAACAAAATTAGAACTGTTTGGGCCCATGGATCAACGCTATGTTTGGAGGTGGAAGAACAAGGCCTATGAAGAAAAGAACACCTTGCCTACTGTGAAGCATGGCGGGGGGTCAATCATGCTTTGGGGCTGTTTTGCTTCTGCAGGTACAGGGAAGCTTCAGCGTGTGCAAGGTACCATGAATTCTCTTCAGTACCAGGAGATATTGGATGACAATGTGATGCAGTCCGTCACAAACCTGAGGCTTGGGAGACGTTGGACCTTTCAACAGGACAATGATCCCAAGCATACCTCCAAGTCCACTAGAGCATGGTTGCAGATTAAAGGCTGGAACATTTTGGAGTGGCCATCGCAGTCACCTGACTGAAATCCGATTGAGAACCTCTGGTGGGACTTAAAGAAAGCAGTTTCAGTGCGCAAGCCGAAGAATGTGACTGAACTGGAGGCTTTTGCCCATGACGAATGGGCGAAGATACCCATAGATCGCTGCAAGACACTTGTGTCAAGCTATGCTTCACGTTTAAAAGCTGTTATAACTGTAAAAGGATGTTGTACTAAGTACTAAGATTGAATGTCACTTGGGGGTTGAATAAAACTGATAATGATGTGAGCACAGAAAAGACATTTGTGGTTATTTCATTATAAATGTTATGTTATATTTGTCTGACCTACACGTGCCTCTTTGATTTAATTGTAAGCAAGATGACTGAATGATCAAAATCTATGTCAAACTGGCCAAAACACTCAATTTCAGTGGGGGTTGAATAATTTTGAACACAACTGTATATGCCGCTTTATTGAGACCAGTAAAGTATATAATTTATAAAATCCACAACAGTGCTGGTGTATATTTATTTCCTAGTGCGGAGAGACTAACCCGAGGTTAAATTCAGCGGCTTCTCCGGGAGTGAGCGCTACACGTGGGGGCTCGTTTCCGGGATACAGTCTCTAGAAAAAAACGCATTTAAAGGGTTAAATATGGATCCAGACACTGCTGCCAAATGGTGTGAGGAGCAAAGTAGTCAGATAGAGTTATGCATAGTCATGGATGTTCCTGCAGACACTTGGGCCGAAGATTAGATTCGCCAGGCCGTGGCCGCGCTGACACCAGATCATAGGGGGTTAATCCTGGACATTAAAACGAACCCAAATACTTCTCACACATATGTTCTTTTTGAGTGGAGAAAGGGTGTTCCAGTATGTTTTCAGGGCGCAAGCGTGAAGCTGACCGATGAGGTGGAAGTTCAACTGATTCAGCCAAGTGCGCCACGTGGTGATCTCACGAGTGTTCCCGTGCCCAGTCCGCTGGCCATGATCGGCCTGAATTTATAGTGGCTATTGGAGATTTGCTGGCTAAATGTCAGAGAACAAGCCCTCCGCACACTAACTTTGGTTATCAACGGTTGAGAAATTTTACAGTAAACGTACCAACTCCGGCGGGAGAAGAAACCTTCAAAGAATGGGTAGAACAGGCGATGCAGGCTCTGGATGAGTGGGACGTCCCTGAAGTGCAGAAGAAGCAAAGAATTACTGAGAGCTTAAAGGGACCTGCATCAGAGGTAGGGATGTGCGTTTCGGGTTTTCGGAATTTCGGAATTTTCACGAAATTTCCCGATTCGTGTCTTCGGACTCGGCCTAATTTCCGAATCGGATCGGACCCGAAAACCGATAGATCCGAAAAGTTTTCCGAGCCGAAACGAAAAATTTACAGATTTTTCGAATGGACTTGAAATGTGTCAAATCGAAATTTATTTTTGCTCTATTCATGATTTCGGTTCCATTCGTGATTTCGGTTCCATTTCGGTAATTCTGGAAATCGTATATTTAACTATTATCGGTTATATCGCTGATTCTGTAAATTTTGTATTTGTAAATGCGTATCACTTGTTTCTTGTGGCATTCGGGTCAGTTTAGCGTTTTTTAAATCGTTTTGTTCATTTTTTTTGTTCCTTGGCTTTCATACCATTTTAATATGATTAAATAAAGTTGTGAAATGTATATTCAATTATTCATAAGAAAAAAAGGATCTTCATTTAATAAAAAAAAACACGATAGAATCGCCAGAATTATCGTAGACACTTTGAAACGAGGAGAACAGAAGTTCTGAAAAAACGAAAATTTCCGAAATTTCCGAGAAGTCGATACAAAAAACGAGCAAAGTGACCCGAAAATACGAAAAATGGTCGATATTCCGAAAAAAAAATGTACACAAAAAACGAACCGAACCGAACCGAATCGAAACAGATATCGGTCGAAACGAGCTGAATCGAAAAGTTTAAACATCCGAACAAATCGAACCGAATCGAACCGAAAAAAAAATCGGTGCACAAGCCTAATCAGAGGCTGTCAGAAACCTAAAATTGAGTAAACAAGACTACACTGCTTTAGATTACCTAAACGTGTTACAGGAAGTCTTTGGGCGAACAGAAAAGTCTGCTGAGCTCATGTACCAGTATGAACATACCTACCAACGTAAAGGTGAGAAAATGACTGAATATATGAGGCGCCTAGATAAGATTCTGCACCAGATACTTCTTAAGAAAGGGGCCGAACCAGCCACCATAGATAAAATCCGAATGCAACAGATATTGAGGGGCGCTCAACCTCTAGATCCTGTGATGCTACAGCTGAGAACCAGAGAAGGTAACAGAGAGCTGAAATACCTGGATTGATTTGAGCTGTAAGAGAGGAAGAGGCTCTGCTAGAAGAAAAGCCCTTAAGGAGAGGAGAAAGAGCTTACGCACAACCAGTAAGGCATAATGAATATCTGCAAACTGAAGATGATTAGTGGGAAGCCTATGGATCTGAAGTTGACGGACAAGAGCATCTGCTGGTTCCTATAAACACAGAGAGTACTGCCAAAGAACCAACCCTCCCTGCATATAGTGAGTTACACAAAACCATTAAGAAGGTACAAGAAGCTCAAGCTGAGCTGAAACAAGCACACACTGATCTGTGCCGAGTACTTTTGAAGGTGGCAGAGACACAGACCGATATGCAGAAGTTCCTTACTGATATGCGGACAACTGGAGTTGCTATGGCGTCTGGCCAGGGTCCTTCAACCGAATCACCACAAGCAAGTGCGTCTCCGTCTTCAAAGAAGAGATGTTTCAGTTGTGGTGAAATGGGTCATTTCCGAGCGCAATGCAAAAGCCTGAAGGAAATAGGGTAGAAGAGTTCCTAAAAGCCTAGGAAGGGCTGCTATCCACTTCACAGGGGGGAAACGCCAGAGGGCCCAAGTGAAGGAGCAAACTGGGTGCCCAATGGTTGAAAACCGCTCCAAAAATCAAGCCAGAGTTTTGCCAACTGCTGAGCCTACCAGGACTGAAAGAGTTACTCCCTTAGCATCCGGTTCTACATCATGGGGAAGCAATGCACATCCAAAACCTACACGGGCCAAGAAGAAGGCCAGGGTACAGCAAACGGGGTCTAAATTTCCTGCTGCTACGACAAAGTTTCCTGACCAGCTGATAGGTCCTTCTCCCATCGTTCCAATCCAAGTAGAGGGAGTCTACACCAAAGCTCTGTTGGACTCAGGGGCTCAAGTGACATTGATCTACCGAGACTTCTATGAGAAACACTTGAAGCACATACCTCTACAGAAATTAAAGGACCTTGAGATCTGGGGTATTGGAACTGAGAAACTTCCCTATGATGGATATCTACAGGTGAAGTTAGAGATCGGATCCAAAGTCATCGGACAGTCTGGAGGTTGTGATGCATTGGCCATTGTATGTCCTCGGCCTTCAGGGGCCAACAGAAGTTCTATGATAGTGGGATGAATACTGACCTGGTGCGACGTCTCCTGACTCCCATAGTAATGGAAGAAGGTTCTACCAGGGGAGTACACCCGATGTTACGTCCAGTCTATCAGCGAATGGTCGAAGAACAGAAGGCACCTGCCGAAGTGGGATGCCTGTGGAGATTGGGAGGAACAGAGAAGGTTCTGCAATCAGGAGAAGTGGCGAGTTTCCGAGCTTCAGTCAAGTTGAACGGATCACAACCGGGTCCCTATGTGGTGCTGGAGACTGATTTCAATCATGGGAGTGAAGCCGGAGTAGAAGTAATCCCTGAAATAATTTCCACAAGAGCTTTGAAACGAATACGAGGAAGAGTCTCAGTTAGTGTATGTAATGTGTCTGATTCTCCAGTGATCCTGAAAGCACGAATGCCCATCGGGCAAGTAGCGTCCGCTACGCCTCTCTCCCCTACCGTTTTAGAAGGGGGAGTGAATAAAGAGATTCCAGCTGAAAGGTTCTATCCTAAGGACACTCCCATCTCACCTGAATGGAAGAAACGTCTTCAGTCCCAGATCCTAAAGTGGAGGGACTTGTCTTCGAAGGACGAATTCGACGTGGGCCTAGCTAAGAGTACTGAGCATCACATTCGACTACAGGAAGATAAGCCGTTTCGAGAGAGATCAAGACGAGTTCCGCTGGGAGACTTGGATGATGTACGAGAACAGCTGAATGAACTGCAAAGAACTAAGGTGATTCAAGAGTCCAGGAGCCCTTATGCATCTCCAATAGTGATGGTTCGCAAGATGAATGGTTCTATCCGTCTATGTATAGACTATCGCACGCTAAATCAGAGAACCATTCCGGATCAATATGCCACTCCTCGGATAGAAGATGCCTTACAGTGTTTGTCTGGAGCAAAAAGGTTTAGTGTACTAGACCTGCGAAGTGGGTATCACCAGATACCAATGCATCCTGAAGACAAAGAAAAGACTGCGTTCATCTGCCCACTGGGGTTCTTTGAGTTCAACAGGATGCCTCAAGGCCTTACTGGGGCTCCAGCCACGTTCCAACGGTTAATGGAGAAGACAGTCGGGGACATGAACCTGATCGAAGTGTTAGTGTATCTGGATGACATTATTGTGTTCGGGAAGACCTTGGAAGAACATGAGCAACGGTTGAAGAAGGTCTTGAAGCGGCTTCATGAAGAGGGGTTGAAACTGTCTCTAGAGAAGTGTCAATTTTGTTTGCCTTCCGTTACATATCTGGGACATGTTGTTTCAGCAGAAGGCGTTTCGACGGATCCTTGGAAGTTGGAAGCCGTAGCTTCCTGGCCTAGACCCCGAAATGTTACTGAGCTCAGATCCTTCTTGGGGTTCTGCTCCTATTACTGAAGATTCGTAGAAGGATTTGCCAAGCTAGCTCAACCACTGAACAAGCTCCTACAGAAGGAAGACGCAGAAGAAGGCCACAAGGCCTCTGATCGAAATTCATTGGCTCCAGGGCCAAGGAAGGTTCGAGAATCCATCCAAGAAGAATGGACTAATCAATGCAAAGGTGCTTTCATGAAGCTGAGAGTCTAACTCGAGCTCCTGTCTTGGCTTACGCTGATCCTCATAAGCCGTACGAATTGCATGTGGATGCCAGCAGAGAAGGTCTAGGGGGAGTCCTATACCAGGAATATGGCGGATTGTTGAGGCCTGTAGCGTATGTGAGCCGAAGTCTTACGCCTTCAGAAAAGAACTATCCTACCCACAAGTTGGAGTTCCTAGCCTTGAAATGGGCGGTAGTAGACAAGCTGAAAGATTATCTGTTTGGAGCCGAATTTGTGATAAAGACTGATAACAATCCTCTTACCTACGTCCTTACCACTGCGAAGCTGGATGCAACGGGACATCGGTGGTTGGCCGCTCTGTCAGGGTTTTGGTTCAGCCTGAAGTATCGCCCTGGAGTGAATAATCGAGATGCCGATGCTTTGTCAAGAAGACCCTACACTACAGAATGGACTCAGTTAACTCCAGATGGGGTGCAAGCTTTATGTCAAGGAGTGGAGCGCCGGGTCAAGGGAGGGATCGAAGCAGAAGCCATATGAGTTATAGCTGCGGCTGTTCCAGAGTTCTATTGCAATCCTACGCAGTTGAGGGATGAAAGTTTGCCTACTTTCTCAAAACAGTACCTGAGAGCCGATCAGGCTAGAGACCCTTTGATTGCATTAACCGTGAAGGCCCTAACCACAAACCAACGGGAAATTCTACTGACAAATTCCCCAGAAGGAGCCCGATTGGTACACAAAGAGTGGGAACGGTTGAAGATGTTGGATGGGGTGGTCTACCGAAGGGGCCCCTCAAACAATGCTGAAGAGACCCAACAGTTGTTCCTTCCCACCAAACACAGAGAGGGTGTGCTGCGGTCACTACATGATGACATGGACATTTGGGTGCAGAGAGAACTTTTAAGCTAGTGAGAGACAGATTTTATTGGCCCTGTATGAGGTCCGAAGTTGAAAGTTACTGTCATTCGTGTTTGAGGTGTATCCAGAGGAAAACCCTACCAACCCGAGCCGCTCCAATGAGCCACCTGCAAAGTCAAGGATCCATGGATTTGGTGTGCATTGATTTCCTGTGCTTAGAGCCGGATGCTAGTGGGCAGGGAAATATTCTAGTAGTGACTGATCATTTCACGCGTTATGCTCAAGCTTTTTCCACGAAAGACCAACGTGCTCCTACGGTGGTGAAGGTTTTAATGGAAAAGTTTTTTGTTCACTATGGCCTACCAAAGAGAATACACTCGGATCAGGGCAGAGACTTTGAGAGTAGGCTTGTTGGGCAATTGCTGGAACTACTAGGGATTCAGAAGACCCGAACTACACCATATCACCCTCAAGGTGATGCACAACCAGAAAGGTTTAATCGCACGCTGCTAAATATGTTGGGGACATTGTCGAACAGAGAGAAGCAGAGCTGGAGTCATCACATAGCTACGCTGATGCACGCATACAACAGTACGGAGAGTGACGCTACTGGATACTCACCGTACCGTCTTATGTTCGGAAGAGAAGCTCGACTGCTGGTTGATTTGGCGTTTGGGCTATCTCTGGATCAGACGTCTGTAACCTCTCATAGAAATGACATGGATAGACTTCGGAAGAATTTGGCCTCTGCGTTTGAACAGGCCCGTTTGACCTTAGGAAACAGGGAACAGAGGAATAAGCGAAACTACAACTTGAGAGTTCGGATACAGGATCTACAACCCGGTGATAGGGTTTTGTTGAAGAACTTGGGTGCTTCTGCAAGGCATAAGTTGGCGGATAGATGGAGTTCTCAAGTCTACATTGTCTGCAAGCAACTGCCGGGTTTGCCAGTTTACCAAATCCGACCGGATGGAAAGGCTGGGCCTCTTAAAAACTGGCACCGAAATCATCTGTAACCTGTGAGGGAGGCTGTAAGGATACCAGTGGGAAACGAACTTTCTCTACCAAACCCACCTGCTCCACGCTCGGCTCTCGTTACTCGGTCTCAGCAGACACGGGTTGTCGAAGAGAGTGAAGAGGATAGTGAGGAAGGAAGTTTTTGCCTGGACTGGGTGCACTCGCCAGAACCTGAAGAGGTCATTCCAGTTCCCGAACGGTGGGAAAGTAACCTGAGGCCTGAAGCTCCTGAATTTCAATTGGAAGTTCCCGAAACTTTAGAAGTTCCTGTAGTTCCTGTAGTTCCTGAATAGGGATGAGCTGTTCGGGTTGGGACGGTTCGGAGTTTGACCCGAACTTTGGCAGTACGAAAGTTCGCGAATTTTGAACTTTTTGGGTCTCTTCGGTTCGAGTTCGAAAAAAAAAAGAAATTTTGAAAAAAGTATAGAAAATGCTTAAACAAATACTAAAAAATCTAGAAATAAAGAGACTCTTTACTGCAGAATATTATAAGCAACTGTTTATTAATATTGAATTAAAAACTAATGTGTACGTGGAAAGATTATCGACTCTAAATGACCTCTGTTCACAAACGGGCATAACACCAGGTGTTTTTAGTCTGGTAATCAATTTGATACATTGTACAACATACTGAGGGTGGGGTGGTGTCTGCTTCTGATTGAGATTTGAGAATTAATTTCCCTAAAACATCCTAATATGCTGCATTCTCCCTTTCGCTGCTGAGGCTTTTCACACCTCTGTGCTGAGGTCATTTTTACCGCTTTCGCTCATCATGATTAACCGCGTTTTGTAGCCATATTTTGATATATGACCCAGACATATTATATATCGTTCTTTCCGGCAGACTTGGCAGATTCATAATATGTCATTATTATATGTATACGTTATGTCATGTCTGTATATTATAACAAAAATGCAATAAAATTTGAATTTTCAATAATTTATTATGTGTAAACATAGAAAAAAAGAAAAATGTCGGCAGATAAGAACCTTTCGGCCCATCTAGTCTGCCCAATTACATGGATACTTTACCTGGATTTATCTTTTGTTTAGGATAGCCTTATGCCTATCCCATGCTTGCTTAAATTCAATTACTGTTTTGGCCTCTACCACTTCTACTGGAGGACTGTTCCATGTATCCACCACCCTCTCAGTAAAATAATGCTTCCTGATGTTACTTTTAAACCTTTGCCCCTCTAATCTAAGACTATGTCCTCTTGTTTTGCTATTTTGTTTCCTTTTTATTATTATTATTATTCTTTATTTATAAAGCGCCAGCATATTCCGCAGCGCTGTACAATAGGCACAGTATAGACGGGTTACAATACATTGAACAACATTTGACAAACAGTACAAGAGAGGATGAGGCCCTATTCCCGTAGGAACTCCTTTTAAATATACTCCCTTCCTCTACCTTGTGGATTCCCTTTACGTATTTAAATGTTTCTATCATATCTCCTCTGTCTTGTCTTTTTTCCAAGCTGTACATGTTAAGATCATTAAGCCTTTCCTGGTAACTTTTCTCCTTCAAGCCGTACACCATTTTAGTAGCCCTTCTCTGAACTCTCTCTAAGATGTCTATATCCTTCTGGAGATACGGTCTCCAGTACTGCACACAGTACTCCAAGTGAGGTCTCACCAGTGCTCTGTACAGTGGCATGAGCACTTCCCTTTTCCTACTGCTAATACCTCTCCCTACAGAACCAAACATTCTGCTAGCATTTCCTGCTGCTCTATTACATTGACTACTTACCCTTAGATCCTCTGAAATAATGACCCCTAAATCCCTTTCCTCAGATGTTGAGGTTAGGACTGTATCAACTATTCTATATTCAGCCCTTGGGTTTTTACGTCCCAGGTGCATTATCTTGCACTTATCCACATTAAAACTCAATTGCCACAACTCCAACCATTTTTTTAGTTTACCTAAATCATTTGTCATTTGACTGATCCCTCCAGGAACGTCAACCCTGTTGCAAATCTTTGTGTCATCAGCAAAAATACATACTTTTCCATTAATACCTTCTGCAATATCACTAATAAAAATATTAAAGAGAATGGGTCCAAGTACTGACCCCTGAGGTACCCCACTGGTAACAAGACCCTGCGCCGAATAAACTCCATTTACCACAACCCTCTGTTGCCTGTCACTCAGCCACTGCCTAATCCATTCAACAATATTCGAATCCAAGCTCAAAGATTGCAATTTATTGATAAGCCTTCTATGCGGAACAGTATCAAAAGCCTTACTGAACTCTAAATAAGCAATGTCTACTGCACCACCTGTGTCTATTATTTTTGTTACCCAATCAAAAAAATCAATAAGATTAGTTTGGCATGATCTCCCTGAGGTAAACCCATGTTGTTTCTGATCCTGTAATCTATCAGGGTTATACAAAGAGATTCGAAAAGTCACCGCACGTTCGGTGACTTTTCGTTCTCTTCAATTCGGTTCCTTTTGCCGATCCCATTTCGGTGACCCTGCGGTGTATTCAGCAAGCACCACAGGGTCCCCGAATTGCAGGGAAAAGCTGCCGCAAACCTGACGAAAACTAACCGAATGCATGCTGAAAACAAGCAAAAACATCTGGATTAACCTTCGAAAAAGCCGAACAGGAGCCGAACAGGAGCCGAACATGAGCCGAATCACACAGAACCGAAGCAGCTGTGACGTAGAGGAGGCAGTGAATAAATTAGCAAAACCATTTGTATGAATCTGGGAAAATGAAACGCTGTTTGCAAAGAAACTACTGAGCGAAAATGTCTGAAATTTTCACAGGAGGTCCAGGGAATGATAATAAAGAGGGCTGTTACAAAAAAAATAAGTAAACTGAAAAAAATAAATTAAAAAAAATCGGACTTTTAAAAAAAAAAAAAAAATCAGAAAAATGCTTAAAGTATCCTAAAAGATCTATAAATAAAGAGACTTTTTGCTGCAGAATTTTATAATGAACAGTTTATTAGATATTGAATTAAAACGGGAATATTTTTAACATTGAAGCCTATGGGATTCTCCTGAATAAATTTGCCGAATGAAACCACCGAATGGCAGGGCATTAGGGGAACCTTTCACTGCTGGTTTGTGTTCTCTGAATAGCCGAAGCAGTGCTTTTTCATGGGGATTTCACTGCCCTCGAACAGGGACCGAACAGGCACCGTATGTTCAGGCAATTCGCCAGGATTTGGCGAATTGCCTGCTCTCTGGATAGCCGAATGGTCAGGAAAGGTAACCGAACACTGATTTTCAGCGTTCGGTTTAACTTTCTCAAGCAATTCGGATCTCTTTGGATAACCCTGTATGTGTTTTTAGATGTTCAACAATCCTTTCCTTTAACATGGTTCCATTAATTTCCCCACTACTGACGTAAGACTAACTGGCCTATAGTTCCCCGATTCCTCCCTACTACCCTTCTTGTAAATGGGCACAACATTTGCTAATTTCCAGTCTTCTGGGACGACTCCCGTTAACAAGGATTGGTTAAATAAATCTGTTAACGGTTTTGCTATTACATCACTGAGCTCTTTTAATAATTTAGGGTGGATCCCATCAGGCCCCATTGACTTATTTGTCTTTACTTTAGACAGCTGCTGTAGAACCTCCTCCTCTGTAAACTCATATGTAAATGTCTCTTTAGTGTTCTCTCCTAACTGAGGTCCCTTTCCTTCCTTTTCTTCTGCAAAGACTGAACAAAAATATTCATTGGGGCAGTCAGCGAGACTTTTATCCTCTTCTACATACCTTCCTTCCTTTGTTTTTAATCTAACTAATCCTTGTTTTACTTTTCTTTTCTCGTTTATGTATCTAAAAAATGTTTTGTCCCCCTTTTTTACTGACTGAGCTATTTTCTCTTCTGCGTGTGCTTTGGAAGCTCTTATAAATTGCTTTGCCTCTTTCTGCCTAATTTTATAGGTTAGCCTATCTTTTTCACTCTGAGTTTTTTTATAATTATTGAATGCTATCTTTTTGTTCTTCACTATTTTGGCCACTTCTGCAGAGTACCACAGTGGTTTCTTCCCTTTTTTGTTTTTGCTAACAAGCCGAATGCAATTTCCTGTGGCCTTCAATAATGCTTCCTTTAAATAATCCCATTTCTCCTGGACTCCCTTTAAACTCCTCCAGTCTGATAATGACTCCTTCACGCAAAATCTCATTTTAGAAAAATCTGTTTTTTTAAAGTCTAAAACTTTTGTTTTTGTGTGGTGCGGCTCCATCCCTGTTCTTATATTAAACCATACTGACTGGTGATCACTAGATCCCAAATTTTCACCTACAACAACGTCCGATACCAAACCTCCATTTGTGAGTATTAAATCCAATATGGCCTCTTTACGGGTCGGCTCCTCAACTACTTGTGTTTGAGATAATCCCAGTAAGGAGTTTAGAATATTTGTACTCCTGGTGCACCCAGCTATTTTGGTTTTCCAGTTCACATAGGAAGATTAAAGTCCCCCATGATAATAACTTCTCCCTTCATTGCCATTTTGGCTATTTCCTCAACCATTTTATTCACATTTTAACATGCGATCGTTTGCGGTTATATTTTGTATGGGGTGCGCCTATTAAAAAAATTAGAAATGGGGTCTCGTTACATTTTTTTTTGGGGAAAATTTTGCTTTTTTTAACAAACGCACCGCATACAAAAATCATTAGTGCAGCATTATTGTTCACATTATAATTCAAATGGGAACAATATTGCTGCATTAACAAAACAAAAACAAAAAAAAACTTGTTTATTTTTTTTTAGAATTTTTTTTAAATATTTTTTTTTATTATTTTTTAAAAACAATTTCATGCTCATGTTTGGTATCCTTGGAAAGGCCATGCTCTGGCCGATCCAACGATATCAAACATTAACCCCTAGCTGCCACGGATCGGGAGATAGGGGGTTCATTGGAACCCCCTATCTCCACCATTGGTGGCAGCTAGGGGTTAACTCCAGGACTGGCGTCATCGTGCTATGCACGATGACGCCAGTCCTCAGGGGGAGTTCCTGGAGGCTTGGCCGACATCCAAGATGTCGGCCAGCTCCAGGAGAGGATCACGATCCGGCGCTTTTCAGCGCCGATTCGTGATCCGGCTCCCCAGGGGTTAATCACAGCCACCGTTTGGAAGGGCAGGCTGTGCCCTTCCAAACGGTGCCTGGATTAACCCCCTGCCCCCCGGCGATCGGGAGGGAGAGAGGTCCGAAGGACCTCCCCCCTCCCTTTCAGGCGCTTCCTCCGCACATGCGGGGGGGGCGCCTGAATTAGATGTCATCGCGCCGCCGCGATGACATCTAATTTTTCCGCCGGGGTCCTGGAATACTGGGCTGACATCCAATGTCAGCCCGCACCGGGGGGGCGCAGCAATCCGCCGGAATCAGCGCGTCCATAGCACAGGAGAACCACTTGGCTGGACGCGCTGAGCGCGTCCATAGCAGTCAAGTGGTTAACTTGTGTTTGAAAAAAAAATCAAAATAACATCTAAGGCTAGGGTCAGATGAGCGCATTTTGTACGGACTGTGCGTCCGTGCAGTATGGACGTACTTACTGACTGACAACAAGGTAGTGGCCAAACAGTCCGTTTTTTTCACTGACGTATTTTTTGACTGATGTAGCAGGGAAAATAAATTAAAATGAAAAAACATTCTGTCCGTCAAAAATGCTGGACGTATAAATGCAGTCCATCTGACCTCATTTCATCACTCACATACAAAGCTACACAGACGTTGCGGACGTGGCGCACTCCGCACGTCCGTTCTAGCAGTATTACGTTCTTGCCTAACCTGCGTCCGTTTGCTGCGTTCGCCATGCATCCGCACTTCCGTGCGGACATACTTCGTGTGTGGGGCTTCATTGGTCAGAATGCTATGCTGCCATGGACGTACAAATGTGCGGCAACACGGACGTGATAACTGCGCTCGTCTGACCCCAGCCTTAAGCAATGTTATTTTTCACCTCGGGATTAAACATTCACAGGGTTATTCAGAGAGCGGTGAAAAGCAGGTGAATAACTGGAGAAGTGAAAATTCTAGGTCAAAATAGCCAAACCAGAAAAATTCTCCCATTTAACTCACTTTCCAAATTGGCTATTTGGTCTAGATTGTTCTCTTCTCCTGCCAGTTCACCTGGCTTTCACCTCTCTCTCAGGGTTGTTCAGAGAAAGGTGAAAACCAGGAGAATGGCAGGAAAAGAGAACAATCTGGACCAAATAGCCGATTTGGAAAGTGAGATAAGGCTAGGGTCAGACTAATGCATTTTTCACAGCGACCGTCAAAAAGTGCATCCAAACGCATTGACTTATTTTTTCACGGAATGCGCGAAAATGGTCATACGATGCACATTTTTGTGCGTGATTTTTTACGGATCCAAACCAGGAAACTTTGGGTGTCTGGACGTTATGTTGGCTGGACATGAGCAGGGTCTGACGTCTCCAAATCACGCACACACGCCGCTAGTGGACGCAGCGCACTCTGTACGTCCGAACTAGCGGTTCTGCGTTCTCGAAAAAATGCGTTCATTTTCCACTTGCGTTGCGCAGCCGGACTTTCGTGCGACCGTACTTCGTATATTGGCTGTCATTGCCCGTCATTTGATGCTAGTGCGGCCATGATTAAGTGCGCCTAAACGCATGTTAAAAATTCGCTAGTCTGACCCTAGCCTAAATGGGAGAATTTTTCTGGTTTGGCTATTTTGACCTAGAATTTTCCATTCTCCAGTCATTCTCCTGCTTTTCACCGCCAAAAAATCTGTAAACTTTTTCTGGGTGTCCGAAAATGTCTCCTCTTTTCATACAGACTGCCGCCCCAAGCAGTTGTTTATGGATAGATTAAAGGAAAAGCATTTACCGTCATTTGAAATGTCATTTTTTGGTTTTTACATATTTCTATACATCCTAGAAATCCGCCACTTCACGGGCAGGTTATGGGGACCTCCTAGGCACGATATTTGAAGGAATTTTTCATTTTTATTTTTAACCCTTATTTCATGGAAAACTCACTGTCCCTTTAAAAACTTTTTTTTTAAACTTTTTGTCCTTGTTTCCTGTCCCCCAGGGCACTACCAGACCCCCATACACTTTTTATGGCAAATATCTAGCATATATGCCCTCTTGGAGGGCACTCTAAAAACCGAATTTTCAGCCCCATTGACTTGTATGGGGTCCGAGTTCGGGTTCGGGTTCGGACCAGAACATTTGGAAAGTTCGGGTTCGGCTTCGAACCGAACTCGGGGAGTGTTCGGCTCATCCCTATTCCTGAAGACGCATGCTATGATTACAGTTCTATGCCTTCACTGGAAGGATCATACTCTGAAGAGATGTCTGTTCCAGGTGTGGATGAAAGAATTGAACCCATACCTGTAGTACTTCCACCTGAAGAGGAACTGATTGAGCCCGAATCCAAACGTTCTATCCGACCCCCCCAGAGACTTACCTACGACTCACCAGGACATAGCACTGAAGAGGCTGTCACCACAGTGCGAAGGTTGCCCGAAGTGTCTGCTATGTTAGCTGAGGTAGTCAGGAGCATGAGTCAACTTGAGGACGTATATCTGACCCATTGTATGTTTGCTGATGAACCTGTATACATTGCCTAATGTTATGTAGTTGTTATACCTCCTTGGAGAGACCCAGGAGTTCTAGGAGGGGAGAGTGTAGCGCTGTTTAAAACTCTGTTGCTGCATTGCTCAGTTTTGGCCACCAGAGGGAGACAAGAGCAATGTAAACATACTGGACACAATGGGACTACTTTTCCAGCATGCTTTGGGGCAGAGACAGGAAGTGGGTGGGGATTGAGGAGGGGACATCCGCAGCCTCGTGGAAGGAGAGCCAGTGTGAGCCAAGGAGTGAACCAAGTGAGACGCATGTGAGACTGTGAGCGATTATTACCAGGCCGGAGAGCAGGCGCTGCCTTGCTGACGCTGGGATAGATACATTGACTTGCCCAAGACCTAGTAATCCACCGCGGAGAGGTTTGCACAGACGCAGAGTAGCAGATTGGACCCCAAGTAAGGAGACCGCGATGATCCACAGGGAGTGCAGGTAGTAGGCCGTGACCTTGCTGTAAAGACGGACAAGCAGGAGAAGCGGATCCGGTGGCACAGAGTCCCAAGGAAATCCAGCAGAGAGACGTCCTTGATCGGGCAGCGGAACAAAGTGTCTGGCGGATGGGTGAGAGGCCTTCTAGGCCGCAGTCAAACTATAACAAAGCACGCTGCAGCATTGCTTAAATCTACAGGGCCCCAACGTGACTAGTCGAAGATTTACCAAATCCTTTCACTGGCCAGTTGAAATATAGTACCCGGGTACCTGAGCACACACACACACACACACCTTTTTTGGGACATAACCTGTACGGGACTTACACTCCAGAAACGAAGGGGTTAAACTTTTCCTTTACCGCTGCGCGTTTCTCACATTACGAAATCCTGTTTTCTATGCACTGTGTTTACATTATATATGCCGCTTTGAGACCAGTAAAGTATATAATTTATAAAATCCACAACAGTGCTGGTGTATATTTATTCCCTAGTGCGGAGAGACTAACCCGAGGTTAAATTCAGCGGCTCCTCCGGGAGTGAGCGCTACACTAACAAAGACGATTCCTGCACCTGCAGGTGATGTGGATGGTCGTATGAAGCCCTTTTCTAGATTTTCATGAATGTACTCTTTCAAAACCGTTAATTCAGGTTGTGACAGGGGGTATAAACGACCGTAAGGGATAGTCGCACCTTGAACCAAATCGATAGGACAGTTGTAGGAGCGATGAGGGGGTAGGATCTCAACTCCTGGTTTGTCAAAGACATCGGCATATTCTTTGTAGGGTTCGGGGACCTCTACTGTACTCTTCCACATATTTATGTCTAGGACTGAGTTTAAGAAACCTGTTTGGGGAGACTTCGTGCAATGAGTCCTGCAATAATAGGAGGTGAAACGTATTTTACCCGGTCCCCAATGGATGAGAGGGTCATGCAAATGTAACCAAGGGAGACCCAGGATGACGGGAAAAACGGGTGTTGCTACCAAATCCAATTTTATTTGTTCGGTATGTCCCATACCTATCGTCATGTGGACGGGTTGGGTTTCAGACGTGACAGTTCCTGAGCGTAATAATGACACATCAACCATATGTATATTTATAGGTGTGGTTTTATTTTGTTTCGGTACATTAATGAGTCGTGCATATTCAACATCCAGAAAATTGCCGCTGGCTCGAGTCCACCATGGCTCGGGTGTAGATCGTCTTATTGTTCTACTGCAAAGAGATGAGCAGGGATAAGTGGGACAAAAGACATGGATTATCTGGATGGAAAGATGGTGTGGCCTTACCTCACCCTTTTTACCTGGGTGAGAACCCCATTTGGTGGGTCAGGGCGTTGAGAGTCTCTGTTACACCTGCGAGGTCCATGTTCTGGCTTAGTTGTATGGTCAAGAGTCTCTAGGTTGAACCTCGATATGCAGGGTTGCTTGGCGAAGTACAATATCGACAGGCAAATCTCGTGGTCGGTAATTCAGGCAAAGAGTCGATGAAGGGAGTCAAAGGTTAGGTACTGAAGATCTATGAAGAAGGGTCAGGTCCCAGCTAGGAACTATGGAGCTTGCTTGTGTCTATAGGAAGGTTAGACAACAACTAAGCAATGATATGATTGTGTTACTGGTTTATATAGTCAGAGCCCTGCCTCCTTGGTCCACCCCCTCTGGAGGTGGAGTGTGACTCAGGAGACAGGGAACCCCAGTCAATCATGCTGAGGTCATAGACTCATGGCCCAGCCTCCCAGCCGCTGTCATCACCTCCCTGTCCAATCCCTGTGGGGGAACTCCCCAAACAGAGGCGGAGCAGGGTCTGGTTGCTGTGCTGGGGAAACCATGTTGTGTCCTGTTCCCTCTACCAACGCTGGGGCTGTGTCTCCCAGTCAGCGTCTTCCCCCTCCATGTGGTTCCAGTCTGTCGAGCCGCTGCAGGACACCCATGGCCGCCGGAGGCAGGTCCTACATCTGCCATGTCACTGCCACGGGCCGAAGGTCGGGCGCGGGGACGCCATGGCTGACCACCAATGATGTCCATGCCCGCCGACTCCCCGGATTGCCGCAAATTGACATGCCGGGATGCGGCGCCAACCATCGGTGGGGGCCAAGAGCGGACCACAATGGAGGTGAGTCCTGACAGGAAGAGAGCGGTTTCCGTCACACCATCGTGCACGTTCTGGAGCATTAAGAGGACATCAGCGGGGGAGGGGGCCCGCCTAGGCCTATGTAAACCCCAGCCTGCATTTGGTTCATGGCCCTGTTGGGATTAGTCGTTAGCCCAATAGCGCGTTCCTTGTTGTTGCTATTTTCTGAGTTTTGACCTTATTTGCCCACGACTAATCTCCTGTTTGATAATCTGTGTACCGGCCCAGCTTGTCCATGTGTTCTCTCCTGTCTGATACCTTGGGTGTTGACGTGGACTGTCTTGAGTACTCTTTATTCTGCTCTGTCTCAGTCTCCATTACTGGCTAAACCAAGGACATTCCTATAGGATTGCTGTGCCAGGCATGTGTGAAGCCCAGCCATTACAAGGACTGGTATTCGAATCTTGTCCAGCACCCTCTGCCCTCAATTTTATAAAACCAGCCACGTCAAGGACTGCTATCTGGCCTGCATAAAAGGGTACTTTGCACTGCATGTTGGGGTTAAAAGGCAGCCGCCACAATTGCCCACAGATAGACTTTATCTTTGTTAGAGGAATGTGGATGCTGGCCTCCTCCCTGTATACTTTGGACCTTTCATTATCAATTTTGTTTTGAATAGCTCTTTTGTCACTTGTTTATCCTTTTTCCACCTTTGCTATTTCATTGTCTCTGCCAGACAGACATTGTTCTGTAAAAGCAAGTATGCATAATTTGTCATTGATGTGTGCATTTAATAAAAACACACTTCATCAAATGTCTAGCAGGAGTCTGTGAGGATCGCTAGGCAGTCACTACCAGTCGGGTAGTGTTGGAAAAATGGATGTTTGCAGGTGGTTTTTAAAAAGGTACTAGCGCCCTGGTGGAATACGCCTGTTTCCCAAGCCAGGGACCAGACCCTCTCATGTTCTGCTACAACGAGCAAGGCGCAATGTGGTAATAGAGCAGGGGCTAAATTACAATCTTCACACAAACGTTTGCGCCGGTGTAAAAAACATCAACGCGTGGGGTAAAACCATTTGGGCCTAATTACGTATTACATAGTAAGTGAAACTGCGCGCAATCGTCTACCGTGGGTGAGCCTGCGCAACCCCTGCGCAAGCTTACTGTACTTCGCGCGTCCTATACTTAACATTGTGTTTGCCAATTCGAATGTGCGCTGGTACGAGTATGGTATTACAATCTATTTTGCGGTAAATACCGCATAGCCTTTGTGCGCATAATTTTAGCAACTCCTAAAAGCTGGTGCTAATGGCAAATTTCAACAACCTGGCTAACCCCAAATATCCAAGCCCATAAAAAGGAATGCACCAAAGCACAGTGGCCCATTAAAATCATACCAAACCAATAAAAAGGATGAAGTTGTGTTTGCATGGATTATTGCTGCAGCATATATGCTTGGATTGACAGTAGCAGACGCAATTTGTTAAAGTGAGACAGGTGTGCTTCTTAATTCTGATTGGCTGAATCTCGAAAAAAGACTGCTCGCGCAAAGATTCATCGGTGGATGAAAAAAGTTGCGAGGATTGTAATTCCAGCGGTGATTTGAGCCCGCAAAAGTTTAACGCTTGGCACAAAGATTGTCGCTTTGCGCGAGGCTTTTTGTGTGAAGAATGTAATATAGCCCCAGGTGTTTTGTGGCAGCGGATTGGCCATGTACTTTTAATTTACTTTCCTTAGTCAGTCTGATAAATATGAATTATGGGGCATTTCTTGGAAGTGCAGTGTCGCTGGCTATAATGATGTATTTTAGATCATGTTATAGTTATGGGCAAAAGAGGGTACACATGGTGAAATATTTATTTTGGTGAAAGCTACTTGATGGCAAAGTAACAGCACAGAGGCAATAATGTTATGGATCATTGCTTTAGGGCAGGGGTGGGCAAACTGCGGCCCGCGGGCCACATGCGGCCCGCCATAGAATTTTTTGTGACCTGCCAAGACTGGAGACAGGGGTGTTCTTCTACTCCCGAGGTGAGTGGCCGCTGGCATGCAGCTTGCCCGCTCGCCTGGGATGGGAACCACCTGACCAGCGCGCGATCTCGCGAGAACGCGGCTGGTCAGGTGGTTCCCATCCCCGGCGAGCAGCAAAGCTGCATGCCAGCGGCCGCTCGCCTCGGGAGTAGAAGAACGCCGGCGGACGCAGAGCCTGGTGCCACAGCAGAGGAGGTGACAGCTGGGGCAAATATACCCATGTGAGCTGCCTGGGGGCAATAATATCCATGTGAGCTGGGGGCAAATATATCCATGTGAGCTGGGGCCCTGGGCAATATATACCCATATGAGCTGGGGGCAATATATATCCATGTGAGCTGGGGGCAATATATACCCATATGAGCTGGGGGCAATATGTACCCATATGAGCTGGGGCAATATATATCCATGTGAGCTGGGGTAATATATACCCATATGAGCTGGGGCAATATATATCCATGTGAGCTGGGGTAATATATACCCATATGAGCTGGGGCAATATATACCCATTTGGGCTGGGGGCAATATATCCATGTGTGAGCTGGGGGCAATATATATCCATGTGAGCTGGGGGCAATATATACCCATATGAGCTGGGGCAATATATATCCATATGAGCTGGGGCAATATATACCCATATGAGCTGGGGCAATATATATATCCAAGTGAGCTGGGGGCAATATATACCCATATGAGCTGGGGGCAATATATATCCACGTGAGCTGGGGCAATATATATATCCATGTGAGCTGGGGCAATATACCCATGTGAGCTGGGGGCAATATATACCCATATATCATTTGCAGGCTGTGATGAGAATCTCAACAAGCAATCTCACTCCTGATTTATTTATTTTCTGTTAATCTGTATGTAGCGCTGTGGTAAAATCTTGCTGTGGCAGTACCTATTTTTGGCCACAAGATGGAGACTATCGCGATCAGAGATACTGGATATTGGGACTACAATGCCCGGCATGCTTTGCAAGAAGACAGGAAGTGGGTGGGGACTGGAGACTTACATCCTCTGCCTCATGGAGAAAGTTCCAGAGCGCGCCAGGGAAGGGAAGAGAGCAGACGCATCGAAGAGATCACGAGAGGGCCTAGGCCAGAGACCAACAGAGACCAACAGAGACCAAGAGAGACCAAGAGAGACCTGTTAGTCCAGAGAGGATCACCCAAGCTGAGGAGAAGAAGACCCGCCGGGATCCAGGCATTGCTGCAGACCGGAGGAATCGAACGGAGAGCAGGCGGTGAGCTGGAAAAGCTGTGTGGAGTCAGACAACGGATCGGGCCGCTAGTATCCCCAGTCAAAATCGGGTGGAGAGACGTCCTGGGTCAGCGGAGCCTAAAGAAATCATCGGATGGGTGAGAGGCCTCCAAGGCTGTTTTATGATTAATGGACGCTCTGCTGTTTTCTCTTTAAAGTCCACAGGGCCCCAACTGACTAGTCGAAGACCTTCCTTTAATAAACTCACTGGCCAGTTGAACAGTACCCGGGTACCACACACACACAGATACACTTTTCACATTCTGGGACTTAACCTGTGCAGGACTCATTTCCTTTTGCGAATCGGAATGGGGGTTAAAGACAAAGATACGTTCCGAATACATTTTTCTCTTTTTCCGCTGCGCGTTTGCCGTAATACGAAGGGATTGTATGTTTGGGGTTTTGCTACGTGTCCCTTTTTCTGAACTATCGGGAAATTGCATTGCTTTTATGTTCGGTTGCGAATATTTTATTTTCCGAAATACGAAGCCTAATGTTTCGTTTCTTTTCCGCTACGCGTTTTACCGGGATACGAAAATACTGTAATAATACTTGTGAATACCGTGTCTCAACATCTGCTCAAATATTTTAGTAAACTATATAAATATAAAAACTCACAACTGTGTTGGAGTATATTTATTCCCTAGTGCGGGGAGACTGACCTGTGGTTCATTTTCAGCGGCTCCTCCGGGAGTGAGCGCTACACGTATATTTGTGTTGTTTTATAATATCTTGCAGTGTATTACTTTGTATTTCTGTAACTGTAAAACTTCAATGTTCTTGAACCCAGGACATACTTGAAAACGAGAGAAATCTCAATGTATCCTTCCTGGTAAAATCCTTTATAAATAAATAAATAAATTTCCAAAAAATTGTAGAAAAGTGTGATAGGATACGTTTGTCTCATTAAACTGGTTTAAAATTAAATGTGCTTGCAGCTATAGATGATATGAAATTAGCACAATAAATAAATTGAATAAAACTACCACTATTTCATCATTTTAAAAGGTGCGGCCGTCTGCTAACCTCCGCTCCTACAAAGTGGCCCCCGAGCCAAAACAAATGCCCACCCCTGCTTTAGGAAACTTTAACACATGTAAGAGGATTATTATACAATTTGTATCACATGGGGAAACATTCTGAATGTAGCTGAAATTCAAAAAAAGGTCAAATTTTACATTCCTACATTTCATACACTCCTGTTAATGATAAGATGAATGTATGGAATTTACACTTGCAACTTCCTCATATCTATAAATTCATTATTTTTGACATATGCCAACCATGTTATAAATGAAAAGTGAAAAAATAAAGAAAATATTTTTCTTCATTAAAAAGCAAAAACATGTAAAAATTGGGTATTTCTAATTTCAGGACAACATTTCTAAACTATTTAGCCAGGGTCTTTTTTTGGTGGTTTTAGATTTTGGGGATTAAGGTTGGAAAAAGTGTGTTTTTTTATAGTAAATTGTATGATATGATGGAAATAATGGTATCTTTAGAAAGTCCATTTATTGGTGAGAAAAATTATATACAATATGTGTGGGTTCCATAAACAAGTAAGAGGGAAAAGTAGACCTAACCACAAACAGCGCAGAAATGTAAAAACAGCAGTGGATACTTTCGGACAGACAATGGTAAAACCACCTGGTCACGATGGGGTTAATACACAAAATATAACAAAATCGATGCACCCAGTGACACATATAAAGTGAAATATTTTCTTAACTAAACATACAAAAGTAAAACAAAGCACATGTAAAATATCAGCATGACAAAATAAACACAATAAGGATATTTCATTTTTTGTTGGTAGTGGCCCTTTAACAGCAAAGCCTTTTGTTTTCCTATGTCCCTCAGTCAGTTGATCTCAGTCTTCTTCCTCTTTGGACTAAACACACAGAGTGCCGGCAGCTTTTTGTTAAATTCTCCTGCCCTTCCTCTTACCTCACGTTTTTTATAGGTAAACATGGATCATAGTGTTACCGGAACCCACCTGGTTCACTCGGGACGGAGGCGGGCCGGCACGGTCAAGGATTGACTGGACACGAGTCTCTTCAGGAAAGGCAAACTTTATTGTGACGTCACAGATGCTCACACAGGATTCAATCGCAAAGAGTGAGCCCAGATTTCACAGTGACATGAGGTTTTATACCCTGAATACATAATTAGGTACATCCCAATTAGCCCACCTCCCGGTGACACTATCCCACCCCACGTGGGTCCGTACCTCCCTTAATCGAATACAAAGACATTCCATACATTGGTCATAAATTGGCAAGCTTCATGTTAGTTTGACAGAAAATGATTTGCTACTGCTTTGGATCCTGCCTGTGCCCACCTCCCTTGGGCTTGTTTATTGTTTGTTTTAGATAAGGCCTGGTCTGGTCTTTACACTCCTCTTTGTCCCAGCTGCAGGCTTCTCTGACCTTGATGTATCTCTTCTTCATCCTGTCACCCTGTGCCAGCAACGGCCCGGATCTTCTCTAATTTAATTGCTTTACTGCTTATCTAAAGCATTCCTAAGATTCTATGTAAACTCCAACTAATTTCTACCTAGTTATATTCAAGTGAACCAATATTCTGAACAAGATGGCCGCCTGGCTCAGTACAGCGACCATCTTCTGGCCTGAGTCTATTACATTCCCCCCTTGGCTCAAGTCTCAGATTCTCCTTCTGAGGCTTGTAGCCACTACACTCCACTAGTACTATCTTTGAACTCCTCGCTTTAGGGGACCTATTTTTGTTGGGAACATGTTTTGTGGGATTATCAATGGTATCTTTTGTGTTTGTGTAGGTGTCAGTGCTCTCTTGCATAGTGGCCATAGACATAGCCCTATGCAGTACAGTAGTGTCCCTACTACCAGGATCACCACCACCATTAGAATCATGGATCCAATCTGTGAGATAAATCTCAGAATAGATCCAAACCAATCTCTGAATGCTCCGAACCCACAGAGTGGATTCCAGCCTTCAGCAGCAATCCGCCTAGCTGTGTTCTGCAACTGTGCTACTTTCTCTTGGTGATCCTGGATTACCTGGAAATAGTCAGGGACGTCATGTGTGGTGTTCTTGATGAATGTGCAACATTCATAATGCATTGTCATCTCACACAGTCCATTCAGAGCTGCACTGATCTGTTCCAGTGCCATATCATGTATCATTTGTACCTTTCATATCTCTCGTACTTCCAGATTCAGCAACTGATATCCATACTAGTCTTATCAAAATGTCGTCATCAGACTGGCATAACTGTTCATTCTTGCCATCAACTCTCTTCCCCATCCAGTCCATGCTGGAAACCATGCCAACACCCGATCCGCTTTCTTAAACAACTCTCTCTTCTGTTTCTCAAACACCAGTGGGTACCTAGGGTGTAGTGCAGTGTCTGTATCAGTGTCATCTCCCCTTACTCTCTGAATTGGATCAGTTTAGCCAGATAACACATTCCCGTTATTGTAGGTGGTACCATGTGTAACATCCTTTCACAACACACCTGGTACCCCTTTCAATATAAATGGTGATAAATGTAGTGTTCCTTTTGATATTTCTAACATCAGTTGTCTCAATCGTCTCATCATGTCCAATGCACTCTGCCTGCCATTGGTCACATTCGCAACTACCAATTTTGGTCTTTAGTGAGCTTTCTACATCGTATATATAGAAAATTAGCCTGCTCCTTCATGTTGAATCTGTAAATATATGACGTCCAATTGAATCTACTGAATTACACAACCCCCCCTCGTTACTTGTTTCTTTATCTGGTCCTAATTGAAAAGCACCATTCTGGTGGGTATACTGGTCCTGTTATTGGATACCCGGGAGTGAATGCCTCTGGTTTTTCTCGTGGTTCATCAAAAGCATGTATTGTGACATTTCCCGATGCAACACATACTTAAATTCATTGGGACAGAGGCAAAATGGTATATGGATTGTCTCTGGGTGCAGTCTACTACACACCCATCACGCGGTCTGCCCAGACTTTTTGGCATAGTCATATTTAAATTGCACAAGTAAATGTCCTCTCGGCATAATCTCGATATCGCCTCTCGCTTTTGTCTCCACATGGTACGGTTCTCCATCACTGGGTGTGTACCATTCCAGATATAGGAGATATCCACTTTCTCGGTGGTGCTTGGGCACCTGGGGCATGCTCCATGTGATAGTCCATAGATCAAATTTGCAAGGTACAATATCAGTACCACAAATGCCCCAAATGTCAAAACCCCTTGGGCAATTCTTTTCACAGTCACATAAACCCAATCCCTCCCCACCGGTATTTCAAAAGTAAAAGTCATCTCTGGATGATCAAGGGTCGGGGCAGGGCCCCTAAAAATGGCCCATAGGGGTATCCCCCGGGGGATCCCTTAACTCCTCCGTTGATGGGTGGTCAGGCATTATTGTGTCCGTCAAAACACCCACTTGTGGAGTCTTTTTAGGTGCTCACAACTGTGGTCTTTGTCAGCTTTAGCCTCAATGGATTGGTCTCGTTGGTGACGACCTTCCACTCTGGTTCAGGATTTTGGCTGCAGCTACCTTCAGTCTGGAGTGATGTATCCATGGGACCACCTCGACAACCTTCATTGCTATAGGGGTTGATAACAGGACAAGGTAAGGACCTCTCCATTTTGGGCCTAGTGGGTCATTTTTCCACTCCTTCACCCAAACCGAGTCACCTGGACAATACTTATGCAGTGGGGGATATAAAAAATGAGGTAGATTATCTCCCACCCAAGTATTCAATTTCTGCATTGACTTCCCCAACAATACAACCTGTTCATTTAATTTAGTTTCACCCAATGCCCGAAGGTCCCCCCTTAGTCCATTAATTGGAGGGGTAGGCCGTCCGAACATAAGCTCGTACAGACTTAACTTCAATTGGGGGGTTGGCCTGCACCTAATGTGCAATAATTGGCAGCACATCCAACCAGCCTAGTGACGTCTCTTGGCACAGTTTGGACATCAAAGTTTTTAGTGTACGGTTCATTCTTTCGACTTTTCCCGAGCTTTGGGGCCTGTAAGCTGTATGTAGCTTCCAGGTGATACCCAACAGACGAGCAAGCTGCTGTAAACAGTTCCGTATAAAGGCTGGGCCATTGTCTGACCCTATTTCAAGAGGAAGTCCATAGCGTGGTATTATTTCTTTCATTAGACTTCTCACCACTTCCGTTGTCTTGTCTGTCCTTGTCGGGAAAGCTTCCACCCATCCTGTGAGGGTACACACCATTACCAGTAGATATTTATATCCTTTGCAGGGTGGCAGCACTGTGAAGTCTATCTGCATGGATGCCATTGGGGACAGCCCGATTGGTTGCTTTCATGGAGGTTGAGATCAGCCTGTTCTTGGATTATTCTTTGCACAAGTCACGCACTGCTGGGCTATCGCTTTGCAGATTACTGACATTCCTGGCACATAGAAATGTGGCTCCAACTGCTGTTCCATCATTTCCCGTCCTCCATGGGTACTTGCATGAAGTGTTCTCACGATCTCAGGTGCCAATGTTGCTGGCAGGACTATTTGTCCACTCTCCAACTGGAACCATCCGTCTTCTCCATATCCACCTTGTTCTTCTGATAACCACTTTTTCTCTTTCTCTGAGTACACAGGTGTCCATTCACTCAGTGGCGCCAGTAGGAGTGCAGCCACCACTGGTGCGTGCTTTGTATCTTGCCAATTCTTCCTGGTTCCCCCAGATAAAATTCTTCTTTTGGGAAATAGTATCGCCAGGCAAAGAACAGCAGATCTTGTCTCTTCTGGCGTATCTCTCACTGCTGGTACAAGAAATTCATCACACTTTTCTTCATCCTTGGTAGCTTGTTTTTAATAAGGGTCTCTTTGAGAAAGAACCTTACCAAAGGGGCTTGATATTCTTCTGCTCCCAATTCTCCCAAGCTCAACAGCACTCGTGTGATCCTTAAATTATTATGAGGGTTGGCTGTTAGATTGTCAAAACGTGAGGCGAAATTTTTCTGCCGTTCAACTTCGATTACTTCAATATTTTCTTCCTCCTCCCCCACTATTTTTACGCCGAAGAATTTCAGCATCATTTTGTATGCTCTGCGGAGTCTTTGCTGAACTTCTGAGGTGTCAATCATCATACATGTTTCTTGGGGGTGAAGAGGAGAAGAGTAAAAATTTCAGCCTTGGAACTGTGTTGGAAAAAGCCACTGTATATAATCATGGTTTTCTTCCAGTAGCTCGTAATTGTTGTACCACTTGTGCAGAATGGCTTCAATAAATTCGCCTTTTGGTTCAAATTTTCTCCAATTCATATAGAATTCATAATTCGGCATGGGGAGTTGATCCTCTTGCTTGCAGAGCAATACTTTGGATACTTGATCAGGAGAATTCAGAGGTTTAGCAGCAGCTTTTGCAGCTTGGTCAGCGCGCCTGTTGCCTTTGGGAATTTCATCATGACCCTTTTGGTGGCCACGACAGTGCATAATACTGACGGCACTTGCTTTCCACACAGCTTCTAGAAGGGCTGCTATCTCAGCTGCATACTTTATCTGTTGTCCTGATGACGTGAGCAGTCCTCTTTCTTTGTATAGTGCACCATGTGCATGGACAGTCATAAAGGCATACTTGGAGTCGGTGTAGATATTTACTCTTTTGCCTTCAGAGATTTCCAGGGCCTTGGTCAGCGCTATTATTTCAGCCAGTTGTGCTGACGTGTGTCCTGGCAAGGGGTTTGCTTCAATGATTCCTTCTGCTGAGACAACTGCATAGCCGGAGACTTTCTTCCCATTATCCATGTAGCTGCTACCATCGGTGAATAGCTGTAGATCGTATTTGTCTAGGGGTACGTCTTTCAGATCTGGTCTACTACTGAATACTTCTTCCATGACTTGGAGGCATTCATGAATTGGATCCTCTTCACAGTCAGGCAGTAGTGTAGCTGGGTTTAAGGTAGCGATGAGGTCCAGATGAACCCGTGGATTCTCACACATCATAGCTTGGTACTTCGTCATCCGGCTATTGCTGAACCAGTAACTTCCTTTTACATCGAGCAGGGCTTTGATCGCATGTGGCACCTTGACATGAAGAACCTGTGCCAGGGTCAGCTTGTCTGCTACAGCTATCAGCATTGCGGTGGCTGCCACTGCTTTCAGGCATGGGGGTAGGCCGCAGGCCACAGGGTCAAGCTGTTTGGAGAGATAGGCCACAGGCCTAGGCCACGAGCCAAAATTTTGGATCAGTACTCCTGTTGCAGTCTGGTTATGCTCATGCACATATAGCTGGAAAGGCTTGCTATGATCTGGCAAACCTAGTGCTGGAGCCTCCATCAGGAGAGTCTTTAATTTCAGGAAAGCTGCCGCCTGTTCTTCTTCCCAGAGAAAGGGGTCGTGCTCTCCACCCTTGGTGGCTTGGTGGAGAGGTTTAGCAATATCTGCAAAATTGGGGATCCACAGGCGACAGAAGCCTGCAGCTCCTAGGAATTCACGGACTTGTCTCCTTGTCCTTGGTTGGGGTATACGGCATACTGCTTCTTTTCTCTCAGCTCCCAATGCGCGTTTAGTACCTGTTAATTGGAAACCTAAATATTTTACACTTTGTTTGCATATTTGTGCTTTCTTTTTGGACACTCTGTAACCTGCTTGGTTTAGTAGAAGCAGCAGGGCCTTTGTGGCAGAGAGACAATCTTTTTCTGTAGGGGATGCGAGCAATAAATCATCTACATACTGTAGTAAAACAACTTTGTCTGGCTGAGCGTTGAAGGACAGGAGGTCCTGGCTGAGCGCGCAGCCGAAAATCGTGGGCGAGTTTTTGAAACACAAAAAGGGGCTGGCTTGCTGGAGCCAGGCGGATGCAAAAGAAAGCGTCTTTTAAATCAAGCACCGTGTAATATTTTGTATCACCAGGAAATAATGCCAATAAATTGTATGGATTGGGAACCACAGGGTGTAGGGTTACTGTGGCTTCGTTGACGGCCCGTAAATCTTGAACTGGGCGGTACTCTTGTGTGCCCTCTTTCTGTACTGGCAACAGTGGTGTGTTCCACGGTGACATGCAGAATTTCAATATCCCATGATCTTTAAGTCTTTGCAAATGTGTCTGGATATTTTGCTTGGCTTTCTGTGGGATATGGTATTGTCTTAGAGCCACAAGCGTTGCGCCTGGTTTCAAATCAACATACACTAGAGGAATGTTTACAGCTAATACGGGAGGGTTTTCTTCCGCCCAGACTCCAGGGATTCCCAGGAGTAGTGTGTACGCATCTGGGGCAGCCAGCGGGGTTGGTGCCGTGTGCCATTCTTCCTCGCGTGGCATAATTACTGCAATTTTTACAGGTTGGGTATTCTGGCTGGCTGGGTTGTACTGCCGTACAGAGCTGCCGCTCTCAGGCAGGTCTAATCTAGCGTGACCCCCGGGAAGAAATGTAATTTGGGCTTGCAATTTGCAAAGGATATCCCGCCCCAGGAGTTGGATGGGACATTCGGGCATATACAAAATTCATGTTCTACATTGTGCCCACCCAAACTACATTTTTGAGAAGCAAGAAAAGGGTACTTAGCAGATACCCCCATTGCTCCATTATATCAACCTCATTTCCCATTGGGGGAGCAATTTGCTGTGTTACAACCGAATATTCGGCACCAGTATACAACCATAAAAATTTTGTTTTTTGTCTCCCACTCTTACTGTGACCGTGGGCTCGTGATTACCGAGGGGCTGGGCCAGGTCCGTGTCAATATATCCTGCCCTTCAAATGACGTTCCCGCCAATCCTCAAACCCTGAACCGGCACGTCACTTCTTTCATACCTGCCGTTTGTTACCTGGCCATTTGAGGCTTGACCTCCTGAGGCACCAGCCTCTCCATGTACCCCATTTTTAGCCAAAAGTGCAGGACATTCACTTTTCCAGTGACCTTCACCCCGGCACATGCGCACTGGTTGCGCCCTAGGGGCTCCCTGGGGGCTCCTCTGCCTCTCCCCCCTCGACCCCTCACTCTCCCTCTGTCTGGGGCACCCCTCCCGTTTCCATTTCCCATATAGCCGACCACACCGGTATGCCCTTTTTGCTTCCGTATATCTTCTAAATCCCGGTTATGGTAAACTTTATTAGTAATTTCTACTAATTCGCTAATACCTTTGCCTAAAAACCCATCCAATCTCTGTATTGTATTCCGTATGTCTCTCTGTGACTGACTCACAAAGGAGGAATTAACCAACCGCTGATTCTCTGCAGCCTCAGGGTCAATAGGACTATACATCCTATATGCATCTAGTAATCTTTCTAAAAATGCACTTGGGGTTTCTTTAAGATCTTGCACAATGTCCGCTATTTTTCCCATGTTCGTGGGTTTCTTCCCTCCCGCTTTAACACCCATCATTACCGCTGTCCGGTATGTTTGTAGATGAGCAATACTTTCATTAGTATTGTATGGCCATTTGGGATCTGTTTTGGGGTAATGTTCCTCAGCCCACGCTTCTGGCTGGGGTTCACTATCCTCAACTGCTTGCGCAAGTAAAATTTTACGCTCGCTGTTGTTTATATGGGCTCTTTCCTCAGTTGTGAACATTGTCAGCAATAGTTGTTGACAATCTGCCCAGGTGGGGTTATGTGTTAGCATTACTGACTCTATCATACTAGCCACCGCTGCAGGATTAGTGGAGTACAGTGGTGTGTGTGTTTTCCAGTTAAATAAATCTGTCGTTGTAAATGGGACATATGTGTATTGTACTGGCCCAGGTCCTCCGTTTTCCAGTAAGGGACCTGGCACCTCTCGCAGAGGCATTTGCATTTTACTCTTGCCGGGGTTATGATGGTACACATCCCGGGGCTTGTATATATTGTTTGCTGAACGCGTAGTGACCCCTGGATCTACATCTCCATCATCATCTTCACTGTCCTGGGGGGTTACCCGCTTGTATACACTTCCATCGGGCATTTCAATCTTTTCCGCAGGTGTCCCTTCATCCCCTCCGCCCGCAGCCCCCTCCTCTTCCTCGATATCACGAGCCGGAGCAGAGGGAGCCGGCCGGGAAATAGCAGCTGCCTGCTCCCTCCTCTCTGCCCGAGCAACCACGGCATTCAGTGCCTCTCTGGCCGCCCCGTAACATGACGGATAGGGCGGGGGAAGGGAATCAATCTCCTCTGGATGTTCTACCAACACCGTTTTCCTCTGTTCACCTTTATTTTTATTATTCGTGGGTACCTGTTTCTTGTTTTGTCCCGCCAACATTATAAAATGACTCTTATCCTTCACACAGTACCTCCATATATCTATATACGGGTACTGTTCAGGATGACCATATCTCCCGGTTATTTGGGAGTGCACTCTTCTGTATTAACTCCGGGTCCATAGACCTCTTCTGGCCATTCTGGAACCAACAGTGGCCATACTGTTGTACACAATAATTTCAACTTTTCCTTACTCAAATCCACAATAATGATGTGTCTCATACAGCTCCAAAATTCCGTACCATATACTCAAGGGGTGTCTCACCCTCCTTAGCCTTCTTGGTTTGGACGACCCATTACCCATTGTTACTCTTGCGAGCAGTAACTTTTTTTCTCGATACAGATATTTCTTTCAACACAATCACTTAATCACTTTATATCAACTGTCTGGTACTTCAGTCAACAGTTTTTTATATCGTATCCGCTTCCTCCGTCAGTAGCCGACTGCAGTCGCCTGAGCCGGAAACGTATTTAGGAGTCCATTCTCAGATTTGCTTCCTTGCTAAGCAAGTAGGCGCGCAATCACTCACAATACTCTCAGCAGCACTCACAGCACGTACTGTACCAGATACATTCAGCACAAAACAATACATAAACAATTCTACTCTTTCTACTAGCCGAGGGCACGCCGACCCTCCTCTTGGCTCCTTATACCCAGTTAATTGATCTCTAACTCTTGTCTGCTTGTGACTATGTGTACCCCGTTCTATGGCAACACTCCCGCCTGCAATTCCAATTTGCCTATGGGCAATACACCCACTCGGCACCACTCCCGCTGCAGCTACCGCTGGCCCCAATTGGCCCTCTTCACTACACGACGTACACACTAGCACTGACTCCGGGCTTTCAGCCCAGTCACAGGATCCCTCCTCCTTTCCTGGTCCACGTGCAGCAGTTCTATTTACAAACACTGACTATGACAATACTACTCCACGTGGCTACTCTCTCCCTCAAATTCAGAACTACACCTTAGTCAACATCCGATTCCCCAGGCCCAGACACGTGCACTCTTTCCGTCGTGCAATGTCCGTGCTGTATGCGGCGGGTTCAGTATGTCGACGAGACCGTGGCCGCGGGTCTCCTTATCCAACTATGGTCGGACGTCTTCCCTTATACCGGTATCTCAATACACATACAAACACAGAAGACACTTTACCTCTCGCCGCGCTGCTTGCTGTTTCCTCGGACTTAGTGGTGTCCTAGCTTCCCGGGCCCGGGTCCGTTTGGGACGAGACGAGGTCCACTTACAGGAAATCCTGCTTGGTGCCTGCAGATGTCAGCTCACCTTCAACGGACGCCCAACTGGCGGGATCACTCGCACCTGCAGTCAACCGCTACGGTGTCCAGCAGTCGTTGCCGTACTGGTACAGGCCCAAATCCCGGACGAGCCCCCAGAAATGTTACCGGAACCCATCTGGTTCACTCGGGACAGAGCCAGGCCAGCACGGTCAAGGATTGACTGGACACAAGTCTCTTCAGGAAAGGCAAACTTTATTGTGACGTCACAGATGCTCACACAGGATTCAATCGCAAAGAGTGTGCCCCGATTTCACAGTGACATGAGGTTTTACACCCCGAATACATAATTAGGTACATCCCAATTAGCCCACCTCCCGGTGACACTATCCCACCCCACGTGGGTCCGTACCTCCCTTAAATCGAATACAAAGACATTCCATAAATTGGTCATAAATTGGCAAGCTTCATGTTAGTTTGACAGAAAATGATTTTCTACTGCTTTGGATCCTGCCTGTGCCCACCTCCCTTCGGCTTGTTTATTGTTTATTTTAGATAAGGCCTGGTCTGGTCTTCACGCTCCTCTTTGTCCCAGCTGCAGGCTTCTCTGACCATGATGTATCTTTTCTTCATCCTATCACCCTGTGCCAGCAATGGCCCGGATCTTCTCTAATTTAATTGCTTTACTGCTTATCTAAAGCATTCCTAAGATTCTATGTAAACTCCAACTAATTTCTACCTAGTTATATTCAAGTGAACCAATATTCTGAACAAGATGGCCGCCTGGCTCAGTACGGCGACCATCTTCTGGCCTGAGTCTATTACAATAGTGCTGTAGTTAGAGACATACAAAGCAATGCCGAGGAAATGGTGCTAAATCCTTTAGGCAGAAAAGAAGTTTAAACTCCTAGGGCCCTATTACGCTCTTCACGTTAAAACGCACGCACGCACGCAGTTTTCCCCCTTGCGCCCGCGTTTTAACGCTGGATTACAATGCAGGCGCAAAAAATGCTACCTGCATTGTTTCCGAGCGTTAAATTCTGGATGCTTGCGGCAGCGCTGAGCACACCCGCAGCATCCACTCACTGGAGTCCATGGGACTCCATTGAGTTCCTCCCTGCCGGTCATGTGACCAGCCGGATCTCGCCTATTTGACTGTTTTTGCTCATCATATTTAAACGTGGTTTTAAGTCACGTTTTATTATACCACCCAGACAAATTATATATCATTCTGTCCGGCAGACTCGACAGATTAATAATTTATCATTATATATGTATACGTCATTCCCTGCCAGAATGCTGTAACAAAAAATGTAAAAAAGAATTTTCAATAAAATTTCAAAGTGTTTTCTTTTTCGCATTTTATTATCCGAGCTTTTGCGGTTATATTCTATGGGGTAGACTTGTTAAAAAAATTTGAACGAGGAACCCATTTATTTTTTGGGAGAAATTATGTGATTTTAGCTAAACCCTCCAAAAAAAAATCATTAGTGAAGCATCACTGTTCACATTATAATTGAAATGTGAACAATAGTGCTGCATAAAAAAAGCATGTTTTTATTTTTTAATTAATTAATTGTTTTATTATGTTTATTTTTTTACACTGCTCTGACCTTTCCAACAATATCAAACATGACCCCTTAGCTGCCACCGATCAGGAGATAAGGAGGTTCAAAGAACCCCACTATCTCCTCTGTGGGATTTCCTTAGGAAATCCCTTTGCAGCTAGGGGTTCCCCGGTTAACTGACATCGTGCATGGCGCAATGAGTCAGTTGACGCGGGGGGACCCAGAGGTGGGGCTGCCATCCAAGAAATAGGGCGCGATAGGGCACCGATTAGTGCCAGGTCATGACCTGGCAACTAAGGGGTTAACCCCATACATCACTGGAAAGGTCAGGCTGTGGCCTTTCCAGCGATGCTGGCCATAGCCTCCTAGCCCCCGGCGATGGGGAGATAGAGGGATCCAAAGGATCCCCCCTCCCCTCCAGGCGCTTCCCCTGGTTCGGCGGGGGAGGCGCCTGAAATTGACTTCATGGAAGCCAGACCTGCGCATGAGCTTCCAGTAGAAGTGTTAGAGGCCAAAACAGTAATTGAATTTAAGCAAGCATGGGATAGGCATAAGGCTATCCTAAACAAAAGATAAATCCAGGTAAAGTATCCATGTAATTGGGCAGACTAGAAGGGCCGAAAGGTTCTTATCTGCCGACATTTTTCTATGTTTCTATGTTTCTATGAGCCGCCGGGGAGGTGAGTATACTTTGCGGCTGGGCTCTGGACGTCGAGGACGTTCCATACAGTCCTGCAGTGTTAAAGGCCGCCAAATGCAGGATGGCATGGAACGTCCTGCATCCTTAAGGGGTTAAGTAAAATAGCTCCAAATGGTAATGTAAATGGTTCCATTACTATCCCAGCACCAAGCTCCTGTTGCATCTCATCTGATCATTAATGCTTCCTATACTTTTGAAAAAAAAATAAGTCTGCTCAAAATCCATGTGAACTGATTTTATTTTAGTAAAACCACATAATAATGCATTCCCGCTGACCAGAAATAATCAGGTACTTGTTGGGATAATAATTCTCTACCAGGTAGGTAGAAGCCAAACCCGAACACTAACAACGCGTAGCAAAATATTTTTGCTGCTCACAGGTATACGCTCAGACACTCAGTCACACACCTATACATATCCTTCACTTTCACATCGCATTTTAGTCCCTTTCACCCCCAAACCTCAAATCAGACCGTTTAGCCCCCAAATCAGCCCCTCTGACTCTGATCCACAAATCAGGTCCTTTAATCTGCAAATAAACCCCTGTCACCCCAAACTTCCTCACACTGTACACATACAGATGAGAAAGGGAGAGAAAGGGGGTGAGGAGGGGGGATAGGATGAAAATAGGGAAGAGAGAGAGGAGAAAAGGGGGAGAGGGGTGACAAAGGGGAGTGAGGGAGAAAAGGGGGAGAGAGTGGAGGAAAGGGGAGGGGGAGAGAGGGAAAAGGGGGAGAGAGAGAAAAGGGGAGAGAGATGGGGGAATGGGGAGAGAGGGGGAAAAATGGGGAGAGAGAGTGGGGAAAAGGGGGATAAGTGGGGAGAGAGGGGAAAAGGGGGTGAGAGAGGAGGAAACTGGGGAAAGGGGGTAGAGAGTGGAAAAAGGGGAGAGGGGGAAAAGGGGGTGAAGGAGGAAAACGGGGGGGAGAGAGGGGAAAAAGGGGAGAGAGGGAAAAAGGGGAGAAAGAGGGGGAAAAGGGGGAGAGGGGGAAAAGGGGGAGAGAGAGAAGAGGGGAGAAAAGGGAGAGGGAAGGAAAGTGGAGAGAGGGGAGAAAAGGGAGAGGGAAGGAAAGTGGAGAGAGGGGAGAAAAGGGGGAAAGAGAGGGGAAGAAGGGGAGAGTGGGGAAAGTGAGGAGAAAAAGTGGAGGGTTTGAGGGGGGAGAGGTGAAAAGGAAAGGGGGACAGTGAGAGGGGTGTAGAGGGGGAAGGGTGGAGAGGGAGGACAGGGAAGAGACAGAGTCCTGCTCTGCCTGTATTACCCAGCTCCTTCCAGCAGCTCCTCAATCCTTCCTCCCTGTCCCAGCAGCTCCACATGTCACAGCCAGCATGCACGTGGTCTGGAGCATGTGAGTGAGCAAGGGGCTGATAGGAGGAGGCAGAGTGGGGAGGAGACGTCACTGCAGACCACCCTCACACTGCCAGTGATTGGTGGAGTGTTTCTCACTCACACGCAGCCTGCGTGTGAGTGAAGAAATCATTCCAGGGTCCGAGCTGAGGCAGTCATGTGTCCGGGTGACGGGTGATCCCAAACCCGGATACATGACCCGAAAAACGGACAGTCCGGGTCAAAACCGGACGGGTGGGAATCCTACTGCCAGGGTGGCTATCTGGCTGCATGCAGATAGCATTTCTCTTTTTGTCTCTGAGCTTGACTGCGCCCTCAGGTGACTGGGAAGAACTGGAGTCACACAGAGGAGCTGCATAACATACAGACAGACTCAACATGTGGTTTACTCACAGCTCTTCTGAAAAAGCCGTACTTTTATTTTTGATTATATGTCTTTCAGAGTCTAAGGTGTAAAAAACAGTTTAGCAATCAGAAACAGTCTACATACTTCCTTGAAAATGCTGACTACACTGTTTCACAAAATAAAGAGCAATTAGCAAAAGAACACTTGGCACATGGCACAACTATAGCTTGTTATTTTAAACATCTGACACTTGATAATATTTATTTGCAAAGGATTTTACCAGGAAGGATACATTGAGATTTCTCTCGTTTTCAAGTATTTCCTGGGTTCAAGAACATTGAGTGGTTACAGAACTACAAAGTAATAAAATGCAAGATATTAAAAACAAAACACAAAAATACAGATTAACATATCATGGGAAGGGCTAGAACCTTGGGTTAATTAGGGTGATTTGCAAAGTGGAAGCAGCTGGAAAGTAAGCTACAAATTTCAGACCAGCACTGGGTGGATGGGGAGGAAGGGAGGGACAGCAGAGTCCAAACGCAAGCGCTGTGGCAGTGGGTGATATGAACTAGCTTCAGGTCTTTTTAAATGCAGAGTCCAAACGCAAGCGCTGTGGCAGTGGGTGATATGAACTAGCTTCAGGTCTGTAAGGAGAAAGAGGTCATAGAGTTAGGGCATGTGGTCTGTTGAGGGAAAGCATATTTTACGACATGGGGGGAAGGGGCAGCCATTTGAAAGCATTGGTTTAAAAAAGCAGAGTATACATTCAGCATGGAAACAAACAAAAAACAGACAGCCAAAATATTAATAGATAGATGCAAGCATAACATATTAACAGTAGGATTAAAGTAATATGTTTTACTACTGACCATGGGAGAATATGCATTCCATCCTTGAAAGCTGTATCCTCTCTCAATGTCCCTATAACAATCAAATATTCTGTTCTGTCTTTGGATAGATAAGGAAACGCAAGACATAAGAACATATTTTCTCTAAAGAATATTTCCTTTAAACATTCTGTAGTGCAAGGCAATTTTAACTCTATCAATACTTATCACTTATCCCATGCTGATGTTTGGTATTTGTGGCTCCCTATTACAAGCCAGGCTCTGAAAAAAGAGCTGGGAAAAAAAAACCTAGAAGGATTTTTCAGCTATAAAATTATGATAGTTTGACATGAGAAATATATGTTACTTTTTCAGGAGCCCTAAAATTCCCCAGTTTCTCTACTTTTTGCAGCTAAATCCTTTTAGATTGTGTTTTTTTTCTCTGTGGTGGATTATTATAATCCTATTTTTGATATATTTTCTGCAGCATGTTGAGCAAAATGACAACAATCTTAGAGCTCCAGTCATTCCGTCTGATGTTAAAAGAACTTTTATATAACCAAACACACTCATGTGCTTCCACTCCAGCACTTCCAATCACAGATCCAGTCTTATGCCCTGTGCTGCTTGGAGTCGGGGTGTGTTCCTGCAGATTGAAGCATATTTGCACTTAAAGTACACAGAGGGCTTTCTGTTTGATTAGCATTTGACAGAAGAATGACTTAGGGGGGTTTCCACTAAGCGCTGGTGTTTGCTGGCGTTGAAATAAAACCCAAGCTAAAAACACCGGTAGTGCAGTGTGATGGGGTGTATATAAGGTTCCCTGAGAAAAGGGTTAACTTGGCAGGGTTGATCAGCCCAGCAACACACACAAAGGCTTGATGTTGTGATTGCTGGGGCTTTAAAAGGGACACGCCTATACAGGCACAGGAGGTTCATTTTTGCTGGATCTCCCCTCAGACACAGCTCCAAAAGGTCTGTGATTTGAGGACACAATCGTTGGTTATTGTTACGTTGACTGCTGGATAGCAGAGAGAGGTTTTCTTCTTTTGTTTATTTGTTTGAACCAAGCAGCTGTGCCTGTATACACCTATGCTAAGGAATAAAGACTGTAGGAAAAAGAGAGAGGATCCTAGTGGCGCAATCTCTTTTGAGAGTGGTCTATATAATACAAATAATAAATGGGTATGGTATTCCCACTATTCCAAACAGTGCACGGTCGAAAAGACCACTAAAGTGCTGCTATGGATGGAGCTAAGTGCAGTAGTTTTGCTGTGCAAAAAAGGTGACAGTTGATGTCCTGATATATTCAAACTACATATAAAGTGCAAGGTGATAATTGATGTCCTGATATATTCAAACTACATATAAAGTGCAAGGTGATAATTGATGTCCTGATATATTCAAAAAAAAATCGCATATAAAGTGCAAATGCAAATAGATAGTGCATATATAAGTGCATATAGTGCAATTGAAGGTCTTTCAAAAAGTTATCCTTATAGAGTCTCGTTTTCCAAATCACTTGTGACGGCAAAAAAACAGTCCAACCGACCATATATTCTGTATTGAAGACAAAGGTAGTCTGGTTGAGTCTCCACAGGGGCAGTCCAGAGGTTTACGTGAGGTCCTGGTGCACTGTCTTCACCTAAGTCCTATATAGACTCCCAATTCCCAAAAAATGGGAGGAAAAGAGGAGAGGGGTAGAAGGGAAACAGAAAAAGAAAAAATAGTGCAATATTGACTGATACAGAGTTAAATGCCCATAGACAAGGGAACACTTACACTTTATAGAGCCTCATGTACCGGCTCTGGTGTGGAACGCCTTGGGCCTAATTGAGGGTAGCCTCTGCCCTTCTTTAGAGTTTTCTTGGGGTGGCCTCTGCCTTTCCTTAATGTTTGCTCGATCGTCTCAGATATAGAAAAAAAGAGAGATCTTCATAGCGCGATTTGTAGCCAATGGTTAAAATAAGGTAAGTAGAGGTCAAAACAAACTCACCGATGTTGGAGCCTTAGGTTCCAGGCTCAACTTGTAGGCGTGTGGTACTGCTTATTCGGTGGGTACCTTCACCTCTTTCATCTGCAGATGGTCTTCTTGTTTTTATGTAGATGGTAGGAGAAAGGGAGAGACGGAGCATATGGGGCATATGCTGTTTAAAAATGTCTCTTAGGCGGATGCAGATAGTAAAAAGGGGTTTATTGATTAAGAACAAATATAAAGGAATTAAAATATAGTAAGAGGGTATCACAAATATGGGATACGCGTTTCGGCTAAAAACAAAGCCTTCCTCAGTCCATGTACAGGATAAGTAAAAAATTAGGGGATCTGGGGCACTCCACGTGTCTCTGTTTATATAATAGACGCTGGGCATTAATTTACGGGGTTACTTCCGGGTTCGCGGGTGTTGCGGTCACGTGATGCGTGCTGCGTCATCACGTTGCGTCGCGGCCATTTTGGGCGTGCGTTCCATTAGGCGATTTCATGCGTTCCACCTAATCCCATGTTGTGGTTTCAGCGGCATTATGGCCACAATGTGAAATATCTCTTTCTATTATTGAGGGAGTAGTCCCGGAATGCATTGGAACATCCACAAGTGGTAATCAAAACAATCGGTGCAATAAATATAAGAATTCTATGGAAACTATGTAAAATACATATAAATAGTGACCATTGTGTTGCACCAATGGAGAAGGGAAAATAGTACAAGTGGTATAGCTATATAATAGAGCATAAGAGGACCATATGTGCGTGTTTGTTAACGTCTAATTAAAAGTGTGTCCCAGTAGGGGTGACAGTATCGCCAATAAATGTGGCGATTCAATGGGAGGCGTTAAAAGTATTAATTGAGATGTGCTTTACAGTAAAATGACAATAAAATCAGCATGACATATTAATCTCATACTAATAAAGAGGCACGGGGTAACGAATATCATTGCAAACTCAAGGATAGTGTTAATGGAGATGTGCTTTACAGTAAATAAATGGTAAAAATAATAATAAAATCAGAATGACATGTTAATCTCATATTAATAAAGAGGCATGGCGTAACGACTATCAATGTATAAGAATAAACTGACAACTGGCGTAATCATAATCTGAATATCATGGAATATCGGGTCATGTAGATGGGGCCAAGGTCTAGGTTGTTAAATGATATGGGTGTGCATAATGTCCTAATGTTGACATGTAGTACACTTATCTCCTGAGTCTGGAGGTGGAACGGGGGAAGGGTCTGCTCGATCGGTTAAATAGTTAATGGGCTGATGGGAATGTGTACGGATACTGTAAAATCATCGTCGAAGTTCGATAGGTCGATACTGGTCAGTTGAGGAAGTGGCATAACTCAAAGTCGGCATCAGGCCTTGCAGTTGAAGTGTCCCTAGGTTAAAGATCCAGCTCATTTCCTCTTTTCCAATTATTTTTTCAAAGTTGCCACCTCTCCAAGGTGCTTCAACTTTCCTAATCCCTATGAAGGTTAACCCCTCTGGGTTCATGGTGTGTTTGTTTTTGAAATGTAGAGGAACACTGTGATTCTCGTTTCCGTTCCGGATGTTCCTATTGTGTTCTTGAACACGTACACTAAGGGATCTGGTCGTTCTCCCTACATATCTTAGGCCGCATGGACATGTTAGCAAGTAAATCACGTTTTTGGTGAAGCAGGTGATTACATCTCTTATCTTTATGGGTCCTGTGATTCCATCAATCTGCGTGATGATCTGTTTTTTGCTCCTAGTGTTCCGACAATTGAGGCAGTTACCACACTGGTGAAACCCTTTTTGTATACCATAATGGTTATGCTTTGTTGGGGTCTTCTTTGTGTGTTTCTGTGCCAATTTCATTTTGAGATTGTCGACTCCTCTGCAAATCATCCTCGGTTTCTCAGGTAGGATTTCTCTTAGTAATGGATCTTTCCTTAATATCGGCCAGTACTTCTTTATCGTCTTCCTAATGTATTGGTTTTGGGCGTTATACGAGAAGATGAAGGGGACATCAGTTGTGTATTGAGGTCCAGTTTTGGATCTCTTCTTCAACATATTGGTGCGTTCTGTGTTCCTGACTTTAGTTCTAGTTTCTTCGAGTGTGTCTGGATCATAGCCTTTCTCCAGAAAGTCTGTTTTCAGTTTTTCTGATTGTACTTCATATGTGGCCAGGTCTGTGCAGTTCCTCCTTACTCGTAAAAACTGACTTTTCGGAACTCCATCTAACCACTGTGGAAGATGGCAACTAGTAGTTTCAATAAAGCTATTCACATCTACCTTTTTAAAAAAGGTCTCAGTCTTAATTATACCATCTTGAATGAAAATGCTTAAATCTAAGAAGTTAATTCGTTCGTTACTCCATGTAGTGGTTAGTATGATGCCTCTTCCATTTTGGTCCAGTTCTTGTAGGAATGCCTGTAAGGAGTTTATCCCGCCCTTCCAAATGAAAAAAATGTCGTCAATATATCTTTTGTAGCAAACAAGGTTACTCTGGTATTTGGGTAGGAAAGATTCTTCCCAAAAGGCCATAAACAGATTGGCATATGATGGGGCAAAACGACTTTCCATCGCAGTCCCATTAAGTTGTATATAAAAGTCATTCTGAAAATAAAAATAGTTATTTTCTAAAATTAAACGTATCCCCTCCAAAATAAAAACAATTTGTTCTGGTTGTAGTATGTCGTTTTTCTTTAAAAAGTATTCAGTGGCCTCTATTCCATTTCTATGCGGTATGATGGTATATAACGATTGGACGTCACTCGTAACCAGGAACAGATCATCTTACCATCTTATATCGTTTAAGATATTTAAGATCTCTGTAGTGTCTTTCAGATGTGCCGTGGTGCTGGTCACAAAAGGTTGGAGTTGGTGATCTATGTATTCTGATACCCTACTGGACACAGATCCTATCCCAGAGATAATAGGTTTCCCTGGTGGTTTGGAAAGGTCTTTGTGTATCTTTGGAAGGAAGTAAAATACGGGTATCTTTGGGTATTCAAATTTCAGGTATTTGAACTCTTGATCGTTGAGTATACCTAATGTGTGACTTTCTTCAAGGTACTGTACAAATTTGTCTTGGATATCTTTCCCCGGATTCTTATTCAGTTTCTTGTACGTACTTTCATCATTGAGGATTCTGTTAGATTCATTTTTATAGTATTCGGCTGACATGATTACAGTGCCCCCTCCCTTGTCTGCCGGTTTAATTTCAATTTTGTCGTTTAGTGTCAGTTCCTTTAGTGTTTCCCTTTCTTTTTTCGTTAGGTTATTGGATTTCGTAGATGTCTTAAGTTTACCTAAATCGGTCATTATCATCTGTTCAAAGGTATTAATCTCTTGAGAGATAAGGGACTTGGGAAAGAAGGTCGATTTTTCTTTCAGGTTTGTGTGGTGATAAAACTGGAAGGTATTGAGTCTATCAATTGGGTTTTTTAAAAAATATTTCTTTAAGCACAAATTCTTCTTAAACTTCTGCAGGTCGATGTACATCTCGAATAGGTTCATATGTGTAGTAGGGGCATATTTCATGCCTTTTTTCAAAACTTTTATCTCTATGTCTGTAAGTGGAGTGTCAGTTAAATTAAAGATCCCTCCATCCTGCTGTGCTTTTCCCTCCTCTTTCCTTCTTCTAGTTCGCCTTCCTCTGCATCCTCGTCTCGGTGGGGTCTTTTGCCAGGTGACCAGCCTCTCCTCAGGGTAGTAAGGTCCCTGTCTGGTTGTTGGGGATTCCTGTGAAAATCCCCTTGTTGTTGGGGGTTCCTGTGAAAATCCCCCTGTTCTCTCAGTGGATCATATCGGTTACCAGTTGGAATCGTATATGTTGGATGATTGACGTAGTTGTCTTCTCTCCTTCTTTGGTTCCCATTCCAGGGTCCTCTAAAGGGACCTTGGTATGTTCGATTGGATGAACGATAAATATTCAGGGGTCTGTTATTGTTGTTGTTATATCTTGGCCTGGTGTATTGGGGTGGTTCATAAGTGAATTGGTCATTATAGGGTCCCTGATGCTGATTATAACGTCTAATCGGCCTTTGGGGTAGTGAACACGTTTAGTTTTAGAAAATAACTATTTTTATTTTCAGAATGACTTTTATATACAACTTAATGGGACTGCGATGGAAAGTCGTTTTGCCCCATCATATGCCAATCTGTTTATGGCCTTTTGGGAAGAATCTTTCCTACCCAAATACCAGAGTAACCTTGTTTGCTACAAAAGATATATTGACGACATTTTTTTCATTTGGAAGGGCGGGATAAACTCCTTACAGGCATTCCTACAAGAACTGGACCAAAATGGAAGAGGCATCATACTAACCACTACATGGAGTAACGAACGAATTAACTTCTTAGATTTAAGCATTTTCATTCAAGATGGTATAATTAAGACTGAGACCTTTTTTAAAAAGGTAGATGTGAATAGCTTTATTGAAACTACTAGTTGCCATCTTCCACAGTGGTTAGATGGAGTTCCGAAAAGTCCGTTTTTACGAGTAAGGAGGAACTGCACAGACCTGGCCACATATGAAGTACAATCAGAAAAACTGAAAACAGACTTTCTGGAGAAAGGCTATGATCCAGACACAGTCGAAGAAACTAGAACTAAAGTCAGGAACACAGAACGCACCAATATGTTGAAGAAGAGATCCAAAACTGGACCTCAATACACAACTGATGTCCCCTTCATCTTCTCGTATAATGCCCAAAACCAATACATTAGGAAGACGATAAAGAAGTACTGGCCGATATTAAGGAAAGATCCATTACTAAGAGAAATCCTACCTGAGAAACCGAGGATGATTTGCAGAGGAGTCGACAATCTCAAAATGAAATTGGCACAGAAACACACAAAGAAGACCCCAACAAAGCATAACCATTATGGTATACAAAAAGGGTTTCACCAGTGTGATAACTGCCTCAATTGTCGGAACACTAGGAGCAAAAAACAGATCATCACGCAGATTGAAGGAATCACAGGACCCATAAAGATAAGAGATGTAATCACCTGCTTCACCAAAAACGTGATTTACTTGCTAACATGTCCATGCGGCCTAAGATATGTAGGGAGAACGACCAGATCCCTTAGTGTACGTGTTCAAGAACACAATAGGAACATCCGGAACGGAAACGAGAATCACAGTGTTCCTCTACATTTCAAAAACAAACACACCATGAACCCAGAGGGGTTAACCTTCATAGGGATTAGGAAAGTTGAAGCACCTTGGAGAGGTGGCAACTTTGAAAAAATAATTGGAAAAGAGGAAATGAGCTGGATCTTTAACCTAGGTACACTTCAACCGCAAGGACTGAACGCCGACTTTGAGTTATGCCACTTCCTCAACTGACCAGTATCGACCTATCGAACTTCGACGATGATTTTACAGTATCCATACACATTCCCATCAGCCCATTAACTATTTAACCGATCGAGCAGACCCTTCCCCCGTTCCACCTCCAGACTCAGGAGATAAGTGTACTACATGTCAACATTAGGACATTATGCACACCCATATCATTTAACAACCTAGACCTTGGTCCCATCTACATGACCCGATATTCCATGATATTCAGATTATGATTACGCCAGTTGTCAGTTTATTCTTATACATTGATAGTCGTTACGCCATGCCTCTTTATTAATATGAGATTAACATGTCATTCTGATTTTATTATTATTTTTACCATTTATTTACTGTAAAGCACATCTCCATTAACACTATCCTTGAGTTTGCAATGATATTCGTTACCCCGTGCCTCTTTATTAGTATGAGATTAATATGTCATGCTGATTTTATTGTCACTTTACTGTAAAGCACATCTCAATTAATACTTTTAACGCCTCCCATTGAATCGCCACATTTATTGGCGATACTGTCACCCCTACTGGGACACACTTTTAATTAGACGTTAACAAACACGCACATATGGTCCTCTTATGCTCTATTACATAGCTTTACCACTTGTACTATTTTCCCTTCTCCATTGGTGCAACACAATGGTCACTATTTATATGTATTTTACATAGTTTCCATAGAATTCTTATTTTTATTGCACCGATTGTTTTGATTACCACTTGTGGATGTTCCAATGCATTCCGGGACTACTCCCTCAATAATAGAAAGAGATATTTCACATTGTGGCCATAATGCCGCTGAAACCACAACATGGGATTAGGTGGAACGCATGAAATCGCCTAATGGAACGCACGCCCAAAATGGCCGCGACGCAACGTGATGACGCGGCACGCATCACGTGACCGCAACACCCGCGAACCCGGAAGTAACCCCGTAAATTAATGCCCAGCGTCTATTATATAAACAGAGACACGTGGAGTGCCCCAGATCCCCTAATTTTCAACTTATCCTGTACATGGACTGAGGAAGGCTTTGTTTTTAGCCGAAACGCGTATCCCATATTTGTGATACCCTCTTACTATATTTTAATTCCTTTATATTTGTTCTTAATCAATAAACCCCTTTTTACTATCTGCATCCGCCTAAGAGACATTTTTAAACAGCATATGCCCCATATGCTCCGTCTCTCCCTTTCTCCTACCATCTACATAAAAACAAGAAGACCATCTGCAAATGAAAGAGGTGAAGGTACCCACCGAATAAGCAGTACCACACGCCTACAAGTTGAGCCTGGAACCTAAGGCTCCAACATCGGTGAGTTTGTTTTGACCTCTACTTACCTTATTTTAACCATTGGCTACAAATCGCGCTATGAAGATCTCTCTTTTTCTATATCTGAGACGATCGAGCAAACATTAAGGAAAGGCAGAGGCCACCCCAAGAAAACTCTAAAGAAGGGCAGAGGCTACCCTCAATTAGGCCCAAGGCGTTCCACACCAGAGCCGGTACATGAGGCTCTATAAAGTGTAAGTGTTCCCTTGTCTATGGGCACTTAACTCTGTATCAGTCAATATTGCACTATTTTTTCTTTTTCTGTTTCCCTTCTACCCCTCTCCTCTTTTCCTCCCCTTTTTTGGGAATTGGGAGTCTATATAGGACTTAGGTGAAGACAGTGCACCAGGACCTCACGTAAACCTCTGGACTGCCCCTGTGGAGACTCAACCAGACTACCTTTGTCTTCAATACAGAATATATGGTCGGTTGGACTGTCACAAGTGATTTGGAAAACGAGACTCTATAAGGATAACTTTTTGAAAGACCTTCAATTGCACTATATGCACTTATATATGCACTTTCTATTTGCATTTGCACTTTATATGCGATTTTTTTTAATATATCGGGACATCAATTGTCACCTTGCACTTTATATGTGATTTGAATATATCAGGACATCAACTGTCACCTTTTTGCACAGTAAAACTACTGCACTTAGCTCCATCCATAGCAGCACTTTAGTGGTCTTTTCGACCGTGCACTGTTTGGAATAGTGGGAATACCGTACCCATTTATTATTTGTATTATATAGACCACTCTCAAAAGAGATTGCGCCACTAGGATCCTCTCTCTTTTTCCTACTGTACATTTGCACATTTCTGTTGAGGTTTTGTGTTTTAATCCCTATCGGCTGCACAACATAAACATATCCACCAACATTAGCGCCTCCACTGTACTCCCCTTTCTAAGGAATAAAGACTGCTTGATGAAACACTTACCCTGCTGTGGTGTTCACGTGACAAGGTCCACTCCATTACATGCAGTCCCAAGAAATGTTGGAGAGTATAAAAACTAAAACTCATACAGTAAAATGAGAAGCTGTACTATGAAGCCAACAATACCGAAGAAACATTCATTTTACAGTTACAGTTTCAAGTTTTTATAAAACAGTAACAAGTTCCATAGCGCTGTACAATGGGAGGCAGAATAACAAATAGACATACAGAGAGGAGAGGAGAGAGGACCCTGCTCAAGAGCTTACAATCTAGAAATTGGAGTTGCAAATAAAAAGTGTAATGATGAATAGCTGCAATAGATACAGTATTTAATTATTAATACAACTTCAGTTTGCTCTAGACACATGTATTTAAATACAGATATGAAATTTATTATAAATATTTCTATATATTTTTATATTTTCATTATTCAGATGTGTATTCGATTATTTTATTTAGCACAAAATCCCTTTGTGTTTTCTGGTTATGGAAGGATGAAAGCGAGGTTGGGAAGTAGCAGGAGTCATATAGATGAACATGACTAAGCTGTAATTGAAATGTTCTTTACTTTCTTTACAATCAGAGTAATGATTAACCTGTAGCCCCGGAGCTATTGTTAAACTGCACTCATTATGGTGATCATGCAAGTGATGCTGATTTATGACATATAAAGAATAGGGATGGGCTGCTGGTTCGAATCGGTTTGAAGTTCGATTCGAACATCGGCTGTTCGAAAGTTCGCGAACTTCGAACTTTTCAGGACGTTCGCGGAAAGTTCGAGAAAAAAAGTTTTCAAAAAATGCTTAAAAGATCCTAAAAAATCTTAAAATAAAGAGACTCTTTACTGCAGAATATAATAATAAACGGTTTATTAGATATTTGATTAAAACAGGAATATTTTTAACATTGAAGCCTATGGGATTCATAAACATTTGCACTCATTGTTGGTCAAACATTTCCCCACTCATTGTTGGTCAAACATTTCCCACTCGTTGTTGGTCAAACATTTCCCACTCGTTGGTGATAAAACATTTCCCATGGCATCAAATCGCGTTTAAACATGAGCAAAAGCGGTAAAAATGAGCTCCGCGCACAGCGATGAAATGCCTCAGCAGTGAAAAAGTTAAAACGATTTCATTGTTTCCTGTCCCCCAGGGCAGTACCTGGACCCCCATACACCTTTTATGGCCAATATCTTGCATTTATGCCCTCTTGGAGGGGACCTTAATTTTCGAACGTTCGAGCCCCCTTGACTTGCATTGCGTTTGCATTGTGTTTGAGTTTGCAGTCGAACTTTTTCAGGTGTTCGAGTTCGAATGCGAACCGAACACGGGGGTGTTCGGCCCATCACTAATAAAGAACAGAAAATCTAAACGTCTTATACACATTCCCAGATAAGCATCATTATAAATATAAGAAACAAAATTTAAGCTCATATACAGAAAGGTCATGTCATCCTTTTAACCCCCTTTGTGTCGAGGATTGTTCCGTGACCAGAGGAAGAGAATACCCTCCATGTTATAATGCATTGTAATCAATGTGATGGCCAATCATATCAAAAACAAGGACGCAGAGATGATGGTCTGTTAACAACCCGCCTCACATCATACTCTAAATAGGCACCAGAAAAACCCACATCCAATGATAAGCGTTTCTTCACCGATAATGTGCCATGACAGTTACCCATCCTCAAGGGACAGTTCTATGTAACTATCATGGCACCTCGCTCAGTGTAAAGGGGTTAATATTGATTGGCTGTCAGAGATATGCTGTGAACCATTCTTGATTAACCAATTCACTACTGCGATCGTAAATACGCGATCTGTGGTAGCAGACTCAGCAGCCTGAGATCGTGTTAGAGGGACACTATCGCTTGCATAAGCTGTAACTAGATTACTTGTGCATTACAAACAAAATCACCTTATTAACCCTTTCGCTGCTGAGGCTTTTCCCGCCCCTATGCTGAGGTCATTTTTACCTGTTTTGCGCATCATGTTTAAACGTGTTTTGAAGGCTTATTTTAGTATATGACCCAGACATATTATATATAGTTCTTTCCGTCAGACTCGGTAGATTCATAATATGTCATTATTATATGTATACGTTATGTCATGTCTGTATATTATAACAAAAAATGCAATAAAATATGTATTTTCAATAATTTACAATGTGTAAAGTGTTTTTTTCCACATTTTAACATGCGAGCAATTGCGGTTATATTTTGTATGGGGTGCGCTTGTTAAAAAAATTAGAGATGGGGTCTCGTTACATTTTTTTTTGGGGAAAATGACACTATTTTTAACAAACGCACCGCATACAAAAATCGTTAGTGCAGCATCATTGTTCACATTATAATTGAAATGGGAACAATATTGCTGCATTAACAAACCAAAAAAAAAAAAAAAAGTGTTTAATTTTTTTTTTTTAATTTTTTTTTTTTTTTTTTATTTTTCATTTTTTTTTTTTTTACAACATTTTTCACTGTAGTGTTTGGTATAGTTGGAACGGCCATGCTCTGGCCGATCCAACCATACCAAAATTTAACCCCTAGCTGCCACGGATCGGGAGATAGGGAGTTCATTGGAACTCCCTATCTCCACAGTTGGTGGCAGTTAGGGGTTAACTCTAGGACTGGCGTCATCGTGCTACGCATGATGACGCCAGTCCTCTGGGGGAGTTCCCGAAGGCTTGGCCGACATCCAAGATGTCGGCCAGCTCCGGGAAAGGATCGCGAACCGGCGCTTTTCAGCGCCGATTCGCGATCCAGCTCCCCAGGGGTTAATGCCAGGCATCATTTGGAAGGGCAGGCTGTGCCCTTCCAAATGATGCCTGGGTTAACCCCCGCAGAGCCGCCGATCGGGAGGGAGAGAGGTCCGAAGGACCTCCCCCCTCCCTTTCAGGCGCCTCCTCCGCACATGCGGGGGGGGCGCCTGAATTAGGTGTCATCGCGGGGGCGCGATGACACCTAATTCTGGCGGCTGCTGGTCCGGATGCCGGGCTGACATCCAGGATGTCAGCCCGCACCGGAGGGGCCAGCGATCGGCCGGAACCCGGCCGAACGCTGACCCCAATGTGAGGACGCGCTCAGCGCGTCCTCAGCGCGTCCTCAACACACAAGCGGGACTGCTGAGGACGCGCTGAGCGCGTCCTCAGCAGCGAAGTGGTTAAACACATGCTGCTGTCTTTTTTCTTTGTTTGAAGTAATTGCATGTAAAAAAGAGAATAAAGTTAGTTTTTTATTTTCCTGTCTGCAGTTTGTGGATATTTCCCATAATGCAACATTTACCAAAATCTGTGTGAAAGTTTTACTTTGTTGCTGTGCTTTATCTTATACAGTATTTTAAAGTTAATAAGGTGGAGGAGGGAATGTTTAAATAAGGCATGGGGGCAGTTTTGTCTAGGCCAGTGTTGTCCTCAGGACCCCCTAACAGACCAGGTTTTCCAGATATCTGAAGCACAGCACAGGTGATTTGATTTGCTTCTTAGTGATTGCAGGATTCTGTCTGCATTTCCCCAAGGTGTTCTGCAAAATCTGGCCTGGTTGAGGGTCCCGGGGAAAGGTTTAAGAAACACTATTCTAGGCTACTCAAGAGCTGGCAGTTGAATGAGAAAAGACATGGAACTTAAAAATTCTACTCTACCCCCTGGTGTTGTCTTTTGAATACATCCCACAGAATACAATGATTTGAGTCAGTGATCGACCCATAGACTCCATTTTATGGCCATTGCCACACAGTGAGAACTAACTGATGTAAAGACACAGTGGGTGGGGACAGTTTACAACACACAAAAAAAAATCTAAAAATGTATGCACCCAGTGACACATATAGAGTAAAATATTTTCTTAACTAAATATATCAGAGGAAAACAAAGTACATGTAAAATATCAGCAGCACAAAATAAACTGTGTTGTGTGATTGTCAATTAAATTTGTTTATTACAAATAAATTTCATTTGTTTTTTGGCTACAGAAGGCGCCCTCAAAGTTTTAGCCCTGTAGGCATAATGCCCAATGTGCTAAAACTAATGCCCTGACAGGGCTGCAGTTTTACCTGCTAGGCACTCTGTCCAGCAGATGGCGTCATCTGCCTGCCAAATAGGTTATTACAGAAAGAAAAACAGTGGGAATATTCCCAAATATTTCTTACTGTCTAAATAATGAAAAATTATTTTCCAAAAAGCCATTGGTTCCTGACAGTGGATTTTTGGAAAATCACTTGGTAGTGAAGGGCTTAATACTATAAAATTTTCTAATAATGATCATATTTGTTCTAGAAATAAATCAAATTACACATTTAATGCTTACCTTGAGGCTACTGAGTATGAATGTTTTGTTTTATTATTTAGCTGTCACTAACAATCACAGTGATGCAATAACAAGATGTACAGTTGCAAGAAAAAGTATGTGAACCCTTTGGGATCACGTGGAGTTTTGCATGACTTGGTCATAAAATGTGCTCTGATCTTCATCTAAGTCACAACAATTTGAAAAACACAGTCTGCTTAAAATAATACAACACAAACATTTTATGTTTTCATGTTTTTATTGAACAGAACATGTAAACATTCACAGTGCAGGGTGGAAAAAGTATGTGAACCTTTGGACTTAATAACTGGTTGACCCTCCTTTGGCAGCAATAACCTCAACCAAACGTTTCCTGTAGTTGCAGATCAGACCTGCACAACGATCTGGAGTAATTTTGGACCACTCCTCTTCACAAAACTGTTTCAGTGTAGCAATATTCTTGGGATGTCTGGTGTGAATCGCTCTCTTAAGGTCATGTCACAGCATTTCAATCGGGTTGAGGTCAGGACTCTGACTGGGCCACTCCAAAAGGCGTATTTTGTTTTGTTGAAGCCATTCTTTTGTTGAATTACTTGTATGCTTTGGGTCATTGTCCTGTTGCATCACCCATCCTCTGCGGAGCTTCAGTTGGCGGACAGATGGTCTTACGTTTTCCTGCAAATGTCTTGATAAACTCTGGAATTCATTTTTCCATCAATGACAACAATCCGTCCAGGCCCTGAGGCAGCAAAGCAGCCCAAACTATGATGCTCCCTCCGCCATGTTTAACAGTGGGGATGAGGTTTTGATGTTGGTGTGCTGTGCCTTTTTTTCTCCACACATAGTGTTGTGTGTTTTTTCCAAACTACTCAATTTTGGTTTCATCTGTCCACAGAATATTTTGCCAGTAGTGCTGTGAAACATCCAGGTGCTCTTTTGCAAACTTCAAACGTGCTGCAATATTCTTTTTGGACAGCAATGGCTTCCTCCGTGGTGTCCTCCCATATACTCCACTCTTTTTTAATGTTTTCCTTATTGTAGATGTGTCAACAAAAATGTTAGCATGTGCCAGAGATTTCTGTAAGTCTTTACCTGACACTCTAGGATTCTTCTTTACCTCATTAAGCATTCTGCGCTGTGCTCTTGCACTCATCTTTACAGGACGACCATGCCTAGGGAGAGTAACAACAGTGCTGAACTTTCTCCATTTGTAGACAGTCTGTCTTACCGTGGACACATGAACATCAAGGCTTTTGGAGATACTTTTGTAACCCTTTACAGCTTCATGCAAGTCAACAATTCTTGATCGTAGGTCTTCTGAGAGCTCTTTTCTGCGAGGCATGGTTCACATCAGGCAGTGCTTCTTGAAACCAGTAAACCCAAAACTGGTGTGTATTTTTAAAGGGCAGGACAGCTTTCAGCAACACATCCAATAATATCACACTGATTGGACTCAAGGTTGGCTCACTCCTGCCTCCAATTAGCTCTTGGAGAAGTCATTAGGTTAGGGGTTCACATACTTTTCCCACCCTGCACTGTGAATGTTTACATGTTCAATAAACAAATGAAAACATGTAATGTCTGTGTTGTATTATTTTATGCAGACTGTGTTTTTCAAATTGTTGTGACTTAGATGAAGATCAGAGCACATTTTATGACCAATTCATGCAAAACTCCACGTAATCCCAAAGGGTTCAAATACTTTTTCTTGCAACTGTACACGTGACATGCTCAAGCTTCCTGCTAGGATTCCATGGAGTCAAGCGCAACCCTGCCAATAGCTCGTGCGAGCGGGGTCCTGCTGGATTCCTATCAGGTTCGCTACCGGATGAGTAGACATCTTGCAGATATGAGTCCGGTATGCAGTGATATTTACACACACTTGGGGGCAAGAGTGGAGGCAGAGGCAGGAACAAGAGAGCCAGCAAGTGGTGACCAATGGGCAGGACATGAAGAGGGCTGACCTGACTTGAAAGTGGGACACATAGTTATCAACAGGAACACAGGAGAGGCTAGCGGGAGTCTTGAAGTGTACGAGGGACTTGAGTACAGCGAGGAACTAGAGATGAACACAAGGAACTGTGGAAGAACCAGGATACTTGGTGGGACACAAGGAATCTGAAGGATCCAGGGGGAGATAGATGTAGCGGTGCAGCAGGCAGCTGAAGGGGCACAAGGGAAATCCAGGCGTCAGTATCAAATTGGCGATCCAGGTAGCGTAGTCAGGTCACAACCTGAGGTCTAGAGCAGGTAGGTAGCACATCACAGGAACAAGCAAACATAGGTCTTTACACTAGGAGTAAAGGAGGAACAATTCTGAAGCACTGGTTGGAGGGAGTGGTTGCTCTTTATTGAGGCAACCAGTGCTTGCTTAATGGAATCAGCTGAGTGAGAGTGCTTAAGTGGAATCAATCAGGCCTCGAGTGAATGGTGTAGACTAGGGATGAGCCGAACACTCCCCGAGTTCGGTTCGAGCCCGAACCCGAACTTCCCATTTGTTCGGGACCGAACCCGAACCCGAACTCGAACCCCATGCAAGTCAATGGGGCTGAAAATTCGTTTTTTTAGAGTGCCCTCCAAGAGGGCATATATGCTACATATTTGCCATAAAAGGTGTATGGGGGTCCAGGTAGTGCCCTGGGGGACAGGAAACAAGGACAAAAAGTTTAAAAAAAAACGTTTTTAAAGGGACAATGAGTATTCCATGAAATAAGGGTTAAAAATAAAAACCCAAAATTCCTTCAAATATCGTGCCTAGGAGGTCCCCATAACCTGCCCGTGAAGTGGCGGATTTCTAGGATGTATAGAAACACTTAAAAACAAAAAAAATGACGTTTCATATGACGGTAAATGCTTTTCCTTTAATCTATCCATAAACAACTGCTTGGGGCGGCAGCCTGTATGAAAAGACATTTTAGGGCGCGCAGAAAAAGTTTAGTGATTTTTTTTGGCTAAATTATTGTGAAACTTATGCAGGCTTTGGATGAAAGTAACAATAGGTGCTTTAAAATTGGGCTTTTAGCGTCGGCAACAGTGCCGTCACACCGTAACCCCTCTGAGGATATGAATCTGATACAAGCGTCAGTGGCAGTGCACCCAGATATTGTGCCTTTAGTGCCAGGCATGCAAGTACTATCATACAGTAACCCCTCTGTGGTATTGTGGAAGAATGCAGGGGTGGACCATGCGGTCCTATATTAAAAAGATATGAATCTGGAAATGGGCGTCAGTGCACCCAGATATTCTGCCTTTGGTGCAAGACTGCCAGGGCAGCAAGTATCATCATACAGTAACCTCTCTGTGTTATTGTGGAAGAGTGCAGGGGTGAACCTTGCGGTCCTATATTAAAAAGATATGCATCTGGTTAAGGCGTCAGTGCACCCAGATATTCTGCCTTTGGTGCAAGACTGCCAGGGCAGCAAGTATCATCATACAGTAACCCCTCTGTGGTATGGTGGAAGAGTGCAGGGGTGGACCATGTGGTCCTATATTGACAAGTTTTTGATCTGGTAATGGGCGTCAGTGCACCCAGATATTGTGCCTTTAATGCCAGGCCAGCAGGTATCATCATACAGTAACCCCTCTGTGTTATTGTGGAAGAGTGCAGGGGTGAACCTTGCGATCCTATATTGAAAAGTTTTTGATCTGGTAATGGGTGTCAGTGCACCCAGATTTTGTGCCTTTGGTGCAAGGCTGCCAGGCCAGCAAGTATCATCATACAGTAAGGCTGGGGTCAGACGAACGCAGTGTTAACGTCCGTGTTGCCCGCACATAAGTACAGTCATGGCCGAAATTGTTGGCAACCCAGACATTTTTACAGAAAATCAAGTATTTCTCACAGAAAAGTATTGCAGTAAGACATGTTTTGCTACACACATGTTTATTCCCTTTGTGTGTATTGGAACAAAACAAAAAAAGGGAGGAAAAAAAGCAAATTGGACATAAGGTCACACAAAACTCCAAAAATGGGCTGGACAAAATTCTTGGCACCATTAACTAAATATTTGGTTGCACACCCTTTGGAAAAAATAACTGAAATCAGTCGCTTCCTATAACCATCAATAAGCTTCTTACACCTCTCACCCGGAATTTTGGACCACTCTTCCTTTGCAAACTGCTCCAGGTCTCTCTTATTGGAAGGGCGCCTTTTCCCAACAGCACTTTTAAGATCTCTCCACAGGTGTTCAATGGGATTTAGATCTGGACTCATTGCTGGCCACTTCAGAACTCTCCAGCGCTTTGTTGCCATCCATTTCTGGATGCTTTTTGACATATGTTTGGGGTCATTGTCCTGCTGGAAGACCCAAGATCTCGGACGCAAACCCAGCTTTCTGACACTGGGCTCTACAGTGCGACCCAAAATCCTTTGGTAATCCTCAGATTTCATGATGTCTTGCACACATTCAAGGCACCCAGTGCCAGAGTCAGCAAAACAACCCCAAAACATCATTGAACCTCCACCATATTTGACTGTAGGTACTGTGTTCTTTTCTTTGTAGGCCTCATTCTGTTTTCGGTAAGCAGTAGAATGATGTGCTTTACCAAAAAGCTATCTTGGTCTCATCTGTCCACAATACGTTTTCCCAGAAGGATTTTGGCTTACTCAAGTACATTTTGGCAAACTGTAGTCTTGCTTTTTTATGCCTCTGTGTCAGCAGTGGGGAACTTCTGGGTCTCCTGCCATAGCGTTTCATTTCATTTAAATGTCGGCGGATAGTTCGCGCTGACACTGATGCTCCCTGAGCCTGCACGACAGCTTGAATTTCTTTGGAACTTGTTTGGGTCAGCTTATCCACCATCCGGACTATCCTGCGTTGCAACCTTTCATCAATTTTTCTCTTCCGTCCACGCCCAGAGAGATTAGCTACAGTGCCATGGGTTGCAAACTTCTTGATAATGTTGCACACTGTGGACAAAGGCAAATCTAGATCTCTGGAGATGGACTTGTAACCTTGAGATTGTTGATATTTTTCCACAATTTTGGTTCTCAAGTCTCAGACATTTCTCTTCTCCTCTTTCTATTGTCCATGCTTAGTGTGGCACACACAGACACACAATGCAAAGACTAAGTGAACTTCTCTCCTTTTTATCGGCTTTCAGGTGTGATTTTTATATTGCCCACACCTGTTACTTGCCCCAGGTGAGTTTACAGGAGCATCACATGATTGAAACAATCTTATTTATCCACAATTTTGAAAAGATGCCAAGTATTTTGTCCAGCCCATTTTTGGAGTTTTGTGTGACATTATGTCCAATTTGCTTTTTTCCTCCCTTTTTTTATTTTGTTCCAATACACACAAAGGGAATAAACATGTGTATAGCAAAACATGTGTTACTGCAATACTTTTCTGTGAGAAATACTTGATTTTCTGGAAAAATGTCTGGGGTGCCAACAATTTTGGCCATGACTGTACGTCCGTGATAGCATACAATTGTGTTAAATGGAGCCCCACACACGAAGTACGTCTGCACAGAAGTGCGGGGGCTGATGGACGCTGCAAACGGACGCAGATTAGGCAAAAACGTAATACTGCTAGAACGGACGTGCAGAGTGCGCCACGTCCACAACGTCCGCATAGCTTTGTGTGTGAGTGATGCAACAAGGTTAGACGGACTGCATTTATACGTCCAGCATTTTTGACGGACAGAATGTTCTTTCATTGTAATTTATTTTCCATGCTACATCAGTCAAAAAATACGTCAGTGAAAAAAACCGACTGTGTGGCCACTACCTTGTCGTCAGTCAGTAAGTACGTCCGTACTGCACGGACGCACAGTCCGTAGAAAATGCGCTCATCTGACCCTAGCCTAACCCCTCTGTGGTATTGTGGAAGAGTGCAGGGGTGGACCATGTGGTCCTATATTGAAAAGTGTTTTTTTTATCTGTTAATGGGCGTCAGTGCACCCAGATATTGTGCCTTTAATGCCAGGCCAGCAAGTATCATCATACAGTAACCCCTCTGTGTTATTGTGGAAGAGTGCAGGGGTGGACCATGTGGTCCTATATTGAAAAGTTTTTGATCTTGTAATGGGCGTCAGTGCACCCAGATATTGTGCCTTTAAGGCCAGGCCATCAAGTATCATCATACAGTAACCCCTCTGTGGTATTGTGAAGAATGCAGGGGTGGACCATGTGGTCCTATATTGAAAAGTTTTTGATCTGGTAATGGGCGTCAGTGCACCCAGATATTGTGCTTTAATGCCAGGCCAGCAAGTATCATCATACAGTACCCCTCTGTATATTGTGGAAGAATGCAGGGGTGGACCATGTGGTCTATATTGAAAAGTTTTTGATCTGGTAATGGGCGTCAGTGCACCCAGATATTGTGCCTTTGGTGCAAGACTGCCAGGCCAGCAAGTATCATCATACAGTTAACCCCTCTGTAGTGGAAGAGTGCAGGGGTGAACCTTGCGGTCCTATATTGAAAATTTTGATCTGGTAATAATGGGCGTCAGTGCACCAGATATTCTGCCTTTAATGCCAGGCCATCAAGTATCATCATACAGTAACCCCTCTGTGGTATTGTGGAAGAGTGCAGGGGTGGACCATGTGGTCCTATATTGAAAAGTTTTTGATCTGGTAATGGGCGTCAGTGCACCCAGATATTGTGCCTTTGGTGCAAGACTGCCAGGCCAGCAAGTATCATCATACAGTAAGGCTGGGGTCAGACGAATGCAGTGTTAACGTCCGTGTTGCCCGCACATAAGTACGTCCGTGATAGCATACAATTGTGTTAAATGGAGCCCCACACACGAAGTGCGGGGGCTGACGGACGCTGCAAACGGACGCAGGTTAGGCAAGAAAGTAATACTGCTAGAACGGACATGCAGAGTGCGCCACGTTCACAACGTCCGCATAGCTTTGTGTGTGAGTGATGCAACAAGGTCAGACGGACTGCATTTATACGTCCAGCATTTTTGACGGACAGAATGTTCTTTCATTGTAATTTATTTTCCATGCTACATCAGTCAAAAAATACGTCAGTGAAAAAAACCGACTGTGTGGCCACTACCTTGTCGTCAGTCAGTAAGTACGTCCGTACTGCACAGATGCACAGTCCGTAGAAAATGCGCTCATCTGACCCTAGCCTAACCCCTCTGTGGTATTGTGGAAGAGTGCAGGGGTGGACCATGTGGTCCTATATTGAAAAGTTTTTGTTTTTTATCTGTTAATGGGCGTCAGTGCTCCCAGATATTGTGCCTTTAATGCCAGGCCAGCAGGTATCATCATACAGTAACCCCTCTGTGGTATTGTGGAAGAGTGCAGGGTTGGACCCTGCGGTTCAAAAAAATAAAATGACATAAATCTGGCACAGGCGTCAGTGCAGCCAAATATTGTGCCTTTGATGGCAGCAAGTGCCTTCACACCGTAACCCTTTTGTGGTATTGTGGAAGAGTTCAGTGCTGGAGGTTTTGTGAATGCAGAAGAGGACATCCCGTATCTATTCCATTACTTCAGCATCAGGGGATTGATAGCTGCTGATCCAGGACTCATTCATTTTTATGAAGAAGAAAGGGGTCGGTATGGGCGCTCTTGTCTAGGTACAAGTGCTTATTTTAGTTTTCTGCCGTCTAAGGGATAGCACAGACTCTCGAGTTGGGTGTGCAGATATCAGTAGAAAGAAAAAGGAGGGGGTTCCTAGTGGCGCAACAATTATGCACACACATCACAGTGTCGTACTTTTGGACCATCAGATGTACATAAATCCTTACGGTTCGTATGGATGCAACTTTAGTCATGCAAATTCAGGGTAAAGTGCCGGTGCCACAGTTTATGCAGTATTAAAGTGCAACAGTTTATGCAGTATTAAAGTGCAACAATTTATGCAGTATTAAAGTGCAACAGTGACAGATTGGGTGCGTAAATAGTGCAGGCTAGAGCAGATCTATGCAACGGTGCCGCAGTTGAGGGTACGCTCAATGCACGACTCTATATAAGGTTGACTCTCAAAACGATAAGTGCTGGTGTAATAGAAAATATCGCTATTTACACAATATGAGATGTATAACAGTGACAGCAAGTTGATGAAAAATATAAGAAGGTGCAGATGCCCGCAACAACATTGTGGTGACCGGTGCAGCTTGAGTTTGGATACTTAATGTCTATTTATGGGTATACGAATGACCTTACACTGATTTCCCGTGCGTATTGAAGGTCTAGTGTCCTTGGTATCTTTTTTTTTTTTTTTCTTCCAGAAGTCCTAAAATAGCAGAATATGCACTAAACGTGCTCTGCCGTGTGCTCGATGCAGCGGCTCCTCCTATAGCGTTGATTAACTCCACTCCAATGGGAGATAAAGAACGGGGGAGAGAGAAAAAATAATAATAGTGCAGCAGTGTTTTATATCGGTGAACTGTCGTGTGTTCAATAATTGCACACTTACAGGAACCAGAGCCGCTTATATCCGGGCTCTGGAGTGAAACGCCTTGTGTCAACTATAGGGTGACCACTGCCCTTCTTTAATGCATCGCCTTCACCTCAAGTGGAGAGGCATAAAAAAAAGGGAGAGAGTGCTCTCATGGCAAAGCGTCAGTGGTTATTGGCTTAATATGATAGGAGGGGGGTTGGTTACACTCACCGATTTGGGAGCCTTATCACTCCAGGCTCAACTGCTGTGCGTGTGGTACTGCTTAATGGTGAGCACCTCTTAGCTGCTTCTTTAGGTACAGGTTACGGTGTCCATGATAGATCCTGGAGGTCTGGTCTGATCAGGTTGGGCTCAATAACCAAATACTCCTGTGTACTTGGATAAAAGGATTTATTGATATATAAAATACAGATTGATAAGTGCAAATAGGTATAGGGGGGATGTATAATGTCTCGAGACGCGTTTCGGCACTGTCCTGCGCCTTCCTCAGTCGATATGTGGAAGAAAAAGGGGGATATGAGGATTGTCCATTGCCTCTTTTTATTCAGAAGGGTTCCTGTGTGTTTTCCTCGTGTTTTTCGACTTACTTCCGGGTTCGCATGGTGTCGCGGTCACATGGTGCCGCTCACATCATCCGACGGCGCCGCGACCATCTTGGATGTGCGATTCATTTTTATAAATGTCAGCCGGTCTACAGAATCGGTGGACAGACGCACTCTTTTGTCTGTGACAAAACCTCCAGCGGCACTGAACATCCTTTCGGAAAGCACGCTAGATGAAGGGCAACCTAGTAGCTGCATAGCATATTGGCTAAGTTCTGGCCAGTGATCCAATCTCAACACCCAGTAAGCCAGTGGATCATCTGCTGGAAAGGTATCCAGGTCTGCCCTTGCCCCTAGGTAGACCTGCACCATATGGTGAAGACGCTGGCAATGGGTGCCTACATTTGACGTCCTTGGGCGTCGTGGACTAAAAAAATTTAAAAAAGCATCAGTCAAGCGGCCCTGGCCTTCACTGCTATTCCTCTGATCACCCGCAGCCTCAGAAGCACATGTGTCAGCACTTGGTAATCTACCAGTGCCTGGAAAGGTGTTACACAAGTGTCGCTTTAGAGCGTCCTCAAGTTTTTTCATCCTGTGCTCCCTCTGTGCGGGCAGGATGAGCTCTGCAACTTTCCCCTTGTATCGTGGATCAAGAAGGGTTGCCAACCAGTAATGATCCCTCTCCTTGATAGCACGAATCCTGGGGTCCTTTAGCAGGCTTTGCATCATTATTGAGCCCATGCAGCGTAGGTTGGAGGTGGCATTTGCTGCCGAGTCTTCCTGGTCAATGAGGATGACCGTATCGTGCACTTCCTCCTCCCAGCCACGCACAAGCCCTTCTGTTTCTGGGCACAAAAAACCCTCCCTTGAGGAATCCCCACCTTCAATGCCCCCACTACTTAAAAAGTCCTCCTCCTCATCCTCCTCCTGTCTGATCTGAGTAGGACCCGCTGGAATGCTGTCTGTGGAAAGACTGGGGCCTTGAGAGCAAGGGAAGGCCTCCTCTTCCTCCCGCTGCTCTGCCTCTAGAGCCACATCTATAATTCCCCGCAGAGTGTGCTCCAGCAGGAACACTAAAGGAATTGTGTCACTGATGCATGCACTGTCCCTGCTCACCATCCTCGTTGCCTCCTCAAATGGTGACAGTACAGTGGATGCATCCTTGATCATCAGCCACTGCGGGGGAAAAAAAAAAACAAGTTGACCTGAATCTGTCCTTGTGCCATACTCACACAGGTACTCGTTGATGGCCCTCTGCTGCTTGTGCAGACGCTGCAGCATTGCTAATGTCGAGTTCCACCTGGTGGGCATGTCACAGATCAGACGGTTTGTGGGAAGGTGGAATTCTCTTTGAATTTCTGCCAGGCGAACGCTTGCTGGGAATGACCGTTTGAAGTAGCCGCAGACTTTTCTGGCCTGGATGAGAAGCTCTGGCAGCCCTGGGTACTTGGTTAGGAAACGCTGTACCACCAGATTTAGGACGTGTGCTAGGCATGGTACATGTGTCAATTTACCCTTGCGTAGGGCGGAGAGAAGGTTGCTGCCATTATCGCAGACGATCATTCCCAGCTCAAGCTGGCGTGGTGTTAACCATCTCTGAACCTGCCCCTGCAGAGCTGACAAAATTTCTGACCCGGTGTGGCTCCTGTCCCCTAAACAAACCAGCTCAAGCACAGTATGGCATCTTTTTGCTTGAGCCATTGCGTAGACCCTGTCAGGCGTCGGTTTAACTGCCACTTCGCCAGAGACAGAGAAGGAGGAGGAAGAGGTGGTGGAGCAGACTCATAGAAGCAGCTTTCTGGAGGCGTGGTGGATGAACAAGCTCCAGCACAGAGCCCCGTCTTGGATCCCTCCCAGCTGCAATCAGAGTTACCCAGTGTACCGTGAAGGAAATGTAACGACCCTGTCCATGCTTGCTGGACCATGTGTCTAAAGTGACATGCACCTTGCTGCTGACTGCCTTTCCCAATGACTGGATAACATTGTCTTCCACGTGCTGGTATAGTGCTGGAATGGCCTTGCGTGAAAAGTAATGGCGTTTTGGAACCTGCCACTGTGGTACAGAACATTCAGCAAATTCATGGAAGGGAACAGAGTCCACCAGCTGGAAAGGCAGCAGCTGCAATGCGAGTAATTTTGCTAAGCTGGCATTTAGACGCTGTGCTTGGGGATGGTTGGGACTATATTTTTTCTTTCGCTGCAGCAGCTGCGGCAACGTAATCTGACTGCGTAAATCTTCAGCTACTGGGATGATGTCACATTGTGAGGAAGGACCTGCTGGTACATCCATTACTGTAGCATCATCCCTGTCGGTGGAGGTTGTAGGCAATGACATGGCAGGACATACAGTGTGGGTAGAGACAGATGAGGAGGAGGAGGACCTACGCAAAGTTTTGCGCCAACAGGATGTGTGTGTAACGTTGGGAGCTTCCAGCCCTACCTGTGTGCTTGAGGGCAGCATATCTGATGCTGCTCGCTGACCAATGCCCGGTTTAAATGGAGACAGGCAGGGAGGTGGCTGCATGAGGCGCGGCTTGATTGGGGGGCATGGCCTGGTGAAGGTCTTTAAAAACCCTCAGTGTATTCTCAGCAGTTGCCAGATCGTGGTTATCCATACCTGAGCTCCTTGTACCTGACTGCTATATTGAATTAACCCATTATTGACCTCTGCTTGTTTCTGACTATTCTGCCTTCTGTTGCCCTAGACCATTTTCTTGTACTACGCCACTGCTCTGATATCGACCCGGCTATTCCATTTGACCATTCTGAACTCTGTATTCCTGATTCTGGCTCGGCTGACTACTCCCCGTGTTGTTAACCCTTTCTGTCTAGCTAGTTTACCTGGCCAATTCTAAGGACCAGACAGTTAGAGATCTTTCACGGCTACTCTGTTGGTAGCTTCTGGGCTCTGTGGAGTGTGGGGTGTTAAGTACTGCGTGGTGGGATCTGGGAACTGTGACAGTGTGGCACTTGTTCATATGTCACCTCAAGCATGTGGTACCCAAGTGTCCGGTGTTTATCCCACGCTTCAGCCTCATCTGACATAGATTACAAATAGCAACGGTGGGGTCTGCTGCACATTTCTTAAAGAACTCTCAGACAGCAGAGTTCCTGCATGTGTTCTTTGAGACAACAGCTCTCTGCACCAGAGCAGCTCTGACATCTGATGCCTTGGACTGGCTAGTGCTACGGTTGGTCACAGAGGATGTTGTGCCTCGTGTTTGCTGTGCCTCCTCCTCCTCCCCCTCCTCCTCACTTGATTCCTCAGTTCAATCTGGCACCCAGGTGGAGTCAGTGACCTCATCATCAATGTCATCTTCACCCCCTATCTCCTCGTCACTGGAGCCAACTTGGCAGTATGCTCCAGCTGCTGGGGCAACATGAGTGCCAGTTATTTGTGTATCATCACTGGCACCCCCTTCCTCTAGGTTGATTATACTCCCTTGCTCAACCTCAGAGATTGAATCAGAGCACTGTACTTGCTGCGCATCCTCAAGCAGCATGTCACTCTCATTGTAGTCAAACAATTCAGCTGACTCCTCCGTGTGTGATAGCGAGGCTACGGCAGGAGTAGCTGTGGACATGGAGGCTGCATTAGATGCTTTGGCAGCTGAGGTGGACTGTAAAGCACTAGAAGCCTGGCTGGCAGAGGACTCGGAGGATGAGGATGGCCTGGCTAGCCAATCCACCAAATCCTCTCTATGTTGCTGCAGGTTAAGAAGACGGCCAGCACCAGTTATAAAGGACAAGTGTGCCCCTGCAGAGGATGCACCACGTCCACCACGACCAGAGGCACAGCCTCCTGACACAGGGGCTGCTTGCCCTCTTATCTGTGTCTGGGAGCGTCTGCCTGTCCTTTTTGTTCTTTTAGACATGGTGAGTGATATATAGATTAATATATACAGAACTCTGATTCAACTCTGGTATAAAGATTTAAAGAACTCTGGTATAACTCAGTGAGACACACTGATAGCTGGCAGCCAGCCAGTGACAAGAGACAGATCACCTCAATTCACAAATGTTTTGTAGAAATTAGTGAGCCCCGAAATACAGCGTGGTACTGGATGTGTGACGAGACACAGATCACCTTAATTCACAAATGTTTTAAAGAAATTAGTGAGCCCAAAATAATGCGTGGTACTGTTTGTGTGACGAGACACAGATCACCTTAATTCACAAATGTTTTAAATAAATTAGTGAGCCCCAAAATAATGTGTGGTACTGTTTGTGTGACGAGACACAGATCACCTTAAATCACAAATGTTTTAAAGAAATTAGTGAGCCCCAAAATAATGCGTGGTACTGTTTGTGTGACAAGACACAGATCACCTTAATTCACAAATGTTTTAAAGAAATTAGTGAGCCCCAAAATAATGCGTGGTACTGTTTGTGTGATGAGACACAGATCACCTTAATTCACAAATGTTTTAAAGAAATTAGTGAGCCCCAAAATAATGTGTGGTATTGTTTGTGTGACAAGACACAGATCACCTTAATTCACAAATGTTTTAAAGAAATTAGTGAGCCCCAAAAAAACTTGCTGGCTGTGTGACGAGACACAGATCACCTTAATTCACAAATGTTTTAAAGAAATTAGTGAGCCCCAAAATAATACGTGGTACTGTTTGTGTGACAAGACACAGATCACCTTAATTCACAAATGTTTTAAAGAAATTAGTGAGCCCCAAAATAATGCGTGGTACTGTTTGTGTGACAAGACACAGATCACCTTAATTCACAAATGTTTTAAAGAAATTAGTGAGCCCCAAAAAAACTTGCTGGCTGTGTGACGAGACACAGATCACCTTAATTCACAAATGTTTTAAAGAAATTAGTGAGCCCCAAAAAAACTTTCTGGCTGTGTGACGAGACACAGATCACCTTAATTCACAAATGTTTTAAAGAAATTAGTGAGCCCCAAAATAATGCGTGGTACTGTTTGTGTGACAAGACACAGATCACCTTAATTCACAAATGTTTTAAAGAAATTAGTGAGCCCCAAAAAAACTTGCTGGATGTGTGACGAGACACAGATCACCTTAATTCACAAATGTTTTAAAGAAATTAGTGAGCCCCAAAATAATGCGTGTACTGTTTGTGTGACGAGACACAGATCACCTTAATTCACAAATGTTTTAAAGAAATTAGTGAGCCCCAAAATAATGCGTGGTACTGTTTGTGTGACAAGACACAGATCACCTTAATTCACAAATGTTTTAAAGAAATTAGTGAGCCCAAAATAATGTGTGGTACTGTTTGTGTGACAAGACACAGATCACCTTAATTCACAAATGTTTTAAAGAAATTAGTGAGCCCCAAAATAATGCATGGTACTGTTTGTGTGACAAGACACAGATCACCTTAATTCACAAATTTTAAAGAAATTAGTGAGCCCCAAAATAATGCGTGGTACTGTTTGTGTGACAAGACACAGATCACCTTAATTCACAAATGTTTTAAAGAAATTAGTGAGCCCCAAAATAATGCGTGGTACTGTTTGTGTGACAAGACACAGATCACCTTAATTCACAAATGTTTTAAAGAAATTAGTGAGCCTCAAAAAAAATTGCTGGCTGTGTGACAAGACACAGATCACCTTAATTCACAAATGTTTTAATGAAATTAGTGAGCCCCAAAATAATGCGTGGTACTGTTTGTGTGACAAGACACAGATCACCTTAATTCACAAATGTTTTAAAGAAATTAGTGAGCCCCAAATAAACTTGCTGGCTGTGTGTCGAGACACAGATCACCTTAATTCACAAATGTTTTAAGGAAATTAGTGAGCCCCAAAAAAACTTGCTGGCTGAGTGACGAGACACAGATCACCTTAATTCACAAATGTTTTAAAGAAATTAGTGAGCCCCAAAATAATGTGTGGTACTGTTTGTGTGACAAGACACAGATCACCTTAATTCACAAATGTTTTAAAGAAATTAGTGAGCCCCAAAAAGATTTGCTGGCACAGTGACAAGACCCAGAAGATCACCTCAATTCACAAATGTTTTAAAGTTGTAAACCCCAAAAAAATTGCTGGCACAGTGACAAGACACACATCACATAAATTCCCTGATATTTGGTAGAAATGAGACCCAAAAAGACTTGCTGGCACAGTGAGAAGACCCAGAAGATCACCTTAATTCACAAATGTTTTAAAGAAAGTTGTAAACCCCCAAAAAACTTGCTGGCACAGTGACAAGACACACATCACATAAATTCCCTGATATTTGGTAGAAATGAGACCCAAAAAGACTTGCTGGCACAGTGACAAGACCCAGAAGATCACCTTAATTCACAAATATTTTAAAGAAAGTTGTAAACCCCAAAAAAATTGCTGGCACAGTGACAAGACACACATCACCTAAATTCCTTGATATTTGGTAGAAATGAGACACCCTCAGACCCCCCCAGTAGCTTGGCAGACCGGCAGTAACAAGACACAACTATCTCCTCTGAAATCTCCTCTGAAATGCGTGCAGAAGCGCTGCGTGGAAACGTTATATAGTGTGCTGCGGGACTTCGCTCTGTGAGCCCATGATTGGGCAAAATTTGCCCAATCAGGACTCTGAGCGGTGATTGGCATAGTGTTGAACCAGTCTTGCACCAGACCTGTGGTCAGGTGCAAGGCTGTAGCCAATTACGAGCTTCAGGCCAGTGGGAAAATGCATTGTGGTCGAACATGCGGCGAACACCCGGAAATGTTCGGTGTTCGCGATCTGCTCTAACAGGCTAAGTTCGGGTCGAACCCTGAACCGTCCGAACCCGAACAGCTCATCCCTAGTGTACACTGAGAGTAAGACATAAAGGTTGCTGCCTTCATGTGCGGGTATGGTTCTGTCCGCAGCAGGGAGCATGACAATCCCATGGAGGAGCCACGGAGAAACCCTGGAAACCATTTGGGAACTCTTTCTACTTTGATGGTCAGGCTCTCAACAAGGTTGGCGAAGTCTTTGGAAAATGTAGTTCCAAAACATCTGAAGGGCCAAGGCTATTCACCTGTGATTTACAGTAATGAGTCTCTATGTCTGAGCAGCAAGCTAATGCTTGCTGTAAGGTCGTAATAGCAACTCCAGCCGTTAACAGCAAGAATTGAATAGGGTATTATTTAAGTTAAAGACAATTAAATGCTGCTAAATTAACCCATGCACAAAGGCTTGTTACCACACCAGCCAGCCATAGTGGATGTCAGGTCCCTTGCCGCCCACGCCAAAGGAGGTCCAGATCTGGGTCTCTGTCCCGTCCTTAAACCCGACAACACCAGACCAGGTTTTCAATCCAGCCTGCTCCTTCATCCAGTTCCTTGACCTTTAGCCCAGGGTTTCCCGTTCCATGAAACACTCAGGTTTAATCAGTACCCACCTGTTATATCTCCACATAGGGAGACTACGCCCGATGCCCCTCACTTCAGGGGCGGATCCAGGGGGGCAACGGGGCAATTGCCCCCCCAAGAAAATTGCCACCACCGACTGTTTAGCCTGTTTCTCAGGACGTACCTTCTGTGTTTAGTTCCTTCTTCATATCATGCCCCTCAGACTTTAGCCTATGTTTAGTTCATTCAGTTTCCTTGTCTAGTTATCTGTTCTGCCCTCCTCAGTTCCTCTCCTGTCTCTCTCTTGTGTCTAGTTTACTTCTCAGCTCATTTCATGTCTTGTCCCTGTGTTATCAGCTCCTTTCATGTTTTGCAGGGTTATTCAAAGAGATCCGAATTGCTGGCGAAAGGTAACTGAATGCTGAAATTCAGCGTACGGTTACCTTTACTGGCCATTCGGCTATTCAGAAAGCAGGCAGTTTGCCAAAGCTTAACGAATTGCCTGCACATACAGTGCCTGTTTGAGGGCAGTGAAATCCCCATAGAGAAGCAATGCTTCATCTATTCAGAGAACACAAACCAGCAGTGAAAAGTTGCCGAATTGCCCTGCTGTTCGGTGGTTTCATTCGACAGGTTTATTCAGGCGAATCCCATAGGCTTCAATGTTAAAAATATTCCCGTTTTAATCCAATATCTAATAAACCATTGATTATAATATTCTGCAGTAAAAAGTCTATTTATAGATTTTTTAGGATCTTTTAGGTATTTTTCAGGATTTTCTTGTAAATAATTTTATCCGATTTTTTTTTTAAATCGTTTTTTTCTTTTTTCCGTAACAGCCCTTTTTATTATCATTCATTGGATCTTATATGTAAATTTCAGACATTTTCGCTCAGTAGTTTCTTTGCAAGCAGCATTTCACTTTTCAAACATTCAAGCAAACTGTTTTTTTTCCGCTCCATTCGTCTGCGATGTCGGGTTTTTCCGGCGGCTGCTCTGCGCTGTGATCGACGGCTACTCGGGTTTCTCCGGCGTGTTCGGCGGGGTTAATCCAGATGTTTATGCGGGTTTTGGTGAGCCTTCGCCGGGTTTTGCAGTGAGTGTTTCGTCGGGTTTGCGGTGGCTTTTCCCTGCACTACGATGGCCCTGTGGTGCTTGATGAATACACCGCAGGGTCGCCGAAATGGGATCGCCGAATCGCACTGAATTGAAGAGAACGAAAAGTCACCGAATGTGCGGTGACTTTTCGATTCTCTTTGAATAACCCTGTTGCTCTTGTGTCTAGTCGTTATCTGTATTCAGTTCTGTGCTTTCAGTTTAGTTCTGCTTCTGTATATTCCTTTGCCCTGTCTGTGTTTAAATAAACCAAAGCTTGTGCCCTGCAACCTGTGTAGTATCTCGTAATTACCGCAAACTGGACTCACCCGTTCATCGCACACAGCACACCTGACAGTGGAGGGGGTAGCATGATGATAGGGTAGTGATTGATTTTTTTTTTGATTTTTTGTTTTCATTTCTTTTGTTGAAGTGTCCTTTTATGATTTAGACAAATTGATATTGTCCAAAATTTGGAGGACTCTCATTTCGCAAGAAAATGATTCATATGCCTAATATACGTAAACAAACAATGCAGAATACTTTAGACAGGCAAAGAGTAACGGGAGGTTTAAAGCATATCTGAGAGTTGACATTTGTGGTGAAGAAGAATTGAATTAGTGTAAAGATGGTGACATCTAGTGGTAATTTTTTACAATATGCACTGTGGTAGATCTTTGGAAATAATTGCTATAAGGGCACATACAATTCTATTCACTAAAAAGGGTGAAGTCAGGAGAATTGGCAGAAGTGAAAATTCGAGGTCAAAATAACCAAATCAGAAAAATTCTCCCATTTATCTCACTTTCCAAATCGGCTATTTGGTCTAGATTGTTCTCTTCTCCTGCCAATTCTCCAGACTTCCAAGTTAGTATGTCCACAGATTAGCATTTTCTATACAAAACATAGATAAGTACAATGGCGAAACTACCGCCATGGTGACCCAGGCGGGCAAGCAAAGTGGGCCCCACACCGCTATCTTCCCTTAGCTCCGGTCAACGGAGCTATGATCATCAGGGAGGGAGACATCCAGCCGAGCGGCGCACTACCACACCGCCGCAGCAGCTGCGCTGCAGCGTGCCTACCTCAGCCCCACGTTCTAAACAGGGAGAAGGCACTGATGCCACCCCCTCACATGAAGCATGAAGCGGCAGAAGAAGAGAAACATAGCGGGGTGCGATCGAGCGGAGCCAGCCTGCCTCAATAGATTATTCAAAAAATCTACAGTGGAGTGAGCCACCTGGGGGGGGGGAGATAATAATCTGACACATTAAATGCTGCGAGGGGGGGATGTGCCAAATTAATTAGTGCGGGGGGGATAATGTGCCAAATTAATTGCTGCGGGGGGAGGGTAGGGGATAATGTGTCAAATGAATTGCTGCAGGGGGGATAATATGCCAAATTATTTGCTGCGGGGTTTACATTTCTAGTGCACATGGTTCATTTGCGATGGAGAAACTATAGATCACAAGGCGATCAGTTGGTTGGGTGGTCAAGTCAATGGACTGTCAATCCAAACATGAACAGGATACATGGGCTCAAATCACCTCCCCAACATGCCCTCCTCCATGCTGGAAATTCAATATATGCAAATGGTGCTTTCTAAATCATCCTATTTTAGGTTTACATTTGTAGTGCACATAGTGTTGGAGATACAACAGCATATATTATACTATGGACTGCAGGTGGCGCTGTTAGTACAGGTTAAATGTGTTCTAAACTCGTTGGTATATGTTCACAGGAAATAAGTCTCTATTGTCTCTGCTTTACTTCCTTCTTCCTTTCTAGCTGTGTGATGATGAAGCATCCTGATATATATCCAGTGACTAATCTGTTATAAGTTGTTTTATTGCTATATGCACAAAGTAAAGTTCTCTACTGCAGATTCACAAGACTCCAGTGCCTCTTTCATACATAACCAACAGGTTATGGGCCCAGACACTGAAAACGAAACTACAAATCAGTAAGTGCTGCAGCTATCATCCAAATACCTGCTGTGTGTGAGGAAAGGAGCTGCATCCAATATACTGAAAGATGGCAAGTGGCTCAGATGTGAAATATGCAATAGCAAAGCTAAACAATACCAATTATCAGCTGTGGAAGTTTAAGCTGGAAATGCTGTTATCCAAAGATGATCTGTGGCAGGTGCTGGATACAATCAGACCCACTGACAACCCAGAAGAATGGGACAAAAGAAACAGGCAAGCAAAAGCAGTTATAAGCCTGTTAGTGGAGGATGATCAACTAATCCATATAAGAAAAGAAAACACAGCTAAAGGTATGTGGACTGCGCTACAGAAACTGCACGAGCGTTCAAACTTAAACAGTAAACTATATCTGCTACGTAAACTGTATAAGATGAGGCTGGAAAAAGGCCAGGAAATGTGTGAACATGTGAACGCTATGCTGGAAATTGTGGAGCAATTACGTGCAATTGGAGAAGAAATAAAAGACAATCATGTAGTGGCATTACTATTATGCAGCCTTCCAGAATCATATAGTGCCCTGATAAACGCTCTAGAAACCAGACCAGAGGAAGAACTAACACTGGAATATGCTAAAGGGAAATTAATTGATGAATACAACAGAAAGAAGGAAAATATACGTGGTGAAGAGAATGACAAAACAGAAGTAGCTCTAAAGGTGAATGAAAACACAAAACAAAACAAAGAGACCAGAGTGTGTTTTCGCTGCAAAAGGACAGGTCATTTGAAATATAATTGTTCAATCTGGAAAGCAGAACAGCGAAGGAGAGAGACATTCACAAAAGAAAGAGCTAAAGCAGCCACACAGGAAAGCAAAGACACAGCGTGGAGTGCAAGTTTTAAAGTAACTCAGAATACTACCCCGCATGGATGGTACATTGACTCAGGAGCAACAAGTCACATGACCAGTGATGAGACCTTCTTCACAGAAATTAATTTTAATACAAAAGACAAAGTCTTCCTAGCAAATGGGAAAAGTATTACATCAGAAGGTAAAGGTCAAGGATTTCTGAACTGCATCACACCATCAGGAGGTAACCGAAGCATCCTTGTAAAGAACGTTCTGTATGTTCCAAGTCTAGAAGGAAGCCTCCTATCAGTAAAAATCCTTGCTAACAATGGACTTACAGTACAATTCCGAGGTAATGAATGCACAATTCGAAACAGAAAAGAAATCGTTGCAAAAGGAAGGTTGAATGAACACCTATACAAAATCGTCACTGAACGTGTTCAAGTCAAAACAGTCACTCATAATCCACATGACAAGTGCATCCATCTATGGCACAGACGATTGGGGCATCGAAACTCAGAAGCTATAAAGGAACTTTCTAAGAGAGAATTATCAGAAGACATGATAATGATACCTTGTCCAAAGTTGATGAAGTGCACGTGTTGCATCAAAGCAAAGGCCACACGTACACCACTTCCACAAGCCAGTCAAAGAAAAACCACTAAACCCATGGAACTTATACACAGTGACGTGTGTGGACCAATGAAAACCCCGACACCCAGCGGCAACAAATATTTAATAACCTTCATTGATGACTATTCCAGGTACACAACGACATATCTGATGAAACACAAAAGTGAGACAACTGATAAACTTCAAGAATTTGTAGCGATGACTAGCAACAAATTTCAAAGGAAACCCGGAATAATACGCACGGACAATGGAGGGGAATATATGGGTAAAGAAGTGGAATCATATCTAAAGAAACATGGTATCATACACCAGACAACCGTACCGTACACTCCAGAACAAAACGGTGTAGCTGAAAGAAAAAATCGCACTCTTGTAGAAATGGCCAGATGCATGCTTTCAGATGCCAACCTACACAACAAGTACTGGGGAGAAGCAATAATGACTGCAACATATCTACAGAACAGACTACCATCTAAAGCTATTGAAAGTACCCCTTATGAAATGTGGAACAGATCAAAACCTAGTATAGGTCATATTAGAGTGTTTGGTTGCAAAGCATACGTTTACATTCCAAGTGAAAAACGCTCCAAGTGGGAGAACAGAGCCATAGAAGGCATTCTAATAGGCTACAGTGAACAAAGTAAGGGATACAGAATCCTTAATCCAAAGACCAACAAGGTCACAGTAAGCCGCAGTGTTTATTTTGATGAAAGCCAAACATCAGAAATAATGACTCCCGAAAAACACGAAGAAAAGGTGCCGATTGAAATAGCAAGAGATGCTGACCAAAAGGAAACTGTGCAGGAGTCAGACCAAGAAGTGGAACTCACAATTGATGACTTAACTGTTCGCAATCCAGTAGAACCGACAGAACAACCAGAAATCAGAAGATCTACTCGGACAACAAAAGGGATCCCACCGCGCAAGCTGTCATACACTGTTAAGACACATGAGACATTTGAACCAACATCTTGGGAAGACATAGATAAACTACCAAAAGGGGAAGCCAATCAGTGGAGAAAGGCGGCTGAAGAAGAACTAAAATCACTTCAGAAAAATGAAACCTGGACTCTCACAGAGCTCCCTCCCGGTCACAAAACTATAGGAAGTAAATGGATTTTTAAAGTGAAGTACGACGCAGAAGGAAACATTCACAGATACAAGGCAAGAGTAGTCGCCAAGGGATATTCCCAGAAATATGGAGAAGATTATGATGAAACATTTGCTCCAGTAGTAAAGCACACAACCATTAGAACATTCCTCAGCATTGCAGCTGAAAAACAAATGCAAGTGAAGCACCTGGATGTCAAAACAGCTTTTCTATATGGAGATATCAAAGAGGAACTCTACATGGAGCAGCCACCAGGGTTTAATACAGGACAGAACCTTGTGTGTAAACTGCAAAAGAGCATCTATGGTCTCAAACAAGCAGCAAGAATGTGGAATGAAAAAGTGAACGAAGTACTCACAACAGAAGGATTTTCAAGAAGTAACGCTGATCCATGCCTGTATTCAAAGAATCAAGACAACAAATGGATCTACCTACTAATTTATGTTGATGACATCATAATTTGTTTTGAACAAGAAGGGGATTATGATCAAATAACTAGCACATTGAAACAAAACTTTGAGATTAAAGAGCTTGGGAACATTGCTCACTATTTAGGAATCCAAATCGAGAAAGAAGAAGACGGAAGTTATCTTCTTCACCAAAGTCAGAAAATTACAGATATTCTAGCAGAGTTTCACATGCAAGATGCAAAAGAGGTGAAAACGCCTATGGAACCAGCTTATCAGAAAGACAATGGAATGGAAAACTTGTTACCTAACAATGAGAAGTACCGCAAAGCAATTGGAAAATTGTTATACATTGCAACTGTGACAAGACCAGACATTGCCGCAGCATTGAGTATACTCTGTAGAAAAGTTTCAACACCCTGTCAACGTGATTGGAATGCCGTAAAAAGGGTGATACAGTATCTAAAAGGAACAATTCATATGAAACTGCGACTGCCAGCAACACCCAATGCAAACTTAATTGGATATGTAGATGCTGACTGGGCCGGAGATATCACAGACCGCAAATCTACTACTGGTTACATCTTACAGTATGGAGAAGGAACCATCAGCTGGTCTAGTCGAAAACAAGCGACTGTTGCACTCTCTTCAACTGAAGCAGAATACATAGCAGCAGCACATGCATGTCAAGAAGCAATTTGGATTCGTCAACTTCTATTAGACATGGGACTGGATATGTCTAAACCGATACCCATCTTTGAAGACAACCAGGGATGTATAAAGTTGACACAATCAGAAAGGATCAACCCTAGAACCAAGCACATAGACGTAAAATATCATCTGCTCAGGGACACACAAGAGCAAGGACTTATCGATATTCAGTATTGCCCATCAGAAGAGATGACTGCAGATGCACTCACCAAACCGTTGCCAAAGGAACGTTATTGTTTTCTTCAAAAGAAGCTGAATGTTGTATGATTATGCACATGCTGTTGAGAAGGGGTGTTGGAGATACAACAGCATATATTATACTATGGACTGCAGGTGGCGCTGTTAGTACAGGTTAAATGTGTTCTAAACTCGTTGGTATATGTTCACAGGAAATAAGTCTCTATGGTCTCTGCTTTACTTCCTTCTTCCTTTCTAGCTGTGTGATGATGAAGCATCCTGATATATATCCAGTGACTAATCTGTTATAAGTTGTTTTATTGCTATATGCACAAAGTAAAGTTCTCTACTGCAGATTCACAAGACTCCAGTGCCTCTTTCATACATAACCAACACATAGTTCATTTGTGATGCAGAAACTCTATATAAGTCTATAACACTATGCAACCGTTTGGCTGAGTGGTTAAGCTGCTATACGTGGGCTCGAATCCCATCCCCAACATGCCCTTATATACAGTAGATGAAAATGGTGCTTTCTAAATCATCCTTTTTTAGGTTTACATTTGTAGTACACCTGGTTCATTTGCGATGGTGAAACTTTATAACTCTAAGCAACCAGTTGGCTGAGTGGTTAAGTCAACTGACTGCCAATCCAACTGCATACATGGGTTCAAATCCTGTTCCCAACATGTTTTCCCCTATGCTGGAAATTCAATAGATGCAAATGGTGCTTTCTGAATCATCCCATTTTAGGTTTACATTTGTAGTGCACATAGTTCATTTGTGATGGAGAAACTATATAGCTCTAGGCGACCAGTTGGCTGAGTGGTTAAGTCAACTGACTACAATGAAAATGGTGCTTTCTAAATCATCATATTTTAGGTTTACATTTGTAGTGCACATGGTTCATTTGCAATGGAGAAACTCAAACTCTAAGGCTAGGGTCAGACTAACGCATTTTTCACGTTGTCCGTGAAAATGTGCGTTCGAAGAATGGACGTATTTTTTCACGGAATACGCAATAGCGGTCATATGATGCGCAGTTTCATCCGTGATTTTGTACGGATCTTCAATAAAACACTTCTTGCATCTGGACGTTATGTTGGCCGGACATTAGCAGCGTCTGATGTCTCCAATTCACGCACACATGCCGCTAGCGGACGCAGCGCACTCTGTACGTCAGTACTAGTGGTTTAACGTTCTCAAAAAAATGCGTTCATTTTCCACTTGCGTTGCGCAGCCGGACTTTTGTGCGACCGTACTTCGTATATTGGCCGTCATTGCCCGGCATCTGCTGCTAGCGCGGCCGTGATTAAGTGCGCCAGAGCGCGCGTTCGCACTGCCTCAGTCTGACCCTAGCCTAAGTCGATGGACCACCATTCCAAACTGCACACATGGCCCCAAACCCCATGCCCCCGCCCCACAGATGCAAATGGTGCCCTCTAATTCATCTTCTTTTAGGTTTACGTTTGTAGTGCACATGGTTCATTTGCGATGGTAAAACTCTAAAACTTTAAGTGACCAGTTGGCTGAGTGATTAAATCAATGGACTACCATTCCAAATTTAAACTGCCTACATGGGTTCAAAACCCATCCCTGACATGCCCTCCTCCCCGCTGGAAACTCAAAAGATGAAAATGGTGCTTTCTAAATCATCCTTTTTTACGTTTATATTTGTAGTGCACATGGGTCATTTGCGATGGAGAAACTCTAAAACTCCAGAGGTCTAGGTGACCAGTTGGCTGAGTGATTAAATTAATGGACTACTATTCCAAATTTAAACTGCATACACGGGTTCAAATCCTATCCCCTATTTCCTCCCCACTGGAAATTCAAAAGATGAAAATGGTGCTTCCTAAATCATCCTTTCTTAGGTTTACATTTGTAGTGCACATGGTTCATTTGCAATGGAGAAACTCAAACTCTAGGTGACCAGTTGGCTGAGTGGCTAAGTCAATGGACCACCATTCCAAACTGCACAGATGCAAATGGTGCCTTCTAATTCATCCTCTTTTAGGTTTACGTTTGTAGTGCACATGGTTCATTTGCGATGGTAAAACTCTAAAACTCCAAGTGACCAGTTGGGTGAGTGATTAAGTCAATGGACTACCATTCCAAATTTAAACTGCCTACATGGGCTCAAAACCCATCCCTGACATTCCCTCCTCCTTGCTGGAAACTCAGAAGATGAAAATGGTGCTTTCTAAATCATCCTTTTTATGGTTTATATTTGTAGTGCACATGATTCATTTGCGATGGAGAAACTCTAAAACTCTAGGTCACCAGTTGGCTGAGTGGTTAAGTCAACAGACTACCATTCCAAATTTAAACTGCATACATGGGCTCAAATCCCATCTCCCATTTCCTCCCCACTGGAAACTCATAAGATGAAAATGGTGCTTTCTAAATCATCCTTTTTTTAGGTTTACATTTGTAGTGCACATGGTTCATTTGCGATGGAGAAATTCCAAAACTCTAGGTGACCAGTTGGCTGAAATCACTTGCAGGGTTATTCAAAGAGAGTCGATCTGGCGTCGAAATGTAACCGAACACTGAAATGCAGCGTACGGTTACCCTTCCTGGCCATCCGGCTATTCTGAGAGCAGGCAGCTTCGCCAAATCTTGGCGAATTGCCTGCACGTACGGTGCCTGTTCGAGGGCAGTGAAATCTCCCATAGAGAAGCAATGCGTCGTCTATTCAGAGAACACAAAACAGCAGTGAAAAGTTGCCGAAATGCCCTGCTGTTCGGTGGTTTCATTCAACAGATTTATTCGGGCGATTCCCATAGGCTTCAATGTTAAAAATACTCCCGTTTTAATCCAATATCTAATAAATCGTTTATTATTATTATATTCTGCAGTAAAAAGTCTCTTTATTTATAGATTTTTTTTAGGATCTCTTAGGCATTTTTTGTGCTTTTTATTTTTCCATTTTTTTTTCTGTAACAGACCTTTTTATTATCATTCATAGGATCTTATATGTAGATTTCAGACATTTTCAATCCGTAGTTTTTTTGCAAAGAGCGTTTCTTTTTTCAAACTTTCAAGCGTCCTTTTTTTTCACCTCGTTCGTCTACGTGTCGGGTTTCTCTGGCGGCTGCTCTGCGCTGTGATCGGTGGCTAGTCGGGTTTCTCCGGCGTGTTCGGGTTTAATCCAGCTGTTTCTGCGAGTTTCGGTGATTGTTAGGCGAGTTTGCGGCAGGTTTTCCCTGCACTACAAGGGACCCGTGGCAGTGGCGTCGCTACGTGGGGGCGGGGGATGTGGCCCGCACCAGGTGACACCCGCCTTTAGGGTGACACGTCACCCTAAGGGCGGGTGTCTCACCCTCCGCCGTGTATTCGCTCCCTGTGAGCGTCCGAAGCATGCAGCTTCGGCGCTCGCCTGGGGGAAACACGTCACCAGCCAATCGCGGCTGGTCAAGTGGCTCCCCCAGGCGAGCGCCCAAGCTGCGCGCCGCCGGACGCTCAGAGGGAGTGAACACGCGGCGGAGGTGAGCTGGGGCATATATCCATGAGGTGCTGGGGCATATATCCATGAGGTGCTGGGGCATATATCCATGAGGTGCTGGGGAAAATCCATGAGGTGCTGGGGCATATCCATGAGGTGCTGGGGCATATCCATGAGCTGCTGGGGCATATCCATGAGCTGCTGGGGCAAATCCATGAGCTGGGGCAGTATCCATGTGCTGGGGCAGTATCCATGAGCTGGGGCAGTATCCATGAGCTGGGGCAATATCCATGAGCTGGGGGCAGTATCCATGAGCTGGGGCAATATCCATGAGCTGCTGGGGCAGTATATCCATGAGCTGGGGCAGTATATCCATGAGCTGGGGCATATCCATGTGCTGGGGCAATATCCATGAGCTGCTGGGGCAGTATATCCATGAGCTGGGGCAGTATATCCATGAGCTGGGGCATATCCATGTGCTGGGGCAATATCCATGAGCTGCTGGGGCAGTATATCCATGAGCTGGGGCAGTATATCCAAGAGCTGCTGGGGCAGTATATCCATGAGAGGAGCTGGGGCAGTATATCCATGAGAGGAGCTGGGGCATTATATGTAGATTTCAGACATTTTCAATCCGTAGTTTTTTTGCAAAGAGCGTTTCTTTTTTCAAACTTTCAAGCGTCCTTTTTTTTCACCTCGTTCGTCTACGTGTCGGGTTTCTCTGGCGGCTGCTCTGCGCTGTGATCGGTGGCTAGTCGGGTTTCTCCGGCGTGTTCGGGTTTAATCCAGCTGTTTCTGCGAGTTTCGGTGATTGTTAGGCGAGTTTGCGGCAGGTTTTCCCTGCACTACAAGGGACCCGTGGCAGTGGCGTCGCTACATGGGGGCGGGGGATGTGGCCCGCACCAGGTGACACCCGCCTTTAGGGTGACACGTCATCCTAAGGGCGGGTGTCTCACCCTCCGCCGTGTATTCGCTCCCTGTGAGCGTCTGAAGCATGCAGCTTCGGCGCTCGCCTGGGGGAAACACGTCACCAGCCAATCGCGGCTGGTCAAGTGGCTCCCCCAGGCGAGCGCCCAAGCTGCGCACCGCCGGACGCTCAGAGGGAGTGAACACGCGGCGGAGGTGAGCTGGGGCATATATCCATGAGGTGCTGGGGCATATATCCATGAGGTGCTGGGGCATATCCATGAGGTGCTGGGGCATATCCATGAGCTGCTGGGGCATATCCATGAGCTGCTGGGGCAAATCCATGAGCTGGGGCAGTATCCATGTGCTGGGGCAGTATCCATGAGCTGGGGCAGTATCCATGAGCTGGGGCAATATCCATGAGCTGGGGGCAGTATCCATGAGCTGGGGCAATATCCATGAGCTGCTGGGGCAGTATATCCATGAGCTGGGGCAGTATATCCATGAGCTGGGGCATATCCATGTGCTGGGGCAATATCCATGAGCTGCTGGGGCAGTATATCCATGAGCTGGGGCAGTATATCCATGAGCTGGGGCATATCCATGTGCTGGGGCAATATCCATGAGCTGCTGGGGCAGTATATCCATGAGCTGGGGCAGTATATCCATGAGCTGCTGGGGCAGTATATCCTTGAGCTGCTGGGGCAGTATATCCATGAGCTGCTGGGGCAGTATATCCAAGAGCTGCTGGGGCAGTATATCCATGAGAGGAGCTGGGGCAGTATATCCATGAGAGGAGCTGGGGCATTATCCATGAGAGGAGCTGCGGCAGTATCCATGAGAGGAGCTGGGGCAATATCCATGAGAGGAGCTGGGGCAATATATCCATGAGAGGAGCTGGGGCAGTATATCCATGAGAGGAGCTGGGGCAGTATATCCATGAGAGGAGCTGTGGCAATATCCATGAGAGGAGCTGGGGCAGTATATCCATGAGAGGAGCTGGGGCAATATCCATGAGAGGAGCTGGGGCAATATCCATGAGAGGAGCTGGGGCAATATCCATGAGAGGAGCTGGGGCATATCCATGAGAGGAGCTGGGGCATATCCATGAGAGCTCCTGGGGCATATCCATGAGAGCTCCTGGGGCATATCCATGAGAGCTCCTGGGGCATATCCATGAGCTGGGGCAATATCCATGAGAGCTCCTGGGGCAATATACATGAGCTGGGGGCAATATCCACGAGAGCTGCTGGGGCATATCCATGAGAGCTGGGGCAATATCCATGTGTGAGCTGGTCTGGGGCAATATATCCATGTGTGAGCTGGTTTGGGGCAAAATATCCATGTGTGAGCTGGTCTGGAGCAATATATCCATGTGTGAGCTGGTCTGGGGCAATTTATCCATATGTGAGCTGAGGCGCAATATATCCTTATGTGAGCTGGGGCAATATATATCCATGGGTGAGCTGCTGGGGCAATATATAATTATGAGCTGGGGCAATATATCCATATGTGAGCTGGGGCAATATATATCCATGGGTGAGCTGCTGGGGGAAATATATCCAGAGCTGCGGGGGGCAATATATATCCATGTGTGCTTTCACTGCCTTCGAACAGGCACCGTACTTGCTGGCAGTTGGCAAAAATTTGTGTGAGCATATGAGAGAGCTCCACAGAAATAAACCTCACAGTAATGTGCGCTGTGTGTATGAGCATTCAGTGTTATATGGGAGTACTGATTTAGGAGTAAGAGTAGTTAAAAAAAATCCGTAAAACTCAGGGGGGTGGGGGTGACAACATAAGTTACCGCACCGGGTGACACCAACCTTAGTGACGCCACTGACCCGTGGTGCTTGCTGAATACACCGCGGGGTCGGCGAACTAGGATCGCCAAAGTGCAGGGAACGAAAAGTCACCGAACCTGCGGTGACTTTTCAATTCTCTTTGAATACCTCTGTTGGTAGTGAAGGGGATATACATCAAATAGGTATTTCACTAATGGGCTTATCCAATAGTTGCTGTTGGTTAGAGTTGCTGCATAAACTGCGAAAATTGCGGTTTTTGCAACAACAATAAACTTGGGTGATCCAGGTAGGGAAAATCAAATAACGACAGGAGAAGATTCATCAACTAAACTTCCCTGGCCATTCTTTGATTTTTTTTTTTCTCTAGATCACCGAGGTTTATTGTAGTTGTATCAAAGGCAATTAGCGAATATATAACTCCCTCAATGCCAGCATTTGTATGCCTCGTATACATTCCTATGTTTGATGTTGTTCAATCAATATAATACTCATGTGACAAAAGTCATCAGAAATGAACACACACCTTTGTGGGCTTTAATTGAAAGATTTCCATGTTTATTTTCAATAATAAGTTACAGTTATACTGTCATGTATAATTATACAATGCCACCTGCAATTTTTTTACAACATTAGTTACTCCAGATATTTAGTTTATTTACTCTTCACAAATTTAAGATTTCATTGTCTTTTTGTTTAAGATCGACCTTGTTGTCGGTTGACTTAAGTAAAACTATAGTGCACTCAGTCACTTTTGTTATATTTTCACACTAGTTTTGTTTAGTACAACATTAAATTCACATAACTTGCATGTATAACTCAACCATATTTTTCAGCTTTAGATTTAAAACAGCAGACGTCTTCACTGTCATGTCTTATGTTAATCAAATAAACTTAGTTCTACATCGTTTTATACTTTGAATGTATTTTGTTTCACTAATTTAAGCTCATTCTTGTGTATTGTAATAATTTGTTCAAATAACAATGTCAATAAGAGCATGCAACTCATTTCACTCCCTCGTGGCATTCCTAGGGTTTAGTAGGCATGTGATTTTTTTATCCTTGCTATCAATGGGTGACGTTGCTTCAATAAATGGTATTAATTTTTTTAGGTCTTTTTATTCCTGGTCCATTTAACAACTTTTAAATACCTGACCTAATTAAACAAATATAAAAATGAATAGTATATAGTGCAGTGTAATTAATCATTTTAGCTGCTTGTTCATCTTTATCAGCCGTTAATGTTTGCTTATTAAGTGTAGAGATGTTATATTGCTGAAATAATGAAGGGTGACATTCATCAACTCATCCAGCTTTCCCAGAGCTGCAAGCTTACATTTTCTGTAGCAATCTACTTCCTATCTCCTTTTAAATGTTTATCTTCCATAACCAATTTCCACAGTGCCATATTACCACCCTTTCCCAGTGAATTATTGCTATTGTGCTAGCAGACAAATCTAAGTTTGAGGAATCGCCATTTAATGGATAGGTATGACAATTTATATTGTGAATTTTTGCTAGAAAGAAAAAAAGTATGTTTTGAGCAGGGCTGTGTTTGGTAAAACTGTGTAGGGTTAGCATTTTAGTCACATCCTCCTACCGCCTGTAAGGCTGCAGGCACACAAGCGTTTTTAAGAGTGGAAGGGACATCCGTGAGAGTGGACATTCCTTCCACTCTGACGCCCATGTGGCCACCTCGCTGAACGCAGTTAGTACGCCCAGCACTATAAAGCAAGATCCTCCTATGGAGGATCACGCATTGTAGCCACGTCAGTGTCCATTGTGGCTTTTTGACGGAAAGGGCCTTTTGACGTCCGGTGGTAGCACATGCAAATTCGTGTGCCTGCTACCCCGTGTGGCCCTCCCAATCGATTCATCACAAAGCTGTGACGGATACAGGGAAGTGCAGTCACATGTATGCACTCAATACGTTCATGTGACCGCAGCCTAAAGCTCCTTTACAGAAGTTCACTCTTTTATAACCTAGACTTTGAGCTTTATTCCATACTGCTCTCAATGTTACCACATTTATATGATTTATCCTCCTTTTTTAACATGTAAATTAAGTAAAGCACGTACGCTAGGTTTGATGAGAGTTCTGTATAAGTCAGAGAATTATACGTTTCTAACACTTTTCATTTGCACTTTTCTATACTAGTATAACATTTCCTCTAATTTTAACAGCCTGGGAGATCCTTTCAGTAGCCATGAATCACCGGTTTATCAAATACCCCTTAAATTAATGTTTATTGAAGATGAGTGTTTGTGATTTTCTGATTTTTAAGAACATTGTGCATTATATGTAACTAATACAAACCTGAATACACCTTAATTACACTACACAATCCTTATCAAGCAGCATCCAATGCCCATTATCATAATTTCTATTGCCTGTCCGTTAGAGTGATGTAACTGGTGTATATATACAAATGCCACCAGAGGAGCGATAGGTTGATGACGTTTTTCTAGTACTTTTGGTACTCATATACATTCTCATTACTATAGCCTCTTAGAAATTAAAAAGGCCTCTCAAAACTAACACTATTATTACATGAAAAAGAATTAGGATGAGTAATAGCAAGAGTCATCAAGAAATATGAGGCAAATGCCTTTTCAGAAACAGAAACTCCAATTACAGTCTTCCCTATGACACCAGCGGCATACTCATATGAGTATATGGGCAAGCGTAATTGCCAATTAGTACATGTATGTAATTATGCTGTGACAAATATCTGAATGTTTACGTACATTATGTTAATAGTCATGTGTGGCTGAGCTAAAAGAACATCTTCAATGCAATCCGACATGCATATCCAGAACAAAATTGTGTTAGGTATATCTTGAAGGGAAGGAGTAAAGAAGAATTTTAGGTTTCAGCTTCGAAGTGGAAAATTTTTCCTATCTATAACTGTCAACACATTTCCAAGTATATAAGCCATACAGGTTCAATAAGAAGAAAGCTCAAAAATACACCGTTAAATATTTGGGGCTCTTGATCCATGATCTAAGGGAAATACATGTTGAGTCACGGGAATCCAGGATAATAATCACACTTATACCATGTCCTACTGGTATAAATACAATACCTAAAGAACTCAAGGAATTTCTGTAAATCTTATACAAAAATATATTAAAAAGAAATTAAAAAAATACTCAGTTTCTTACAATATCCATGTGCTGTGTAGAGAATTAATGTCATGGAAGGTGACACAAAGTTGGCCACTTTTGATTAAAAAGGGACAGAGTACACCAGCTAGTGTATTAATATATAGACCACGTGTGCTGTAGTGTACGAGTTCTCGCACTGGTTGAGTAAAATGAAGAACTGGAGCAGCTTCCATCACTGGAGTCAGGAGTAGCCTAGTAATAAACCATAATGTGTCTATGGGTTTCTACTAATATGGTCATAATGCAGTCATGGCAGTGAAATTTCTAGTTACTTCTGTTGTCAAAAGTACATATGAGCGGTTAGGTGTGTGGATAAACTCATCGTACGTCTAAGAATAAATACTTAAGGGGAAATATACAAAATTGATCCACAGGTCCGAATGAATGCAAAATAGTAATTTTCACAGTTCTAACAAAACATAAATGTTAATTTACTGAGGGCCCTATTCCAAGGTTGGTGTAAACCTTAACCAGAGCTGTGGTAAATGTAGTAACTCCAATGGCAGATGTCAATGGCTCTGGTAAGTTTACAACAGCTCTGGTTAAGTTAACACCAACTGTGGAATAGAGCCCTAAGTGTTTTCATATACTTAATTCTACCTCAGGGATTTTTTTCAAGTATGAGTTATTCAACATTACAGGACTGATTATACACTAAAATATTAAAACAAGGTAATGGCCAGAATATATGGCTTGTAGGGAACTCAGAGAAAAAGGATATTGTAACGACCAATTAGAAGCCATCAGGCATGCTTTAATATTTCTAATAACACTCTTATTAAATTAGAATTGGATTAAAGGCGGTTGCGACACAGACTGGCATACATTGCAAAATGCATGTGTCCCATGCTTCCCAAATGGCAGCTATTGCCCACACATGCGTCAACAGGGAAGCATGCATTCAGTGACTATGTGACTGTAAGGTATCGTCTGACCATGGTAGCACTTCTTGTAGGTAAAATAAAGTCAAAAAGTGTCCAAGTACATATTATTATATTTCTTTATCAAAGAGAACAAAGGAAAGTTGTTACTATTTGTAAAAAGTGAATTAGGCTTGCACTGTTCTGGTAACACAGCTTTAAAATATCTTTATTTTTGTTCCCTTTTGTATCGCACTACAAGCAATTCACACATATACATCCACTTCTGCCACATTTGTACCGGTTCATTCTTTTGGGTAAAATTAGAATATTTATTAAAATTACAATCCTCCTGGTGATTCACAATACCCGACCTGTTCATACGTAGCTGTGTTCAGAAATAGCATAGATAAGGTGGGACCAGATGGTTTTGAGTCATTTTTCAAACTATATAACTAAGTAATTAGTGTATAACTAGGATTGAACTGATAGATACTACCATTTTCCAGATGTGTAGACCCATTACATCACAATATACCCTTTTAGTCACATATACTTCTATATGTCATGTCTGGCACACCATACTGTTTTTTTCACAGCAGACTCAATTTTTGGTGCCCAATATGTAATAATGCGGATTATAATAAAAAAATAGGCCACTGTTGCACAAGGATAAAAAAAATCTACTTTTAGTGTATTTTGGATCTTTAGTAATAATGAAATGCTATATATAATGCGGTTTCTAGGTTTTATTTTTTTTAATTAAAACATATTTAATTGCCCATAGATAAGTAGATAATGAAAAATAACTATGGTTACTTGGTAGTAACATAAAAAAATCTGGAATTGTTTAGTATTGTTAAACGGAATTTTAATTGCAGGCCAAAATAGCTTGTTAGAAAGCCATTCGAACTGGCATTCTTTTAATCTTGCCAATATTGTGCATGTCATGAATTTTTCTTTTGTTCTAGTTTTGATTTCCTTCAATTACTTTCTTTTCCTACACTGTCAATGATGAGTGTGGACACAGTGACCCACTATCTGATTCTATTATATTGGCTTGGAGTTTACAAAGTGATGTTTTAAAGATGTACTAGTTTTTTGCTTTTTTATTTTAAATCTAGGACATACCGTACTTCTCCTGAAACATATATATATTATACAAATTGCAAATTACATGATCTAATAAGAGATGTTATATCTGTGTTGTTACTGGCGTACTTGGGAGTTACTTTATTGCATTACAATTGCCTGAATAAAAGCTCCAACAGATATATAATGTTTCCTAAGAAATAGAATGACCCAAAATATAACATTTCAGTTCTTTGTGACTACATTCTCTGAATCACTGGCTATGTAATGTTGTTACATTTTATCGATTTTTTTTTTCTGTTACCAATGTTAAAGAAATCTATTTTTCATGACCTTTAACTGTTTTCTGTACAACCATCAGTGTAGTTTAATGCCATCATTTAAAACTTAACTCTAATTTCAAGGGGTAAGTAACTAAGAAGTAGATTTTTTTATGTAAACACAACAGTGGCATATTATTGCGTCACTAAGAATTCTATTACTATCTGTTAAAACGGTGCCATTTATATACTGACTGGTACGGATGACACTGAGCTTGCCCTGGATTCCCTCGTTTTAAAATTAGGCATTGTGATAGTACAACAAGAGACTCCCACGGTAGCCTCTGGCAACTCATCTTCTTCAGTCCACTCATTTAGATCAGGATTATAGCACTGAATGCACTTCTTGTATTTCTTTTCTACTTCATTCCAGCCTCCTGTAAGGTATATCTTTCCATTGAGAGTTGACGCACCCGCTGTACTCACACCAATTTGTAGAGGGGCAGCATAGTTCCACTGACCTGTGTGAGGGTTGTAACACTCAACTGGAAGCACGTCAACTCTTTCTCCTCGAGCACCGAGTTGACTGCCACCCATCACGTACGCTCTATCAGCAAGTGGTACAGAACAATGCCACCCTCTAGGAGTACTGAGGCTTGACTTATCTTGCCAGATATCATTGGATGGGTCATACATACACACAGAACGCGAGTATGCATTATTAATGTATCCACCTGTGACCAAAATTTTACCATCAATTACTGAACTGGAATGGCAGCACCTTGCCACCTCCAGTGGGGCTTTCACTTGCCACTGGTTGGTTGAAGGCACATAACACTCAATGGAGGCAAGGCAGCCATCGGAATTACGACCTCCAATTGCGTAAAGGAGGCCATTGAATACATTCAAGCTGAAGTGTGTACGTTTCTGGTTCATGTTTGCAAGATGAAGCCATGTGTTGAAACGAGGATCATATCTAAAAAACACAGAGAAAAATCATGAAGTATTGACATATACCCTTTCCAAAACGAACATGAAGTCATTGAGATGTTATATTGCTAGAAAGGCACATATACTGTATGTGTATTCTTGTACATGATGTTTGAAATTAGGACTTTCAACTGGTTATCCGACGTGTACATTAATTTATAACACAGTAATAGTGGAGAAGAATTAGTGTTCCCATAGTATACCTGGCTACTTCTTCACTTTTAAGAGTTTTGTCCACAGATTCTGTATTGGGGCACCCGGAGTTCAAACTTGAAAAATAGTTTAATAGGGCATAATCATTTTTCAGTATAACAAACTTTTCTTATCTTACTATCCTCGGTCAAGTATGAAAAGCTGTACCATGTCTTGTCAGCGGCCCTGAATCAGCCCAAGCAAGCACAGACAATGGGAGCACAGGGGCACAACCCAGATTTGACAAAGGTCTGACATGTACATTACAGCTGACACCACCTACCAAACAATTTGTCAAGCCCAAAATGTAAGAATCTTTTAAGGACTAAGTGATAAAGGTATGAGAAAAATAAAGAAAAGATTATTAACTTGTCATTTTGCATTCTGCAGGGTCATCAGCCATATGTTATATTTATTCATATGTATTTTCTACAAGTTGTAATACTATTTGTTTACAGTTAACATTAGTATAAGTCCTCTTAATGCTGCATGTTTCATCTAAAAATCGAGCCATAAGAAAGGAAAAGGTTTTCATTTCTTGATAACTGCTGGAATTATTTATCTGTTATATTGATGAACCATATTGGAAGAGTATGATGTATGGTATCACTGAAAGCAATGTTTACGTAACCGTGCTTAACCCTTTCACTACCAAGTACTTTTTTGTTGTAAAAACAAAATATATATATCATAACATTTATTTGAAATATGGGATATATTATTAATATGTAGCATAAAATATAATTTCTGGCATTAGATACTTATTTTGAGTTAGCATAAAAATAATGTAAATGTTTCGTTTCTTGTCAATTCTTTACTGAACTATTCTTGGGATCAAAAATTCTAGACTCTAGATGGCATACCTTATCTTTCAATTTGAAACTTGGCCTTCATAATGATCATACAGGCAGAAATATATTTTGTGTCAAATACAGTAAATTTGACAAAGTTAGATGAAAAAAAAGTCAGAAATCTTATTTAAGGGAATTTGTAGTGACTGTAATGATTATTAGCAACAACGCTTCCAAAATATCCCAACGGAATATACAAAAGTATATCTTTATGTGGGCATAATGTCTGCAAACAGAAATTACTGGGGTACAAATGAGCAATTATAACAAACTGAATTTTACCCCAGTACAGTAGTGAGTGATCCTAATGCTCTCAGATATGTTTTCTCCCTTTTTGTTGTAATGCAGCAATAAAGTTTCCTCCTTCCCTGTTCATTTGCAGTCATGTAAGGTGACAGGTGTGAGGTCAAACAGAGAATTTATTTTCTCCACGGGAAAACATTACCCCTTCTTTTAAAGCTGTGTAAATGGGTTTATTGGCGACATTTCATTTTTAATGTTTTTTTCCAAAGCAAAAATGTTTATGCAGGTTTCTGGAATGAAGTTGTCTAGCAAAGTTTTCATGAAATAGAAGGTACAAATACATGTTGTATCACACAACAGTGATACAAATATCTTCTAGGCTTTGATTATTGCTTTTATTTCATATCATGCAATACAGTACCTGCAAAAATTGCCAACAGCATGCTTGGCCTGGTTTCTAGCGTCATTCTGGTCTTCACCACCAGCAATGTATAGAAAGCCATCCATCACAGTTACACATTGATTAAAGCTTTTCGCTGGGAGTTCAGCAAGCCTTTTCCAGCCATTATCAGGATCTCTATACAGGATCTCTCTGCTGAGGGATTTTTCAGTTAATGCTGGACGACCTCCGACGGTTACTAAGACCCTTGCGCCTCCACGAATCTTTGTTCTTCTAGACTGCAGTGTGTTCTGATGGTAAGGAAGGAGGTGGTAGTTCATGGCCTCTACCAAAAGCCTGTGACATTCTGTATCTTGCATCATTCTGGGCACAGACTGGACATAGTTTACCAAGTCTTGGGCTGAGATGGTGCCAAAGCGAATATTGACTAAGAGTCCAGAAGCGTATTTTATTCTCTTTTCATCAAAGTCTAACCACTTCATTGCTATCTGGAAAGCAACAATTTCAGAAGGCAACTGCAAGTCGTCATCTATTAAAAGTTCATTAATTTGATCATATGTTAGTTTTGAAAACTGATCTGTGTCAGAAAACTCAATGAAGTTGTCTCTGATGAATTTCTGTGCTGCCTCTTTTGTACTTTTAAGTCCATATGTCTCTGCAATATTGGCCACATACATACAATTCTCAACATTGATTTCTTGCATCAGGAAGTCACAGCACATGGTTACAAGTGTACTGATTTGCAAGTAAATTGCAGAAGATATGATGCTGCCGATAGTGTATAGCGAGAGGGTGATCTTTCCTGTGTAAGCATAGGTTATTACCGTGGCTAGGCCTAGAGGTGACAAGTCATTGAGATCAACTCTTTGTGTTGCTGGGTCTTTCTTTAGGATGTTAAAGAAGTACTCACTGCAGGACGACATGATGACTCTGTGAACCATGAAGGATTTTGTTTTGGTGCCAATAGTTAGGTCACAAAGGAAACTGTCTTGTCTCATTCTGCTCAGACCTTCCATAAGTGTAGTGCCATAGGAGGAATCCGTTACTTCAGTAGAGATGTAGCTAAAGCCGTTTCCACCATCGATGAAGCCACTAATGCCATTGAGCTTGCTGAGAGGGCTGTCTTCTACAATGATGGTCATTTCATTTATGTCAGCCTTGTTCTTCTTGACACTCTTCTTTTTGGGTGCCATGACTAAAGATCTAAAAAAATCACAGCCAAGACCGTACTGTAAAGAATAAAAGAAATGCATTATTAGACCTTTATAGATTATATTATTTCTGAAATCCACCAACAATACTAAAATAAGTGTCATATAATCATACATTAGAATTAAATGTTAATATTTTTACTGGATATTTAGCCATTATGTTTTCTTCTATATAGTGAGATTAGTATGTTTACTAGTATAAATAGGAGTAGGTCGAACCCATTAAGGTCTGACCTGTATCTGCCATGGTTCTAACAAAAGACAGAATTTTGCATTAAGATTTTAAACACTGGTATGCAGAGTTAGGATTGTGTAAAGTATGTATGAAGAAGAGGTCTGTAATTTGGCATAATATTTTTTATCATATTTGTCATTATTTGTTTTCTTTTTGGGAATTCCAGTCTCTTTTAAAACTGTGGACTTGCATACTTTGCACTTTTATTCAAGATTTACTGCCATTCAGTTTCTGTTTATTTGCGCTTTTTTGCACACACTGATTGAACTGGGTGTCTACTCGATCTCTGCACCTTATTGAGCGGCAGAGATTACTACAGGCGCAAGCCTGCATTCTGCATTTTATTTGGGAATTTATCCCCTCTTTTTAATTTTCTGCACATCCTGAGTATTTACACACTGTTTTATACCACTTTGCTATTTTGCACAATCTGCACAGGCATATGTTTATAAATTGTTTGGGAATTTATCCCTCTTGTACTGTTTCCTTGCGCATTTGCACACTTGTGTATGATATACTGTTTATTTTTGCCTTGTTAATTTTGCACCACTTTGCATTTATTTGCACACTAATATTGAGCATCCACATACTATAGAGCAGTGTTTCCCAAACCTGTCCTCGGGACCCTCGACCAGGCCAGATTTTGCAGATCACTTTGGGGAAAAGCAGACTGAATCCTGCAATCACTGAGCAGCAAATCATATCACCTGCGCTGTGCTTCAGATATCTGGCAAACCTGGCGAGGCGGAGGGTCCCGAGGACAGGTTTGGGAAACACTGCTATAGAGATACCAAACCAAGCTCTTCACAAAGGAACCACCAGGTGGCGCCAGAATACTTCTGTTTTCATAGGTATTACCTACTTTACTGCGGACGAAGCAAAATTATAAAATTTGTTTATTCAGTTTTAGTTAAAATCGTGTATTTTCTCAGAAAAATACAGTAGGTCCCCATTTCGATTTTTTTTTAATAAGAGCACTAAACGGGCAAAATGAGCTCAGCACACAGGGTTGACATGGCTCAGCAGCAAAGGGGTTAAAATGCTTGCGTTTGCTCTGAAAATAAAAGAATCACAGAGTAAAGCATTTTTTATATACGCTGAAATGTTTAGTACTAGGAAAAGGCTGATTACTTAAGTTATAAATCTGCTAGTTACTTGTCATAATGGTTTCGGAACATCGAAAACAAATGACAGCTTGGAAAATTTTCTAGTTAGCTTCTCCAGTGCTCATGTTACAAGCTATATTTAACTGTATCAGACAGATGCAGCGCATACTACAAATACATTAATACTTATCATATGATCTTCAAAAAGGTCATGAACACAACTTTTGGTTTTGCACACTATGGGCCCTATTACAATCTTTGCGCATATGTTTGCGCCCGCGCAAATACGCATTAACGCGAGGGGCAAAACCCTTTGCGCAGAACGTCGTATTACAATGTCAGCGCAACAAACACGTGTATACGTCTACCGTGGGTGAACCTGCGCGAACGCTGCGCGAGCTTACTGTACTTTGCGCGTCCTATACTTAACATTGTGAGCGCAAATGCGTTTGTGCACTAGTACGCGGATGGTATTACAATCTATGCACAGGATTTAACGCATAGCCTTTGTGCGCATAATTTTAGCAACTCCTAAAAGTTGGTGTTAATGGCAAATTCTATCAACCTGGCTGAAACCAAATACACCAGCCCAAAAAAAAAATACGCAGCAAAGTATAGTTACACATTCTACTCATACCAAACCAATAAATTTGAGAAGTTGTGTGTGTTTTTTTTTGATGCAGCATATATGTGCAGATTGACTTTGACAGGCACAAAAACTTAACGTGAGACAATTGAGGTTCTTAATTCTGATTGGCTGAATCGCGTGAAAAAAACAGTCTGCACCCTGATTTCTGCGCGCAACATTTATGCGCGTCCATTTTACGCGTGTTATTTTTTGACGGATGAAAAAATGCGCGAGGATTGTAATACCAGTGTTGTTTTACCCGCGTTAAAGTTTAACGCTTCGCGCAAAATTCACATGTTGCGCGTGCGTTTTTGCGTGAATAATGTAATAGGGCCCTATATATTTACATATAAATAAATAGGTATACAGCAGTCTGAGCAGTATTACTACCATAGTGTATTTTACTTATAAGGTCTCTCAGGCTTTTATAAAACATATTTCATTTAATTTATTCTTTGAGACATTACACACAATGCTTTCATTCTCCTAAAAGGAAATGGATGGCTGAGGATTCTGGAGTAAAGGACAATTCCATTCTAGAATATGTATGTAGGTCCATTTGTATACCAAATGGATACAGGCTATTCACATAAACGTACATCACAATTTACATTTTCAAACCCCAAAAAGTCTTATGCCGATACAGCAGAAAAAAACTATTTTCACAGCAATTCAAGGCGTACGTAATCTCCATGAAGCAATGGCCTCTAAGGACTTTGGTAGGACCAGTAGCTTGATATTGTTTACAAGCTCCTCAAAAGTGAATAGGTCTTTTTACCATACAGAGCTTGTTATTACAATGGTCGGGAGGGTGGTCTGAGCCCAGTTATGCAAGGATTCACAGGTACACAGATATTAGGGACCGGGATTCTTGGGAGACAATGGGAATGTACCTTGGGGTGGTAGACAGGACACGAGGGACTCCAGGCAAAGTACAAGTGGGTATTCCAAGAGAATGGTCAGGACGGTCCATTGGTCAGAGGCTGGTAGAAGGCGGTAATCGATGGGCAAAGCAGGGGACCTGGTACACAGGAATTCAAGAGTAGTTCGGGGAACTTCAAGAGGGTCAGACTGGTTAGAAAGCTGAAGCATTGCTGGGAGGGAGGAGTAGACATTTATTTCGGCAGGAAGGTTTGGTGTATGTTTGCTGTGCTTAACTGCTTGAGTACCAGATGTCAATGATGAGCATGGGGCAGCACTTTACATGTGCTGTCTGAGCATGGAAAGGTAAGCACGGTGCGGTCGGCAGTCGGGGCATTACAGAGATGGACATTCCACGCCAGATATACCTTTAGCCATCCTCTTTAGCATACCAGAACCCAAAACTAAAACAAAAAGTAAACATATATGTATTTCTGATTAGCTTTAAGGCACTCTAGACAATACTGGACCCAAAAGGATTTATTCCTCGCCTGTTACTCTAAATATTTTCGATATCCTGACATATGTCCCTCGGCTTTCCTAATTATTCATTTTTTCTTCAATAAGATGCTGAATGTTAGTACATCCACATGCTAAGCCCAGGAAAATATGGCCTTGTTATGTGTTTATTTTGTATCATTGTTCCATTACATACGTAGATTATACGGATTAGCTGTAAACATTTTGCTTTGGTTGAGTTTACCTCACAGGTGCTAGTAAATGCATGCAATTGATACTTGTAAGCAGATACTTGCATCCCGACAGTAAATCCTACTATTCTCAGGTCGGTGCTCAGTGTCATTTATAGCCTGACCTTAACAAAGTCTCCACCTTCAAGTTTTGGTAACACAACTTAAATATTATCCTGTCATTTATAAGATTTAAGGCAACAAACTCAATGCTCTAATCTTTAAAATTTGTCAGCTTATAATCAGCAAATATTTTCACTGAAAATATTTTTCATCCAATTCATTTGATGCCTTGGTTTGAATGCTATCCTGGTAAAATATGATATAAACTGACATACTATGTAAAATTGTAATGCATTGCTTGTTGATCTAGGGAGAAATTTGATTGCTATTATGGAATCAAGAAGGATTTTTTCCCCAAGAGTTTTTTTTTTTTTTTTCCGGATCAACAGCAGCCATAGGGATATGTAGAAGTTTGAACTTGATGGACATTGGTCTTTTTTCGGCCTTTATTACTATGTAACTATGAAATAGCAAACAATTATATGAAGATATGGTAATTATCTGCAAGTACTTCAGAGGTTAACGTAAACACAACTTAAAATCAGTAATCTATTTAATTCACCTGTTAAATAGCGTATTCATACTAACAGGGTTATTCAAAGAGAATCGAAAAGTCACCGCACGTTTGGTGACTTTTCGTTCTCTTCAATTCGGAGCATTTTGGCGACCCTGCGGTGTATTCAGCAAGCACCACAGGGCCGTCGTAGTGCAGGGAAAAGTCGCCGCAAAGCCGACGAACACTCACTGCAAAGCCTGGTGAATGCACACCGAAAACCCGCAACAACATCTGGATTAACCCTGCCAAACACACCGGAGAAACCCGAGCAGGAGCCGATCAGAGCGCAGAGCTTGAATGTTTGAAAATTGAAACGCTGTTTGCAAAGAAACTACAGAACGAAAATGTCTGAAATTTACATATAAGATCCAATGAATGATAATAAAAAGGGCTGTTACAGAAAAAAGAAAAAACGATTAAAAAAAACAGAAAAATGTTTTTGCAAAAAAATTCCCGAAAAATGCCTAAAAGATCCTAAAAAAAATCTAAATATAAAGAGACTTTTTACTGCAGAATAAAATAATAAATGGTTTATTAGATATTGAATTAAACAGGAATATTTTTAACATTGAAGCCTATGGGATTCTCCTGAATAAACCTGTCGAGTTAAACCACCGAACAGCAGGGCAATTCGACAACTTTTCACTGCTGGTTTTTGTTCTCTATGGGGATTTCACTGCCCTCGAACAGGCGACGAACAGGCACCGTATGTGCAGGCAATTCGCCAGCATTTGGCGAACTGCCTGCTCTCTGAATAGCCCAATGGCCAGGAAAGGGAAGCGTACGCTGAATTTCACTGTTCGGTTACCTTTTGGTCCCAATTCGGATCTCTTTGAATAACCCTGTAATGGCTCAATTACATTCGATTGACAGATCTTGTGAAAACAATACTGTTGAATTTCAGCTGATATGTTTTTCAAAATAATGGTTAAATCTATTGTGAAAAATTGACCAGAGCTGATAATTTTAAAATGATGCTGGTCTGAAAACAGCTGGCCAGTAAAGTGCCCTTCAATGTGTACTTTGGACCAGCTTCATTTTACTTTTTGCTATTAAGCATGCCTATTGTAAAAAGTTGGCATGAAATCTGAAATTTTCAATAAAACGTTTAGCAGCAAGAGTTGATATTCAAACAAAATTTTTATCGGGAATCAAAATGCCCATAAGTCCCTATTTATAACTTCCACATTAGCCAAAGAAACGGCTAATTTTGTACATCAGGCCAAATTAAAATGAGCCCAAAATTAGGTAAGGACATTTGAATTTGATAACCCAATTCACTTAAAAGCTTGTCAGATGCTGGTGTGGTGACATAGGTTGCTAACAGGGAGATTTTATTCTTCTATTATTTAATTTAATTTAATTGGTGCAAATTGAACCTGCCCACATCTGTTAAAACATACAAACTGAGATTTGAAAATGCCAGAGAAAGACATTAAGTAACTAAATTGCTATTTGTTATGATATTACTAAATATGATGTGACTGTCAATCCTACAGAACAAAATATGTTTTATGCTAAAAGTAGAATAAAAATCTGTCGCTTTCCAGACATGTTGACAGTTGTAATTGTGTTTTGATCGTCTACATGGACAAACTCTATTTTCATTTTAAACTGACACAGATCATTTTCTAAGTAGACATTAAATTGGATGGTTTGGTAGCCAGCTACAGAATCATTTCCAGCCAGGAAAAAAATTCTAAGAAAAGCTTAAGGGCAGTGTCTTTGAGGACCAAAGCCTTAGCTAACATTTCCTGTAATCACAAAGAAATTCTCTTGTTAAATGTTAAACCCAAACACAAAATAGCCAACACCTAATAAATGCTCCTCATTTACAACAAAATAAGTCACATTAATCATCTGATCACAACAGCTGCTGGAGAAGGAATACAAGTACTTTAATTCATAATAAGAAAACAAATGGCATAGGAGTCCCTAAACCCCAGGAGACCATGAATGGAACACAGAAAGTAAGAGAAAACATCTTATATTACTATATATTAGAAATATATTATTTTTTATTGCAAAATGATAACACATTTCTAAAGAAGAGGATCAAATATGCAATAACATGGAGATTATTCCTCTTAAACTGGAGACTTCAGTATCTTTTGATGTGTACTTATTACTAGGCCCCATTCCTTGATTTATGCTAAAAGTAAGCCAGTAAGGGAGACTATTTTCCTTACCGGCTCAATTTTATGGCACCTATTCTGGTCTAACCTTATTCTGCCTCCCTAGCAAAGCTGTGAGGAGTGGGTTCTTGAGACTAGCTAAGTCTGTATTGACCAGTACTCACACAATGAAAGTTCAGCAGACAGTGTCAACTCAGCAAAACTGACACGTAGAAAGATGAATCCAGTTGAAAACTTTAATGATCAGACTGACAATCTTTGTAATAGTGTACAGTAATGCAGGTGAAAAGACATTGAGCAAAGATGGCTGCTAGGTGACCAGTAAGTACCTCAGAACTTGACTGAACAAAAAGGGGTGGAGCTAGCTGGATACAGCACAGCTAAGGATACCCAGCAGGATCAAAATAGCTATGAAAATAATAACTGTAAGCAGCAAAGGCAGATTAAACACATAATATTAAAATATACAGATAAACCCTGAATCAAGGGGCATGACAAGCCTCTTTATTAGTGGTTGGTTTTGTTATAAAATGGATCAGGAAGTAACAGCTCCTGAAGTCTGTAGGATTCCATGGAGCCCAACGAGTCGCAGCCATGAGCTCACAATAGTGGGATCGTGCAGGAATTGTGGATGAAGTGCGGAGGGACATTGGGAACAATTTGTTCCCAGTCTCCTCTCCTTGCAGCGAGAGGAAGTGGTGGATCACGCTGCCCTCTGCACTGTGGGACCGGAGGTGAGTTTGGGATTTATTGATAGATTTATTTTAACCTGTTAAGTGGTTTACCTTGCTTGTGTGCTATATACCCAGGACATATTTGAAAACGAGAGAAATCTCAAAGTGTCCATCCTGGTAAAATACTTTAGAAATAAATAAAATATACATACAAGATAAATTATCAGACACATCTTTATTTACATTTAGCATTTTTTTTAAATTATTTCCAACTTGATGAGTTAATAAACAAACCCCAAAACAGGAATTTAGCCTGACAATCAAAAAGCTATGCTTTCTTGCATTGCCAAAAGTGCAAAGCAGCATATCAATGAAGTATTTTTTTTTATCACAGGTCAGCTTCTTCCTCGGGAATGTACAATATTATTCTAAACGTTCTATTTCTAAATGTGTCATTGAAGTTTGACACATTGTGACTAAAACTAGCACTGGCAATGTATGAATTTTTTGTATATTATTTTGTGCTTGCAGTAAAATGCTGTTTTCAGAAAGCAAAAAATAATCAGCGTTATGCTTTGTTATTGAAGATTTTTAGTTTGCAGAAAAAACAAAGGTCACAGACCGACCAGTGAGTTGGCCGCACAGGGCCAGGTATTATACTCTCGTAAGGAACACATATAGCATAAGGGGGGTCTCATAAAAACCTTGCAAAATGTCAAAAAAAATGGGGGGTAGGGTTATGACAAAAAACTCGTAGGAAATCAAAAATAAAACTCAGAGGGGAAAAAAGTAATCAGACATAAAAGACAATAGTCCTCTGCAGGGAAAAATAACATCTAGAAAAGAAAAATGGGAAAACTTGCAGGAGTCTCATCAGCCCGTATCCCGGAACGGAAAGTCTCTAAAGTGCAGGCAGGGTGGGCCAGTGAGCATCAGAGGCTGCCCCCACGGGACCAACCACCGCCTGGAGGGCCTGACGAATGAGTCAGCCCCAGATATCTCCGTCCTCAGCGGCAGACAAACTGCGGGGAAACACCAAGGGGAGCACGCGCTAATGCAGGCACCAATGAGGGATCCTCATCCTTCAGATCCGTTGTCCCAGCAGCACATTCACTGGCCGCCAACTCCACCACATCGCACTGCTGAAGCGGCATCTCCGCAGGCCGAGGTGCTGGTAATCGATCATCCGGAGCTTCAAGTGTGGCGCAGGCCACTGCTGTCTCTGCCACCTCCACCAGACCAACCGGATCTTCGGTGAGTGAGATCTCCACTGGCTCAAACTCCAGGTCAGCCTCCGCTCCCCTGCATCGTTGCAGCACTGCTATCACGCGGGGCACCTGATGCCGGATTAGCAGACTAGAGTCCTCCTGCCCCAACAATTCCAAACAGGCGTCTAGGCCTGAGAGCATACTCATCGTTGTGTCAGTGGGGGAGGGGGAACACCATGTCGCCGGTCGTCATCTGCAACCTCCGCTGTGCCAACATCCACAGCGGCCAAGAGATGGGGCTCTCCATCTCAGCGGCCTGCAATAAACGTCTACCCGGCAGTAGGCTCTATAGGGAGACAAGGGAGCCGCGAGGCCGTGATCCAGCAAGGCTGCAGAGTAGGCCTCAAAATGGCCGCCGGGCATACGCCGCAGCAGGCGGTCAAGCCGCCTAAACACTCGTCTTGCCTCCGGAGGGGGGGGCAACTCGGACTCCGGAGACTGCTTTTCTTCAAAAGCACCCGCAGGTGCCACAAGATCTAGTATATCTGATATGGTCTGATTCTGGAGCAAAGCAAAGCAATTTATTTCAGAAGTTTGTGTTTGCAAATAGACACCAGAACATACCCGTAAAGTTTCATCACGATGGACATGACAACTGATGTGTTTAAATTATTTGTAATGCTTTGAGATTATTTTTTCCTGCACAGAATCACAAAGCTCAAGCTAAAATGTAAATGTAGTAGTGCTTTTTGGCCAGCAGAGGGAGCACTCTGCTGTCAACATAAAACTACTGGGTCCTGCCAGTAGTTTTATGGAAAAATCACTTGGTATTTTTTTTTCTGATAAAGTATTTTACCAGGAAGGATACATTGAGATTTCTCTCGTTTTCAAGTATGTCCTGGTCGGCGTTAGGTGTCTTGCCCAAGGAAACTTACTGGAGAGGTGCTCTTGCTGGGATATGAACCTGTGTCTCCACGGTCTCCACAGTCATAGAGCAGTGATGCTACCTCTACTCCACCCAGCCAGTACTGAAGGGGTCCTTGAAATTTCCACAGTCTGAACAATTCCTGACAAATTCTTGGTTAGCAAAAACAATGAATATTATCTATTATTAGAAATAATTGCTATCTTTGCACATTTTAAAAAATATAACAGAAATAATAGGAGATATTAAAAAGAACTAAGTACACTTTTTATAGTGCAATACAGTTGAATTTTTAGTTGTCATATATTTGTTAAACTGGTAACATAGACTCCAGAGATATAAATAACGATCGAAAAAGAGAAAAGACAGTAATCTATTAATATTTCTATGGGTCGAGTTTTCAGTTAGTGTTTTGGGGGGGGGGGGGTCTTCAGCATATTTAATATCATGTCATCTGCAGTTTCAGCAGGAGATGTAGAGCTAAGCGCCTCAGCTGTTGGATAGCATATAGTATTACCATTACTATGTCACAGCGGTTTATTACAACATTCATTAAAAGATTCACAACAGATAAGAGATACATATTGGGATGTACAATTGAAACGTAAATTGCAAAAACACTTATCATTTGAAATAAAGTGAAGCTGGGAAAATGGTTCTATTTACTTTGCTTATTTAAATTAAATAAAGTAAATTATATCCAAAATTGCAGGATAATTTGAAAATCCTTATTATCTGTTACCAGAAATCAAATCTTCAGGTATCCTAATTAGAATTTGCCCCATCTTGCATCCTAAGAGACCATTTATACTTAACTTCACAGCAAGACCACCCAACACATACTGAATTCTAATTTATCTCAAAGATATTTATTAAAGAAAGAATATTTATATTTGACACACATCCTCAGTACAGAATGTGCTACTACACAAAATAATTCAATTAAAGGTATATTAGTTTGAAAATTATTTGGATTCCCTTGGCTATTTTTCCAGTATGCTGTGAGAATGAAGAAAAATGCCAAATATTTTAGAGACTTTATACTGAATGTGTATAATGCTATATGTGTTTTAGGTGAAGGGTTATACCTGGATTTGTTTATCAGAATTGTACTGAATGGTGAATTTCACCGTAGGATCAATTTTGGGGAAATTTGTCTATTCACAAAGCTGTCAATTGGCCAAATACAGGCAAATTGACAGTGGACGATGGAATTTACCACGAGTCGGCAGCACTGACGTTTTCCCATTGGAAACTATCACTTTGTCTATTCACAGAGCGCCGAATTGCACTGAAATGTCAGAGAAATCACCTGATTTTCGTGTTTCAGTTCAACAGGTTTAAACAGGCGAATCTAATAGGTTTCAATGTAATAAATGAAATATGTTTTTCATATATATCTATTTTTTTAAATGTTTATTCTTTTTTAGTTTTTGCAACTGCCCTTGTGATTTTTTTTATTTCTTAAAAGCCGTGTTTGTATTTGATGTAATTTTTAAAAAACATTTTTGATTTTTGAATTTACTAAAATACTTTATTTTGTGACAGACCCTTTTATGTATTAATGGACCTTTTTTATTATTTGGACACATCTTTACTACTTTTTAATTGATTTAAGCTCCTATTAAGAGAATGGGAGACATCCTTTTCTTTTCGGTTCGGTGGAATTTGCCAAATGCAATTCGACGCAATTCAGATGTTAATCAGCCCAATTCAGCAATTTTCGCTGACATCCAGGAACTGCTTTTGGTGACTCCAATTTAGTTAAAATATGGTGACTCACTAAATAATGAATTCACCGTATTATAGGTGAAATAGAATTGCACGCAATTTTGATGCATTAGGAATAGACCCTATAGTGTGTGCTGGCATCGCAAGGATCCAGTCTAGTGACCGGCAGCTGGGAAATTCAAAAGCTCGGTGCCTGGTGAAGCACGTGTGAGCGAAGAAACACCTCTGATTCAGACCACGATTCCTTCCAAAGCAGGCAGGAAGGTGGAGAGCACCCAACACAGCCTGACCATCTGAAAACGATAAAGTGGTCAGGATGTGTTGCGTGTCCCTTTAATTTCACTGAGATGCATGTATGGTGTGGTTCCACAAGCTATGCTCCATAGCTTTTTTGCTCTGTGTAGGGGTTCGAGTCTTGTTATGGAATGCCTGGACCCAAATCTAAAGAGGAGGGAAGTTACAGTATCAGCCCACATTATGATACAATCCAGGGATACATTGACTGGATTATGTACACAGTAGACTAACAGGTAAGGAAATTGAAGCGGGAGAAGACTAATCCAGCGAGTAAACTTCCTACATCTTTAAAGGCACAGAGGCAGCAGATTGGTACAGCGGCAAAAAAAAATCTTGCTTAGTGAGAGAAATAGCTGTTAAAGGGGAGAAACTTTAAAGTATCTAATTCCCTCATTTTTTCCCCTAATGTCCCTTTTTTAGAGATCCAATATATTTAGAGTATACAGGTGTATGACAAAGCTGTAGAGCAGGGCTGTCCAACTCATAGCCCCCAGATGTTGATGTCTACAATTCCCCGAATTCCTTCATTGCAACAGATGGCCAGGGAATCATGGGAATTATAGTTCAGAAACATCTGGGGTACAGAGTTTGACAACCCGGTGTTCTGCAATTTGAGCGAACTTGCCATAATGGCGAACCGCATCACTTCCGGTGCACCTACGTCACTAAAAATGACGAAAAACAGCTGTGTACTGCATCCGGAGGTAGGACAAAGGAAACGCCCCGTCCCAGCACCTCTCCTCCCCCTATCATACACGTTGGGAGAGAGAGAGAACGAATTAACCATCTCAGGGTCTCCCCAACAACCCCCTCCGCCCGCTCAAAGAGGGAGGGAGTTAATCAGCCGCCCTGTCTCAGCACTTCTCCCCGCACCGAGCATCACTGACTCCGGGGAGGGATTGCTGTATTCTCCCCTGGGGGAACCTTCCATTGCAGGAGACCCAGGGGTCTCCTGTTTGAGCGGGCGGGGGGGGGTTGTTGGGGGAGACGCTGAGATGGTTAGTTCGTTCTCTCTGTCTCCCAGCGTGTATGATGAGGAGAGGTGCTGGGACGGGGCGTTTCTAGAGTTCTACCTCCGGATCCTGTACACAGCTGTTTTTCATCATTTTTAGTGACGTAGGTGCATCGGAAGTGATGCGGTTCGCCATTATGGCAAGTTCACTCGAATGGCAGAACACCGGCTATAGAGCAATAACACCCAGCAATGAATCTCTAAGCTTGCTGACACATTTATTTGATATGGTTGGACAGAGGTGGGCAAAAGCATTTGGAGTTCCTGGGGTAGCAACAAATCTCAATACATCCTTCTTCTAATCAGAATATCCAAAGACCGGCTGATACTTACCAGGCAGATTTGCATAGTCAGTTTAAGGCTAGATTTAGGCTCAAAATGAAAAAGAATTTGTTCGGTGCTACCTTCGTATTCAGGATTATCTCTAAGTAGTTGTATGTGTGTAGTGTCACCTTAATTCCTTCTTTATTTCCAAATATTTTTCTTAAGGAGAAACACCACGGCCTTGTATATTCAATTAGGTGCAGCCTCAACCTGGAAATGTGAGGCCCTATTCCAAGGTTGGTGCTAACTTAACCAGAGCTGTTATAAACTTACCAGAGCCATTATAGTCTATGGAGGTTTTAAGTTTACAACAACTGTGGTTCCGTTTACACGAGGGATGGAATACAGCCCCTGCTTTGGTACCTAGGCAACTAAACACTGATCCGGCTTTGAAGTAACCATAAATCTTGTAGTTGTTTTTAGGAAAACTTGTACGTTGACAGGCAGTCCCACATAGCCAATTGCCTCACTAGTCATGTTCACTGTGTTACTGTGATGCATGGCTGGAAATTTGTAAGACCATCAGCAGTCACAAGAAAAACCTCTGACTGGAAGGACCTCTTCAAGACCTCGGCAGATTGGCAGTAGTGTAAATGCTGGTTGATAATGTAATATTAATCTGGGTAGAGTTAACAAGGAACCTGGATAGTTACTGCAAATGACTAGGACCAAGTTCTGTTTTCTTCTTGTTCTAATGTGGAATTGACATTTTTCACAATTTAGGTCATAAGTATAATAATATTAAAGAACCTGGGTCCTCGGTCCAAATAACCCACCAGAATCCCATTGAAAAATAGCCCTTAAAGGTCTAATCCAGGTCCATCATGCAGCTCATGCATACTTTTTGGGTGTTACCATTTTGTGAATCTAAAACAAAGATGGACGTGTACAAAAGTGTGTTAGTATTTTAGCAATTTTTTATCTGTGTGAAAAAAATCCCTTTGCATGCTCCTCCACTGTTATGCTTTTACACCTTCCATTGTCGAGAGATATGGGATTCTACATGAAGACCCTTAACACCATGGGTGGGGATGTTCAAAGGAAATACTATCTTTCCTGAGCCCTGTATCTCTAGGAAACACAGACTGTCCAGGTAATGAAGCTAACATTGACATGCTGCTCTCCCTAAATAGGCGGAGGTATGCCAAGACCCACTCTGGTTCGGGAACACAAATTTGCCACAAGGCCTTCATCACTGCTTCATTGTCACCAACTCCCAAGACACATATACTTTTTTGTTACTCGTGACTTTTATAAGGGTTCTGCCTCTAGGCAAATTGTGCTGTAGACTCACTCATTTTTTTTTAAATAAATAATAAGGAGCCAGAGGCTGGGTTTAGCAAAGTGACAAGGTCTCTGTCCCCACCGTAGATCTACCAAAGTTCCTATTTTTCCTGGTTGGTCCTCCGACAGGATTTAGGCTTGTCACCCTTTAATAGTGGCCCTTAATTCGGGTATGAATCTCTTTATGTATGTAGAGGGAATACAAGGGTTTCACCAGATGACAAAATATTTCTGCAAAGGGAACAAGTGTCAAACAACGTAGAGATATTTTGTGTATTATATCATTAATCAGGGCCGGCTCTAGTGTTTGTGGGGCCAGGTGCAAAGTAAAATGCGGGGAAAATCTTTTCGTAGGAATGAAAGTGACTGAATGCAATGGAAAAGGGGAGCTGAGTAGCATGAGTGTAGGAATGTGTGTCATAGAGATTGATGATAGTGTGTGGCGGGAGTGATTTAGGAGTGATTTTGAGGTTGGGTGAGTGACATAGGAGTGAGTGTGCGGCTGAGTGTGATAGGTGTGAGTGTGTTAACAGAATGTGATGCTGGCTTAGTGAAGGAGTAATTGTGTTCTGATATTTCAGGATCCACTTGATTCAGAATATTGGAATCGTCCTATATATTTGTTTGTTTCCGATTTTCTAAATCTTTATGTAAGATACGCAAAAAATGATCAGGGATAGTGTTACGGCTAGGGTTACTGTTTCTGTGTCTCATATGCTGAGAGAGTGAGAGTTAGCTTTAGGGCTAGGATAATGTTCTGGTTAGGGCTAGGATGATCATTCGGTTAGGGCTAGGGTTACCTTTTTTTTTCTTTCTATTCCAAAAAGAAAATAGAAAGGAGATACAGAGGTCTATAGGACGCTGCCTCTCCTCACAAAGATACGGCAGCTTATAGCATAAAGCATTGTGCTATCACTTCCACACTTGCGCTCTGCGTGGGAAACGAGAAGGTGAGTTCTAAAGCAAACAATGTTTCTGCGCTGTTAAAAAAATAAGCAGAGCCACTACTCTTGGAACAAAAAGCATTTTTAATATAATTGTATTAATTATTTTTACACCATATATAGTCATGTTTGGTATCAATGGAAAGGCGAGACCCTGACCTGTGATACCTCACAAAATCTGGTGGGGTGTAAAGCATGGACATAGATAGGGTCCAAATTCCCTCGTCTCTCTTTGTAGCTTGCATTTTTGATGCAATAGTATATAATAACACACTGAGCCATTGCCTCTACACTTGAGGGGTTATTCAGAAAGCGCCGAAATTTCAGTGAATTCCGGAATTCTGCTATTCTTCTAATAGGTGTTTAAACCGATAAAAATGCATTTAAATGTATCTGAATAATAAAAAAGGTCCTTTACAAAATAATAAGAAGGTCTGTAACAGATTAAAAAAGACCCATTTAACCCCTTAGGGACCGCTGACGTACCATGTACGTCCTGCCCACAGGTCTCCCTCAGACGTACATGGTATGTCAGCAGGCTCCTAACCTCCCGCTGATACTCACCTCCCTCGCCGGCTCCCACGGCGTGTCTGGCAAGCTGGAAGCTTGCCTTGCCATTTCCTGGGGACCGGCACGTCCGATGATGTCATTACGCTGCGTGATGACGTCATTGGCAGGCATCGGTATGTAAAATTCAGGAAGGGGAGGTGGGCTCCTTTGGAGCCCTCTACATCCCCAACCGTTAACCCTAGAGCGATGCAAGTTGCACCGCTGGAAAGGGGAGAGCATTAACCTGTTTGCTGCTGGATCACGATTCGGCACCAAATCGCAATTCAAACCTGGAGATGGCTGACATCCTGGATGTCAGCCAAGCCTCCGTATCCCCCCCTACCCACTGACATCCTCACCATATGTGTGAGAATGTCAGTGGGCCAGTTAAGCCCCTAGCTGCCAAGTGGAGATAGGGGGATCCTTTGGATCCCCTTATCTCCCGATCTGTGGCAGCTAGAGGACCATGGTTGACATCATTGGAAATGTCTGATCATGGCCAGGTTTGATGTAAACAAAAATAAAAAAAAACACAAATAAATGAAATAAAAATACATTTAATTTTTTTTTAAAAAAAATTGTGTTTTTTTAAAAAAAAAATTGTCTGGGTGGGTTTAATTAAATAGGACCTAGGCTGTCATCTAAAAATTTTGAGCATAAAACGGTCATAATGAGCTCAGCGCACATAGGTGAACTGGCTTAGCAGTGAAGGGGTTAAAAAGCAAAAACATGTAAAAATGGGGTATTTCTATTCTCGGGAAAAAGTTTTGAAACTATTTAGCCGGGGGTTTTTTTGGTGGTTGTAGATTTTGGGGATTGACCCTTTCGCTGCTGAGGCGTTTTACGCCTCTGTGCGGAGCTCATTTTTACCTGTTTCGCTCATCTTGTTAAGGCTAGGGTCAGACGAACGCATTTTCGCGTTGTCTGTGAAAAAGTGCGTTCGAACGAATGGACGCATTTTTTCACGGAGTACGCGATAGCGGTCATACGATGCGCATTTGCATCCGTGATTTTGTACGGATCATCAATAAAACCCTTTGTGCATCTGGACGTTATGTTGGCCGGACATTAGCAGTGTCTGACATCTCCAATTCACGCACACACGCCTCTAGCGGACGCAGCGCACTCTGTACAACCATACTAGAGGTTTTACGTTCTCGACAAAATGCGTTCGTTTTCCACTTGCGTTGCGCAGCCGGACTTTTGTGCGACCGTACTTCGTATATTGGCCGTCATTGCCCGGCATTTGCTGCTACTACGGCCGTGATTAAGTGCGCCTGCACGCGCGTTCGCACTGCGCTCGTCTGACCCTAGCCTTAAACGTGTTTTGAAGCCTTATTTTAGTATATGACCCAGACATATTATATATCGTTCTTTCCGTCAGACTCGGCAGATTCATAATATGTCATTATTATATGTATACGTTGTCACGGAATGGCCCAGGACCCTCAGCCAGGGGCGGTGCAGTGACAGTGGTGACATGGACACTTGGGTGTGGTGGCACGCACCTAATTTTATAAGTACTTTTATTTAGATGTAATTGTGTGGTGTTAATAAAGTGTTTCCCGTTGGTTATGGTGTAATGTATTTTTCCCTTTGTTTGCCTTGCTCGCCGCCATTTTCCGATCCTTGTGGCGCAGTTGGAATTTCGATTCGGAAAATGGCCGATTCGAACCATCCGGTTCGAATCGTAAAATGGCCGATTCGGACCATCCGGTCCGAATTGGCGACTCCCTGAAGGCTAAGGGCCAATGGGTCCTCGGAGGGCGGGCAAGGAGTCCCATTGTATTCTAATTGTGTGGAGAAGTAATAAATGCTTGTACTGTAAACAATAAACCCAGTTCCTGCAGTGCATTCAGCTTCGACTGGTGTGTCTTATTTCCGTACCGTATTTTCGTATCTGAGAGTCCCCCGCGATCTCAGGGTACGGTGTCCATCCAGGTACGAACCGAAGCGAGCGCTCTGTGCCTGCATCGAGTAGCAGGGCAGAGGCGCAGCGCAGGAAGATTCGGTTCTCAGAGAGACGGAGATCCGAACCGAAGGGCGCGGCCGCGTACCCCGCTGCGGTGTTGCGAGGGATTGCGGGAAGATCCGAATCCCTCGCCCTCCTGCCAGATCCGAAGTTCCTTTCAGCCGATCCGATCCGAAAGGTCAGTCCTCCATTGGGATCCGAAGAGTTACCCGCACCGCGATCGGAAACGTTTCCCGCAAGATCCGAAACGTTTCCCACATAGATCCGAAGATTCCTCCGTGGCTGGCAGATCCGATCTCCACGGACGTCCCACACCCACAAGGTCAGTGAGCCAGCTGCTCGGGACGCTGAGTGCCGTATGGCTCAGTGGTCGGGCTGGTTCTAGGCAGGGGTCCCCTCCACCGCCCGCTAACCCTTCCCCAGGGTCACGCCAGGCCGCACGAGACGCCGAGTGCGCGTCACTCGGTAGTCGGGCCAGCGGTAAGCGAAGGGGTCACGCAGATTGAGCACACCCGCAGGCGGAACAACATCCCATTCCGTCATACTGGTGGCAGCGGTGGGATCGCTCTCTGCAGACCCCTAGGAGACTTACGCCATGGCGGGGTACACCCCCTACGACAGGGACACCCTGCGTGGGATGTTGGAGAACCGGGGAGGAACGCCGGGTAACAAGAAGAGGAAGACCCTGATCAAGGAACTGACCAGGATGGATCAGGACGAGGCGATGATGCCCGTCCCCAGCCCTGTCCGCGCAGAGGTGGAGGAAGATGCTGGCCTCAGAGAGTTGCGGCGTCGGATTGCCCTGCTCGGTGATGCCCCGGCGGAGGGGGCCAGATATCAAGTGATTCGGGAGTTCTACCGGAAGTTGAGCAGGAGAAGGAACGCCAGCACGAGCTGCGGTTGGCAGAGCTCCGCGGAGCAGAGACTGATTATGTTGACCCCGAACCCTACCCTGTGGAACCCTGGGTCGAGGCTCACAGCTCGACTGGAGCTTCACCCTGGGAATCTGCAACCCCCAGTGTCTACGCTTGCGGGACTCTCAGCTCGCCTGGAGCCTGTACTGAGGACGACACTTATCCCCGCGACCCTCGGATGAAGACTCACAGCCCGCCTGGAGCTGCATCTGAGGACGCCCCATTCCCCGTTGAGGAGCGGTGCTCCTGTGCTGGCACCTTCGCCGACATGAAGGTCGGGTTGGCAAGAGAGCTGCAGGAGGGCCTGGAGCAGGACCAGAGGTCCACAGAGGAACTGTGGTACGAGGCTCTGGACCATGAGCGGGACTGCCATGGGGTGTACATTCCCTCCGACGCTGTCGTCCATCGAGTGCAGTACGATGTGCGAGCAGCGTTCCTGCAAGGTCGGGCCCCAGAGGAGTGGGAGGACGAGCTCCGGAGTCTGGTGCAGCAGGAGATCGCACTGGACGCCGAGTACCGCGCGCTCCGGTGGCTGACCGCCTCCCCGACAGTGCGTCCTACTGGAGGCAGTTCCACGGCAGGGCCTCGCTACGGGGGCACGGGGCTGCTCTACGAGGGCATGGCCGCCGACCCCGAGTTTGGAGAGGAGACCGAGGAGCGGATGGAAGACATCCTGGAGCGACGGGAACTGGAGATCCCGTCAGACAGCAGGGACTCGGTGTTTGAGGAGCTGGAGTCCCTAGCCGAGCGAGAGTGGGAGCTCGAGGTGGCTTATCGGAGACTGTTGGACGGCGTTCCGCAGTCGAGCCTGAGCTCCCCGTGGTGGGACGGGTCGGCGGAGGAAGTCGACAGTCCCCAGGTTTGGGACCTATGGGAGGCCGAGGCGGACCCATGGGTGCCCGTGGGGGGGTCGACTGAGGAAGTTACCCCCTGCACCCCGCAAGAGGACAGGGTGGCCGAGGCCGCGGGTCCAGCGGGGGAGGAGACGGATGGTTCCCCCGGGATGGGTTGTGCGCAACCATTGTTTGCCCCGGGGGGTGAAGAGACCATCCTTCCCCAAGGAGATCTCCACCCAGCGGAAGAGCTGGCTACGGGGCAGAGTGCCGCTGGCCTCTGCCCACTACTCAACGTCTGCCAGGAGGAGCAGACGGATGGTTCCCCCGGGATGGGTTGCGCGCAACCACTGATTGCCCCGGGGGGTGAAGAGACCATCCTTCCCCAAGGAGATCTCCAACCAGCAGAAGAGCTGGCTACGGGGCAGAGTGCCGCTGGTCTCTGCCCACCACTCAAGGTCTGCCGGGAGGAGCAGACGGATGGTTCCCCCGGATGGGTTGTGCGCAACCCTTGTTTGCCTCGGGGGGTGAAGTAACCGTCCTCCCGCAAGGGGATCTCCCACCAGCAGAAGAGCTGGCTACGGGGCAGAGCGCCGCTGGTCTCTGCCCACTACTCAACGTCTGCCAGGAGGAGCAGACGGATGGTTCCCCCGGGATGGGTTGTGCGCAACCCTTGGTTGCCCCGGGGGGTGAAGTAACCGTCCTCCCGCAAGGAGATCCTCCCCCAGCTGTAGAGCTGGCCACGGGGCAGAGCGCTGCTGGCCTCTGCCCACCACCCACAGTCTGCCAGGTGGGGCAGACAGATGGTCCCCGGGCTGGGTTGTGCGCCACTGCTGATGGCCTGGGGGGAAAGAAACCATCCTCCTGCAAGGAGATCCCCACCCAGCGGAAGAGCTGACACCAGGGCAGAGCGCCGCTGGCCTCTGCCCGTTTCTCCCAACTTGCCCCGAGGGGCAGAGTGAGGATGACCCCGTGCAACTGCGGTTGCATCCATTTGTCTCCCTTGTCGGCTACCAGGAAGAGCAGTCAGGTTTGGCCCCACTTGCTCCTTCGGTTGCCGTGTCCGTACCTGGCCATCCAGTGGAAGAGCTGGCAACGGGCAGAGCGCCGCTGGCTCTGCCCATTTCGGCAACCCTTGGGAGGGGGGGCCTCACGCAGCCACGGTTTCTTCCCACGGTTGACCTGGGCACCCGGGGCGTGTGCATTTAGCACCCGGGTTCCCCGGGTGAGTGGTAGCCCTGGAGGGGACACAGGAGGCACGCCGGCCCCGACGTATGTCCTCTCGCCACCGGGGAAACTCCAAGGACATGGGGTCCCGACCAAGCTGGCACGGCCGCAAGGCCAAATGGAGAGGCCTGGTGACTCGGCCTCCCCAGACTGACTATGGGCCTGGGAGCACCGACTTCCCCGGTATGACCCGGTGGGGTCAGACCAGGTGCGTTGAACTGGGGGAGGGGGAGGAGTGTCACGGAATGGCCCAGGACCCTCAGCCAGGGGCGGTGCAGTGACAGTGGTGACATGGACACTTGGGTGTGGTGGCACGCACCTAATTTTATAAGTACTTTTATTTAGATGTAATTGTGTGGTGTAATAAAGTGTTTCCCGTTGGTTATGGTGTAATGTATTTTTCCCTTTGTTTGCCTTGCTCGCCGCCATTTTCCGATCCTTGTGGCGCAGTTGGAATTTCGATTCGGAAAATGGCCGATTCGAACCATCCGGTTCGAATCGTAAAATGGCCGATTCGGACCATCCGGTCCGAATTGGCGACTCCCTGAAGGCTAAGGGCCAATGGGTCCTGGAGGGCGGGCAAGGAGTCCATTGTATTCTAATTGTGTGGAGAAGTAATAAATGCTTGTACTGTAAACAATAAACCCAGTTCCTGCAGTGCATTCAGCTTCGACTGGTGTGTCTTATTTCCGTACCGTATTTTCGTATCTGAGAGTCCCCCGCGATCTCAGGGTACGGTGTCCATCCAGGTACGAACCGAAGCGAGCGCTCTGTGCCTGCATCGAGTAGCAGGGCAGAGGCGCAGCGCAGGAAGATTCGGTTCTCAGAGAGACGGAGATCCGAACCGAAGGGCGCGGCCGCGTACCCCGCTGCGGTGTTGCGAGGGATTGGGAAGATCCGAATCCCTCGCCCTCCTGCCAGATCCGAAGTTCCTTTCAGCCGATCCGATCCGAAAGGTCAGTCCTCCATTGGGATCCGAAGAGTTACCCGCACCGCGATCGGAAACGTTTTCCGCAAGATCCGAAACGTTTCCCACATAGATCCGAAGATTCCTCCGTGGCTGGCAGATCCGATCTCCACGGACGTCCCACACCCACAAGGTCAGTGAGCCAGCTGCTCGGGACGCTGAGTGCCGTATGGCTCAGTGGTCGGGCTGGTTCTAGGCAGGGGTCCCCTCCACCGCCCGCTAACCCTTCCCAGGGTCACGCCAGGCCGCACGAGACGCCGAGTGCGCGTCACTCGGTAGTCGGGCCAGCGGTAAGCGAAGGGGTCACGCAGATTGAGCACACCCGCAGGCGGAACAACATCCCATTCCGTCATATACGTAATGTCCTGTCTGTATAATATAACAAAAAATGCAATAAAATATAAATTTTCAATAATTTACAATGTGTAAAGTTTTTTTTTTTACATTTTAACATGCGAGCAATTGCGGTTATATTTTGTATGGGGTGCGCTTGTTAAAAAAATTAGAAATGGGGTCTCGTTACATTTTTTTGGGGAAAATTACGCGATTTTTAACAAACGCACCGCATACAAAAATCGTTAGTGCAGCATCATTGTTCACATTATAATTGAAATGGGAACAATATTGCTGCATTAACAAAAAAAAAGAAAAAAAACTTGTTTATTTTTTTTAAAAATATTTTTTTTTTTTTATTTTTATTTTTTTAAAAAAATAATAATAATTCATGGTCATGTTTGGTATCATTGGAACGGCCATGCTCTGGCTGATCCAACAGTACCAAACATTAACCCCTAGCTGCCACGGATCGGGAGATAGGGGGTTCATTGGAACCCCCTATCTCCACCATTGGTGGCAGTTAGGGGTTAACTCCAGGACTGGCGTCATCGTGCTATGCACGATGACGCCAGTCCTCAGGGGGCATTCCCGGAAGCTTGGCCAACATCCAAGATGTCGGCCAGCTCCGGGAAAGTATCACGAACCGGCACTTTTCGGCGCCGATTCGTGATCCGGCCCCCATGGGGTTAATGCCAGGTACCGTTAGGAAGGGCAGGCTGTGCCCTTCCAAACAGTGCCTAGATTAACCCTCTGCACCCCGGCGATCGGGACGGATTCGCGTAAAACCGCCCAGTCCCAAAAGGGTTAAACAAAATTGGGAATCAAAAATTTTGTCTAAAAAATATTTAAAAAATACATAAGATGGTCCACAAAAGAAGTAAATAAAAAGACAGTTTTCTGAAAATGAAAAGAATAAATTGATGAATAAAAAAACAATAAAAATTATTAATATTTTTTTACATTGAATCCTATGGGATTCGCCTGTTTCAATCTGTCAAATTTAATCACAGAAAATCAGGGCGTACTTTGGTGTACACTGAATAGATTAACCAATACTCTATGGGACAATTTCGCTGCTGCTGAAGATCGTTAAATTGCAGCGATCTGCACCATATTTTGCTGTCAATTTGCCAGTATTTGGCAAATTGACAGCTTTCTGAATAGATGAACTGCCCTGAAATTGCGCTGTACGGTGAAATTCACAGATGGTGCAATTTGGTAGCAAATTCATCACTTATTGAATAACCCCTTTGGTCTCAGTGTGGGAAATGAGAAAGTAAGCAATTACAACAGCACCATTGTTTACTTTCTAATTAAAAAATAGACAAGTGAGGTTTTAGAAAAAGTAATTTTTTTGTATTATTACTATTATTATTTTACTTTGAACTTTTGATTGACACCTCAACCGGCCTTCTACGAAATGTGAGTAATGGGATTCCCCTGCTGGGCAGAGGAAATCCCTGTCTATGATGTCATCGCGCACAAGAGTGATAACTCCCTCGCTGAGGGGGGGTTGTCCCACAGCGAGGGCTGACATCCAGGATGTCAGACCGCTTCAGCCAAGCAGGGACAGAGACAGGACGTGAGGGGAGAGTCATCAGCGCTGGGGAGAGAATCACCATGACGCTCTACTCACGTCCATGGACTGCAGTCCCGCTGGGCCGACTTGAGCTCAGGGCCGGGTGCACCGCACCTCTCACACCCGCGAAGAGCCGACGATGTCAATAATACATTCTTTGCTTAAATATGTTTGTATAGGATGATTTGGGGAGTGAATCCTTAATTTCACTAGTGGTGCACCTAAAATTAAATAGAATATATACAAGTTCAAAGTAAACTAAAACTTACATTTACATATTTAGAGGTATGGACATTTATTCCCAAAATGATATCATATGTCATGAATAAACATGATTTAGCACCACTAGTACAGCTGCATGACACAGAGGATCATTTTCAACTTTTGTTGACAAGTGGGTGACATTTGCCTCTCTTCATTCCTTAGGTCCGTGCAGTACCTCTAAATAATCAGCTGTCTCCAGCTCTGTAAAGCTGTAGAAATAGTTCAAAAAGAGGGAGGTGTGGGATTTAAGTAGCAACAGGAATGCAACTTGTTTAGAAACTTTAAAATCAATTGTGCATGAAAAAATAAACATCCAAGGACTAGGGCAACAGTTGTGTAGAATAAAAGTGTACCAGGTGCCGATGTTTAGCCTCATATATAAAATATTCAACAAGTAGTCTTCCTTAACAAGATCTAGGGTTAAGCCTTTTTTTAATACACAAATAACAATTTCAGATTCCCAGACCAATTACAAAGCTAACAAAATAGTCCATTTGACAATGACACTTGAACATCAGCTTTAAACGCAACTCTTTACATGCAGATTTGCGCAACATTCAACAAAATAAAAGGCTCATTGACTGAGTAGCTTCATTTTACTTCTTTATAGCAGATGACTTTTCATGGCTTTCTAGTGATAATGGGACTTGCCTGATGAGCTGTTCGGTTCGATCAGTTCGGAGTTCGACTCGAACATTGGCAGTTCTAAAGTTTGCGAACTTTGAACTTTTTGGCGTGTTCGGTTAGAGTTCGAATTTTTTTTTTAAAAAAAGTATTAAAAAAATGCTTGAAAAATACTAAAAAATCTAGAAGTAAAGAGACTCTTTACTGCAGAATATTATAAGCAACGGTTTATTAGATATTATGTCGTCTAGGTGCAAAGATTTTCACCTCTAAATTACCTGTGCTCTCAAAAGGTGTAAACAACAGGTGTTTAATTAGTGTTTGGAAATAACACGTGCTTCTAATTAGCAATTAGAATTTAATACATTGCTTGCAGACTGGGTGTGGCCTGCACATGTATGAACAAACACTGTGCTTGTTTTGAATTCTAAGAAGTGTTCATTTCTACTATATAATCCTCTCTGATATGCTGTTTAACCCCTTAAGGACCAGGGCTCTTTAAAGCCAATCATTAATGATGTAGATGTTACATCATTTGTCATCAAGGGCTTAATAAAATCTTTATCACACTCCTTAGATTTAAACGTAATATTCCAGTATTTGTATGTCATGTACCTCTCCCGAAGGGCCTATGTGAGCATACAATTATTATTGTGTTAGAAATGTCTATCATAAAGCGTACAAGCTGAGTCCCTAGAGTCTCTGACTATCCATTGTCATACATACCTTGGTTTATACATATAAAGCCCCGTTCACACCGTGCGATTTGAAAGTCACGTGATTTTCTGCGTGATTTTCATATTCACAACATAGTGCGATAATGTCGCACGATGTCACGCGACGTCGCGGTTTTGTGCGATTTTTGCGAAGCACCACCAATGCAAATCGCAGATAGCAAATCTCAAAAAAGGGTCATGAACCAGCGACATGCTACCGCGACGTGTGACGTGTGACGTGTGACGTCGCGCGGCAAGATGTGAACAGCTCCATTGAAAAAGCTACACAGTGCGATGTTGTGCAGATTTTGCTGCGACGTCGTGGCAAAATCTGCGTGATAAATCGCACAGTGTGAACGGGGCCTAATACATTCCCTCATCTAACAGGATAGTAGCCAGTCCCTGTGCATTTTAACCCCTTAAGGGTGGCTAGGTGTCGTGTGTGGGTCTCTGATGGCAATGTTTCTATAATCCTACAAATCCGCCACTTCACGGGCAGGTTATGGGGACCTCCTAGGCACGATATTTGAAGGAATTTTTCATTTTTATTTTTAACCCTTATTTTATGGAAAACTCACTGTTCCTTTAAAAACTTCTTTTTTTTAAACTTTTTGTCCCTGTTTCCTGTCCCCCAGGGCGCTACCCGGACCCCCATACACCTTTTATGGCAAATATCTTGTATATATGCCCTCTTGGAGGGCACTCTAAAAATCGAACTTTTGAGTCCCATTGACTTGCATTGAGTACGGTTCGAGTTCGAACTCGAACTTTTGAAATTGTTCGAGTTCGAATGCGAACCGAACACTGGGGTGTTCGGCTCATCCCTATTCAAAATATAGTTTTGTAATATTGGTCCTTTTGAAATATCCATAATGATAAACATCTATTTTCGGAGGCAATAAGAATGAGGTTTGAGGCTAGGGTCAGACTGAGGCAGTGCGAACGCGCGTTTGACTTAATCACGGCCGTGCTAGCAGCAGATGCCGGGCAATGACGGCCAATATACGAAGTACGGTCGACAAAAGTCCGGCTGCGCAACGCAAGTGGAAAATGAACGCATTTTTTCGAGAACGTTAAACTATACTGACGTACAGAGTGCGCTATGTGTGCGTGATTGGAGACATCAGACGCTCTAATGTCCGGCCAACATAACGTCCAGATGCAAGAAGTGTTTTATTGATGATCCGTACAAAATCGGATGAAACTGCGCATCGTATGACGCTATTCGTATTCCGTGAAAAAATGCGTCATTCTTCGAACGCACATTTTCACGGACACGTGAAATGCGTTAGTTTGACCAGCCTTAAACCGATAAAAAAATGCATGATAGATATATAAATAAACATATATGTGTATATATATATATAATCTATTTCAGTTATGGTGAATGGCAAAGAGTGAGATTATGAAGATTATGCATTATCCCGATATGCAGCAAGGAACTCTGGGTAGGACATGCAAATGAAGCCTCACTTTTTTGCATCCTGGGTCTGTTTTAACACAGAACCCTCCTTGCTGAAACAGGTGTCCAGGAATGTCTGTAACTGGTTGCATAACCTGACCTCTGCTAAAAAGTCATGTGGTATGGCATGGCACTGGCAAGGAGGATTCTATGTTAAAAAAGTGAGAAATTGGAGACTTCATTTGCATGTCCTACCCTGTGTTCCTTACTGCACATGGGGAATGTAGCACATGAGCTGTGTAAAGCAGCTCTCTGAATTGCTGGGATGTCTAAATGGAATAAATACATACATAATTTGAAGTGAAGTTTTAAGACTGAGGGGTTCTAGAATTTGATAAACCTCACTTCCTCCCAAAACCAGCATATAATGTGCTACAAAGCAAGTGCTTCATAAACCAGAATATAATAGGTTAAATGTTAAGAGTTATTTAATGCAGCATATAATGTGTTACATAGCAAGTGCCTCCTAAAACAGAATAGAAGGATTAAAGCACTACTGGACTCCATTTCAAATGAGCCCTAAGGCTAGGGTCAGACGAGCACATTCTCAGCGGACTGTGCATCCGTGCACAACGAATGTACTTTCTGACTGACGACAAGGTAGTGGCCACATGGTCCGTGTTTGTGACTGACTTTTTTTTGACTGATGTAGATGGGAAATTAATATGAAAAAACATTTTGTCCGTCAAAAATGCTGGACGTCCGACTACATTCCATCACTCACAAACAAAGCTATACGGACGTTGGGGACGCAACGCACTCCGCACGTCTGTTCTAGTGGTTTTACGTTCTTGCCTAACTTGCGTCCGTTTGCCGCCTCAGTTGTGCATCCGCATTTCTGTGCGGACGTACTTCGTGTGTGGGTCTCTATTGATCATAATTGTATGCTACCACGGACGTTAAAATGTGCGGCAACACGGACGTGAACACTGCGCTCGTCTGACCCGAGGCTTAGAGTTAACAGGTGAGCCATTAAGTATAAAGACCCCACTTGTAAACCACAATGGGTCCCATGTTATTCCAGTTGTGCCACAAACTTTGCTTGCGACATGGATACTTCCTATACTTCATATAAGAAGCGCTACTTTGCAGCCAGAGAACAGCAATGAGCAATTCCAAGGTCAGCTCTCAAAATCTAGTGTTAAGTGAGTTTGTGTTTGCAAAATCAATTATCACAAAAAAAACCTTAATATTTAATGATGGGGTGCTGCCTCACTTGCTCATATGGAGGTGACGCAACAATATGAAAGGTAAAATTCCATTGTTGGTAATTTCTCAGGAATTTGCAAATAAAGGCCAGAATAGCTGAGTAGTAGGAACACGGAGTAGGAAACATGGCAAATCAAATATACGTTAGTAATATTCACTTCCTTGCAATTCTCCCCCAATTCTCTATACTTTAGAACAGTATTTCTCAACTCCGATCCTCAGGACCCACTAACAGGCCAGGTTTTGAGGATCACCTTGGGGAAATGTAGACTTAATCATGCAATCACTGAGCAGCAAATGATATCACCTGTGCTGCCCTTCAGATATCTGGAAAACCTGGCCTGTTAGTGGGACCTTAGGACCAGAGTTGAAAAACACCGCTTAGAAAGAATATAACCCTACAGCCAGGCTAGCAAAATCGCTTACACGCGAGGTGCAAAGTTATTCCCATTTGTCTATCCTTCCCCACCTTTGTCATACTATTAAATAAAATAAATATAGACCATATACATGTCTGCTCCATCAACCACAACTCCTTCATGAAATGATGTTGCGACCCATCCCTAAAATGGCATTACAGTCTGGGCCATAGTGGATGGCATGCCATCAATTGCCACAGTCCTTGTCTTGACTCCATCTTGAAGGAGGAACACATTTATAGCTCAAGTACAAAGCATGGACTGACTCATTGGTCAGCAACCTCGGCCTTCCAGATGTTTGGAAAGGACATCTCCCATGATGCTCAGGTGCTCATTATCTTGGCTGAGCCTCAAGAGAAATGTAGTTCCAAAACACAAAGATGTCCCATGTTTGCTAACCTTGGATTAAGTGAATATTTGCTGGTTCTGAAGAACATATCATCTACACAGCATGTAGACAACAGGTCAGTTTTAATAGATACACAAACATGATTGATGTTTAGTAGCCTTGAGTTAGATGATACTGGTCAGTAAGCAACAAAAAGTTAGTTCCTGTCTTTTAATACCTGTATGGGACACAAGCACATTGCTAACTGGAGGTTTCTAGGAGTCACGATCAAGAAGACAAATGGAAATTTCCAACCCTGTATAGAATTTCTGCTTTGAATGTGCTTTTAACTACATATATGTCTGCATGTTCATAGTTTTAGACTACCCAAGACATACAATGTACTGCAGGCCATAGCATTACCTACCTTATTTCCTGTTCAAAGCTTTTATTATATTTAATATTATATTTCATTTATATTACTGTTTCTATTCCTATACTCCTAATGGGTTTTGTCAAACATTTGTTTCCGCATTGCCCTTTTTTAAACATATTATTTGACATTTATCACACAGCACACTTTAGCTTTTATTCTATAAGCTCAATAGCACAGCTTTAATCAGTTCTTCAGTGGTCTCTATCCCAATATAGCTGTAAAACACAATGGCAAAACAGATTTCTTAAAAAAAATAATAATGGGTTTCTTGGTACCCTATTAGCCAATTATCTAACTGAAATATAAAATAACAAACACGGAGGTGGAATAATATGTCACATATTAATTCCTTTATTTATTTGCAAAGTATTTTACCAGGAAGGATACATTGAGATTTCTTTCATTTTCAAGTATGCCCGGGGTTCAAGAACATTGAACTATTAATGCCACCATGCATTTAAAAAAACAAATTGAATTTTTGATTAGATTATATAGTTTAGAAATTGTACTTAAATGATGCATAACTGACATAAATATCTAATGAGGACAAAAAAAAAAGCATCATTACCTCTGTTCTGTGAGTTCTGGTAAGGAATGCTGGCTATGTTTTATCGTATTGGCTTCTTTATCACGCGATGCGTATTTCACAGAGTAGAGAATAAGGCCCACTTGTGCTCAGTCTGTCAATGTCCATACATGCCAAAAATCATAGATTAACTGCTCTCGGCTTTCCTGCATAACCTCCCCACCGGCTCTTCCTCAATCTGGTCCCCTCCCTACATCACATGCCAGGAGCTGCATCTGTTACAGGAGATCAGAATCCCATCCAGAAATAGCAAAATGGGAGCGCTCAGATAGCACGTATCCAAAGATAGAACCAAACTCAACCCCCCCAACAGGGACACATTCCACTCTATACACTTAATTATCTAAAGAGAAGTATGGCCTCTACATCAAAAATATCAGTGCTGTCACCATCCCTTCCATACCTCCATTATAAAAAGCAAGAGGCTCTATGGGGGCCATATAGAAATTGTTTTCTTAAAAGATAAAATGCGTATTATGGTGTGAATGTTCTAAAATATGAAGCAATAAATACATTCCATCCATGGAGTTAATGACCAAGCGTGAGTAATTGGTAAAGAACGTCAAAGTATTGTCAATTGTTTCAACAAAAAAGCTGAATTTGAAAACACGGTTATTCATTCAACTTGATTGTTTTAGACAAAAAAGCGCAATTATCATTTAATTCTCAGCCTAATTACTGCGGAAGGAATTACTGTTTAAGGACTGTACAATTTAATGTTGTTTTGCGCATATCCACATGTAGAAGAATATAATTAAATGGATTCGAATTTTAAGGAAATATATATATATATTATATTATTATATAGGTTATATTTTTCTATATGTGGACATGCGCGAAGCAACATCAAATTACACAATATGTATATGTATATATATATATATATATATATATATATATATCACGAGTACAACAACATATCTAGTATATATGTGATTTTTTTTCGTAAGTATGCCAGGTGTTTGCATTCATAAAAGAAATTCTACAATCATTTTGGAAACAAAGTTTTGGAAACAAACAAAATATTCCTTAGATATTATTATTATTGTGTATACATAATGCATAGTATAAGTAATATAGTACCGTTTACTGGGAATTGTAGTTTGCGGTGTTTCTCGTTTGGGAAAGTTGGCCTAATATTTACATTTCTTTTGTGCGTTTGTGAATTATCTACATTTCTATGTTTTATGAACAAAACTATCAACATTTATTCTTATTGAAATGATGCATTTTACATGAAATTGTCTCCAATTTCTGGATCTCAAATGTGTGAGGCCGTAACTGTTAGCTAATCTATGTCACTATGAGATTCTCTAGACACAGTATGGATGGTGTCATTTAAAGGTTATAAATTGTTAGTTGGGTTGATATAACCCTGCCTATGGGATTAAGTTTTAGTCTGCTTAATGTTTTCCTGTATATTTGCAGTATTATATCCATTTGGATTTAAAATAGATTAAAATGTATCTATTAGATTAAAATTGATTTATAAGCTAAATCAAAATTCAGTTATTTGACACTGGTGAAATACTGTTACAATTGTTTTTGTAATCATAATTATTGCAATCGTGTTCTATCCGGTACAAAGCTGTGAAAATCACCGGGAATCAGTAAAGGTCTAATTTATCACTGAAGCGGACAATCGTAAAACTATTTTAAGCTTTTCAGTAAATATCAAGTACGAATTATATTACTAAAATGTTGTTACAAAACACATTAAATTAGGGGACATGCTGTCATAAAACTTCACAAGGCTTGGAGAGCAGGGTCTAACAAAAAGATTTCTTTGATAAAAGATAAGAAATTTAGATGCATCTTACCCTCCTAATAGTTGGGGTCTCAAGCTGTGATCTTTAAAGAAGAGGAGGGCAGCTACCTCCACAGGTCCACTCAGAAGATGATAAAACCGATGACTAGCACCCTGGATTGCCCAGACACAGCCACCTGGCAGCCTCTGGCAGTACTGATCTATGACTTAAACCTTTCCTTTCACATTGAGAAGAGAATTAGGCACATGTCTGCTGATCCTTAAAACTGACTCCCCCTGCAAATGACATGACCACCTACAGGGTGGGACTTCTACTGATTCTGATGTTTGTATTAAGACACTTTTGACCTCTTACTAAGAGCTAGTTAGACTGTTGTTAATGTGGGCAGAGCAAATGGACATGTGATATTTTGTTTATATTCTTAATACTTTGTATTAAAAAGTAATGTTTTTTATTACACGAGAGGTGGCAAATAGCAAAATAACTAAGAATGGAAGCAACATTATATTTAATGACAACGCTCGTAGAGGAAACATTAGTAGATATTCTAGCAGGATACAAGTCATTGAATTGTGCTGGTGTCAAGGTACGCAGGTATAGGAACAAGGGAATAACTTGAAGAAAAATAGATACCAGATCTACTGCTCCTTCCCTGATTTTTCTCCTCCTGTGTTAGATCGTGTCACTGCCTGCCTGTCTAATGCTTAAAGCTCATGACTAATTTCCTAAAGCTCATGTCTCTCCAAATCTGAATTCCTAAAGGGTCACTCAATAACTTGGCACTGAATTGCACCGAACAATGAATTCCACCGTACGGTGCAATTTCGTGGCATTTCGGCTATTCACAAAGCTGTCAGTTCGCTAAATATTGGCAAATTGCCTACGAAATACGGTGCAGTTCGCCAAAGGCAGTGAAATTGTTTCATAGAGAAGTAATGTTTAATCTATTCAGAGAACGCCGAACTGCATCTAAATGCTGGAAAAATGCCCAGAATATAGGTGATTCAGTTCGACAGGTTTAAACAGGTGAATACCATAGGATTTAATGTTAAAAAATATTATCATTTTATTTTTTTTCAACCGTTTATTCTTTTCAGTTTCAGAAAAAAGCCTTTATTTATTTCTTTTAGGATTGTTTAGGCAAAATTTTGATTCCCATTTTTTTAATGCCAGTTTTTTTATTCTCCAACAGTCAGTTTCGTTACTTTTAATAGGACCTTTCTATTATTTCATGCATTTTTTTTGTTTTAAATACCTTTTTTAAAGTAGCAGAGTTAAGTTTTCTTTTTTACCAGTTCGGCAGTGTAACAGATCCCAGTACCCTGACTGGGTCACATCTGTTAATGCCACTTCCTTGCTCTACCCGGCAGACTCTCTTGCCTTCCTGCAGTCCTTAAGCCCCGGGCACACTGTGCGATTTGAAAATTGTGCATTTTTCCATGCGATTTTCATATTCGCGATGTCGTGATTTTGCAAAACACCACCAATGTAAATCGCAAAACGCAAATCGCAAATCGCAAAAAAGGGTCACGTACCAGCGACATCCTACCGTGACATGCGACGTGCGACGTCGCGCGATAAGATATGAACAGCTCCATTGAAATGCATTGGAGATACTAAATAGCGCGACATAGCGCGACATCACGTGGATTTTGCCGCGATTTCGCGGCAAAATCCACGAGATAAATCGCACAGTGTGAACGGGGCCTAAGTTTAATGACAGATGAACGTGTAGCGCTGGTTTAATTCTGCTGCTGTAATTACTCGTTTCTGGCCACCAGGGGGAGACGAGCGCAATGTAAACCAATACTGGACACTTTTGGACTACGTTTTCCCGCATGCTTTGGGGCAGGGACAGGAAGTGGGTGGGGAGAACTGAGACACATCCGCAACCTCGTGCGGAGGAGAGCCAGTGCGCGCCAAGGGGTGAACAGAGCAAGACGCACGTGAGACAAGGAGCGATTGTGACCAGGCCGGAGCGCAGGTGCTGCCTTGCGGACGCTGGAGATCGGTTTCAGTTACTTGCCAGAGACCTAGTAATCCACCGCTGAGAAGTTTTACAGATACAAAGCTGCAGATGGACCCCAAGTTAGGAGATCGTGATGATCTAATGGGAGTGCAGGCGGTGAACTGAGCATCTTGTGGCAGAGATGGACAAGCAAGACAAGCGTATCCGGTGGCACAGAGTCCCAGCCAAATCGAGCGGAGAGACGTCCTGGGTTGAGCAGAGTGCAGAGTATCTGGCGGATGGGTGAGAGGCCTTCCAGGCCACAGTACAATAATAAAGCACGCTGCAGTTTGTCTAAATCTACAGGGCCCCAACGTGACTAGTCGAAGACACATTGAAATCATTCACTGGCCAGTTGAATCTAGTACCCGGGTACTAACACACGCATACACGCACACCTTCTTGGGACACAACCTGTACGGGACTCACACTCCAGCAACGAAGGGGTTAAAATTCCTTTTTCTTTTCCGCTACGCGTTTCTCGCATTACGAATTCCTGAAATATATATATATATATATATATATATATATATATATATATATACCGTGCCGCTTTATATATGCCAGTTTATTTGAGACCAGTAAACTATATAACTTATAAAATCCACAACGGTGCTGGTGTATATTTATTCCCTAGTGCGGGGAGACTGACCCGAGGTTAAATTCAGCGGCTCCTCCGGGAGTGAGTGCTACAAATTAAAGAGTCTTGCTAGCATCTCCCAGAAATAAGACAACGCTGTAGATCTGGGACTTTTGAGCAGCTACAACTGAACAGCTTTATTGGGTTAAATATATACAGTCCCGAGTGGGGCTAGAGGCCAATGGAAAATTGCAACCTGGTCCCCCCAGCCTCAAGTGAACCAGACATGTCCAGACATAAAACAATAGGGTGTCATGTAATCACAGCCTGAGCTGCGACTGTCTGAATACATTATATAACAATCATCTGATTACAAGATCAGACAGAAAGTAAACACATTCTAGATAGGGGGAGTTAATCAGTGAACACATAGTAATTATATAAACCATAGTTACAGTAATCAGATAGTGGTGCAGTGTTTGCCCGAGAAGGCAGATCAACAAAGAACACTCAAACATACACAGATAATTAACACATTCCTAGAGGGGATTCTGGAAAAGGCTAAAATAACCCAGCCAGCAAACCTATCAGTAGATATCAACAGATACACATAAACAGTGGTGTAGCATGGGGGGGCCTCGGGGGCGGTCGCCCCAGGCACAATTTTTTTTAGGGGCACAACATTTCAAAAGAAATTTGAACCACTAATATTTCCCAGCAGGGATCAGCAAGGTGTCTGCTCACGTTTCCGTGAGAGGCCCTTGCATGGGCAGCCGCCAGTTTTGTGGTACCGGCGGTGACTTTGCACTCAGTGTCTGGAAGGGAGGACCAGGGCAGAACATTCTGGTCCTGTCCTGACCCCTCCTTAAAGCTGACATGAGTCATGTGAAGCAGCACAGCATTATCCGACGGAACACCCTGCACCATGCTTGTCAGACCCTCTTGAAGCCCTGTACCAGCCCTCTGCCACTGGCAGCCCTGTAGCCGCTGAACAGGAAGGAGCGAGAGAGGCGCCTGCTCTGCAGCAGTTTTAAAATCCGGTCTCCACTAAGCCCCCCTGGACAGCTCCCCCCCAGGCCATCAGCAACTCCACGCAGGTAGGCGACACTGTGTGACATCAGAGCAGCGTGACCAACACACAGTGAGGCTGTATGGGGAGAGGGTGACTGGAGGTTTAGGGAGAGAATGACGAGATAGAGAGAGAGAGCGAGAGAGAATGACTAGAGAGAATGACAGAATGACGAAGAAAGACTCGAGAGAGAGAGAATGATGAGAGGGAGTGTGATTGGGGGTACTTGGAGAGAGGAAGAGAGTGACTGCGGGTACTAGGAGAGGGTGACTGGAGGTCCTGGGAGAGAGTGACTGGGTAAAGTATGAGAGTGGATCTATGCTAGGGTATACTGGGACAGGGTGACTGGTAGCAGTGGCATAGCATGGGGGGACATGTGTGTTTAATTTTATTATAGCAGTATTTTGTTAATATACAATACATGTGCTTGTGGGGTAAGGGGGGTCTATACTCTACTGGTGGAAGGGAATCATGGTGTGTTACCGTGTCCACAGTTTAGGGGGGGCGCACAATTCTTGCCTTGCCCCAGGCACTGACAACCCACACTATGCCGCTGCACATAGACCATAATGATAGACATATAGACAATAACATTATTCATACATAACACAGATTACACAAACTCCCTGCACCCTAAGGGCATAGGGTGATTTCAACATAAGAGAGGGCAGGGAAATATAGAACATGAGGCCTGCACCTCCCAAATACATTTCTAGGCCCATATACCCAAAGTCCACGCGTCACAAGCGGCGTTCTGCTGCTCATCGGCTTTTTTTGGCGGCGTTTGCGGCGTGTGGCTGTCAGTTTGGCAGCATTCAGCAGATCATTGGCTGTCTTCAGTGGCGCCAAATTTCGCTGAAATTTTGGTGCTCTTGCTCTCTAAATAAAACCTCTAGTCTTCCCTCTCTCTGACTCTAACAGTTATGCACCCATTTCCTTTCAGGTGCATGGTGCCAACATTGGTTCTACCTCACAGGCTTACTGCTGTTGTGTCCGCTTTGACTTCAATCTCTCCATCATTCCACACTGTCACTAAACAAATATTGTTACTTTTTAAAACCATTGCACACATTCACTCCTTTCTAAACCAGGACTCCACTAAAATGCTCATCCAAGCCCTTAATATCTCCCGCCTCGACTACTGTAACCCTCTCCTCATTGGCCTTAAATCTCAGATTATCCCTCTACCGGAGTGTTTCTGAAACCCTTCCCCAGGACCTGCTGATACACGAGGGTGGACAGATAGCTTCAGCACAGCACTGGAGATATGATTTGCTGCTCAGTGATTGCAGGATTCAGTCTGCATTTCCCCAAGGTAATCCTTATAATCTGGCCTGTTTGAGGGTCGCGAGGACAGGTTTGGGAAACACTGGTCTATAGTCTAATGAACGTCACTGCCAGGCTCATCTATCGCACATTTCATACATCTCATACCTCACCCCTTTGCCAGTCACTGGCTATCTGGCTACATTGACTCTCTAACCTTTAGATTTCAATTCAAAATACTGGTCCTCAAGTAAAAGCTCTCCATATAGTACTTGACACTCCAGGAACTATGATAGAAATATTATGATATCCTGAATCACTTATTATGGTAACTGGTCTAAATCATAGTACAGCAAACTAGGCAAGAGAATGTTCAAAGACAAAACCAAAATTAAGGAATATTAAAGTCACAATAACAAGAAGACAGAGCTGGGTCGGCGGAAGGCTAGTTGAGGACAAGAATAATCAGAAGCAAACAAGAAATGCAATCTGTGAATAGATTAACCATTACTTCTGTATAGGACAATTTTGCTGCCGCTGAAGATCAGCGAATTGCACCGTATTTTGCCAGTATTTCCCATATTCGCCATATTTAGTGAATAGACGAACTGCCACGAAATTGCACCATATGGTGAAATTCACCGTTCGGTGCAATTCGGTGACAAGTTTGGGGCTTATTGAATAACCCCTCCTGTTAACGCACTCACTCCTGCGTCACTCGCCCAACCACAAATTCCACTCCTAGTTCACTCCAGGCTCCAGCCACACAGATTTATCAATCTCTATGGCACACATTCTCATCACCCACATGCTACTCAGCCCCTTATTCATATCACTTTCAGTAACTTTCATTCCTATGAATTAATTTTAATTTTTTATAGCAGACATTTTTATTTTTTTATTAAACACATTTTAATGCATTGTTATTGGTTTAAATACCCTACAAGAATAGCGGAGTTCCACTTTTTTGTTTTTTATTTGCAGTCCAGCGGGCTTCAGAGGCGTTCAGCTGTCAGTCCGGTGGCGTCCAGCTGTGTCCCTGGGTCGTCCATAGTCGCTTGCAATGGACCACCCAGGATAGCTTGTCTAGTTTAGTTGTAGTGAAGGACTCATATATGGGTCACACATGCTAATCCAGCAGGAGGCTTGTGACCCAGCACAATGTAAGTCGCACTATGCATCATAGCACACCACATCAGAGTCACCAGTCAGGTTTCCCAGTTGCTCTGACGTTGGCAAAGCATGACATACGCACAGTGCACCGCCTGACTCTAAACGAGAAAGCATCTGTGACAGATTGTTGCCTTAGTATCTAAAAATAGGCCCACCAAAATCCTCAGCACCAGGCCCATGATGCTCTTAATCCGCCCTGCCTGCGTGTGTACCAGTGACAGTCTATCAGGTGTATTCACTAAAGGTGAAACTCAGGAGAATTGGAAGGAGAAGTGTTAAATTAAAATTCTATTATAATTACCATATATGGAATGCCATAAACATTTCAAGTTTCTTCTTATATATACATACAGAAAAAATGGCGTTGCGCCCATACTCACCGGAGCGGCTAAAACAGCCAGGAGTAACAGCCCAGTTAATGTATAAAACATAACAAGAGAAAAAAGGTGTCATCTGCACTCGTTTCTATGTATTCCATGTACAACAAAACACTATGAGGTTTTAGTTTGTTTCAATGGCCATTGAAACGTAAGCTCACTCGCCACTTCAAGACACCTCTTTATAGAGTGAGTATCTAACCAATGTAACCAAAAGCTGCTCTACTGAGCAGCTCCAAGCCCCTCCTGCTGCTTTTCCGCTAAGGAGAGGCAGAGAGATGGTGGGTTTTATTTATACACGCACCAAACACTTCTCATTTGGGGTTAAAAACAAAAACATGGAAAGAGGAACAGCAGCAAAACGACGAACTGGTGTTACAAGCATAATATACATACATACAGAAAAAATGCCGTTGCGCCCATACTCACCGGAGCGGCTGCAACAGCCAGGAGTAACAGCCCAGTAAAGCTAAGTTCTTCTTATATATCAAAATTGAAGTAAGATGCTGCGCTATGCCATGGCGAGAGACACCAAAATCATCCACACGCAATGTAGCTTCAGGTCATGTCTGGGTATTTTTTGTTAGACAGACTGGTTTATTAGATTTCAAAGAATTTATAGCCAATCAGCATACAGATACATTTCTATGTCAGAGTTTAACCAACAGTGAGACAAAGATTACTACATATGATTCAGAGATGGTTTTTCTCTAGCTTACACTGTCCGCACACCCTTTCCTGCGCAGACAGGAAATAGGCTAAATTCCACAGGCCAACATCCTATGTAAGAAAAAGACATATATAATTTGACACTCAAAATGGGAGGGGGGGATTTCACAGCCCATTTTATCAAAACAGGCTTTTCAAGACAAAATATTTATATTTTATACAGGAAATTAAAATCTAACAAGAAGAGAACAATCTAGACCAAATAGCAGATTTGTAAAGTGAGATAAATGGGAGAAGGTTTCTGGTTTGGCTATTTTGACCTAGATTTTTCACTTCTCCAGTCATTCTCCTGAGTTTCACCTTTAATGAATAGACCTGTATATATTTCTGAGTGTTTACCTGTTAATATTTGGGGATGCTTAAATATTTTTTTTGCAGGTTTATCTGTCTCTATAATTGCTTGTATGGTCCTCTCACTGTCTGACTGTGTTTACCTGTTATTTGTAAGGGAGTGAGAGTTTTCATCTGAGAGTGTTTCCATAATATAATGAGTGTAAACCTGTGTTATTATAACTGTGTAAGAGAGAGACTATAACATAGGTCTATATAAGTTAAGGTTTTCAGATCGGCCATGTTTTTCTGGACACATATTATGATTTCATGCAGAGGGATGCACAGGGAAAAGTGCAGCCCTGCAACATGTATAAATAATATGCCGTAGGAAGAAAAATCAAAGGCAGGTATTTCTTACCTGTAGCATATTTATTTATTTAAAGTATACCAGTACGGATACATTGAGATTTCTCTCGTTTTCAAGTATGTCCTGGGTTCAAGAACATTGAATTGTTACTGTAGGTACAGAAATACTAACAGGGTTATTCAGAGAGCGTGAAAAGCAGGAGAATGACTGGAGAATTAAAAATTCTAGGTCAAAATAGCCGATTTGGAAAGTGAGATGAACGGGAGAATTTTTCTGGTTTGGCTATTTTGACCTAGAATTTTTCATTCTCCAGTCAGTCTCCTGCTTTTCACGCTCTCTGAATAACCCTGTAAGTAATAAAATGCAAGATATTAAAAAACAACACAAATAACAGAACAGAAAATAAATATGTAGGAAATATATTCAATATGATACATGTTTACATATAGATACTACATGCTGCAGGGTTACATTTTTCATGCACTGCCCATCAGTATAGGTGTCCAGGAAAACAATGCCAATCTGGCAACCCTAATAGATGTGTGTCAGTATTTAAGTGAGCACTTAAATATGTGTGATAGATATGTGTAAAAAAAAAAAAACATAAAAACAAAAAAGGTCCATCAATGAATTCTTTGGGTTTACTGATCTGGCTTGCCAAAGTATAGCATTGTTAAAACAATGGTGGTATACAATGTTCTATGCAACAATGGCACTTAGTGAACAATCCCAAAACCGGTATTTATTTATTTATTTATTTGTTTGCAAAGTATTTTACCAGGAAGGATACATTGGGATTTCTTTCGTTTTCAAGGATGTCCTGGGTTCAAGAACATTGAACTTTTACAGTCGTTACAGAAATACGAAAGTAATAAATGAAAGATATTAGAATCAAAACACAAATATACAAATTAACACAGAAAATAAATATGTAAGTAATCATAAGTAAACTACCTTGATTAGATAATGGATTCTCTACAGACACATAGAAGTTAGACGTTGCAGAGAAGCAAAATCACAGGGCTCTCTGCATGATATACAGGTCTATTCAAAGAAAGGTGAAACTCAGGAGAACTGGCAGGAGAAGAGCACAATCTAGACCAAATAGTCGATTTGGAAAGTGAGATAAATGGGAGAATTTTTCTGGTTTGGCTATTTTGACCTAGAATTTTCACTTCTCCAGTCATTCTCTTGAGTTTCACCTTTCTTTGAATAGACCTGAGAGTAATATATTTCCAGGAAAACATGGCTATTCTGGCAGCCCTAGGCCAGAGAGATGTGATCCTACAACATAGAGATCACTGAAAGAGGCTAATTAGTGGCCTACACCCTTCCCAGATATGGCTGCAGGATTACATAACTGCACTAGCAAGGAACAATGGTATGTAATATCTGAGGTGTCACAGTATATTAAAAGACACCACAAGGGGTAGATTAATATTCTTGATAACCATGATAGAAAAGAGGTTGTATAATGATATAGTGAAAGAGTGTAACTGTAGAATAATGTGTCTCCTTCTGAGGCAGTATTTCCCAAACCTGTCCTCAGGATCTGCTGACAGGCCAGGTTTGTCAGATATCTGAAGCACAGCACAGGTGATAAACGCTGCTCAGTGATTGCAGGATTCAGTCTGCATATTCCCAAGGTGATCTGTAAAATCTGGCCTGTTAGAGGGTCCTGAGGAAAGGTTTGGGAAACACTGTTCTAAGGGGTACTCTCATTATTCACAAAGCTGTTCCTCACTAGTAGTCAGTGTCAAATATTGTGGGGTGTCCACCACCTTCTATATTCAGATGCCCCTTCATTTGCTTGTTCTATGCCTGATGGGAGAGTAGTGCATTTCTTGCTGAACACAGCTCTTAGGCCCTGTTCACACTGTGCGATTTATCGCAGAGATTTTGCCGTGACGTCGCACTGTGTAGCTTCTCCAATGCATTTCAATGGAGCTGTTCACATCTTGCCGCGCGTCGCAGAAACATGTCGCAGGTACATGACCCTTTTTTTGCGATTTGCTATCTGCGATTTTGCGATTTGTATTGGTGGTGCTTTGCAAAAATCGCACAAAACAATGATGTCGCGAATATGAAAATCGCACAGTGTGAACAGGGCCTTACTCTCTCACTGACCCACCAGGCAAAGGCCTTGCTGACAACAAGAATGAGAGCGGTGTGTGCAGGGGGGAAAAGCATTTATTTCACCTATGAATACTAATACACCTCAGAATAGTAATTAATACACAAGCGGCTATGGCATCTGGCAGTATGCGCAGAGCCTTGACACAACTCTACTTCCTTAATGATACCTTATTGTATTCCATACAACTTCGGCTATTTGGGAAGGGGATTAATCGTGTATGTGAAAGCAATTTTTCTAATCTGATAAAGAGCAGACGTCTGCAATCTCAGCCCTCTAGAGGCTTTGGAACTACATTTCCCATCAAGCTGAGACATTCATTAGCTTGCAGAGACTCAAGGGGAACTGTAGTTCCAAAATAACTGGAGGGCCAAGGTTGCTGACCCCTGATGCAGAGGAAATTGTTGAGTAATTTCCAATAGAATATTCGCAACCACTCACTTCAGGTGAGATGCCAACAGTGTTGAGTAACAGAAGAGACTGGGCGAGCCATGCAATATACACGTCTCTGGCACTCACTCCTTGAATGCTGAACATGAATATGCATATGAACAAAATGTGCAGCTCTGTGTGATGAGCCTCCCTATGGCAGCACCAGGCACTGGTACCAGGTAAGTAGTGGTCTGAAATATGTCGGCACGGAATGGGATATCACATTGATCTTTATGATTAAGTTATCAATAAAACTACAGTGTCACAAAGATTATATCCACAGGTAAAAGAACACCAAAGAGTATGGAGAGGAAGTTTGACAACCATTTCCTACAGGAAATGACCCCTAAGTGGGAGGAACCATTTCACTGTTGCCATGAAATGTAGGCAGGAAACTTATATAAGACTTTGCTCTAGCAGGTCCGGGGCTGGTTCTGTAGGAATAGTCCTGGAAGTATGGATACCAGGACTGCAGTGCAGAGAGTCCAGCAACTCAAAGAGCGCCTGACTCACACACAGGACCCTAAAAAGGTACTTTCATAAAATGCTGCATCAAACAAAATTACAACCCCCATGGATGATAACCAGGCTGTGACATGACCTCTCTTTGCTGGCACTATTGCTTACAGGGTTATTCAGAGAGTGGTGAAATCCAGAATGACTGGAGAAGTGAAAATTCTAGGTCAAAATAGCCAAACCAGAAAAATTCTCCCATTTATCTCGCTTTTCAAATCGGCTATTTTGACCTAGAATTTTCACTTCTCCACTCATTCTCCTGGTTTTCGCGTCTCTGAATAACCCTGATAGTCTCTTTCATAATTTAAAAGGCTATTCACAAAACCCTGGTGTTTGCTGGTATTACTGGTAAAAAAACCCTGGTATTGCAGTGTTGGCATGTCACTTAAACTATAATCCAGAGAACCAAACCTGTGACACTGTTACTATGTTCTTTGGAAATGCCATCAAACACTATTGCTTTTGTGAATAACCCTTTACAACGTTAAAAATTGTCATACTTGCATGTCTATTCACTAAAGGGTTAAACTCAGAAGAATTGGCAGAAGAGAACATTCTAGACCTAATGGCCAATTTGGAAAGTGAGATAAATGGGAGAATTTTTGTGGTTTGGCTGTTGAGTTTCACCTTTCTTTTTGAATAGACCTGATAGTTTGGAAACCTGGAAGACCTTTTGTAGATCTTTTTTTTATATTTCAGACAGGTGTGGCAAGTGTTAGGTGGGGTGTTTTTTTTTTTTTTGTACCTGACTGCATGTTCTAAAACCCTTCAGCTTAAAAGTGAAAATCTGCATGAAAACTATTTGTTGTCTCTGTGCAGATTAAGCACTTCAGGTACTCTATTGCCCAGTGGGGGGGGGATGACTTTGGTAATGGTATGTTGGCCCTTTAAATCACAACGGTTTATGCCAGGGGTGGGCAATTACGGCCCTCCAGATGTTTTGAAACTACATTTCCCGTGATGCTCGGCTTCTCATTAGGTTTGTAGAGCCTAAAGGGAAATGTAGTTTCAAAACAAATGGAGGGCTATAATTCCCCCCCCCCCCCCGGTTTATGCAATTGCAGCTGCAGTCATGTTTGTTGCTTCATGAGCAGCGATGTGCTGTCCAGAAAAAGCCAAGGTATAACACAAAATCCTATGGGGCCCCTCACGTAAAATCCATAGGAATCTTGTTCCCAGACGGGCTAATGATTTTGTCTAACCCGTGGAGTGGGAATGTTTGTATTCTGATAACAAAAATAAAAAAGTAGTTGCAAACATTTACGTGTGTATGCGTATACTGAGCTGCAATAAAATCAATGCAGATGGTAGTCCTGTGCTACATTGTTAATAAAGTGTTGTGATCCAGTAAACGTGCATCTCCATTTACTCCCACTATTCACACTGCAGGCTCTGTAATGTCATTCTGCACACTTACCACATCGATGCTAGAGAAACCTGTATATGCATTCTGGATATAATGCTGTAGTAATGGTTCACGCGCTGCTATAGTTGCTTAGGTATGGGGGGGGGTGTATTTTAACCCAGTGACGTCACTAGGGTTGGTGTCACCCGGTGCGGTAACTTATGGTGTCACTCCCCCCCCCCCCCCGAGATTTGTGTTTTTTTTTAAACTTTTACTCAAATCAGTACTCCCATATAACACTGAATGCTCATACACGGTGCACATTACTGTGAGGTTTATTGCTGAGGAGCGCTGATATTCGCACACAAATTTTGGCGAACTGCCAGCAAGTACAGTGCCTGTTAGAAGGCCGTGAAAGTCCCCATAGAGAAGAATGGTTAATCTGTTCAGAGGCACCAAACAGCAAAGAAATGTCCTGATGTTCGGGGTTTTCATTTGGCAGGTTTATTCAGGCGAACGAACGCTATAGGTTTCAATGTTAAAAATATTCCTGTTTATATCCAATATCTAATAAACCATTTATTTCTTTAATCCGTAGGAAAAAATCTTTTTTTTTTGTTTTTTGTTTTAGGCTGGGGTCAGACCAGCGCACTTTTAACATGCGTTCTGGCGCACTTTTAACGTGCGTTCTGGCGCACATAATTACGGCCGCACTAGCAGCAGATGACGGGCAATGACGGCCAATATACGATGTACGGCCGCACAAAAGTCCGGCCGTGCAACGCAAGTGGAATTTGAACGCATTTTTCTGAGAACGCTGAACCGCTAGTACTGACGTACAGGGTGCACTGCGGCGGCATAGCGGTGTGTGTGCATGATTAGGAGATGTCAGACGCTGCTAATGTCCAGCCTACATAATGTCCAGACGCAAAAAGAGTTTTATTGACGATCCGTACAAAATCACGCCCGAAAATGCACGTCGTCTGACCGTTTTTGCGCATTACGTGAAAAAATACATCAATGCGTTCGGACGCACTTTTTCACGTTCGCGGGGGAAAATGCTTTCGTCTGACCCTAGCCTTAGGCATTTTCAAAAAAATTAAACTTTTTTTTTTTTCTTTTTCTGTAACAGACCTTTTTCTTATTTAAAGGACCTTTTTATTTGTTAATTCCAGACACTTCCATTCAGTATTTTTTTATTTGTTTTTTAAACAGCAGGCAACGGGTTTGCGACAGCATTCGGTGGCGGATTCCCTGCACTTCAGGGACCCTGCGGTGAATTCATCAGGGAAATTTGATTCCCGAAAGTGTGTGGAACAGAACAATGAAATGTCTGCGTCATTTTGGTGCTCTGTGAATATTCGTTGTGGTGTTTTTTGTTTTTTCCGCCCCCTGGGAAGTGCCAGCCTAGGCCTTGCCTACCCAGGACATACTTGAAAATGAGAGAATTCTCAATGTATCCTTCCTGGTAAAAATATTTTTGTTCTTAAATTATTTTTTTGGGTGTCACCCGGGGTGGGCCGCACCCCCATTTGTGTTGTCACTGTTTTAACCCCCTTTGCTACTGCTGTCATTTTGAGAGTTTTGTGACCATGTTTAAATGTGTTTTGAAGTAATGGTTTTCTATAGGACCCAATATGGGTGTGTACAAGCATACATCATGTCCCGTCAGAATGCTATAACAAAAATATAATTTTCCATTCAGAATTTAGTTATCTACCGTCTGTAAAATTATCTTTGCACACTTTATCATCCAAACTTTTGTGACTATATATTATTTTTTTTATGGGAACCTGCTACATAATTTTAACCAAAACTGGGGGAAAATGTCTGTCTTATTCTGCCACATTGCATTTATATATGAATAATATGACTATGTATAAATCCCAGAACTTGCACCAGTGTTGGAAATGAGATGGTAACTGCAGTGGTACTGGTCACTTTGTGGCAAATGGACAATGCTGTTACTTTGTCTGAAGTACCCCTGCATCTCCTCCATAGGGAATCCCCTGCCAAGTAGGGGGCAGTCTAGTTTCTGACATTATTGCATCTGTGTGTGATAAAATCAGTGGGCGTAGGGAGGTGCCAGAGACTGGGCTGACATCCAGGATGTCTGCCAGCTGCAGAAGTCCACAATAGGTGCTGAGCTGCAGAACTTCATTGCACTGTGTGTGTCCTCTGCATGCTAGCAGGAAAGCGGAGTGTGCGCCAAGTGGTTAATGAGCATTTGCATTGCCAGGAATATGATGTATCATTGCATATACTGCATACTATATTACATTGTATTTAATCAAAACTGTAAATTGTTAATGGTGCTTATGATGTGGGGATCTATTCTGCACCCAGGTTGGGTCTCCATGCGGAGAAAGTCTTACCTTGATGTTAGTATCCTGAAGGAGTATGGACTCTGGCCCAAACCCACCCAGTCAATAGCTGGAGCTTCTTGTAGGGTGAAATAAAAAGATTGATTTTTAATGAAACCCATCAGCCAAATCTATACAGGTCCAGGAGGGACCCAGAGAAAAATCGAGAATGACACCCTGGCGCCTCCCCTCTAAAAGTGAACCAGATATGTCCAGACATGAAACTATAAGGTAGATTGTAATCACAAGGTGGAGAGGAATAAAGTGGATAACCGCACAAACACACAATGGTCTAATAACAGGGCAGTGCTTGGCAAACAATGACTATTCAAACTTTTCACAGATCTAAAACCTATTCTATACAGGGGTTGAAAGGCTGCATTGATGCACACTGCAATGATAACTAACCTATAAAATGGACATTAATAAGGATATTGACACGTAACACATCCTGTAACTTTATAGGCACAGGGTAACCTGGACATAGGAGAGGGTTGGGGAAATAAAATGTCAGACCCCCCCCCCTTCCAGACCCCAGTCCCATATCTCCAATGGTATTGCAATGTCCAGGTACACTTATGTAGTTCAGTGACTCTTGATAAGATGAAGGAATCTTAGTTATTTGCTCTTAATGGCTTGTTTTAAAAGCATTCCACTACAATGTTTATAGCAGATTGAATGAAGTTTAATATGACAATTAACTATATTGAATTAAAGAATTCCACGTGTTCTAAATTCTTAGTCACCGTACTGTTCGCAAATATGGCTGCAGTGTGGATATCAGAATGTGGGAACAGTCTTGAAAGAACGTGAGTTTTGAAGCAAAAGTCCAAAACTTGGGACTGTTAACCCCTTGGCTGTGGAAGTCGTGTGGGGACATCATGGTGTTTCCTGAAACATGCGAAGGATGTTCCCCGTATGTCAAAGGGTTTCTGCAGCCAAAGCGGAGACCTCTACTGCTCTAGTGGGAGTCCTCCAGTGAACTGGCTTCCTGGATGTCAGGCTGTTCCGTGGGACCCCTCCCCAGTGCACATGCATCATTGCAATGACATAATAATTTTCAGACAGCTGCCCCCCCCCCCCCGCTGGGATGGAAAATTCCTATGGTGAGATACGCGGGTTCTTTTGGATGCCTGTATCTCCTGATCCTTGACAGCTAAAGGGTTGTGCTTCGTTGCACTGGAATGGTCTTTCCACTAATGCCAAAGAGTGTGTATTTGCGAGGGGCAACCTAGTCTTCAACCCAGCAGGAGACTTGAGTCCTGCATCAAATGCTTCCCCAAATGGTGATGATGCCCAGGATTCTTGCGTTCTGACTTTATTTTATTTTTTTAAACCATGCTGACTCTGTAGATCCCCAGGTGTGGCTGCACCTCATTTAAATATATCAGGAACAAGAGGTGCAAAAAGAAGAGCACCAAGCTGAGGGGAACACAAGCTAGTTCTGGCCCAGGTAGAGAGAACACCTTGATCTCCTGCTTCTATTGACACCAGAGATGTTTCTGCACCCAGACCCCATGCAGAGAATGTCCCCACTCTAGACAAAGCTGGGGACTTAGCTGTCTTTCTGCATAGCGTTGAAAAGACTTGTCAGTGCTATCAACTGCAAAAGGATCAGTGGGCCAGATATCTCACCCCCTGTTCTGCAAAGGCTTCTAGCATGGGACCTTTTAGATCAACCAGGACTGAGGCCATTAAGCTGTGCTGCAGCAGTGGTACAACCTCATGCCAGAAGTGTACCGAAGGAAATCTTGGTCTTTTGCAGAAGAGGACCACCGAGTGTTACGCCGCAGTTGTGGGCCACCTGACGGCATCGTTCTGGTAGTGGATCAGAGGGTTGAATATTGACACCCTGGAGGACCTGATGGATCAAAAAACAAAGACAGCACTGGAAGCTGGCTGATTTCCATGCAGCAAACAGCATCTGTAGTCCAGAAGAGAGGTTTCAACAAAGGAGCGTCTGGATGGAAGTCCAATTCATCACGACCCCCCCCCCCCCATGCCTGTTTTCCCTGGGATGGGGAAACAAGCACTTCTCCTGGAAAAAGTGGGTGTGGTGGTTCTATATTTATAATGGCAGTGCATCCTCTAGGCTTGCATGCCCTGAAAGAAAGGAAAAAGCCTGCACCCACAGTAAGGGATGCCCCACAGGATCACCATCTGTTTTGTTCCTTACCAGCTCCAAGGGCAGTGCCAATGTGAATATGCAACGAGTAACTGTGGGACTCCAACATGGGGGCAGAAGTGTCTCTTGTGCGACCAGAGATGGTCAACTTTGCAGACTTCATTCCTGGCAGGACCATAGCAGTAAAAGGATTTGGTGGGGTATGTCCTGCAGTGCCAATGGCACAGACTTATTTGGAATGGGGAACAAGGAAAGGTTTGCGAGATGTAGTGGTATCTGAGAATATCCCTACAAATGTGTTACTGTGTACAGATTTGGGTAGATTATCACAGTATTTGTCTGACTGATGCTGGTGATTTTTACCAAAGCCCACTAGTGGCCCTACAGTGGAGAGGGAAGTTTGAGAATGCACCTCTGGAAAGGGAGGGCAGGAGACTGCATGCCAGTCTGCGCCTGAGTCAGGTGTGTGAAAGCATGAGGGGACACTGTGGTAGGGGGTGAGTGCATGTGTGGGGACAGCTGTGTCCAAGGTTGCAGTGGTTGCCTGCTGGCAGTCTGCATGGAGTAAGGCACAATACTTATCTCTGCCATGTAGTATAAGGCCCATGTGGTTGGGAGGAAAGGCAAGGGAAGGATAAGTCAGCTTGTACCTGAACCAACCAGGTCTACAGTGCCATGTGAGAATGGTATGTATCAGAGTACCTGGATGCTGTGGTATGCCTACCTAGACTGGACACAGGTATGTCTTGTGTGATACCATGCGGTTGGGAGGACAAAGGGACGGTCGTGCCTGAACTGGGTCCATGGTGCTGTATGACAATGGTATGGATCAGAATACCCGGGAGGGCAGAATACTGCAGCATGCCAATCTAGGCTTGACTCGGGTGTGTCTGCCATCTAGGAGGGCAAGGGATGGATGAGTGTCTCCTTCTCCCTGAATCAAGGAGCTGTGTGTCGGTGTCAAGAGTTACCCTGTGCCATAGCCAACCAGTCCCACAGGAAACTTGTATAGATCATACTCCCTGGGAGTGAGGGTGGAATAAGGCAGTATGTCCATCTGAGTGAGGTGTGCCCGATGTGCTGGGATCCCCCCCCCGCCCACTGACTGTCACGCTGGATGCAATGACGTCAGTTTGGGGGTTAACCCCTAGCTGCCACCTATGGTGGAGATGGGGATCCAATGGACCCCAATCATCTCTCGATTGGTAGCAGCTAGACGGTCATGTCTGGTATTATTGCAAAGGCCAGAGAATGACCAATCCTGACCAAAAAAAACCCAAATTTAAAAAAAAAAAAAAAAAAAAAAATTTTACTAATGCAGCAGTATTCATTTAAATTGTGACACAATGAAGCTGCATGAAGAATTTTTTTTTCCACTTTTGTCTAAAATCGCATATTTTCTCATACAGCACTGGTTTCCGATTTTTAACAAGCATACCCTGTAGAATATATAACCGCAAAGGCTTGCATAATAAAATGTGACAATAACTTTACTCGCTCTAGATGATTTGAAAATTTTATTAAAATGTACTTTGTTATTCTGACACATGACATCTACATAAAAGAATATATAGGAGTCTGCCGTTTAATAAATAAAAAAACCTATTAGGGTTATTCAGAGAGGTGAAAACCAGGAGAATAACTGGAGGTGAAAATTCTTATTCCAAATCTTGTTTGGTATCATTGGAAAGGCCATGATCTTAAACGTGACCCTCTAGCGCCCAGATTGCTTGGATCACCCCATCTCCCAATTTCCCCATCTCCACTTGGCAGCTGGAGGGTTAACTGGCCAACTGACGTCCTCACACATACGGTGACTATGTTGGGGGGTGACCTGGAGGCTTGGCAGATGTAGTCAAATATTTTTGCAACCATGTGTAAAATATCGGCGTTATATATTAAACCATACAGACATTTCATTTTTTGGTGGTAGTGTCCAAAAAAAAAAAGTGACATCCCATTCCTAATCCATAGGGTTCAATATGACGTTGGTCCACCCTTTGCAGCTATAACAGCTTCAACTCTTCTGGTAAGGCTGTCCACAAGGTTTAGGAGTGTGTTTATGGGAATTTTTGACCATTCTTCCAGAAGCGCATTTGTGAGGTCACACACTGATGTTGGACGAGAAGGCCGGGCTCTCAATCTCTGCTCTAATTCATCGAAAAAAGGTGTTCTATTGGGTTGAGGTCAGGACTCTGTGCAGGCCAGTCAAGTTCATCCACACCAGACTTTGTCATCCATGTCTTTATGGACCTTGCTTTGCACTGGTGCACAGTCAGACAAGTACCGTTCTCCTGGCAACCGCCAAACCTAGACTCATCCATCAGATTGCCAGATGGAGAAGCACGATTCGTCACTCCAGAGAAAGCGTCTCCACTACTCGCGTCCAGTGGTGGCGTGCTTTACACCACTGCATCCAACGCTTTGCATTGCACTTGGTGCTGTATGGCTTGGATGCAGCTGCTCGGCCATGGAAACCCATTCCATGAAGCTTTCTGCGCACTGTTCTTGAGCTAATCTGAAGGTCACATGAAGTTTGGAGGTCTGTAGTGATTGACTCTGCAGAAAGTTGGCGACCTCTTCACACTATGTGCCTCAGCATCCGCTGACCCTCGCTCCGTCAGTTTACGTGGCCTACCACTTCGTGGCTGAGTTGCTGTCGTTTCCAACCCCTTACATGTTCTTATAATACAGCTGACAGTTGACTGGAATATTTAGGAGGTGAGGAAATTTCACGACTGGATTTGTTGCACAGGTAGCATCCTATCACAGTTCCACGCTGGAATTCACTGAGCTGAGAGCGACCCATTCTTTCACAAATGTTTGTAAAAACAGTCTGCATGCCTAGGTGCTTGATTCTACATACCTGTGGCCATGGAAGTGATTGGAACACCTGATTCTGATTATTTGGATGGGTGAGCGAATACTTTTGTCAGTATAGTGTATTTCTAAATTGCAAGGCTTCCTCTAAGCATGAGTATCACTTTTTTGGCAGCTGACATGCCTGTTTATTTTTGTTTAACTTGGCTTTTTATCATTCTGCATTAAAATATTAAAAGCAGGGCTTTTTTTCAGGGGTACTCGCCGGTACGCAGTACCCGCACCTCACCACTCAGTACTGGCACCTAACCACCAGCCCAAACTAACTGGAGAGGGCATGATGCTCCTCCCTCCTGCAGTGGCAGGCAGAGAATCGGAAGCGCTTGGTAGCTCATATTGCTCCTGAACACTTCCGATTGGCAGTGTAATGTAGGGACCGATAACCCCCCCTCTTCTCCCAGTGACGAGGGAGGGCTGGTTTAATAAAATCTCCCCTGTTTAAGTGCCCCAGCTCTGGCAGATGTGTGTAAACATGCTGCACCCCCCTCTCTCTGCAGCTGCTGAAACTTTGAACAGCATGGGGATGGGGTGCAGCATATTTACACATCTGCCAGAGCTGTGGATTGTCAGGCAAGTGGTGTGATCAAAGGAGCTGGCACTGTAAGGTGGTACAGGTGGCCGCCTAAGAGCACAATACCAGGATGGGGTGCAAAAAAAACTTGGATCCCTGGTCACTTGCCTTGTACAGGGATCCAAATTTTTAAACGATCTGCCTGGTGCTATGTCCCTGCTGCTCCTACTCTACGATGCAGCTGGTGCCCAGCGAGCTGCATTGTATCTGCCAGGTCAGAGCAGACTCCCCCTCCGTTGCTGGATAAGGAAGCCTAGGCTCTCCTCCTGGTCCCTTCCTCCTTGCTGGTGCCAGGCCCCCTCTGATGTCAAGAGGGCATGCCAAAAGAAGTCTACTGCCGCCTTATCCCCCAGCCTCCCCAGCAGTTCCAGACAGTGTGTGGTGCACCTTTTTAGAAGGTGGAAATTGAAGTCCTGGCTGCATTGCTCTGCAGGGACTCAGTGACAGGCAGGCCTCAGAACAAAGAAAAAAACTGCTGCTTCCAAATACACTTCAAAACGGCATTTAAAAATATCCGCTCAGGCAACACAGGTATGTTCACCTGGTCCTGCTGTTACCACCATGTGGGGGTGTTCTCAAGGTCCAACACCCTCTCATTGGAATCCCCCAATATTATTCAAACAGTACTTGGTGGATAGTGGAGATTCATTGCTGTGGAGCTCATACACATTGTGCATTACTTTGAGTTTCATTACTGTGGTGCTCACAAATGCTAGGGGATTATCCACTCAGTGCCAGCGTTGCAAAAAACTGCTAACTGTACTGCAATACAGACTTTTCTTGCAACAGAAACACTTACTGGATAACCCCCCCTAGGGTTACAACAATAGCTGTAGTTAATTTAAAGGAACACAGTATTAAAAAATATGGTTCCCTTTTATAGTGTCTTCCTTTTAAGTGAGCTACAATTATTGTTTATTGGGACAAGAAAATAGTCATCTGGTTTTCCGTGGGTGTGAGTACCCCACCTATTTTTCGCGAAAAAAAGCACTGATTAAAAGTATCAAATTCTCAATGAATTTGTACCTGTCCTAACACAGTGGATAAGCAAGGTAGACTATAGTGCTAAAAACTAGGGGCAGATAAGTGCTTAAAATTGTAGCTTGGCATTTATGATCCTCTAGGCTCACTGGTGCAACAGATTCATTTTGCACTCTTCTATAAAGTAGTTTTTTATCTTTTTTTACTTGACTTATGGATCACTCAATAGGGATATGAAATCTATAGGAGGTGCATAATTACTTATTAAAAGCTTGAAAAAAATAAGCCTACTGCTGACTGGGAGTCATGTTTTATTTCTTGAAACCACACATGCACAGACTGAAAAGAACCATTTTTGGATGTGGAGGTATGGACTGAAATGTATAGCCACGCATGGATCTTCTTTTATACAAAACCTGACATACATACACAAGAAAAGATTGAGCCTCAAGACACGTAACAATGATCTGCTGTCTGTAGCTCTCCTGGGCCTGGTTGTTCAGATTTGTGAGGTCAGCCTGTTTTTACCACAGGAGCTGATGGCATGTGTATGCCCCAATTATAGCCTAAAGTAAACTGAGCTGTCTATATCCTTTGGCATTCCCATACATAGCTTCTGAGCTCACTGCAAACTCAGCCATTCCATGCTTCCTAGAGAACAGGAGGGCCTTCCCATACATGGCTGGCTGTGTTTTAACCTCTGTCCCATGCCTTACTTTCTCGTTCCATAAACATTTACCACTTTATGTAAAATGTTGCATTATATGCACAAGCACACACCTGCTAATAGCAGGTAGAGCACCAACTTACCAGTATTCTAAAATCCAGAAGACTCCAACCTGGTGTGTGTGTGTGTGTGTGTGTGTTCCAGTTCCATTTAACTGTTGCCTTGCAAGGGTGGCCACCGAAACAATGCCTGCTTTTGCCTGTCACGGTTTAAATGAAACTTAGCCAGAATGTTTGGATATGGTTTACTTATGGCTCTTGTGCCTTAAACTCGGAGATTGCCATCGGTTCTGTTACCACATAAAGGAATGATCGGAACAAGCACGCCAGTCAGCAGAATAGTGATTCCATCTGTTTTAATTCTCTCCAACTAATGTTTTTTGTTGGTTTGGTTTAGGGCCCAAGTGACTCTTAATAATTTTGTTAGTGAAAATTTGTCACAGGTCTGACCAGAACCCCCCCCCTTCCTTTTAACACCTATCGCTAGGGGTGGCCCTTCCATGCGCCATATTACAAAGTTGGCGCTAACTTAACCAGGGCTGTTGTTAACTTAACCTCCATAGGCTATAATGGCTTTGGTTTCAGTTTACAACTGCTCTGGTTAAGTTAGCACCAACTATGTAATATGGTCCCATGTGCGCTACGGAGCGTGCAAATTGGCACATTCCAGGCAGGACACAGTGGACTTTAGCAACACAAATTCATTTTTGCTTCCTATACATGCCGTCACCTCCCGCTGCTCACCCTACGACCTCCATTTCCCATAAATCACTCTATTCTATTGTGGAATGATGTGTCATCTCTTCACCCAGTGGGGGGATATGGAATTACGTCTCAGCTTTTTTATTTTTCCTTCAGAAAACATTGAAATATTTATAGAAAATATGAAACCTGGAGTATCAAGCTTAATTATACTTAAAAACTGATCGTTTTTGGTATTGAGTGGTATAGGAAGTGCTTTAACCTCTCCAGAAATGTTCTAAATCAGCACTTTATCAACGATGGTATGTATGCTGCCATTAAGACATTCATTGGCTGTGCCGAGCGTATGAAACAGATTTGCAGATTCTGGTACACCCGTTCAGGTTTGTTACATACCCTATAGTGAGAATGTCATTTGTTTCGCCATAAACACATTTTGTGGCACGTGGCAGCATTCTAATTAAACATACCTAATTTATTAACCTGTTTATATTCATAGCAACATTTTCTCTTGCACTTTTTGTTGTGGATAATTATTACTGAAAGTTAAGGAATTGAATGAGTTTTTTGCCAAAAAATGCAAAACAAAGTGTTGTATTTGAGGGTTTTAATTTCTATTATACATGTGCTATCTAAACTGGTTTCCCTGGATCTAATGATTTAAGAAAGTGTCAAGACAACACCTGCTTCATGCATCATGGCCTATGTAGTAATAATCCATTCATAGCTGCAAATGCTGGAGAAAGCTTCCAGTGACTATGGAGTCCAGGAGATGCCATGATGCACACTGAAATGACAGCAGTGGGCAATTTTAAAAGTAGAAGCAGGGAATTTTGCCGTGGCAACCGGGATAGACTATTAATATAACTTGCAGGATTATTCAGAGAGCGGTGAAAATTCTAGGTCAAAATAGCTGATTTGGAAAGTGATGAATGGGAGAATTTTTCTTGTTTGGATATTTTGACCTAGAATTTTCACTTCTCCAGTCATTCTCCTGGTTTTCACCGCTCTCTAAATAACCCTGTAAGACTCTCAATGCAGATTCTACATAACCTCTCACTGCAGGTAGTAAATGTATTTATTGAAGACTTTGTGCAAGGGTGTCCTGGCTAGCAGCATCTTCCAGAATCCAATGTAGGGACTTGGGGGGTGTAAAGAATGGTGGGTGAAAAGGTAAGCCTGACAGCTTGTTATGGATTGCCATGGCCCAAGATGGGTGCTTTAAAAAAAGTGAAGTAATCCTAGCATAAGCACATGAACAAGTATTTTAGCTGCATCTTGTGCTAGAAAAAGATGGAGGCAAGCCATGACTTTCAGCTGACCAGAACAAGATTTGAGTAAAGTCAAGGCCTAGTGCTGCCAACGCAAACACCTTGATGTGCCGACCAGCTGAGTGTTCCATTATTATTCAAAGGAATTGAAAATTGGATATTCTTTCAAGGTGAGACATTCAGGTGTAAGAATTTTCAGTGTCAAGAAATGGGAAGACCTCTTTAGTCAGAGGCATTTAACACTTTCAAAGCATAAAAGTGAAGACCTTTCTGTTTGGGTGTCATTGGTGTGTATGTAGTACTGACATCCAAATCGACGATTGCTGATCAAGACTTTATAGTTAGAAAAACAAGCCCTGAACCTAGTGACGCCCTCCAAGACAGATGCTGGGAAGGTGATACTACCAGAAAAGAGACCTGGAATGTTAATATGAAAACAAAAGGGCAGCAGTCTGAAGACTTGTCACAAATGGTTTGTAGGAAGGAATCACTAACTGTATCAAGACCATGAGGTCAAGGGAAAAAATCTTGGACTCTTAGTGCGCTCGTCTGACGTCGGCCTTAATCACAGCCATGTGTGCCCGTACTGACATGCTTACCAGCGTCCATCGCAGCGTTGTGACACTGCAACGGGGCTGGTCACACACTTGTGCGCACACACGAAATGTGCGTACAACAAGCATCCGTTATCCAAGCCTCTCCGTCAAAATGCTAGGACGCGCATTGACAGAGCTGTAAAGCGCGATTCTCCATAGGAGGATCTCGCCTTGCAACGCTGTGTGCACTGCGTGTGCTCAGCGATGAAGCCAGACGGGCATCAAGTGGAAGGAACGTCCACTCTCAGACGTTCCTTCCGCTCTCCAAAGACTCGCTTCTGACAAGAGCCTAATTACGGATATATAATACAGATCCATGGTCAACCCAGTGAGGATTATAATGTGGGTCTTTATTGGAGAAGAGAAACCTGTTTCACCCTCACATGAACTTAATCATGCCAATACCAGTGATATCCAAAGGAATAAGGTCATGTGAAGCTGAAACACTAGTTTTTGATGGTCTCTGATCAAATCAAAAACTGCAGTGTTTGAGCTTCACATGACCTTATTCCTTCTGATACCACTGGTATTGGCATGAAGTCCATGTGAGGCTGAAACAGCTTTTTCTTCTCCAATAAAGACCCACATTGTCGGCACTGGGTTGCCCACTGGCCTGTATTTTATATTGGTATATTTGGGAGAAGTGGAGCACTGGCTGGCCGTTAGGGGCTCTAGGTGTGCTCTGCTTTACTGTAAAAATTGTCACAAGTAGTTTCACCAATTAAATCTCATATTTAACCGTTGCTTCAAAATGAAGTTAAAAACATCAAGGATTTTTACTTGGCTGCCATCGTGTTTTAGGAATTGTTTGAATAATCAGATATTACTCCCGTATAAAGGTCTTAACACATATGCCCTTTTTTTCTCTTCCAGATTTCCAAAGCCCTGAAAACCTTGCAAGAGCTTGACATTTCATTGGATATTCTGGTGGTAAGAGTTAGGCTAGGGTCAAACGAAAGCATTTTTACACGCGAACGTAAAAAAAGTGCGTCCAAACGCATTGACGTATTTTTTCACAGAATACGTGAAAACGGTCATACGATGCGCATTTTCCTGCGTGATTTTTTTTACAGATCCAAACCAGGAAACTTTGGGTGTCTGGACGTTATGTTGGCCGGACATGAGCAGGGTCTGACGTCTCCAAATCTCACACACACCGCTAGCGGACGCAGCGCACTCAGTACGTCAGTACTAGCGGTTCTGCGTTCTCGAAAAAATGCGTTAATTTTCCACTTGCGTTGCGCAGCCGGATGTTCGTGCGACCGTACTTCGTATATTGGCTGTCATTGCCCATCATTTGCTGCTAGTGCGGCCGTAATTAAGTGCGCCAGAACACACATTAAAAGTGCACTGGTCTGACCCCAGCCTTAGATATACGGGAGTCTGTACCAGCATACAGGCTTGATACCAGACCAGGCCCGGATTAAGATCTCTATGGGCCTGGAGTTTAATAGTTTGGGATTGTTTTGTAATTTACAATTTCTTGTTAAAAAAAAAAATGTGAAATGGGAATCTGTTACTGCATTTTTCTGAGAAAATGTACAATTTTAACCGAAAAATGAAATATTTCCCTTGTGTTTTGGAACATGTATTTTTACGTACGACTATAACCATGGACCTTGCTCCCAGCGTGGGAAATGAGAAGGTGAGTAAAGGCAGTGACCTTGCTCATTTTATACATGACAAATGGACAATGCCATCACTTTGGAACTAAAAATAAAAAAATTATTTTAGTTTTTACATGGTCAGGTTTGGTATTAATGCAAAGGCTAGACTCTGTCCTGTCTGACACCTCACTTGACCTGTTGAGGTGTAAAGATTAGTGACGCAGGGGTCCAAAGTTCCCCGCGGTGGTTTAGGTTTTTGTAACCATTTGTAACAATGGATTTTAGCATCACCTCCACATTTGTTGGTGACATGAGAAATGTGATGGTTAGTGGAGCATCATTGTTTACTTTATAATTGAAAAATATTACTGTTGGAAAGAAAAAGTGAAATTATTTTTTTTAATCAAAACCTCGTCATGTTTGGTATCATTGGAAAGGCCATACCCTGGCCGTTCCCGTGATGCCTGATTTGACCCTGTAGCTTCTATGAAGTTGGAGATACAGGGGTCCAAATGCAGACCATTATCCTTTCTCTGGACCTGGAGCTGCTGCACCATCTGCCCCTATGTTAATCCGGCCCTGTAATAAACTATACCTTACATTTGCCTAATTTACAGTGGGGAGGTCCTGATTTATGGGCTGTCCTAACGAGCTGCACCGTTCATTTGTAAACTCCGTGTGGCCACCCTGTGCATTGTTGGCTTAAAGGGATACTCTAAGCAACATGACCACCTAAGCTATTTTAGGTGGTCATGATGCCCGGAGTATCCTGCCCTGTCTCCCCTCCCTCCGCTCAGCCGTTCAGCTGAAAATAGCTGAGAGGCGGAGAAGTTTACTCCACCCTCCCAGCTGTCAGTCAGCAGAGCGGGAATCATATTTCCCGCTTCTGCAGACTTTTGCCGAGTAGGAGACGTCATCGCGCTTTCAGCGCGATGACGTCTCCAACTCACCGCAGAAGCTGGCGGCTCCCTCCTGAGGGTTAGTGTTGCGCGCATCCTCTGGCGCGCAACACTAATCCTCAGAGGGAGCCGGGAGGAAGCCTGCCGATTGGCTGGCTTATGTGAGAGGCGCGCATGCGCGCTTCTCACGTAAACCAGAAGCCAAGAAGGACGGGAGCGGAAGAGGAGGGAGGGGAGTATAAAAAATAAAAAAACGCCGCTGGAAACAAGAGGATTTTAGGGTAAGTATTACAGTTACAAGAAAAAAACACGAAAGATTTATTAAGGGGATAGGTTAAAATAAAAAGCGGGGGGGTGATTTTTTTTGAGGTAGAGTGTTCCTTTAACTCACAGGTTACCTTTAGCAGGGCAGCCACTTCCTGAAAGGCTGTACGCACAACCCCAAAAAATCCTGGATGAATGTTCTATCTAGGCATGTAGCTCTTATATTTAATATTGAAAGGGGCTCAAAGAGGTTGGGGGGGGGAGTGACATGGCCTGCATAAATGCATTCTCTAATGGTACAGGAGCTGCTTATGGGTATCTTTATGCAAAATGGAGGGGTCTCATGGTGTCCTGTACTTGAGGGGCTTCTTCATTTCTGGCAGTGCAGGGGGTTGCTCTCCACTAACTAAAGATTTCATTTGTCAACATGTCAACGTGGTCTGCACTGCCACTTCAGAAAATATACACGTAATTATACAATTACCATGTTGACAAATGAAATCTTTGCATGCTGCTTGGTACACCCAGTTTCCCTGGTCTCATAGTACTTCATGCAGAGTTGGACAAGAAAAGTAAACGTGTAGGTATTGAAAAAGGAAAATAATCTGTGAATCCACCTTGGTTAGTGAATTGATTTTCCTAACGGTAGTGTGGATTTTGCAACCTTCAGTGCAGTTTTCAAACACTAATCACTCGTCACATCCACATTCATTTTCCAATTTCTATTAATTGTGGATGTTGAATGCTGTTCTTCGGATAAGTTTGTTTTCTGAACGTTCATGGTGCTTGAAGGGACATGTCCGGACATCTAGGTTGAGGATTTTCTATGGAACAGGACAGCTAGGAGTAGATGAACAGTCCCAAATAAAATGCCCTTTAAAACTACTCATTTTATTTCTTTCTAAAGGAAACTGGAATAGGAAAGATTGTGAATGGCTTTCGAAAAAACTATGATGTGGGAGATATTGCGAAAGCAATTGTTCATCAATGGAAGAAGCTTGTTCCTGATAAAGAACCCAAAATGTATGTAAATTATTAATGGTACAGCAAAAATCCATGTGGAGGGACTAATGGTGTATGAATGGTCAGGAAAATGAATCTGGCATTACCTGATATTGGTCCCATCCCAGTGAATCACAAAGGAACGTGCTCTCAATTTCTCCTGACCTATGTTGTGTAGTAGGATTATTCATGACGGGAAGCCACAGATCTATCAAATATTAAAACCTAATTTGCTTGTTGTTAGTTTTGTACAAATCCAGTTTAAAGTAATTTCAATGACCCTATATAAATTAAAGATACAGACTGATATCTTTTACTGCCTTAATATTTTTTTTCTGAAAATACTTTTTTCTTTTAGACCTTGATGAACTCACTTTCATTACATAAATAACTTTCTCAAGGCAAGAAGTTCATAAAACAATCCCTCAAACCCTTATATATATATATATATATCTATATCTATATCTCTCCTCTTAAATGAAAAAAACACAGCTGATCCAAATTAATTCTGATCCGCCCCTTGTTCAATGGTGTCTGACATAATTTCCAGTTCCTGCCACCATATTTGTAGTTCTTTCAAGGTTCCATTGGATATTGACTACAAAATGATGCAATTCCGGTTCCTGCCACCATATTTGTAGTTCTTTGGTTTCGGGCAGAATTATACGGAGATCTTTCAGAACTCTGGAATATTGGTATAATTAAAAAAAAATAATCAAACCGGATGCTAATGCATGAATATATTCTAAAGGGAGAGGATATAATAAAAAGCACGAACACTTTTAATAAAACGCTAAACAATACAAGTAAAACCTGAGATTTATAATTATATACAGGTTTAGATTTCAGGTTTTACTATTATTATTTATTTATAAAGCGCCAGCATATTCCGCAGCGCTGTACAATAGGCACAGTATAGACATTGTTACAATACAATACATTGAAATTGTATTGTTTAAAGTGTTCATGGTTTTTATTATATCCTCTCACTTTATATTTTCTAAAGGATTTTACCAGGAAGGATACATTGATATTAATATCAATTAATATGAATATATTAGCATCCTAGATTATATACCAAGGTATATGGGAGCGCATACAAACATATATATACAAACAACAATAAATATGGTGTATAAATATCACCAAACGATGATTGGTTGAAGCACAGATGGATGAATAGTCCGTAAGTCCTATGAGAAGGAAGAAAGACCATCGCGTAATATGTACTATTAGGTGAATGGGTACACGCCAGAGCCGTAGCTAGCTCCTTTTGCACCCGAGGCAAAAACAGAAAATTGTCCCCCCCCCCATATAATTTTATCCCCTTGTCCCCGACCAGTGGTGCAGTGCTAAGCTCCTGGATGCTCCCTGCGACCAGAAGCAGTGGATCGGACCACCCTTTTGCGCTGTGGGAGGAAAGTATGTTTTTTTTTTTTTTCTTTTGGGGTTCCAGCTGGTGCTGACTGATTCTGCAGAAGCAGCATCAGTTAGCACCAGCGTCTAGCTAACTTTTGTAGCTATGGTGGGATGGTATTCAGCGTTAGGACTTTGTAATCGTAACGCTATTTACTCTTTGCGCTCCCCATGTTAAGTATAGTGAGCGCAAAGTACAGTAACCTCGCGCTGAAAAGCACAATCTCCTGGATTTTTTAACCTGTTACCGTTCAGATTGTAATATGAGGGTCCTGTGCTAGGATGTGATATGGGCAGCATACAGTAACCTCATTTAACCTAGCACCAACGCTCACATGTGTGAGTGCTAGCGTTGAGGTGATGGGGCCCTACATACATAGTGCATGCACAAATACAGTACACACAGAATACATGCACGTATAGCAAAAGAACATTTAGCATAATATACGCAGCACTGAGCCCCCAGTTCACATGGATAGAATTGCCCCCAGTTCACATGGATAGAATTGCCCCCAGTTCACATGGATAGAATTGCCCCCAGTTCACATGGATAGAATTGCCCCCAGTTCACATGGATAGAATTGCCCCCAGTTCACATGGATAGAATTGCCCCCAGTTCACATGGATAGAATTGCCCCCAGTTCACATGGATAGAATGGCCCCCAGTTCACAGGGATAGAATGGCCCCCAGTTCACAGGGATAGAATGGCCCCCCCAGTTCACAGGGATAGAATGGCCCCCCCAGTTCACAGGGATAGAATGGCCCCCCCAGTTCACAGGGATAGAATGGCCCCCCCAGTTCACAGGGATAGAATGGCCCCCAGTTCACATGGATAGAATTGCCCCCCAGTTCACATGGATAGAATTGCCCCCAGTTCACATGGATAGAATTGCCCCCCAGTTCACATGGATAGAATTGCCCCCAGTTCACATGGATAGAATTGCCCCCAGTTCACATGGATAGAATGGCCCCCCAGTTCACATGGATAGAATTGCCCCCCAGTTCACATGGATAGAATTGCCCCCAGTTCACAGGGATAGAATTGCCCCCAGTTCACATGGATAGAATTGCCCCCAGTTCACAGGGATAGAATGGCCCCCCCAGTTCACAGGGATAGAATGGCCCCCCAGTTCACAGGGATAGAATTGCCCCCAGTTCACATGGATAGAATGGCCCCCCAGTTCACATGGATAGAATTGCCCCCAGTTCACATGGATAGAATTGCCCCCCAGTTCACATGGATAGAATTGCCCCCCAGTTCACAGGGATAGAATTGCCCCCAGTTCACAGGATAGAATTGCCCCCCAGTTCACAGGGATAGAATTGCCCCCAGTTCACATGGATAGAATGGCCCCCCAGTTCACAGGGATAGAATTGCCCCCAGTTCACAGGGATAGAATTGCCCCCCAGTTCACAGGGATAGAATTGCCCCCAGTTCACATGGATAGAATTGCCCCCAGTTCACAGGGATAGAATTGCCCCCAGTTCACATGGATAGAATTGGCCCCCCCAGTTCACATGGATAGAATTGCCCCCAGTTCACAGGGATAGAATTGCCCCCCAGTTCACAGGGATAGAATTGGCCCCCCAGTTCACATGGATAGAATTGGCCCCTTCACAGGGATAGAATTGGCCCCCCAGTTCACAGGGATAGAATTGCCCCCAGTTCACATGGATAGAATTGCCCCCAGTTCACAGGGATAGAATTGCCCCCAGTTCACAGGGATAGAATTGGCCCCCCAGTTCACATGGATAGAATTGCCCCCAGTTCACATGGATAGAATTGGCCCCCCAGTTCACATGGATAGAATTGCCCCAGTTCTCATGGATAGAATTGCCCCCAGTTCACATGGATAGATTGCCCCAGTTCCATGGATAGAATTGCCCCCAGTTCACATGGATAGAATTGCCCCCCAGTTCACATGGATAGAATTGCCCCCAGTTCTCATGGATAGAATTGCCCCCAGTTCACATGGATAGAATGCCCCCCAGTTCACATGGATAGAATTGCCCCCCAGTTCACATGGATAGAATTGCCCCCAGTTCACATGGATAGAATTGCCCCCAGTTCACATGGATAGAATTGCCCCCAGTTCACATGGATGTTGCCCCCAGTTCACATGGATAGAATTGCCCCCAGTTCACATGGATAGAATTGCCCCAGTTCACATGGATAGAATTGCCCGCCCAGTTCACATGGATAGAATTGCCCCCAGTTCACATGGATAGAATTGCCCCAGTTCACATGGATAGAATTGCCCCCAGTTCACAATGATAGAATTGCCCCAGTTCACATGGATAGAATGCCCCGAGTTCACATGGATAGAATTGCCCCCAGTCACATGATAGAATTGCCCCCAGTTCCATGGATAGAATTGCCCCAGTTCACATGGATAGAATTGCCCCCAGTTTCACATGGATAGAATTGCCCCCAGTTCACATGGATAGAATTGCCCCCAGTTCACATGGATAGAATTGCCCCCAGTTCACATGGATAGAATTGCCCCCAGTTCACATGGATAGAATTGCCCCCAGTTCACATGGATAGAATTGCCCCCAGTTCACATGGATAGAATTGCCCCCAGTTCACATGGATAGAATTGCCCCAGTTCACATGGATAGAATTGCCCCCAGTTCACATGGATAGAATTGCCCCAGTTCACATGGTAGAATTGCCCCCAGTTCACATGGATAGAATTGCCCCCAGTTCACATGGATAGAATTGCCCCCAGTTCACATGGATAGAATTGCCCCAGTTCACATGGATAGAATTGCCCCCAGTTCACATGGATAGAATTGCCCCCAGTTCACATGGATAGAATTGCCCCAGTTCACATGGATAGAATTGCCCCCCAGTTCACATGGATAGAATTGCCCGCCCAGTTCACATGGATAGAATTGCCCCCCCCCAGTTCACATGGATAGAATTGCCCCCCCCCAGTTCACATGGATAGAATTGGCCCCCCAGTTCACATGGATAGAATTGGCCCCCCCAGTTCACATGGATAGAATTGGCCCCCCCAGTTCACATGGATAGAATTGGCCCCCCCAGTTCACATGGATAGAATTGCCCCCCAGTTCACATGGATAGAATTGGCCCCCCCAGTTCACATGGATAGAATTGGCCCCCCAGTTCACATGGATAGAATTGGCCCCCCAGTTCACATGGATAGAATTGGCCCCCCCAGTTCACATGGATATAAGAATTGGCCCCCCCCAGTTCACATGGATAGAATTGGCCCCCCAGTTCACATGGATAGAATTGGCCCCCCAGTTCACAGGGATAGAATTGGCCCCCCCAGTTCACATGGATAGAATTGGCCCCCCAGTTCACATGGATAGAATTGGCCCCCCCAGTTCACATGGATAGAATTGGCCCCCCCAGTTCACATGGATAGAATGCCCCCCCCCCCAGTTCACATGGATAGAATTGGCCCCCCCAGTTCACATGGATAGAATTGGCCCCCTCTCAGTTCACATGGATAGAATTGGCCCCCTCTCAGTTCACATGGATAGAATTGGCCCCTCTCAGTTCACATGGATAGAATTGCGCCCCTCCCCGGTCTCATGGATGTGCGCCCCCTCCCAGGTCTCATGGATGTGCGCCCCCTCCCAGGTCTCATGGATGTGCGCCCCCTCCCAGGTCTCATGGATGTGCGCCCCCTCCCAGGTCTCATGGATGTGCGCCCCCTCCCAGGTCTCATGGATGTGCGCCCCCTCCCAGGTCTCATGGTGTGCGCCCCTCCCAGGTCTCATGGATGTGCGCCCCTCCCAGGTCTCATGGATGTGCGCCCCCTCCCAGGTCTCATGATGTGCGCCCCCTCCCAGGTCTCATGGATGTGCGCCCCCTCCCAGGTCTCATGGATGTGCGCCCCCTCCCAGGTCTCATGGATGTGCGCCCCTCCCAGGTCTCATGGATGTGCGCCCCTCCCAGGTCTCATGGATTGTGCGCCCCTCCCAGGTCTCATGGATGTGCGCCCCCTCCCAGGTCATATGGATGTGCGCCCCCTCCCAGGTCTCATGGATGTGCGCCCCCTCCCAGGTCTCATGGATGTGCGCCCCCTCCCAGGTCTCATGGCCTATGGAGAGATTAGTATAGCCTGCACCAGCTAGCGGGGCAGACTGAATGCATTACCTCCAGGGAACACATTTTATTCCCTTGCTGAACGTCACCTGATTTAGCCCACTTGCTGTAAAATAAGATATTTTGATTTTAAGTAAAATAGGAGATACGAACACAACGCCGAGTGTGGGAGAATCTGGATTCTACGAGGTGGGACCCCCTCAGACGATAAGAGGTCCTAAGCGCCTATTCAAGAACCTCCTCTTGGTGTTGCTGTATGTGAGTGTGCCTCTTTTGTTCATAACTCTTTCCAATTTGAGTCACAGAACTTTACTATGTACTCCTCGCTCTCCTTTTGAGATACACTCCTCACCATAAAAAGGAATCGTTGCATGGGAAGAGTCCCCCATAAGTGATTTAAAGGCGTACATTTGGTGTCTTGAAGACTCCCCATTTGTGAGTGCTATTTACAAGCTGCATGTACCCATTCACCTAATAGTACATATTACGCGATGGTCTTTCTATCTTCCTTCTCATAGGACTTACGGACTATTCATCCATCTGTGCTTCAACTAATCATCCTTTGATATTTATACACCATATTTATTGTTTGTATATAGGTTTGTATGCGCTCCCATATACCTTGGTATATAATCTATACTAGCTAGGAGTGGAGGATACACTGATCTGGTGAGCTGCAACTCAGATTGATCCATTCCGACCGACATTTAAGTATCTAGCGCTTATACACTCACACTTTTTTTAAAGTTTTTTTTGATATTTTATTAGCATCCTGTTAGGCTAGAGGAGATATTTTTTTTTTTTAATTATACCAATATTCCAGAGTTCTGGAAGATCTCTGTATAATTCCACCCAAAAAACCTCAAAGAACTAAAAATATGGTGGCAGGAACCAGAATTGCATCATTTTGCAGTCAATATCCAGTGGAACCTTGAAAGGACTACAAAATCGCACCAGGAACTGGAAATGTATCATCTTGCAGCTAACATCCAGTGACCCTTCAAAAGAACTACAAATACAGTGGCAGGAACTGGAAACTGTCAGATTCAATTTGGATCAGCTGTTATTTTTGTTTGTTTTTTTGAGGGTATATATGTAAAAGGGTTTGGATTGTTTTATGGACTTTTGCCTTGAAAGTTACTTTTATGTAACAAAATTTTATATATGCAGTTCTGCCCTATTTTTTTTCATTTGTCTTACAGTGAGACTCTATATATTCTTATTTAGACATTTTGATATAGTCCATCTCCTCCTAAAAATCTAATATCTCTAATAGATCCTGCTCCATATCCCTTGCTGTTAATTCCTCCTCTCCAATGCCTCGGTCAATCTGCTCTAAACGATCTCTAACTCCTCAGTGAGTAAATATTATCACCTACACACAGGTGACACTGAAATTTACTTCTCCATTCCTGATCTCTCGCATTCTGTTCTGACATATTGATATTCAGGTAGTGCAAGGCCATCCAGGAAGAGATTCCAGTCACTGACCTAAAACAGAACTCCTAATCTCCCCCCTCCCATCTCAGATTTCTAACTTTTTCTTTAACTGTTGTTACTGTATCCTAATCCTTCCCTCAGCCCAAATCCGATGCCTCGGAGTGACTCTTAACTTCAGTCATTCCTTCAACCCACACATCAAATGACACCTAACTGTACATACTCGCCACCCAGGACATACTTGAAAACAAGAGAAATCTCAATGTATCCGTTCCTGGTAAAACCCTTTCTCAAAAACAAATTACGCTCTATTTCCAAAACGTTCATTTGACTGCTGACGCCACCAAGGAGCTTATCTACACTCTTTTAAGCTTCTGCCTAGACTACTGCAATAATGTCGTGACTTGCCTTCCTTCCCCTTTTAAACGCCTCAGCCTGGCTTATCCATCTCACCAACTGCTGTCTCTGCTGTTTTTCTGTGAATCCCTACACCGGCTCCCCACCACAGCAGAATTAAATTCTAACTACTCAAGCTGACCTACAAGGCCCTCACTAACTCTGCTCCCCACTACCTGTCTGCACTAATCACAAAATTCACCCCAGCTCTCCCCAAAGACCCAACAATGACCTGCTCCTGGCATCCTCAATTGCCTATTCACATGCCAGGCTGCAAGACTTTCTCGTGCAGCACGGACACTAAACGACTCCCTTGCAATATCCCCAATCTGGCTTCTTTTTTAAATCCTCCCCAAAGACACTTATGTTCGGTGAAGTCTACCACCTAACTTAGACCTACACAACAACAATCCACTTCTCTATAACATTCTCATCATTGCAGTCTTCCCCTTTTGTTTCTCAACCCTTCACCCATCAAGATTGTAAGTTTCCAGGGGAATAGGTTCCTCACTTTCTCCGGTATCGGTTAGTGATATATTGACTTTTTGGTGTATTGTAGAATTGTCTTGTCTTTACCCATTGTAACTTTCGTACGGTGCTGCAAAATACGTTGATGCTTAATGGTCAACTAAAACATCTGGAGGTCATACTTGAAAACTAGAGAAATCTCAATGTACCCTTCCTGGTAAAATACTTTGCATGTATTTAAATAATAAAATAATAGTAATTGGCTTATTTGTATACTTCTAGTGTAAACCTTTTTTTGTTGCATGCTTTTCTTCCTGGGAATAGTTCTGACCAGTTTCAGATCTCACAATTGCTTATAATTTTCTAAAATTCCCATTTTCAACAGTGATGAGAAACAAAAACTTGATAACATATCTGAAGAGAAAAGGTTGCATTGCCCAGTTCCAAAAAAGACTGAAGGTGTTGAAAACCGATCGTCTTCTGAATTTGCCAAACCATCAATGTCCTGTAAGATGGAAAAGAACATGACTAAAAATCACCCTGAGAAACCATTAAATTACATCAAACGGCAAAAGCCTGAAAAACATCACTCAAAAGATAAAGATTCAAAAATTGTAGATTGCACGGAGCATAAAATAGAAAATGATTCATCTTCACCTGTTGACAAGAAAAAGAGAACTTGTTCTGATAAGGGCAAAAAGGTTGACAAGAATACTCCGAATCCAAAAAGCGATGCACAAAACTGCACAAACGAAAATTCTGATGGAAAATCCAATGCCAAGAATAATCCTGATGAAGGGGATTCTGATACACCTTCAATGTCCTTTGAATCTTATCTTAGCTATGACCTGGTTTCAAATAAGCGGAAAAAGAGAACCTGCCCAAGTGAACCACCTAGAAAGGTTCCAATCTGCAAACAGTACTACAATGCTGGTTTGGTGAAAACTGAAACTTCCCCCACAGTTTCTATACAGAAAAGTGTAGAAGCTGTTGTAGAAAATGTCATCCCTGTGAATGCGGTAAGCAGATAAGGGCTACAGTCTAATTGTTTCTTATGATTTTCCTGAATAAATTTTCCAATTGAGACTAAATGATGCCTGTTTCTCCTGTCTATTGGGTAGCTGATAAATTTAGTCACTCCAGGCCATCAGTGGACATTTTGTGCTCCCATTCAGTCACGAACGTCTGTCTACTTCCACCTAAAAACCTTGCAGGCATCCATCCCTTTCTTAATCAGGACTCTACTAAAATGCTCATTCAAGCTTATCTCCTGCCTTGACTGCTGTAACATCCTTCTCTCCTAGCCTTAAAAGATCCCAGATTCTCCCTCTGCAGTCTTTTATGAACGCCTGTGCCAGACTCATACCTCTCACACTTCACCCCTTTGTCAATCTCTGCACTGGCTCCTGGTTTCCTTTTTATAATCCACTTAAATACCCGTGCTCACGTACAAATCTCTCCATAACCGCACCCCTGACTACATTGCCTCCCTTATTAGCAGGTACATCCCGACCACTTGGCGTCAGATCATTGGCCTAGCTATCAGTTCCTTGTACCCGCACCCCCAACTCCCGCCTTCAAGACTTCTCCCGAGCTGCCACCTTTCAATGGAACTCCCTCCCCGTAACAGACTCTCCCTGTCTTTCCAGTCCTTCAAGAAGTCTCTGAAATCACTTTACTTTTTGGAGTGAGATAATAGGCTTCTCTAATCTATTGTTTATTTATTGCTCCTTCCCACCCAGCCCACATGTACCCCACTAATTCTTGTACTCTATTCATCCTCACCTAATGTGTCGCCCCTCTCCTTGGATTGTAAGCTCTCGGTGTGTTTCCCTTTTTGTACAGCGCTACGGAACTTGTTGGTGCCTTTATAGATGCTTGTAACTATGCTGGCCCCTAAATACTGACCAGAGTGGTTCATATCAGATTTAACCCCTTCCCGACTGCTGACATCCTGTGGGGAAATGCCCTTAACGACTGCGGACGTACTATGTATGCCACAGTCTAACTGCCCTCCCTATACTCAGCTCCTGCGGCGGTCTGGCCTGGCAGTCACGATGATGTAATTGCCAGGCTCCCCCCCCCCCAGTACCTGGAGTGAAAACTAGGGGAGGGGTTCCTTTTTGGAACCTTCGCCCTCTCACACCATTCCATGTACAAAAAAAGTACCACTGGAAATGGGAGTCGCTCCCTTTTCAGTGGTACCGGTCTTTAATCACTGCATTGCCAGATAGCAATTCGGCGCCAAATCCTGATTCAAACCCGCAAGCCTCCAGGTCACCCCCCCCCACCCACTGACAAAGTCACCATATGTGCGATGATGTCAGTTAACCCCCTAGCTGCCAAGTGGAGATACGTGGGCCTGAAGGACCACTGTATCTCCCGATCCGTGGCAGCTAGATGGACGTGTTTATCAGTGGAAAGGACTGACCTTTCCAATGATATCAAACATGACTAGGTTTGGTGTTTTAAAAAATAGTTTGTTTGTTTTTTTTTTTTTTTTGAAGAAAAAAAAATTGTCGGGTTAATAAAATAGGACTTAAGCTGGCATTTAAACATGAGCATAAAAACTGTCAATGCGCTCAGTGCACATATGAAATGGCTCAGTGAAGGAATTAAAAAGCAAAAACATGTGTAAATTGGGTATTTCTAATCTCCGGACAAAATTTTGAACTATTTAGGCTGGTGTCAGACGAGCGTATTTGAAGAGCGGAAGGAACGTCCATGAGTGGAAGTTCCTTCCACTCGATGCCCTTCTGGCCACTTCGCTGAGCTCACTCAGTGCTGCAAAGCGCGATCCTCCTATGGAGAATCACAATTTGCAGCCTCGTCAACACACATCCTAGTGTATCGACGGGAGGCTTTGATAACGGACGCTTGTTGCCCGTACATTTTGTGTGCGCGCACAAGCGTGTGATCGGCCTCATTGCAGTGTCACAATGCTGTGCTGGTAAGCATGTCAGTATGGGCACATAGTGGACTCATCTGACGCAGGCCTAAGCCGGGGTCTATTTTGGGATTAAATTTCAAAAGTGTTATTTTTTTAGTAAATTGTACAATGTGATCCAATTACTGGTATCTTTTTAGAAAGTCCATTTAATGGCAGGAAAATTATATCTAATGTGTGTGGGTTTCATAAACGAGTAAAAGGAAATTTTTACCTAAACACAAACTGCACAGAAACGTAAAATCAACGGAGGGCACTTTCAGACAGACTTTAGCAAAACCGCCCGTCACTATGGGGTTAAACCCATCCAAGAGCAGTTTAATTCATGAAAAAAATACCCCTAATTAAATAACAATGTTGGTGTAATGCCCTGCCAGTGAAAACCTCTCCGAAGGCTTGGTTTTTTTAAAAAAAAATTATTGGTAACATTTATTCAATCCATCAGTTTTCAGACTTCAATCAATGCACTACTTCTGCGATGAAGCAGAAGCAAGAAAAACCTGTGGCTTGGCAGTCAGGACGCGTTCAACGCTTGTCTGTCTATGACTTGTACTACATACAGTATATGATGCGTTTAGGAACTACACATCCCATGAGGCTAGTAATCTCAAAGGGACTAAGCATTATGGGTAATGGTTTCAAAACCTCTGCAGGACCATGGTGGTTGGCTCCTGATGTACAGGAATGGTTTGTGCGCTGATGTCACCCGGTCCCAGTCACTGCACATGCTCACAAAAGTGTATGCGGAGCCAGCTCAGAGCTGGTCCTGGGTGTGCAGCACCAATTGTTCAGTATGTAGAAGCGCTCACATACCTTGCATGAGAAAATTACACAAGTTATGAGCGCTGCCCAATTTCTTAGACGTTTTAGGGCCACCTGCATTTTGGAAGAGTGAGGAGCCCAGCACCAAGGGAGAAAAGGTGTTTGCACCTAATTAGGGTGACCATATTGGCAATGTTTAAAGGGACACATATTGCTTTATCATGCAGAGAGGAGCACAGGGAAAAGTTCTGCCCTGCAAAATGTATAATTCATATGCTGCAGGCAGTAAAACAAGGCAGGTCACCTGGGAGTCCTTTGATTTCTTACCTGCAGCATATAGATGCTGCGAGGTCACATTCTTCATGCTGTGCAGGAATTGGGTGTCCCTTTCAAACATGGCTGATGTGGTCACCCTACACCTAACTAAAACATGGTAAGTTTATTGTGCAGATGCTGTTGGCGGCATCTGCAATTATTGGAGGTGTGTGTCCAGGTTCAAAGTACCCATAACAGGCCAGATTAAAGATTGCTTTAGGATATGCTGCTCAGTGACTGAATTGTATGCTGAAAACTGCAATCATCTGTTCTGTGGATATCTTGACCTGGCCTCTTCGTGCTCCCTGACACAGGGTTGGGAAACGGTTTCTGCATTGCAGTCATTGTGTTCGCATCACTACAGGGAAGATGTTGCACACAGGGTACTTAAAGACTGCATTAGTCGGTGAGTGACTTGAAAATGTAAACTTAAAAAAAAAAAAAAAAACTCAAACTTCTTGGGCTGGCATCAGACGAGCGTAACGTCTGAGTGGACGTTCCTTCCACTCTACTCCTTTCTGGCCACCTCACTGAGCGCTCTCAGTGCGCTCAGCCCTGCAAAGCTTGATCCTCCTATGGAGAATCGCACTTTGCAGCCCCGTCAACACGCGTCCTAGCGTATCGACGGGGAAGCTTTAACGGACGCTTGTTGCGCGTGCATTTCGTGCGTGCGCACAAGCGTGTGACCAGCCCCGTTGCAGCGTCGCGACGGGCGCCAGTAAGCACGTCAGGACAGGCGCACATAGATCACTGACCTTAAACTCCAAAATATGGTTTGATGCAGACATTACAGGAATTATTGGTTGAACTTTTGTTGTAGGTTAAGAAGGTTTGTCTGGAAGATCTGCTAGATGTTCCGCTCCCCAAATTCTTGCCAGATTACGTGATCTCTCCTTCACCACCACACCAGACGGATGATAAAGGTAACACAGAATATTAAGCATCAAGGCCGTAATTCTGTACTTTGAAACATGAATGATTCTGCTGGAATGTTGTCTTAAGAGAATGTTATGAGGTGAGCTTGGGTCTATTGCTCTGAAGGCATTGTATTGACTAGCTCTCCTCCATGCTTGTATTCCCTAATCAAGCTGTCGGCGTGTACTGGCCATCGGGACTACCAGGAGATTCCCAATGGGTTTGCGTGTGCCTTTAACGTTTTGTAATAAATTTTTAAGTCTTTGTAGCACATTCATTTTTTTTTTTAAGACCATTTAACATTAATATTTTATTTTTGATGGACCTTTTCTATTCGACACAATTTTTTATTAATTTTAATCTATTAGAATCAGACTTTTTTTTTTTCGTTCAGAGAAATTTGCCAATGCCAATTCAGTGGTTATTGGTGGTTTTCACCTACAACCGATCACTGTGTTTTGCCAAAAATGGAGTCACCAAAGCAGTTAACATTCACTAAATGGTGAACTCCAATTTTGGCGCAATGGAATCCCTGAAGAGTGAACAAAGTCCCGAAATTGCATGCAATTTAAGGCTAATGTCAGACCAACGCAGTCTGAGCGCACTTTGCGTGTGCATAACGGACAGACTTACTGATGGAAGATACTGTAGACACCGCTGTCTCATTTTGTAAATGATAATTTGAAAATTATATGAAAAGACCTTTTGTGCATCAAGGTGCTGGACGTCGCAAATGCACTACGTCTGAGATCTCCTCACTCACACAGAATGCTGCGCGTCCGTCTAGTGGTTTTACGTTCTTGCCTAACTTGCGTCCATTTGCCACGTGCGTTCGCAGTTCGGTGCACACATACTTAGTGTGTGGGTCTCTGTTGCTCATGATTCTATGCTACGACGGATGTTAAACTGTGCGGCAACACTGACATGATCACTGCGTTTGTCTGACGCCGGCCTTAAATAACATAAAATGTTTTTCCTAAATGCCAATAAATCTAAACAAAATCTTTAGCTCCAGGACTCCATGTATACATATTGGAGTGGGCCAGTCTGGATTAAGTCCAGGGTGTATTTTTGGTTGGTTTATTTATTTTTTCTTGTCCCAGCCCTTCATGTTAACCCGGGTAGAGCTACTGTATGTGGGAAAAGTGGCACTGAATCACAGCTGGCAACTGGCTTTACAGCAGCATGGCTAGAATGAGATGTGATAGCGCCTGCAATACTAGGAAAAATGACGACCCAAATATCCAGTTAAATGGAAAGCACGGTGTGGTGTTCTTGAATGCCCTTGTGGCCAGTAATACCTGCTCAGGGCAGAAAGACAGAAAATAAACTACTGGAGGAGGGGTAACCAATATAACCTACGTAACAGAATATTTTGTTATTGACACTTAACTTTTTTGTGTTTACGACTTTTTTTTTTCTTCCACAAATCCCCTGGATTAGTTTGACCTTCTATGCAAATGACCATTAAAGGTTTACATTCAGTCGCTGATCTTAAGGGGTTAGTCACAAAACACCAAAATTTCAGAGCATTAATTCCCCTAAGGGTAACCGTAGTGAATCGAAGATGGACTTGAAGACCACCGAACTGCAGAGAAAACTCCAAATAGATGTTTAAACCAATAAAAATGTCTGTCTGAATAATAAAAACGTCCTCTTAAAAGATGAGGTCTGTTACAGAATAAACCTTTTTTTTAAAAAAGAATCAAATCTCGTAATAAAAAAATACAAAAGTTCCAAAAAATACTTTTTGCTGAAAATGAAAAGATTAGAACTTTTATAAAAAATAATCATTTTCACATTGAAACCTATCGGATTCCCTCGTTTAAACCTGTTGAACTGAAACCCTGATAATCAGTGCAGTTCAGACTAACTGCTCCAAAACTTCACTGTTCTGTTGCAAATTTGCCGCTTAGTGACTAACACGTTTGGTTAAAACGTTTGAGTCAACTTTGTAACACCTGAATATGGACTGAAATCTCGATCCCTAAAAAGTGATACTTGGGGTTTAATCTCAAAAGCCAACTAATGGCTCTTCTGGAAAGAAAGCTTGAACTTTGCACTGGCATAGGATTACTGTATCCATCTATGTGGAGAGCCTACCTGACCTTAATGTGCATTTTCATTGTAGTGAATGTTCCTGAAATGATTGACCTGGGAAATGAGAGCAGTGGCTTCACTGGACGCAGATTAAATTCAAAGATGCTGGTTTACTCTGGATCTAAAACCATTTATCTGCCAAAGATGCTCACGTTATATGCCCAATGCATACGTGTCCTCCAAAATAATATTGACTGTAAGTACTTTTGGTTATTCACATTTTGCTGCAAGGTGTAATCTAGACATGTGCACAGCACAAAATTTCGTTTTGAACTAATGAATTAGTCCTAAAATGCAATTAGTTGCTAAAGAAATTCGTTTTCAGTTCTTTAGTATGAAAACTAATTTCATTCATCCGAAAACCAGTGGATACAATTACTATTGTAGTGGCTCCTCAGAGGGCTGAGATCACTGCTTGTTACAGTATCTCCCACTCTCCAGTGTCAGGCAAAGCTGTTACAGTAACTGACTGCTGCTCATCACAGCGCTCAGTTTCAGTAAAACTAGTAAATATTTTTATGAGGTTAGAACAATATTTCCTTGTTTTACTGAAACGCTGAGCGCTGTTAGTCAATTACTGTAACAGCTGAGCCTGATACATTGTACTGAGAAATAATATAACAAGCAGCCGATCTCCGCGCTCACAGCCACTGGATTTAAAGGGCTAAACAAAAAATGTCTCTTCTCTGTATAATGTATAGAACATCCTCCTGCATTAATTAATATCACTGTATAATGTATGGAACATCCTCCTGAATTAATGTCCCTCTGTATAGAACATCCTCCTCAATTTATACCCCTCTCTGTATAATGTATAGAACATCCTCCTGCATTAATTAATGACCCTCTCTGTATAGAACATCCTACTGCATTGGCATGTGGAGGGTGCAGAACTTCGAAATGCAATGCTTATCCAGCATAGGAGAGGGAACTTTTACTTAAAACTTTGTATCTCTGTGGGGGAGACACAGGAATATAAAAGCAGGGGAGAGGGAAAATATTAACGTAAATAGGTCTGGAAGCTCAGAGGAGATGACTGGTGCAAATTTATTTTTATAATAAAATAAAGCACTTTAAATCCAGGGAAAACATTCAAATAAATCACACTGAAGGCTCATAATGACAGAGTAACTGGGAGAGCTGGATACTAAATGTATCAGATGTAAAAAACCCTTTATAACAAGCAGCACTGGGAGAGGAGAGGGACTTTATATAAAACGTGTATTATAGATGAGGAAAGGGGATAGTGCTCCTGGATAATATGTATCAGACCTAAGCCCCTATTATGCAGAGCGGGAGGCGAGATAACACATGTTTTATAAAGTCCCTCTCTTCTCCCAGCACTGCTTGTTAAGGTTTTTTTTTACTTTCCAGCCCTCCCTGTTATACTCTGTCATTAGCTTTCAGTGTGATTTATTTGAATGTTTTCCTTCTCCAGCTGCTTTTAGCATCTTGTCTGCCTCATAGACATGCAAGGATTAAATAAAGGTTTCCTCTCCTGTGCTGGCTGTCTGTGCTGCGAGTGAGTACTCTGGAGCTCGATCACTGTCAGATTTTCAGGTTGGGAAGGATTACGCATACAAACCTTTTCTGGAGCTTTGCGATGTTGCACTCTTCATTGCTGGTCTCCTTCACTCATCAATGTAATATCACAAAAAGGACTGAAACTAAAATGTAGTGCATTTTATTTTAGTTTCTTTCATTTTTTGTACTGAGCAGTTTTGTATCTCTTGAGTCATACGAAAACTAAATTATCCCAAAATTCGGACTAAATCCTTTTAGTACTAAAACGAATGCACATGTCTAGTGTAATCCTATAAAACGAATGTAAAAGATACCGTAGTTTTATCTGCATTGCATTCTCTTCGTACCATATGGGCACAGACTTTATACTTCACATTATTTAATAGTTCAGAAAAAGCAAAGACAGCATAGTAGTGTAGAGAGATTACGTTCATATCAAAGGGAATAATCTTGTTCTAGCAATATCCAATTCATGTCAGAATAGCAAAGTTTCTACTAAATCACCAGATCAGACCTGTGGTGGCTTGTCCACGTTCCAGATGGGATAGGTTTTCTTTCTTTTTTCTTCCCAATGTCCTGGTCTTCTCAACTGTTGCTAGGCAGAGTTAAAAACCCAACATGATTGTTTCTTTGTGTCCAGAAATATAAGGGGCTCGCTAAATGGCAATCATGGAGCTCAAGCCCCCTGCTGCTGGCAATTTGCACTTTGGTCAAGTTTATCAGCTACATGCCAGGTGTCTCTTAACCCCATAGTGACAGCATGCACAGCCACATTTCCCTTACTGTTGTAAACTGCAGTAGTGAATAGGATTTGTTTGTCATACACTGAAGTTTTGTATACTCTGTATAAAATGGGTAGGGTTCAGATTCCGTTCGTGTGTTTTTAAATTTTCTTACACTGAATGAGATCTATAAATCTATGTGTATATGTCAACTATATAGAATTGTGGCTAATTTCTGTATTACACTTGTAATCCTTGCATTTATGGCCATTTTATTTGCCTCTATATTAGGAATAGGGCTAAGGTTTATTCCCTATATATTGGATTGTCCATATTTTGCAGGTAGTGCCATATGCTAATTTCTACTCATGATTAAAAACCTTCAGGTTTACAGTCTGTTGCCCCAAAACTTGTAATGTTACCAGCCGCCACTGTCCTAGACATGGAACTAGGTACAAAGTCAAATATGAACTTCAGAGATGTAAATGTTGTATACAGTTGGGTCCATATATATTTGGACCGTCACAAGATTCATATTTTGGCTCGGTTTGCCACCAGAATAAAACAAAATCCTCCAAATTAATTTGAAGTGCAGACTTTCAGCTTTAATTCAAGGGGATGAACATTAATATCAAGTACAAATTTTAGGAACTGCAACTGTTTTTTTTATACAGTTCCTTCTCCCCCCCCCCAACACCCACAATTTTCATGGGGCTCAAATGTAATTGGAAAAATTAATATAATTATTTTTTAATCTTTTATCTTTACTGCCAATGACTGCCTGACGTCTGGAACCCATGGACATTACCAAAGACTTGGTATCCTCCTTTCTGATGCTTTGACAGGCTCTTACTGCAGCTGTCTTCAGTTGTTCTTTGTGGGTCTTTCTGCCTATTTAGTTTTGCTTTCAGAAAGTGAAATGAATGTTCAATGGGATTTAGATCTGGTGATTAACTCAGCCATTGCAAAATATTCCACTTTTCCTTCAAAAACTCCTGGGTTGGTTTTGCAGTGTGTTTTTGAGTCCTTGTCCATCTGTACTGTGAAGCACCGTCCAACTTTGCATTTGGCTGAATCTGGGCTGATGGTATAGCTCTAAATACTGAATTCATCTGGCTGCTTCTGTCAAATCAGTAAACACCAATGACCCAGTGCCACTGGAAGCCATGCATGCCCAAGCCATCACTGCCTCCACTATGTTTTACAGATGATGTGTGCTTTGGATCATGAGCTGTTCCAAACCTTCTCCACTTGTTTTTCTTGTGTCATTCTGGTATAGATTAGTCTTGGTTTAATCCGTCAAAAGAATTATTTTCCAGAATTTTTTCTATTCAGGCTTATGAATGGTTTGCACGTTGTGAACCCTCTGTATATGCTCTTGTGAAGGCTTTTCTTGATTGTAGACTTTGACAATGATACAGAGAAAAGACCTCTCATCCCACTCTTTCATTAGGTACAGGTTTGCGCTCTGGAGTGCGTCTCTCCTAAAAAATTGACTGATACAACCACCTCCTGGAGACTGTCCTGCACTTGTCTAGATGTTGTGAATGGGTTTTTCATGACCATATAGAGGTTCCTGTAATCCTCCAACTTCCGTGGACATCCAGGCCTTATGTTGCTGAGCTCACCAGTGCATTCTTGTTTCCTCCAAATGTACCAAACTGTTGATTTGATCACTGCTAATGTTCCTGCTATCTCTGGATTTGTTTTTAAAGACTTAAAATGGCCTGTTTCGCTTGCATGGTCAGCTCCTTTGAATGCATGATGTAGGTTCACCGCAATAGAGTCCAAATGCAAATACCACACTTGGGATCAACTCCAACTCCAGACCTTTTACCTGCTTAACTGATGGATGAAAAACAGTGTAGCCCACAGCTGGCCATGAAACCGCTTTGGATTCAATTGTCCAATTACTTTTTGGTCCCTTGAAATATGTGGGATGGCTACTTTTAAGATCTGTAGGTCCTAAACCCTTCCTCCTAATTTGAATGTACATACCTTCAAACCTGAGTGTACTTTCAGCCCATATCCATTCTAGAACTATAGCTTGAATATGGTTTGGTAAATACTGGAAAAACTAAAATTGTGCAGTGTCCAAATCTATATGGACCTAACTGTACTTCAGTGGCTGTAAAGTTTATACCTGACTTGCATTTTTACCCATGGTTAGTAATGGGAACTCCTTCCTAGAAGCAGAAGGTAGGTGGACGTCTCTTGCTGACCCAAGTGTAGCCAATACATGTACTGAGAGGTAGTTATTAAGGCTTTGAATGTAAGTGACAGTGGTTTAAAGTTGTATCATGTAAGGAACCGGAAACCGATATGGGGATTGTCAGGTGATAAATATAAGCCAGGTAGCTGCATTCGCTTCATAATGCAAGGGAGGACACAGTGAGTGTTGGAGGCCTATAGGGATCGAGTTGCAGTAATAAAGTCGGCCTATATAAGGGCACCTTAGCTGTATCATGTGACAGGGGCAGCACGAGCAATGCTTTTGAGGTGAAAAGAACAGGATATGGTTACTGTCTGCATGTGGTGAGTGATAAGCTCTGAAAAGACATGAAGGCCACAAGCTTGACATGTTGATGAATGTCCCATCACTATATAGAGACTTGCTGTTGGGAGCAGTTCTTTTTAAAGATTATATATATACATATACAAACTTGATGCCGCGTCATAAAGTGTATAACTAGGCACACAAGGAAAGATTGTTAATGCTGACATAAATATTGACCCGAAAAGTAAAATGGGAAAATTCTTTTCCAGAGGGTTATGGATCGTGACTAGAAGGAAAGGTTTGCTGCAAAAAATAGTTGCTACACAACCACCCTCCATGTGACGTCTAGTTCAGTGGTTAAATTGGTTATTTTGTAGGGCACAAAATCCATTAAATCATAGTTCCAAGCCCAGAAAGAGATCTGCATGTTGCAATTACTGGAAAGGACAAGTTGAAAAGCTGAGGCAGAACTGCAAGCTTCTGTAAGGTACTGGTATGATTTGAAAACTCAATTGATTGCACAAAGGAATGTCACACAACTTCCAAAGTGTAATAGTTGGTCCCATATTGATGAAGATGGAATTGGTGCATGGCCGAAGTCGAGGCAGGTAAATATACCATATGAAAAAAGTAATGTGCATAACCCTATAGAAGACTTGCCTTAAAGACTGCAGAAATGGGACAGGTACAGAAACTGTACTGTTGCTTAGTGCTCCATAGGTCCTGGGGTAATCAACTCCACAGCAATTGAAGTGTAAATTGCATGGTAAAACCACGTATGGATTTGGGGAGCCATGTGCAGGTGACTTGTATACTATTTGAGTGTACCAGAGGCACAGGGTTGTATGGAATTGGACTTTCTGGGGTACAGAAAACAGGAATGATGCTTTCTGCACAAAGCATTTTAGATAAACTTTGAGGTTCATTGTGAAAGGATCTAAAGTTCTACCACTACTGTCACCTCCCCACTAGACACTCCTAAGTCTTGATGAAATGCCAGCAAAAATGGAGGATCTCTAGGTAGCAGGGACTTGTATACAGACCTATGTTGTGGTCCTGGAATAAATGGACAGACGTAACTTATTACCAGGAATAAAACTCTTAACCCCTTCACTAATCAGATCTCAGGCTTCAAAGGCACCATCTGCTGCCCCGATATCAAGAGCTCTTTGGTGCACCTTCTGCAGCCCAAAAGCAGATAATTGATTGCTGCAAACTAATTTCGTCAGCTCTTTGGTGCACCTTCTGCAGCCCAAAAGCTAAAACTGTAAGATCTGCAGCCAATGGCTTTGAAATATCGGACTTTTAGACGCTGTTAGCCGATGCAGGTGAAATAGAAGAAAATAGATCTTCTGTTAAAACCTCTAACTCAATCTGGCAGTAGATGGTGCAGTCTATTGGCAAAATAGTTTGTACAGTAATACCTATTACTGTAATAATGCGTTTTAAAAAAAACTACTGGTTTCTGCCTTTTTTTTTTTTTTTTTTGGAATATCACTTGTTAGCGAAGGGGTTAAAGAGCACTAAGTTGCACGGTTCAGTAAAATATTCTGACACACTGCACAAATTTTATTTTTTGCAAAGTCCTGGAATGTCTTTTGGGTGAGCTTTTTTGCCCTAATAAGCCAAGCCAATGCTGGCCTGTCGTACTTTGCAGCAGAGTTGCACTTGTAGCCAGCTCTAAGTAGTGCATGTAATCATAGATCAGATGTATTTTTTTTTCTTTAACTTGACTACGTTTTGCACATTTTAGCCATTCAAGAAGTCGGAGGAGTACCGTATGATATCCTCTTGCCCATACTTGAGCGCTGTACTCCACAACAACTAGGCCGCATTGAAGAATTTAACCCTGTAAGTATTCTATTTAAATTGAAAACCTAAACCTTTTCTATGTTTAGAGTAGATATTTTGGGTCCAAGGAGAAAGATGAACATATGTTCCATCATGACTTCCTGAGGTATTTGGATGCCTGTCAATGCCTAGTGCCCTAGTCTGTTTTGGCGAGTAAAAAGGCCAACCTATGTTTAGGTTTTTCAATTTAAAAAATTAGTGTCATTAGGTAAAATTACACTCCCCTAAAAATAAGTTTTTTAAAAAATGCACTGGTGCCTCTACTCATATGCTGGGTCTTTGGTTTTTATTTTACTTTCTCTCCCTTCTCAAGGCCTTCACTGAAAACTCTGGACAGCTGTGGAAGAAGCACTGTCAGTGGGATTTCAAAGGCCAAGCGCTGCTGGAGTATGAATCGTGGCGTGAGATGTACTTCAGGCTGTTCAACGAAAGGGAAGAAAAGTTAAAGCTGATCACCCATAGTATCAGCTCTGCTCATTCTGGAAAGCCAAAGGGTATTTAAATTGAGAGAAACTCTGGTTTGTGGAAAATAGTTTTGTGGTCTTGTGTACGTGTCTCCAACACAAACTCTTCATCTATTTATTTAAGGCTGGGGTCAGACAAGCGCACTGTTCCCGTGCTGACATACCTCCCGGTGTCCATTGCAGAGTTGTGTGGCTTCGGGGCCGGCCACATGCTGTAGCACACGCATGAATTGCGTGCACAACAGCAGCCATGCCGAAAGCCTCGCTGTCAAAGCGCTACAACGCACGTTGGGGGCTGCAAAGCGCTACTCTCCATAGGAGGATCGCGCCTTGCAGAGCTGAGCACACAAACTGCGCTCAGTGAGGTGGCCAGACTGGAGTCAGAGTGGGAGGAACGTCCACTTTCATGGACATTCTTTCTGCTCTGCAAAACACTCATCTGACCCCAGCCTAAGCACACCTGTCCATCCAGCTTTAGGTGGGTACATAAATGATATTTAACTTTTTTTACGTACTTTGGCTTGACAGACTTCTTTTGGGGTTGAAATGTGGCCTGATCTTTTGGGTGGAATAAATGCTCTCTGTATATGCCTGGTGTTGTATACTCATTACGTTTTTGTTTTGTTGTGCTGGGATTTAGCCCTGTGACTGCTCCTCCAAAGCTGTAAAAGCTAAAGAGACGGTTTTCTAGATTTCTCTGTACTAGACAGGTTCACTTTAAATATATAATAGTACTACTTACTATACTTTATAATTTCATGGTTTAAAGGTTTAAATGTGTGCTTGCTGTTTGCACTAATGTAAGGGTGCTTGTGGGACCACAACATGAAAGAGATAACAATTCTTTGACATTTTGGGATACATCACTACAGCATAGACAAGTAGTTCCTAACCGCAGTCCTCAAGTACCCTTAACAGGACAGGTTTTGAGGATCACCTTGGGGAAATGCAGACTGAATCCTGCAGCAATCACTGAGCAGCAAATCAGATCACCTGTGCTGTGCTTAGGTTATCTGGAAAACCTGACCTGTTGGGGATACTTGAGGACCACAGTTGGGAACCACTGGCATAGACAATCAAAAATCTTTAAATTTATTCTAGAAAAGACAAACTTTAACTGTCATGGGGTAGATCCATGTGGGAGCCACTTGACTATGAAAGTGACTTTTTTGTTTTAGTTTTGATTTTTCTGAATGTTTTGTAGCATTGAAAAGCCTGGTACCTTTTCATTCCACTGTTGCAAATTTACTTTATGGTTTCTGAGGTTCTATGTCTTCACTTAATGGCCTGGCAGTCAGGCCTGACATTTTTAGAACTCCAGTTTTTGGAACGAATCCTAGAATTTGTTCTGTACTAAAGTTGAATTTAAATTTAACCTTCCAATTGCCCCAAGCCTCTAATTTTAAAGTTTCCTTTAGGTCGTCAGGTAAAACTTGCTTATGTTCACGGTGCAGCGAGACCTCCCCTGTACATCCGAAGGAAGCAAGAGCTCAATGGGACAGCTGGACAAATTGCCCAACCTCTTCAAAACGATAAATCAAAGTAAGTTTAGTTCATGGACAGTGTATATACTTACTGGCTCTAGCTAGTAAAAGTTTATAATCCCTGAACACATGCATTAGACATTACTTGATGCTCCAATCCGCTTGAGCTCATGTGATGAATTGCCAGATGTTGATCAGACATATGGGGGTGCAATGGGTTGAAGTGTTTAGTGTTAGTGTTAGTGCTCGTGCTCGTGTTGGTGTTAAAATCAGAAAGCATAATATCAGTGATGCCCTCTTTATATGTAAGTGCCTTGTGTCGCTTCTGGACTGGGGCTGTGTTTTTGGTTAGTGTTACACATGGACTAAATAAAAAATGTTGATCCAAAATCTACTCGGCTTCTTTTGGCTACAACCATTTAAATTTTTTTAGCTTAGTGGACACAGGGGCATTTACAAATCCTATCTAGTTTTGAGGGAGGAATTGGGGCAATCATCTAGTCTCCTTGACGGGTTAATAATCTTGATGGGCATATCTGCAATGGTTTTTATCCACCATCATGGAAGTTTCTTAAAATAGAAGAAATAAAATCAGTGCATGTAATTGTGTTTAAACATGCATTGTAAAGATTCTTTAGTCCAGAATTTTCTATAAGAAATCTAAATGAAGTACTTCTTGAACAGTGACTTTCTATGATTTTAAGCTCTAAAATTACCATAACAATCGGCACATAAATGAAATGACTTATGACTTTCAGTGGGCTGTAATGAATGTATTTGCAGTTTAACAGTCTGTCATTTGCAGCTTGTGTTTCATAGTCTGCTGCTGTCCATCACAGATCTATCCTGCTGACGCACTTTACAGTGTGACTTTTTTTAAAAGGTTATCTCGTCAAGTGGTGAATTCAGAAGAAAAACTAAACTCCCCACCCTCAAGTAAATGTCTTTTTATTCCAGACGTTAAGCAAAAAGTTTAAGAGGAGCCTCATCGTTTTGCAGACCTCAGTGCTGCTTTCCAATGTGTTAGATACTAGAGTCTGTGAGCATTATAAAAGATGGAGGTTTGGGTAGCCCTCTGTCACGGCCCACACCTGCCGGCACAGGAAGAAGGGCAAATCGAGCACTGCTCTGCCATAATCCGGCAGAACCATTCGTGTCTCAGGTTTCTCCCTTGCTTACACTGTACAGGTGCTCCTCGCTTACTCCAGGACTTTCTATTTAAGGAAAGCACACCCCTTCCTCCAATGATTCTGCATTGAACTTGCTCAGTTGTGTGTAACCTGTCCGTGTGTAAGCTGTTTGCATAATTTACTTCCGTGTACCAGACCCCTTGCTTTCTTCTGGCCCTTGACCCACAGCATGCCATAGACCTTGTTGGATACTCCTGCTTTGGCCACAGAATCTGGTTTCCATAGACTGGTCTTCCTGTCCCATCTGTCTTGTGTGTTTCTCATGTACATGTGTTTAGTATCCTCCTGCATTTACCCTGTGTTTTAGTTACTCGGCACACAGTATCCCAAGTCAGATCTGTTCCTGCATCGCCCCTCGCTAGTTTCCTGTGTAGATGTACCAAATAAACCCCCTGTTTACTGTATTAAAGCTTCCTGTGTATCCCTGCATATTGGGCTTGTACCCTCACCACCATGTGACGCTCTCCTAGAAAGCAACTCCACATGAGAATACGTAGATCACCAGTTTCATACGCCATTGTGAGTTTGTATAATTAAATAGCAGGGTTTTCCTGGAGAGCATGAAAACACTAGTTTTCCCAGAGTAGTAGGGTATTATCTGCAAATTCAGTATACGCATTTTTTTATTTTTGAATTTGCCATACTTATGCAAGACACATTGTCTGTGCTTTGAAAGCTGTAAATTGAGTAGTGGTTGTGTTAAGAGTTAATATTTCATATAAAGCATTGTTTTGAGGATGCAAGCTGCAAAGGGTGTTTTTTTTTTTTTTTTTTTTTTTGTCCTCGCAGGGCACAAAAGAGTGACCACAAAGACCGAACCATTCCAACAAATAATCCAAATGGATCAACAGCTGCTTGTGTGATAAATGGCAACAATCCTATGAGTGGACAAGGTCAAGATTCAAAGAAAGCTGTGAAACGTAAGCATATAAAAATACAGCTTTGTACCTCCATTCAAAAATGAAACCTGAATATGCAATGAAAGCCTTTGCTTCTAAAAAGGGCCTGAATTTATGGTTTACCATTCGATTTGTGACCACCAAAACATTCTGTTTATATATGGCCATAAGCTTCTTTAGCATATGTAGCGCTCACTCCCGGAGGAGCTGCTGAAAATGAACCACGGGTCAGTCTCCCCACACTAGGGAATAAATATACTCCAACGCCGCTGTGAGTTTTTATCATTTAAATAGTTTACTAAAATAATAAGCAGATGTTGAGACACGGTATTCACAGATATTATAGTACTTTCGTATTGCGGTAAAACGCGTAGCGGAAAAGAAACGAAACACGAGGCTTTGTATTTCGGAAGAATAAAATATTCGCAACCGAACAGAAAAAATATATGCAATTGCCCAATAGTTCGGAAAAAACAGACACGTAGCGAACCCCAAAATACAATCTCTTCGTATTACGATAAACGCGCAGCGGAAAAGAGAAAAATATGTATTCGGAACGTAACTTTAACTCCCGTTCCGATTCGTAACAAAATGAGTCCTGCACAGGTTTAAGTCCCGGAATATAAAAGGTGTGTGTGTGTGGTACCCGGGTACTGTTCAACTGGCCAGTGAATTTACTTAAGGAATGTCTTCGACTAGTCAAGTTGGGGCCCTGTGGACTTTAAAGAGAAAACAGCAGTGTGTTCCTTAATTACATACGGCCTTGGAGGCCTCTCACCCATCCACCGGTTGCTGTAGGCTCCGCTGACCCAGGACGTCTCTCCGCTCGATTTTGACTGGGGATACTAGCGGCCGGATCCGTTGTCTGACTCTCTGTTGCTTGTCCACGACTTGTCCCGCTCACCGCCTGCTCTCCGTATCCGATCAGCTCGCGGCAACTCCTCACTCCAGGTCTTTGGCTTCTTTAATCTGCAGCAATCTCAGGAACTCGGAGGTCTCCTTCTCTTTATGCCGAATGACCCGATAAAGAACTGACAGGTCTCTCTCTGGCTCTGGCCTAGGCCCTCTTGCGATGTCTTGCACTGCGTCTGCTCTCTCTCGTTCCCTCGCGCGCTCTGGCGCGTTCTCCACGAGGTTCGGGAAGTAAGCCTCCTGTGTCCCACCCACTTCCTGTCCTTTTGCAAAGCACGCCGGGAAATGTAGTCCCAATGTCTCGTGTCTCTAATCGCGATTGTCTCCATCTTGTGGCCAAAAATAGGTACTACCGGCAGCAAGATTTAACACAGCGCTACACATAAATTACAAGGCATATTTTCTGCAGGATTGGAATATTAAATGCATTAGGACAATGGTAGTAATAAAAATAATCGAAGGTCTTGCATGTTTTGTTATTTATTTGCACCCAGGACATACTTGAACGAGAAATCTCAATGTATCCGTTCTGGTAAAATACTTTGCATATAAATCTTTTTTTTTTCGCAGCAGTGGTTGCTGATAGTTAACTATTAACTATGTTTATTTTGGGACGTGGGCCTGGAACTGCAGTTCCAGTAACCCCTAAAATAATCTGGATAGGAGTGGTTTATGCAGTCTATTTTGTGATTTCCTTTTATATTAAACATGCGGTTTGCTCATTGAACATGTCACTCTAGAGTCTTGTCTTTTAAAATTAATAGCTGGTCTAACACATTTCATTCTTTAATTTTGCAGGAATTGCACCTATGATGGCAAAGTCAATGCGAGCATTCAGAAACAGAGTAGGACCAAGATAAAAAAAATCTGCTTTAAAATTGTATTGCTTCCATCTTTTTTCCCTATGTAAAATAAATTAATATGCTAATAAAGTGTAGAAAAATTGAGTTTTTTTTTTAATTTATAAAAAAAAAATTATCCTTGGTATTTGTAATCACAAATTGCTTATTTCTGCCATGTATAATCTATTTGCTGCAGAGAATGAATTTCCACAAGCCCCACAACTTTTGTAGCTAAAATAAGCTCTGTTCGAAGTTTCTTAATTCCTACTTCTAGACGAAGCAGATAACCCTTCAAATGTTGTAGCATGACATAAATCGGGGTATATTTGTGGACCTTTAATGACTGGCGTGGCTAAATGGGCCCTCCTACCTAGGTCACCTGTCAACCAACTCCCATTGATGGTGTACTTTCTTATGGGACTCCTTCGAACATGAGAACAAGGATGCAATTCAAATTGCTACAGGAAATAATGTATTGTAACTAGTAAAGGTGATTTTGAAATGGAATATACTTATTGTCAAAGGAAAAAAGAATATTAAACTGGATAAAAGTATTTTCACGTTCTCAAACTATATACAAAAGTAATTTACAACCTTTAAATCAAGATCAATAACCATAGACTGCAAAATAATCTCCTGCAATTGTTCTGCTTTTGTGAAATTCACGGAACACTAAAAATTGATTATAAAAATAATCTCTACTTGCCAGGATCTCACAATGCAAGTCACCACATACTCTGGTTGCATTCAGAATGGTGGGAACAAATTGTCTTCATTGTCCTTCTGAGGCTTCTTTGTATTCCTGCATACTTGCCCTTATGCAGGGTCGCACTTGGCTTCATGGAGTTCTATGGACTGTAGGAGCCAATACAGCAGCAAAGCCAGTGTCTGTAGCTCCCAAATGGCTCGACTCTAGCTATTAATAAAGGGGTTGGGTCAGAATGAAGTCCACTGGCTCATGAGGATATTTCCTTTTTAGTGGTGCAATGTTTTGAAACAAAACTGGAATGGGTTCTTTTGAATTTATGCTGTCAGCTTTAAAATTCTGTAAACTAAAGCTTAAATAAAATACCTTTCTTCTTGATCTTGTTTGATTTTACATGTACATTAAAAACCTTTGAAAAAGGAAAAGGTGCAAAATGTATAGCGTTCATGTAAAATCGTTTTGCTTGCAATCTTGCTGACATTTTAGATCACTTCTCAGTTTTACTTGGTGCATGCTTTACATGACAAAAACCAGAAACTCCATAATAGGGATATGCATGATTTTTTTTTCAGTGCGGTTCATGTTCGTTTTTTTTTTTTTTTTTTTTTGGGGCCATTCAGCAGTCTGATTAACCCCTTAGTGACCGGGCGGTTTTACACAAATCCGTCCTTTAGTGACCGCTGCTGTTTTTACGTTTCTGCGCTGTTAGTGTTTAGGACAAATTTTCTTCTTACTCGTTTATGCAACCTACACATATTTTACACTGTTTTTCTCGTCATTAAATGGACTTTATAAAGATACCATTTTTTTCATCATTTCATATAATTTACTATAAAAAACATTGTGAAATATGACAAAAAAATTGAAAAAACACCACTTTTTCGAACTTTGACCCCCAAAATTTCTTGCGTATCAACAACCGTCAAAATTTTTTAATTCCTTAGTAGTTTCTAAATTTAGTTCTGAGTTTAGCAATACCCAATGTTTACATATTCCTCGCTTTTTTCCTTATTTTATGCAACAATAAGTGCAAGTAGCACTTTGCCCTTTGCAAAGAGTTTATTTTCAAAACTAGTGATGGTGACATTGTAACACTGTCACTAATTCCTGAATAACCCTCCACATATACATATTTTTTTTAAGTACACAAATCAAGGTATTAAACTTGGGGTATTTTGACTCTTTCCATGCAAACCATTTTACCACAAATCTATGCCAAAGTTTGAGAAAAAAATAAGTTTTGGTGATTATTTTTTTTTTTTTTAACGCAATTTAAGAATACATGTACTGTGAACTTTAAGGTTTACTGCCAAAAAGCACCCCAAAATATGTTCATCTTCTGAGTAAATTGATACCACCCATGTATAGGTATGTCGGGTCATTTGGGGGCTAATAGGCCTTATTTGGGGGGTGCGCATTTCAGTTTTCCAACTTGGAATTTTCACATTTCGTCATCATGCACCCATGTCATATTTGGGACATTTTTGAAGCCGGCCAAAGTAATTTACCCCCATCAAACCATATATTTTTAGAAAGGGCACACCCTAGGGTGCTTCAAAGAGTTGTATTTTAACACTTTCCATGCACTAGCTCTATGTCAAACTTTCAGGTAGTCACTTTTTGGGTTATTTTTTCACACACATTGTACTTTAGGCATGAATTGTCAAATCCAGTTATGGGTTACTGCCAAAAAACACCCCAAAATATGTTCAGCAACATCTTCTGAGTAAATTGATACCACCCATATATAGATTTGTTCTGTTGTTTTTGGGGTGCTACGCCAATCTTTTGACATGTGCTTGTCAATTTTCTAATTTGACATACAGTATCTTCTTTGCTCATCTTTTTAGGGGCCTTTTTACATACCCCAATTTTATTAACGTGCATATATTTGGTAAGCTAACACCCCACAGTATTGTAAATGGAGTGTTTTTATGCCATGGATGCAACCGTTTGCTCCAAACAAATTGGATACTGTTTGGTCATTTTTCATTTTCACACCCACATCAGTTTTGGACTGTGATTTAGGAGACACTGTTGTTTGTTACTGCATGAAAACTCTCCAGGTTGTTTTCTGCAAGGTCTCCTGAGTACACCCATGCCCCCCATGCATAGGTTTGCCAGGATTTTGGGAAGGTTCAAATACAATTTTTATGACTTTGTCATTGGAGTTGAAATTGAGATTATTTCTTCAGCTAGGCCTATCTTTGGTTTTGGGTCTACTGCATACCCCAGTTTGAATTATTGCCAGAAAATGGTTTATATTTGTTATGTTGACACCCCAAGGTATTACATATGGAGTGCTTTGATGCCATGGATGCAACGGTTTTAGCCCAAAACATTTGAGAAGGTGTGTGGCGGTAATTTTTCAATTTTCAGATTTTCACACCCACATCAGTTTTGGACTGTGATTTAGGAGACACTGTTGTTTGTTACTGCATGAAAACTCTCCAGGTTGTTTTCTGCAAGGTCTCCTGAGTACACCCATGCCCCCCCATGCATAGGTGTGCAAAGATTTTGGAAAAATACAGCACCAATTGTAGAACATAAAAATGTACGAATAAAATGTAAAAGTCTGCAGTAAAAGAAAAAAAAAAACTAAACTGAACTAGTGTGAGAAAAAATAGAAAGGAAAAAAAAATCACAGTTCACGCACAGTGTGATATAGCTTGACAGTCCCCAAGACACAGACCGGGTTGTCCAGGGCATTCTGGGCAGTAAAAGATTGTGTCTCTCCTCTGCCCCCTCTTGAAACACACCCTGCATCTTTTTTGGGGTTTCTGTTTGCCCTCAGTAGGGGGATTTTATAAATAAAATGTGTAGCCCCAACTCTGTCCCCCATCACCGCCCGGGGAGCATGTGCATTCTGGTACAAAAACCCCGTAATGACCTGGAGCTGAAACTGTAAAAAGGACAGCGACACTCCGGGGTTTGCCTTTTTTGCAGAGCAAAAAGGCATTGTGGGTTGCAATTTGCATCATGTAAATTGCAACCTTTTTGTACCAGGCCCTTGACTTCCGCATAATCTGGTAGGGCTGGAGCAGCTGATCTGCCAGATCAACCCCACCCATATGCCGGTTATAGTCTTTGATGCACACTGGCTTCCTGATGCGCTCAGCTCTGCCACGTACAGAGACCTCCACAGACCTCTCAGTGTGGATGGTGGATAGAAGGTATACATCCTTCTTGTCTCTGTACTTGACCGCCAACAGCTCCTCTTGGCGCAGAGCTAAGGTCTCCCCCCTTTTTAGCCGGGTGCGGACAAGCTGTGCTGGGAAACCTACGCGGTTCTTGCGAACAGTACCGCATGCTGCTGTATCAAAACAATACAGCAGCTTGAACAAAGGGACACTCGTATAAAAATTATAAAGATACAAGTGGTACCCTTTGTTCATCAGGGGAAAAAGTAGGTCCCACACAATCTTGCCACTGGTTCCCATGTGTTCTGGGCAACCTGGAGGGTCAAGGCTACTATCCTTTCCCTCGTACACCCGGAAGGCCTGAGTATACCCACTCTCGCTGTCACAGAGCTTATACACCTTCACTCCATACCTGGAGCGTTTGGAAGGAATATACTGCTTGAATCCCAGCCTTCCCTTGTATTTCATTAGGGATTCATCCACGCAGATATTCCTTCCAGGTGTATAAGCCTCTGCAAACCTGGCGGCGAAGTGGGTAATCAGGGGGCGGATTTTATACAGCCTGTCAAACTGGGGATGCTCTCTAGGAGGGCACAGGCTGTTGTCACTGAAGTGCATGAAATGCAAAATGTTTTCATACCTTCTACGTGACATTGATTGGGGGTAAATGGGGTAGAGCAGATGGGGCTACTGCTCCAGTAGGAGTGAATTGAGGGCTTCTTTATGATGCCCATCAGCATAGTAAGTGCCCAGAATTTCAGAAATTCTGGCACATCTAGCGGGGTCCATTGCTGCCTTGCCAAGTAGGAGTCTGGCTTCGCAGCACAATGCTGATGGGCATACAGATTTGATTGGGCCACGATGTGGCCCAACAAATCATCCCCCATAAACACCTGCAAAAACTGTGTGGCGGTAAATCCTGCAACATCAATATTGATGCCAGGATTTGCCGTGAAAGGAGGGATATCTGGCCTCTGGCGATGAGGCACTACCCACTCCTCAGCTGGAGCTGTGCGTCTCCTGCTGGCAGGTGGTGACCCAGGATCTGCATCAGAAACATCACTAGATACATCAGCCAGCGTAGATGATGTATCTAGCGACGTCTCTGAGCAGTTAGCGGGGTCGAAATCAGGGTCTGAGTCTGACGCAGATGCCTCAGATTCTGACGCCAGGATGGCATATGCCTCCTCGGCGCTGTACACCCTCTCAGACATTATATATAATAGATTATAAAATTTTATAATTATTATATATATAAACGGATTATTGGTTCTTAGAAGAACCGTTGGGTTTCACAAGAAAATACAAATAAACACCTAATTCTCTCTAAATCACTCTAAACCTGCCTCAATTCTTCTAAATCTCCCTAAATTCTCTCTAAATCTGCCTCAATTTTTCTAATCTCACTAAATCTACCTAAAATCTCTAACCTGTCAAATCTGATCTCTCTCGCTCACCAAAACACAAGTGAGGAGAGGGAGGGAGAATCAGAGGTCAGAGCCAATATTTACAAAATATTGACCTGACCTGACAAATTAGAAATTTTATTTTGACTTTTTCTAACTTCTGATTGGATGTTGCTAGCCTGCCTCTCTGAGGCAGGCTAGGAACATCCCACTCAGCCCCAAGATGACCCTGCCCTTAGGGCAGCGCCATCTTGGCTGTCAGTTTATTTTATTCATTTTTATTTATTTTTATTTAACTTTTTCTTTTTACACTTTTTTTTTTTTTACTCTGCTGGGTGCCTTGATCCCTCGAGGCACCCAGCAGAGCACCTGATCACTCATGTGATCTTTTTTGTACTGAGTGCCATGATACCTCGTGGCACTCAGTACTTCCTGCCGCTACCGGAAGTGATCGCTCGGGGGGAGCGAGCACTGAGCGGACCGGCGGCAGGTAAGCATATTGCAGGGATGCCTCGATGTCGAGGCATCCCTGCAATATACAGAGCAGCTGGAAGCGATACCGATCGCTTCCAGCGCTCTCTAGAAGTGCCGGGCACCTCTCCGGTAAAACCAGATGTTGATCGCTCCCGGGGAGCGATCTCAAGGTGCCCCGGCACTTCTGTCCACCATTGCACGGATGCCTGGACTCCCAGGCAGCGTGCAATGGCCCTGGAGCTGCTGGAAGCGATCCGATCGCTTCCAGCGCTCTCTACAAGTGCCGGGCACCTCTCCGGTAAAACCGGATGTTGATCGCTCCCGGGGAGCGATCACAAGGTGCCCCGGCACTTGAAACCGCCATTGCATGGATGCCTGGACTCCCAGGCATCCTGCAATGGCGTTTGAGCTGCTGGAAGCGATCCGATCGCTTCCAGCGCTCAAAACACCGCAGGACGTACCATGTACGTCAGCGGGTCTAAAAGAGACCCGCTGCCATGACGTACATGGTACGTCCAAGGTCCCTAAGGGGTTAAATGGGTTATTTCGTTTTCCCGTTTTTGTGAGTAATAAATAAGAATTTCATAACGAAATAAACTGAAATGAAGAAAACAACCAAAATGATCTGACCATTTCTTTTTAGGATTATTTTTGCATTTTTCGGGAATTTTGGGTTAATCTTTAGGTTTCCTAAGTAATTTTAAAGAAGATAGCCTTTTTTCCATCATAGGAATTTTTTTAAAATTTAAAGCTGGTTTTTTTTATTTAATCTTAAGTTTTTTTCTTCTTTTTTTTTTTTTTTTTTTTTGTCACATCAAGAAGTGTCTGCATTTTATTTGTTTGGATTATTTTTGCCTTTTTCAGGAATTTTTGGGTTAGGATTTAGGGTTCTTCCTAACTTATTTGAAATGTATAACGAGGTCTGTTTTTCTTTGCAGAACACATACAGTTGGATTATCTTCAGTCTGTCCATGTGTGTTTTGTTCAATGAATTTTGATACATTTTGTCAGTATTCATACCATGGATAGTAACAAGCCTGTCGTTATCCATGGTGCTGATGTGAATAATTTTTTTTTGTTTCTCCATCGGCGACTGTCCATGGTTCGGACTTCATACAAACTTCCTGTCTTAGAAACTTTAGGATTGGCCAGCAGTGAACCGCTAAGCGTATAGAAGAAATAAAATGGTCATTTGATATCAGCAGTCAGTTGAGGAAGCCACTAACATATTGTGTACAGGTGAAACACGTTCTGGCATTTTATGTTTTATTTGTTTAGTTTTTACTACTATTGCTGGAGTCTTTTCATTGGATAAGGTTTTTCGAATGTTGCACCTGACAAAACAACTTCTGAGTACATTTCCTACGGCCCTAGGCTAGGTCCTACACTTTGTGAGTATACTTTGTATATTTATTCTCCTCTACATTACTACAGTCTGTGCTATGGTCCTTGCCTTTTTTATATTTAAGGTATCAAAGGATTTCAAGATCAGATGGGCATCTGGGTGGCCGGTCAACTACCCTAAAGGTTTTTCACCTTGAACCAGGAGGGTTCTATGTCACGTGAGTGCTACCTTTTTATGCATATACCAGTATGTGCATATGAGTTGCACTTTGATACATTTATTTGCTTCATCTGAGGTTGTATAAAGAAAGCCCGAATATACTATTGGAAACTGTGACCCTCACCCTTTAACCGGAACATTGTGATTGCTACACCACTTCCATTTCGTAATCGGGCTCGCCTTGCTACGAAGTCTGAGCTATCCAAACTTCATTTACAGGTTCAATGTTCACATGGGAGGAAAACATCAAATGACATGCTAGTTTTCCTGTAACCATTAAAACTATATGTGCCGAGAGGTGTCAGCTATACCCTCTGGACCAGGCCGAAACTATAGAGGGTTGCTGCACCTCTCGTGCAGGGATGACGTCCTTGGCATTCAGCAATGGCCACACTTTCTGGGTGAGAGCAGACTGATTTGCATATGGAGCATTCGTCCCTGTAATGGCTCAAGCAAGCTAAAACCTTGTGAGACCTGAGTGGGCACCCACCGTAGAGCAGCCCACTAGTGCTGTTGCTTGACCTCAGGATCCTCACCCCCCCTTTCTCTCATTAGAACTATAAGGATTATCCACAAAGTCCCTACATTTGCCAGTGTTGCAAACATTACGGTGCCGACAAACACCGCATTACTCAACGTCTCTGTGTAACTTCTGTTCCTATGTGGATTTAGTTTTGAAACCCCAGCATTTGAGTATATAAACTTAATGTTGAACAGTTTTCACAGCAAATTCTTAAACTCGTTTCATTTGATCTAGTATACAGATCTCCTTTTCTTCAAAAGCTCCTTTTGTTGTACGTCCCTAAACCACCAGCATATTGCCTTTCTCAAATACTCTTACAGCAATTTGAAGATTTTCCGTTTCCTTTCAGATGTAGGCTTAGACTTTTGTGAAAACAATCCAGTTTTGTTCGTTTTTTATTTACATTGATGTAAAAATAAATTAATACACCCCACATTTGACATGAAAATGAATGCAAACAATTTTGCCAAGCTGTAACCCAAATTAATCAAACAATACTATCCATAACTAAAAAAAAAAAAGTAATCTGTATTTGATATGTTTTGCAGCTCTGTATTTTGTGACCGTTGACGGCAAATTGTATGTCATGGAATCAGTCCTGGTTTGTTTTCCCCTACGCTTTTACTTAGGGAGAGTGGACTATTCTATTTTAACTCTGGTCCAGCCCGCTTCCTTCTTGCCAAAACCTGCCTTCCTGTCAGATGCTTGCTGACTACCTCTGTATGTTTGCAGCCGGTTTTTACTGTACCCCCATAACAAGGTACACCTGATAAGAGGTGGCTTGAAGGAAGAGAAGGCTTATTAGCTCTTACTTTCCCAATAAAGTGAAGTAAATACAAAGGACTTTGTGCTGACTTCAATCATATCCAGCATGTGACCTACCCTTCTTGCATATGACCCAGGGTTTATAGAATATTGAGTGTTTTTCTTTCAATGTGCCTGGTTTGAGAAGGTCATCAGGGCTTTTATGGTTGCAGTAGCAACAATTTAGATTTTATCTCTAAGCTATAAAAGTTGACCTACAACTACTAGGCATAAAATCTTTGCATTTCGTTTGACTGTACCCTCTTGCGTTATGTAAAAGCTGCTTTAGTGGCAACACAGCAAATAAAATCTATATGCAAATGATGTTTTAAACCCCCAGTTTGGTGTAGTTAAACGTAATGTAGACATTAGATCAGCTTTGCTACAAACTAAGAAATGTCCTTATTTGTGTTAATTTTCTTTATGTGCAAAGCTTAAGTGATGTACTGTTATACTTGGCATTTAGTTTGTAAGCATTTCATAAAAGTCATACAAAAGCTAGTTATACAGTTAGTTAAAAGTTCTACAGCCCAAATCTGGTTTCATATTTACCCAGCTCTGCGTTGTTCATACACGCTCCAAGCAGCTATTGCAAAGAGTAAAAATGTTTTCCTTGGTTCTAGATGATAAACTCTTAAGCCCTTTTTCCCAAAGTTTGAAGTTCTGAAAGGAGGTTATAAGTCAGGGGTCCGAAACATTGGCCCTCCAGATTTTAATGACTTTTCCCATGATGCTAAAGCATCATGGGAGATGCATTTTTCTAAAACCTCGAGTGCCAAGGTCCCAGACCCTTGGTACAGGGTAAGTACAGTGCCGCTGTGAAGAACAGAAGATTTAGGTTTTTGGCTGCCAGCTGATCCATCGAAGCTTTAGCTTGGTGATGACACTCTGTTCTTCAACTGGTATAAATCTAAATGCATCTGTAGCGCTGCTTTTAAAAACTGTATTCTGGTGCATTGAATTATTATGGCCACTAGGGGAGCCATGTATAACATATGGGAGGATTGTATTGGACTGAGATTTGTGAAACTCCAATTCCCATAGACCTTTGCAAAGGGAACAGGAAGGGTGTGTGCTGGCCAGGAAGGACATCAGCAGCCTCGTGCAAGGCATGGGCAGTGTGAGCAGAGCCACGAGAGATGTAGGACGCACGCTGGGGCATTAGGGATTGAAACCAGGCCGGAGTGTGGATGTTGCTACAGTCGTGTTGGAGATCGTTCTGTTACCTATATATCTAGCCCTGAGCGTTTGGCAGAACAGAGCGAGCAGTCGCAGGTGACACTTCTGGGATCCTGGCAGAGTTGGAGCGCAGAGAGACGCGGCATCCATTGTTGCAGTGATTGGAGAGAGCGTGTGCATCGGCCGGCTGTGTATTACGCTGAACTGTTCTTGACAAACTGCGGTTTGGGAGAAGGACATCGTGTGAGGGGAGTGCTGGCGGCCTAGGTGTTCGTGTTCTGGCGGAGGAGAACCAGATCGGGAGTGCAGGCGTTAACAGCATCGGGTTCCAAGTGGCAGCGAGGACAGATCCTCTTGATAGAGATCCCTTTCTCCAGTGTTCATCGGTCCAGGACAAGCGGTTACACCGGATGGGTGAGAAGGCTTCGGCCTGGTGAAAACGCAGAACATTGCGCACTTGTTTGTTTCTTTAAGGGCCCCAACTGTGACTAGTCAAAGATTGTTTTTGTTTCACTCACTGGCCTGTCGAACACAGTACCCAGGTACCCTAGAGGTAACCAATCAATGTTCTCGAACCCAGGACATACTTGAAAACGAGAGAAATCTCAATGTATCCTTCCTGGTAAAATCCTTTTATAAATAAATAAAATAACACACATATTTTTGAACCATTTTCCACAGGACTTACGTGGCGATAAAAGAAACCAGTTAACCCCCTCAGTTCTGGAATGTGTTTTTCCCACGTTACGAATTCTTGTTACTCAAATACCATACCTGCGTATTCTCTGCTGCTTTATAGGGGTCAGTAAAGAATATATTCTAGAAAAATCCACAACAGTGCTGGTGTATAGTTATTTCCTAGTGCGGTGAGACTATCCCAAGGTTTATTCAGCGGCTCCTCCGGGGATGAGCGCTACACATCTTTTAACTGTTTAGGCTATATTCCAGATTTAAATATCAAAACAGAAAGCCGCCTGGCTGCAAGAAATAATAAGCACTACTACAGACAGTAATGATGCACTGAAATATATTATAGGGGTTATTCAAAGAGCCAAATTGCACCGAACAGTAAATTTCACTGTACAGTGCCAATTCAGCTTTTTAAAAGACTGGCAATTCACTAATATAGTTTTTTTTTTGTTTGTTTGTTTGTTTTTTTGCTGGCAAAATACAATGCAATTCAGCAGCAGTGACATTCCCAGTAAAGTAATGGTTAACCTGTTCAGAGAACGCCTAACAGATGTCATGTTGGCAAAACGCCTACATCTTCGGTGGTTTATTTCACCAGGTTTAACAGGCAAATCCTATTGACTGCAATTAAAGGGAAAAACAACTTTTTTATTTTACGTTACCGTTGTTCGGCAGATAGTCAGCTTTTTGCAGCAGTCTTTTTGGATTGTCTGCTGTGTTTGGGTTTGCAGATGCGATTGACAGGTTTATAGGCTGGATTGATTTGCATTTCAAGGACCCTGCGGTGAATGCTGAATTCACTACAGGGTCGGTGAATTGAGCTTGCTGAAATGTGCCAAATAAATGGGTTATTCAAAGAGCACTGAAATTTCAGTGCCCTTTCAGTGTTTGCGTTCACAAATGGAGGAGAATGAATGAATGGCCTATCCCTGTCAATTTGGAGATCTTGGGGGCTGATGAGAAACCCACATCCTCCTAAAATTTTATTGTACGCGTGAGGACAAATCCAGAATAAAAATTCCTATGCAGTTTTTATTTCAGATGAATGGAAATTTCTACAAAAAATGAATGCAGAAGTGATTTTCTAAATCGTGTCCAGCAGGGGTCTCTATTAGCTAAATTTTGTTTGTGTGTAGTCACTCAGGTTTCTGTTTACAATAGGGAAAATATATTGTGCTTTTTGAAATGGAAGTGTGAAAAATACTACTATACTACCCATGTAATAGGTTAGAGTATTTAATTTCAAGGTATCTCCAGACAAACAAGAATCGTTTTCTACATAAATAGATGCAGCCGAATAGGGCTAAAAATGCCCATTAGAAAAACGAGGGAATGTATGCACTACAGGCATACTGAGGTTCAAGCTTGTGTCATTGTCTCTCCCCAAATTATATAATTATATATATATATTCCCTCAAATCCCCTTTCCACTTTATTTTCTAATACCATGTGTCATGCGATCCAATGACCAGTGAGCTAGGTTCAGCAGCTTACACAAGGGGAGCCATACCGTTTAAGCTAATGTCAGACGAATGCAGTAAGAGCGCACTCTGCGTGCATGCCTAATGGAAAGCCGTACTGACGGAAGATACTGTAGACCCCACACGGTCCATTTTTTTACTTAGACAAAAAAGGAACTCTGGGAAATAAAATTTAATATGATAAGGATATGAAATGCCATTTTGTGCGTCAAGCTGCTGGATGTTACAAATGCGCTGCATCTGACATCTCATCACTCACACAGAATGCGGACGTGGCGCTCTGGGCGTCGGTCTAGCGGTATTACGTTCTTGCGTCCGTTTGCTGCATTGCGCAGTTCTGTGCGCACATACTTCATGTGTGGGTCTCCTGATTCTATGCTATGATGGATGTTAAATCGTGTGGCAACACAGACGTGTTAACTGTTTGTCTGACACGGGCCTTAGTTTGCATTCTCTGTCTTCCTGGTATGGCCACTAGAGCCGCCCCTTCCTGATTTCACTTCTGGCTCGCAGCAAATCTCCCCCTTTTCAATAACCATACATTTTTCTTCAAACAGAAGCGCACACAAAACAGGTAAACATACAATACTATTTTGGACATCGGCGTAACTACCCTAGTCCAGTGTCTATGTGATTATTATGCCCAGTGTTGGAACTACAACGCTAATCACGGTAGCGTGCTGTTAGCATCACCACTCTACCACTCAGTTATTTTGCAAAGGCCCTCTCCAGATCTTTGTGAGAGTGGTTGCAGGGCAGGCGCACCTCTTAAGACCGGTGATTCCGCCGGCTGCAGTTGCAAATTCTCAGCACTTGGCTCCCCAGGAACCATCTGAAGCTGCCATCTATTGCAGCAGGCAATAGTACCTCCTTCTGTGTGGACCACATAGGTCCTTGGCGCAGCAGCACGCCCTACAATTATTTCCGGTGTCTTCCAGCTCCTTTCATCCTCCGGGTTGACTCTGCACGCCCTGAGTGTCTCCTATAATAATAGAACCTGTAGTTCCGCTTCGCCTCTTCATCCCTTCTCCGAACATTTCCGACAGAACAGGGGAGGAAGGCTGGAATGCACTCACCGAAGGCAATGTGGTATGAATCGGTCTCCTTATCAGCTGTGCCGCACTACATCCCGTGTCCTGAATAGGAGTCTCTCTAGAAGGCAGGAGGGCCAAATAAGGATTTGGTTGCTTTAAAATGAACTTTGCGGTCTGAACTGCCCTCTCACCCATCCCATTGGCCTGTGGGTAATGTGGACTGGAAGAAAAATGGAGGAAATCATATTCTCCACTGAAGGACCTGAACTCCATAGAAGCGAACTGCATACCATTGTCGCTCACCAGCTTAGCTGTTATACCCCACCTGGCAAACATGCTCTTTAGATGTGTGATGACAGCCACGCTGGTTGTACTGTTAGTGGAGTCGATCTCGATCTACCTGGAGTAGTAGTCCACAACAAGATACTTCTTTCTGTTGAGCTCACATAAATCAGAAAGCAATTGTCTGCCAGGGGCCCGCAAGCAGCGGGGTAGACAGAGGCTCTCCCTCCTCTGTGTAGGCCGACGCTCACAGCAAAAGGCACACCTTGATATGTATTCTACAATATCAGTGCTTATTCCAGGCCACTACGCCGTTGAGGCAGCTCTCTCTCTATAAGAAAACCTACAATAGGTGAGTGTATAGGCGCTAGATATTGGTGAGCTGCAACATATATTATCCTAGAAGTGTATCCTCCACTTCCAATTGTTAAGAAATAAATGTCAAATAGCATATGGGAGCGCATAGATTACACATACATAGGTTTTAAACACAATGATCGGAATATAATGGCAAATTATCAAAACCATAGCACCAAATTGGTAATTGAAGGAGTCATGGAAGAGAAGTAATCAACAGATCCTACAAAGAAGAAAAGAAAAAGGCCATCGCGCAATATATAGTACTGAAGTATATTGGACACACAACTCGTGAAATGGCACTCCCAAACGAGTCTTCAAGACACCAGATGTAAGCCTTTAAGTCTCTTTTGGGGGACTCCTCCCATACATCAATTCCTGTTCTTGATGGTGAGTGTATCTCGAAGAGAAAGAAATAGGTACATGGTACAGTTCTGTAACCCAATGAAGGAATAACTATAATAAAAGGACACACTCACGTGCCCTAGACCTCCTGTCCACGTGGTTCGGTAATTGTGCCTTGGACCTCTTGCCGCTTGAGGGGGTCCGGCCTCGTATCTCCTGATCCGATCCCAATCCTGCTAGGCTCCACGATATATTTATATCTTGTTCAGTTTAGGGAACAAATCGCAGAGGGACAAGATATCCTCAAATAAATGAACTGGATGAATGAAATAAAATTAAAAAATTATTGCACATAACACGAGATGCGTTTCGCCTGCTTACTGCAGGCCTTATCAATCAGATTCTCTAACTCTCTCTGGAGCTCTCTCTCTATACTTAGAAATTCCCAAATGGCCATTGTGAATTTGACTCAACATTTGTTGCATACTGGCAGGTTTAATGATACAGTCCTGAAATGGCACCAAACTGTCCAACTTCGTAATTTGCGCTCTCTCTCCCTGGAAAGCACTCAGCAGCATCCATACTACTCGGCTCTTGGGCCAGCCGCTCTTTATGTAGTTTATGACCTCTTCGAAAGACACGCCTAGATACTGATCTCCCTGAAGAGATGGATTTAGAAGTCAAAATTTAATCCACATTTTCACATCTGATTCTGCTGTCCATTGTCCCATATTCTGCCCACACGCTTTTGTCTTATGTAATGATGCTTATTATTGACAACCTAGAGATTGTTTAGCTCTGGGTGAGTGTCACGGAATGGCCCAGCACCCTCAGCCGGGGGCGGTGCACAGTGACAGTGGGGGCCATGGACACTTAGGTGCGGTGGCACGCACCCGGTTTACTAAGTATGTTTTATTAGATGTGGTTTTACTGATGTGCTGTATTAAGATGTACCTTGTGTGATTGTAACTGTATTAGGTGTAAGAAAACGTTTGTATGTGTTTTTCCCCGTCGCCATTTTGCCCATTCCAGCATGGTTACACCAGACAAAGGATCTCCTGGCCCCAAGATGGAGGATACATCAAGCCAGCTGCTTGGAGGCTGTTCCCAGACCTCATTTGCCTAATCCCTGGACAATGGGAAGGCTGGAAGGGACCTGGGAGGGAACAGGGGGGCTGGGAGAGGAGCCAATCAGTGCTGGTTGTGTGGGTGGGGGAGTTGGCAATCTGTGTATGTGAAGTTGTATACCTGACTCTGTTGTAAACCCATAAAGTCAGTTCATCTAGTTCATTCAGCCACGCCTGGTGTTCTTTATTTGGTGAACGTATTCCTGTGATCCAGCGCGGTCTACAGAGCACGGTAGCCAGATCCGAATCGACCACCCTGTGCCTGCATCTCGCATCAGGACAGAGGTGCAGCGTGCGGGCATCGACCGCTGTGAGATCCGATTCGACGGCCGCGGCGCATCTGCCGCGCATTTCCCGCGCATCGGTATAGCGGGCGCCATCCGATCGCCGGTAGATCCGAAAAGACGCGCGGACGTCCCAACTATAAGATCCGACCAGCTCCCGAGGGGAATTCCGATCCGACCGGCCGTTCCGCAGACGACACATCCGCCAACCAAGGTCAGTAGACCAGCTGCTCGGGACGCTGAGTGCCGTGTCGCTCAGTGGTCGGGCTGGTCTCACCCAGGGGTCCCTTCCAACGCCCGCCAACCCTTTCCCAGGGTCACTCCAGGCCGCTCGAGACGCCGGGTGCCGTGTCACTCGGTAGTCGGGCCGGCGGTAAGCGCACTAGGGGGAAGCAGATAGGAGCACACCCGCAGGCGGACAACATCCCATTCCGTCATACTGGTGGCAGCGGTGGGATCGCTCTCTGCAGACCCCTAGGAGACGTACGCCATGGCGGTGTACAACCCCTACAACAGGGACACCCTGCGGGGATGTTGGAGAACCGGGGAGGAACGCCGGGTAACAAGAAAAGAAAGACGCTGATCAAGGAACTGACCAGGATGGATCAGGACGAGGCGATGATGCCCGTCCCCAGCCCTGTCCGCGCAGAGGTGGAGGAAGATGCTGGCCTCAGGGAGTTGCGGCGTCGGATCACCCTGCTCGGTGATGCCCCGGCGGAGGGGGCCAGATATCAAGTGATTCGGGAGTTCTACCGGGAAGTTGAGCAGGAGAAGGAACGCCAGCACGAGCTGCGGTTGGCAGAGCTCCGTGGAGCAGAGACTGATTATGTTGACCCCGAACCCTTCCCTGTGGAACCCTGGGTCGAGGCTCACAGCGCGACTGGAGCTCCACCTGGGGAATCTGCAAACCCCAGTGACTATGCTTGCGGGACTCTCAGCTTGCCTGGAGCCTGTACTGAGGACGTCACTTATCCCCGCGACCCTCGGATGAAGACTCACAGCCCGCCTGGAGCTGCATCTGAGGACGCCCCATTCTCCGTTGAGGAGCGGTGCTCCTGCGCTGGCACCTACGCCGACATGAAGGTCGTGTTGGCAAGAGAGCTGCAGGAGGGCCTGGAGCAGGACCAGAGGTCCACAGAGGAGCTGTGGTACGAGGCCCTGGACCATGAGCGGGACTGCCATGGTGTGTACATTCCCTCCGACGCTGTCGTCCATCGAGTGCAGTACGATGTGCGAGCAGCGTTCCTGCAGGGGCGGGCCCCAGAGGAGTGGGAGGACGAGCTCCGGAGTCTGGTGCAGCAGGAGATCGCACTGGACGCCGAGTACCGCGCCCTCCGGTGGCTAACCGCCTCCCCGACCGTGCGCCCTAGTGAAGGCAGTTCCACTGCAGGGCCTCGCTACGGGGGTACGGGGCTGCTCTACGAGGGCCTGGCCGCCGACCCCGAGTTTGGAGAGGAGACCGAGGAGCGGATGGAAGACATCCTGGAGCGACGGGAATTGGAGATCCCGTCAGACAGCAGGGACTCGGTGTTTGAGGAGCTGGAGTCCCTAGCCGAGCGAGAGTGGGAGCTCGAGGTGGCTTATCGGAGACTGTTGGACGGCGTTCCGCAGTCGAGCCTGAGCTCCCCGTGGTGGGACGGGTCGGCGGAGGAAGTCGACAGTCCCCAGGTTTGGGACCTATGGGAGGCCGAGGCGGACCCATGGGTGCCCGTGGGGGGGTCGACTGAGGAAGTTACCCCCTGCACCCCGCAAGAGGACAGGGTGGCCGAGGCCACGGGTCCAGCGGGGGAGGAGACGGATGGTCCCCCCGGGATGGGTGTTGCGCAACCATTGTTTGCCCCGGGGGGTGAAGAGACCATCCTTCCCCAAGGAGATCTCCACCCAGCGGAAGAGCTGGCTACGGGGCAGAGTGCCGCTGGCCTCTGCCCACTACTCAACGTCTGCCAGGAGGAGCAGACGGATGGTTCCCCCGGGATGGGTTGCGCGCAACCACTGATTGCCCCGGGGGGTGAAGAGACCATCCCGCCCAAGGAGATTGCCAACCAGCGGAAGAGCTGGCCACGGGGCAGAGCGTCGCTGGCCTCTGCCCCCTGCTGACAGTCTGCCAGGTGGAGCAGACGGATGGTTCCCCCGGGATGGGTTGTGCGCAACCCTTGTTTGCCCCGGGGGGTGAAGTAACCGTCCTCCCGCAAGGAGATCTCCCCCCAGCAGAAGAGCTGGCTACGGGGCAGAGTGCCGCTGGTCTCTGCCCACTGCTTACAGTCTGCCAGGAGGAGCAGACAGATGGTTCCCCCGGGCTGGGTTGTGCGCAGCCATTGATCGGCCCGGGGGGTGAAGAAACCATCCTCCCACAAGGAGATCTCCACCCAGCGGAAGAGCTGACGGCGGGGCAGAGCGCCGCTGGCCTCTGCCCATTCCTCCCAATTCGCCTCGAGGGGCAGAGCGGGGATGACCCCGTGCGACTGCCGTTGCAATTATGTATTCACCCTTTGGCTGCCAGGAAGAACAGCCGGGTTTGACCCCATTTGTCCCTTCGGTTGCCGGTTTTGTACCTGCCTCTTCAGCAGAAGAGCTGGCAACGGGGCAGAGCGCCGCTGGCCTCTGCCCACCCTTCGGCTGCCTGGGAGAGCAGCCGGGTGTGTCCACCCTTGTCCCTTTTGTTGCAATTACCCCCTCAGCGGAAGAGCTGACTACGGGGCAGAGCGCTGCTGGCCTCTGCCCATCTCCTCAACTCTTTGGCCTGGAGGCCCCGCACAGCCACTGGGCTTTTCATCGACCTGGGGTGGGTGCGTTTAGCGCCCGTTTTCCCGGAGGGGACCCCGGAGGTACTCCTCCCCAGACTTATGTCCTTTCGCCCAGCCGGGGTAACCCTAAGGACGCGGGGCCCCGACCAAGCTGGCACGGCCGCAAGGCCAAATGGAGAAGCCTGGTGGCCAGGCCTCCCCAGACCGACTACGGGCCTGGGAGCACCGACTTCCCCGGTATGACCCGGTGGGGTCAGACCAGGTGCGTCGAACTGTGGGAAGGGGGAGGAGTGTGTCACGGAATGGCCCAGCACCCTCAGCCGGGGGCGGTGCACAGTGACAGTGGGGGCCATGGACACTTAGGTGCGGTGGCACGCACCCGGTTTACTAAGTATGTTTTATTAGATGTGGTTTTACTGATGTGCTGTATTAAGATGTACCTTGTGTGATTGTAACTGTATTAGGTGTAAGAAAACGTTTGTATTGTTTTTCCCCGTCGCCATTTTGCCCATTCCAGCATGGTTACACCAGACAAAGGATCTCCTGGCCCCAAGATGGAGGATACATCAAGCCAGCTGCTTGGAGGCTGTTCCCAGACCTCATTTGCCTAATCCCTGGACAATGGGAAGGCTGGAAGGGACCTGGGAGGGAACAGGGGGGGCTGGGAGAGGAGCCAATCAGTGCTGGTTGTGTGGGTGGGGGAGTTGGCAATCTGTGTATGTGAAGTTGTATACCTGACTCTGTTGTAAACCCATAAAGTCAGTTCATCTAGTTCATTCAGCCACGCCTGGTGTTCTTTATTTGGTGAACGTATTCCTGTGATCCAGCGCGGTCTACAGAGCACGGTAGCCAGATCCGAATCGACCACCCTGTGCCTGCATCTCGCATCAGGACAGAGGTGCAGCGTGCGGGCATCGACCGCTGTGAGATCCGATTCGACGGCCGCGGCGCATCTGCCGCGCATTTCCCGCGCATCGGTATAGCGGGCGCCATCCGATCGCCGGTAGATCCGAAAAGACGCGCGGACGTCCCAACTATAAGATCCGACCAGCTCCCGAGGGGAATTCCGATCCGACCGGCCGTTCCGCAGACGACACATCCGCCAACCAAGGTCAGTAGACCAGCTGCTCGGGACGCTGAGTGCCGTGTCGCTCAGTGGTCGGGCTGGTCTCACCCAGGGGTCCCTTCCAACGCCCGCCAACCCTTTCCCAGGGTCACTCCAGGCCGCTCGAGACGCCGGGTGCCGTGTCACTCGGTAGTCGGGCCGGCGGTAAGCGCACTAGGGGGAAGCAGATAGGAGCACACCCGCAGGCGGACAACATCCCATTCCGTCATACTCGTCATAGTGAGCACCATGGTATGTGACGTTCTGAAATATATGCTGACAAGGCCATCACTGAACGTGTGTATTTCTAATGTAACTTATACATTTGTGTTCAAAATTATTCAACCCCAATGCTGTAAAGGGTTTCAGGGAATTTAGTGTACATTTGTAATTGTATTCAGAATGAAATCCTACAAGGACTTTTTAAAGAACCATATGCAACTAAAATGACATCAATTGGTTTTGTAATACAGTAGTAAATGTTTCTTTTGTGAATTCTTCATTGACACAATTATTCAACCCCTTAAAGACTACCACTCTGAAGAACAGAGGTTCATTCAAGTGTTTTCAATCAGGTATTGAAAACACCTGTGGATGTCACGGAGCAGCAATAAAGCATAATAAGCACCAATTAGGCAGCTTTAAAATGACTGTGATACTCAGCTCCTTCTAGACATTTACTGGTGTGGTTACAAACATGGTGAAGTCAAGAGAATGGTCCAGGAAGACAAGAGAAGAGGTGATTACTCTTCACAGGAAGGGCAATGGCTGTAAGAAGATTGCAAAGATGTTAAACATACCAAGAGAGACCATAGGAAGCATCATTCGCAAATTCAAGGCAAAGGGCACTGTTGAAACGCTACCTGGTCGTGGCAGAAAGATGCTGACTTCGACTGCTGTGCGCTACCTGAAGCGTAGAGTGGAGGAAAGTCCCCGTGTGACTGCTGAGGAACTGAGAAAAGATTGGTCAGATGTGGGTACTGAAGTTTCAGCTCAGACAATACGGCGCACACTGCGTAATGAAGGCCTCCATGCCAGAACTCCCAGGCGCACCCCCTTGCTGTCTCCAAAGAATAAGAAGAGTCGACTGCAGTATGCCAAAAGTCATGTGGATAAACCACAGAAGTTTTGGGATAGTGTTCTGTGGACTGATGAAACAAAATTAGAACTGTTTGGGCCCATGGATCAACGCTATGTTTGGAGGAGGAAGAACAAGGCCTATGAAGAAAAGAACACCTTGCCTACTGTGAAGCGTGGCGGGGGGTCAATCATGCTTTGGGGCTGTTTTGCTTCTGTAGGTACAGGGAAGCTTCAGCGTGTGCAAGGTACCATGAATTCTCTTCAGTACCAGGAGATATTGGATGCCAATGTGATGCAGTCCGTCACAAACCTGAGGCTTGGGAGACGTTGGACCTTTCAACAGGACAATGATCCCAAGCATACCTCCAAGTCCACTAGAACATGGTTGCAGATTAAAGGCTGGAACATTTTGGAGTGGCCATCGCAGTCACCTGACTTAAATCCGATGGAGAACCTCTGGTGGGACTTAAAGAAAGCAGTTGCAGTGTGCAAGCCTAAGAATGTGACTGAACTGGAGGCTTTTGCCCATGACGAATGGGCGAAGATACCCGTAGATCGCTGCAAGACACTTGTGTCAAGCTATGCTTCACGTTTAAAAGCTGTTATAACTGTAAAAGGATGTTGTACTAAGTACTAAGATTGAATGTCACTTGGGGGTTGAATAAAACTGATAATGATGTGAGCACAGAAAAGACATTTGTGGTTATTTCATTATAAATGTTATGTTATATTTGTCTGACCTACACGTGCCTCTTTGATTTAATTGTAAGCAAGATGACTGAATGATCAAAATCAATGTCAAACTGGCCAAAACACTCAATTTCAGTGGGGGTTGAATAATTTTGAACACCACTGTATTTGCATGTCGACAACTGTTCTGTGTGATTGCATGTGGCAGAATCGAGACTTCCTTGGCATTTCATTTCTGGCCACCCTTTTTGGGTGACAGCAGTCTGTTTTTCATATGATATTGTCTTCTCTGTAATGGCACCATTTTGAGCTAAAACCTTGATCTGAGGGCTGGCGTGCTAAAGTGTGGGCAACTAGTACTGCTGCCTTATCAGTGCTCTCATAAACTTGTTTTTGTTCACTCTAAGCTTATGAGTATTCCAGAGCTGGACCCCTTGTTGGACGTGCCTAGGCATAAGCAGGCCAGAAACTATCATTGTTTGTCTTGAGCAGAGGAGGCTTCTTCGGCAATTCTGTTTTTGTGTGATAGCAGTCTGATTTGCATATGGTACAACATATCTGAAAAGATGTCATTGAGATAAAACCTTGAGACCTGAACAAGAGGACATGGAAGGACAGGCCACTAGTGGATGCTTGCTTTAGTTAACCCCTTGTAGGTGGGTTGTGCATGGCAGGAAGATGTTAATGCCGGCGGTGTGTACTAGTACATCCCGCTCTCCGGCTGCTGGGGTGGGCCCCTTCTCCAGTCATCCTGTGCAGCTGACATACGGCGGGGGTTATTGGCGCGAAGGGGATGACCTAAGTTCAGACCGGCCGTCCTGAGGCGGCCCATCGTGCCAGCTGGTGGGTGGGCCTGATGTGGCTCATAGATAACAGCGGGGCATGCTTTGCGCTGTAAAAGGGGGTTAACTTGGTCATGTTTAATGTTTTTCAAGGTAGATTATATAATCTATTTTTAATCCATTTCTCCTCAAGTTATTAAACTACTTTTTGATGTCCATCTAGAGCGCTCCTTCAAAACAAGTTACTTGATAGTTATAGTAACTGTCATTTGTTTACCGTCTCAGCTTTCCCCCTCTGAGAAATTGCAAAATATCTATTTGCAAAATAGTCAGCCTTTCAAATTCTTTCCATTATCTGATCTGGACTATGCTAGAGCTAAAACTACTCTTATATGCTGTGCAGAATATTCTTCTGGGGTGACCTTTTACCCATGTGAAAGTTTAATTTCTTATTCTGCCCTAATAAAAATGTGTGACTCAGGTAGCATCAGGCAAAACATTGTTTTCCATGAAAAACCTTAATCTGCTGAGCATAATGCCTTTTTAGGGTTGGCAGAATTATTCGTTGTGGAGTAAAGGTCACAGTCAATTACTCTCATCAGGAAATTCATGTTTGCAGGATATAATTTATCACAAGATTTAAAAATTAAAAAAATGGAAATCGGGGACAAAGGAGGTAACTAACATGTTCCACGTTTTTAAGGCCAGTGTCAGACGAGTGCACTAGGTGTGCCCGTACTGGCATGGCTTCTGGCGTCCGTCGCAGCTTTGTGTCGCTGCAATGGGGCCGGCCAGACGCTGTTGTGCGCGCACGGATTGCGTGCGCAACAGCGTTCGTGCTGCGTCCATGCAGCAGGCCTCTCCATCAAAGCGCTCGTTGGACGCTCGTAGATAAAGCTGCAAAGCGCAATCCTCCATAGAAGGATCAAGCCTTGCAGCGCTGAGTGCACTAACTGTGCTCAGCGAGGCAGCAAGACGGGCTTCAAGTGGAAGGAACGTCCACTCTCATGGACGTTCCTTCCGCTCTTCAAAACGCTCGTCTGACCCCCAGCTTAAATGTTCTTTTTTTTTTTCTTTTCTGTGATCGCAGAACTGTGTGTTTAGTCACTCGGAAGGAAATATTACAGTCTACAGTATAGTGGATGTTTGAAATATGACAGTGACAGCCAGATGGTGATTTTTATGTTTCTAAAATGTTAAATATTGTATGCTTTTAAATCACGCAAAGTTTAAAATCAGACTAGGCTTAATTTAGCAAACACAACATATGTTTAATTGGTGATAATTAAATAAAACACAGGCAAAGTAATGCAAAACCTTCAGATGACAATTCCTTATGCAAGGAAATCACACATTTTGAACAAAAAACTTTGCATTGTAATCTGTTTAACTCTTTCATTGCAGAGCCATTTCACCCGTGTCCTGAGCCTATTTTGACAGTTTTGTGCTCAACGTGTTTTTTAACTAACAACATTTTTTGCTTCTTTTGGTGCACTGTGTTCTATGAATAATATGACTGTATTAAACCTTGCTTGCAGTGTTGGAAATGAGGTGAGTAACAGCAGGAGTATTGCTCAATTTTATGTGACAAATGGACAATGCTATTGCTTTGGCAAACAATAAATAAAAATTTACATTTAAATGATTTTCTGTTTTGTATTTTATTTTTTACATGACATTTTATATGGTTATGTTTTGATATCATTAGAAAGGCCAGACTCTGACCTGTCCAATGACGTCTAACATGACTTTGGTGTGTAGCGAATGGAAATACAGGGGTCCAAATTACCCTCGCTCTCCTTGAAGTAACTTGTGTTTAAGGCCCGTGTCAGATGAACACAGTGATCACGTCCATGTTGCCACACAGTTTAGCATCCATCCTAGCATAGAATCATGATCAATAGAGACCCACACACGAAGTACATGTGCACCGAACTGCACAACGCACATGGCAAACGGAGGCAAGTGAGGCAAGAACGTAAAACCGCTATCACGGACGCGCAGAGTGCGCCATGTCCACGTAGCGTTCTGTGTAAGTGATGAGGAGTTGTCAGACGCAGTGCATTTGCGACGTCCAGCACCTTGACGCACAAAATGGCTTTTCATATCCTTTTCAAATTTTTAGCATTTTTCATATTTTGTTTCCCATAATTCCCTTTTTATTTCTACGTCCGGCAACAAAAACGGACCGTGTGGTGTCTACAGTATCTTCCGTCAGTACATCCATCCGTTGTACACGCACGCAGAGTGCGCTCAGACTGCGTTCATCTGACTCTACCCTTGTCATGCGTCGCTGTGTGTGAGGAGCAGGGGAGTCCGGTTTGCAGCAAATGCAGGAGACCATACAGGTTGAAGGGCACGGTTTAGTTTATTTTATGCACCGGCAGGACAAAAGGAATATACAGGACTAGAACTAAAAAAGATGACTAGACACAAGAAAGGAGCGGACATAGAGGACTAAGAGAAAAATGAATAAACTAGACACAGGCTGGATACAGAGGGGCATGTCATGAACTAGACACAGGCTGGATACAGAGGGGCATGACATGAACTAGACACAGGCTGGATACAGAGGGGCATGACATGAACTAGACACAGGCTGGATACAGAGGGGCATGTCATGAACTAGACACAGGCTGGATACAGAGGGGCATGTCATGAACTAGACACAGGCTGGATACAGAGGGGCATGTCATGAACTAGACACAGGCTGGATACAGAGGGGCATGTCATGAACTAGACACAGGCTGGATACAGAGAGGCATGACATGAACTAGACACAGGCTGGATACAGAGAGGCATGACATGAACTAGACACAGGCTGGATACAGAGGGGCATGTCATGAACTAGACACAGGCTGGATACAGAGAGGCATGACATGAACTAGACACAGGCTGGATACAGAGGGGCATGTCATGAACTAGACACAGGCTGGATACAGAGGGGCATGTCATGAACTAGACACAGGCTGGATACAGAGGGGCATGACATGAACTAGACACAGGCTGGATACAGAGGGGCATGTCATGAACTAGACACAGGCTGGATACAGAGGGGCATGTCATGAACTAGACACAGGCTGGATACAGAGGGGCATGACATGAACTAGACACAGGCTGGATACAGAGGGGTACTTACACAGAAGCAGGATAATAACAGAGGCAGATTGCAGGACACAGGGACAGATACACAAATAGCAGAGGGTCTATGGTGGAGGTGGCAACAAAGAGGTCTTGGTACAGGGGTCAGCAGGAGTCCATATGAATGGTGGAAGTCCTTGAAATAAACAGAAGTCCTTTTGGCAAAATGAGGGGATAATCCAAATAGCAACGAAAAGTCCAGTAGGGAAGACAAGGGGGTCTGAGAATCCAGGTTCACACAGCGTGTGACTCAGTGGTCAGATGTTAATGCTGAAGTCCGAGCATTGGGCGTAGTCTCCCTATATGGAGACCTGGGCAGGTGAGGGGTAATTAAACTCAGGGACAAACATATGGGAAATACTGGGCTGGAGGATGGGGAACTGGATCAAAGCAAGGGCTAGATGGGAAATCTGGAATGGGACAGAACAGGGAAGATGGTAGTTCAGACCCATATCAAGGCCTTTTGCGGTGTCTGCGGCGACGGGCATGACATATCCCCCCCACTAAAGTCGCACTCCGTGCGACTAGGACATCTGTGGGGCTCTCGAGGTTTCCCGGTCGTACAACATGACCACGGGAAGGTTTGCACTGTCGGCTGTGAGGGATGGGATCGTCGACCATGGCAATTCCCAAAATCCTTCTTGGCACAGCTGCAACTGGGGGCTGCCAGCAGCAGACAGTGGAGATGGCAGTCACAGCAATAGCAGCTTGGCTGGGCAACGACAGCAGGTTCACAGGAACGGGAACTTTGTTGGAGTGGGTCATAGCGGCTGGGCTCTGCGGCAACAGCGACTTGGGTTCTGGGCGCTCCGGCTGGGCAGCGCACTTGGGTTCTGGGCGCTCCGGCTGGGCAGCGCACTTGGGTTCTGGGCGCTCCGGCTGGGCAGCGCACTTGGGTTCTGGGCGCTCCGGCTGGGCAGCGCACTTGGGTTCAATAGACTTGGCAGCAACCGGGGCTTGGTTCAACTTGGCAGCAACCGGGGCTTGGTTCAACTTGGCAGCAACCGGGGCTTGGTTCAACTTGGCAGCAACCGGGGCTTGGTTCAACTTGGCAGCAACCGGGGCTTGGTTCAACTTGGCAGCAACCGGGGCTTGGTTCAACTTGGCAGCAACCGGGGCTTGGTTCAACTTGGCAGCAACCGGGGCTTGGTTCAACTTGGCAGCAACCGGGGCTTGGTTCAACTTGGCAGCAACCGGGGCTTGGTTCAACTTGGCAGCAACCGGGGCTTGGTTCAACTTGCAGCAACCGGGGCTTGGTTCAACTTGGCAGCAACCGGGGCTTGGTTCAACTTGGCAGCAACCGGGGCTTGGTTCAACTTGGCAGCAACCGGGGCTTGGTTCAACTTGGCAGCAACCGGGGCTTGGTTCAACTTGGCAGCAACCGGGGCTTGGTTCAACAGCAGCTTGGCAATAACAGCAGCTTGGATTTGTTTTGCAGCAAGATCACTTTTAAAAACCTCAGAGGGTGCTGGAGAAGCAGGACGAAGAGAGCCAGTGAAAGAGTTAACACCAGAGTCTTTGCCTGAATTAGTGGCTTGCTTGGGTGTACGCACTTTACAATTTTTGATAACATGTGAATCAGCACCACAGTAGTAACACAATTGTAAGGTTTTCCTCCTTAGACGTTCCTCTGTAGACAAGGGTTCTTTGCCTTTAAACATCGGAGGGGAAGGGCACACCTTGGTTAAGGTTCCATTTAACCCTTGCAGCAGGTTAAAAAACAGAATGTTCAATTGCTGCAGGAAATCTTGCACAGCTTTTGTTATAGATGCCACGAATGCCTGCATTGCTACGGACTCGTTAATGGACTTCAGCATTTTGTCATGCGTCGCTGTGTGTGAGGAGCAGGGGAGTCCGGTTTGCAGCAAATGCAGGAGACCATACAGGTTGAAGGGCACGGTTTAGTTTATTTTATGCACCGGCAGGACAAAAGGAATATACAGGACTAGAACTAAAAAAGATGACTAGACACAAGAAAGGAGCGGACATAGAGGACTAAGAGAAAAATGAATAAACTAGACACAGGCTGGATACAGAGAGGCATGACATGAACTAGACACAGGCTGGATACAGAGAGGCATGACATGAACTAGACACAGGCTGGATACAGAGAGGCATGACATGAACTAGACACAGGCTGGATACAGAGAGGCATGACATGAACTAGACACAGGCTGGATACAGAGGGGCATGTCATGAACTAGACACAGGCTGGATACAGAGAGGCATGACATGAACTAGACACAGGCTGGATACAGAGGGGCATGTCATGAACTAGACACAGGCTGGATACAGAGGGGCATGTCATGAACTAGACACAGGCTGGATACAGAGGGGCATGTCATGAACTAGACACAGGCTGGATACAGAGGGGCATGACATGAACTAGACACAGGCTGGATACAGAGGGGTACTTACACAGAAGCAGGATAATAACAGAGGCAGATTGCAGGACACAGGGACAGATACACAAATAGCAGAGGGTCTATGGTGGAGGTGGCAACAAAGAGGTCTTGGTACAGGGGTCAGCAGGAGTCCATATGAATGGTGGAAGTCCTTGAAATAAACAGAAGTCCTTTTGGCAAAATGAGGGGATAATCCAAATAGCAACGAAAAGTCCAGTAGGGAAGACAAGGGGGTCTGAGAATCCAGGTTCACACAGCGTGTGACTCAGTGGTCAGATGTTAATGCTGAAGTCCCGAGCATTGGGCGTAGTCTCCCTATATGGAGACCTGGGCAGGTGAGGGGTAATTAAACTCAGGGACAAACATATGGGAAATACTGGGCTGGAGGATGGGGAACTGGATCAAAGCAAGGGCTAGATGGGAAATCTGGAATGGGACAGAACAGGGAAGATGGTAGTTCAGACCCATATCAAGGCCTTTTGCGGTGTCTGCGGCGACGGGCATGACAACCCTTAGATGGACCAATGTGTAATTACGCTTTTGCGCCATCACCTCCACATTTGGTCCCAGCATTGGAAATGAGATGGTGAGTTAGTGTAGTGGTATTGTTTGCTTTACAAGTAAAATCACATAATACCTCCCTCCTTAAAACAGAAAATAAAAAGTCAATTTTTCACCCCCCACCCTATTTTTGCACATTACATGGTCATGTTTGATGTTGTTGGAAAGGCCAGACTCTGACTTTTCCAATGACACCTCTCTTGAACTTGTACGATGCTGAAATCAGAAAACTAACATTCCAAAGTGTCCTCTGCGACTCTTGCAGCAGTTTAGGTTTTCGATGAACCAATGTTTAACCCCTTAACACCGCAGGACGTACATTTACGTCCTGCATTAGGCGGGCTTTGACGCCGCAGGACGTAAATGTACGTCCTCAGCGTTTACAGCCCCCCTCGCTTAATACTTACCTCCTCCGGTCGCTCCCACGCTGCTCTGACTCCCGCAGAGTCAGATCAGTGTGATCCCTCCTCCGGCGCTGTGACGTCATCGCGCCGGTGGCGCGATGACATCAGTTTCAGGCGTCCCCCCCCGCCGGAGAAGGGGAAGCGCCTGGAGGGGAGGGATCCTTCGGATCCCTCTATCTCCCGATCGCCTGGTCCCCGGCAGCTGCGGCCAGCATCGCTGGAAGGGTCACAGCCTGACCTTTCCAGCGATGTATGGGGGGGTTAACCCCTTAGTTGCCAGGTTGCGACCGGGCACTAATTTGTGCCCGATCCCGGCCTATTTCCGGTGGGGGCCGCCATCTTGGATGGCAGCCCCCACCTCTGGGTCACCCCCCCGGTCAACTGACTCATCGCGCCATGCGCGATGATGTCAGTTAACCGGGAACCCTCTAGCTGCAAAGGGATTTCCTATGGAAATCCCTTGCAGGAGATAGGGGGGTTCTTTGAACCCCTTTATCTCCTGATCAGTGAGCATGGCCTTTCCAATGATATCAAACATGACCATGGTAAAAGTAAAATAAAAGTGTAAAAAAGTAAAAATAAAAATAATAAAAAAATAATAAATTAAATAATAAAAAAATAATAAATATAATAATAAAAATTTTTTTTGTTTTTTTTAATGCAGCACTATTGTTCACATTTCAATTATAATGTGAACAATGATGCTTCACTAATGATTTTTTTTTTTGGGGGTTTAGCTAAAATCACGCAATTTCTCCCCAAAAAAAAATGGGTTCCCCGTTCTAATTTTTAACAAATCTACCCCATAGAATATGACCGCAGAGCCTCGGATAATAAAATTTAAAAAAAAAAACACTTTACACACTGTGGAAGATTGAAATTTTATTGAAAATTCACATTTTTTTAAATTTTTTGTTATAGCATTTTGGCAGGGCATGACATATACATATAATAATGATATATTATTAATCTGCCGAGTCTGACGGAAAGAACGATATATAATTTGTCTGGGTGGTATAAGAATACGTGACTTAAAAATGGTCAAAATGAGCTCAGCAAACTTATTCTTCCGAAACAGCGCCGAAGTTGTAAATTTACTCCCGTCCTTGAGGGGTTAATAACACATTGTAATGTCTCCTTCAAACTTACTGGCATTTTCAACGATATCAAGTCCAACTCTAAGGCTGGGGTCAGACTATCGCATTTTTAACGTGCGTTTAGGCGCACTTAATCACGGCCGCAGTAGCAGAAAATTATGGGCAATGACAGCCAATATACGAAGTACAGTCGCACGAAAGTCCAGCCGTGCAACGTAAGTGGAAAATAAAAGCATTTTTTCAAGAACGCAGAACCGCTAGTACAGATTGCGCTGCGGCGGCATAGCGGCATGTGTGTGTGATTAGGAGATGTCAGACACTGATGATCCGTAATGAAGTCACGCACGAAAATGCGCGTCGTCTGACCGTTTTCGTGCATTCCGTGAAAAATTACGTCAATGCGTTTGGACGCACTTTTTGACGGTCGTTGCGAATAATGCGTTCGTTTGACCCTAGCTTTAAACTTTCTTATGGTTCAGGAGATACGGGGATCCAAATGACCATTGTGTCTCCACCATAGGGAGTTCCCTGCCCAGCATGGGCCTCTTTCTGATGTCATCACGCCCATGCAAGATATCAGTGGATAGGGGGATGTCCCAGAGGCAAGGCTTCAAAGATGTTTGCTCACACCGGGTGAACGCAGCAGTCGGGTGCCAGACCAGCATCATAGTGGAAAAGTCTAGGACGCACTCAGCATGTTGTCCGCAAGTGGTTCATTAACACAAAGGTTTGAAATATTTGTCAGTTACAGGAGTAAAACCATTGATGTTAATTAGTCAAGATCAATATAAATTTGGTTTAAGAAACAAATTTAAACGAGCATGTAGATTTGCAGTGCTAGGATATATACAGGTATATAAAAAAACGATTATTGGAAAGCCGCAAATGTACATGAGCGTTAGCAAAGCAAAACACAATAACAATACCTTCTGTATTTTTTTTGGGCAAAATGTAAGAAAAAAAAGATCAAAAGAGGGGATTAAGAGGAAAAAAGAAAAGCAGGGCAGGGATACACAAGCCCCAGAGAGAAAGAAAAAATGGGGAAAGGAAGAGGAAAGTCAAAAGATTAGAGCATAGCCCATCAGCCCAATGCAACCCATTTCAGCATCACAACATGAACATGCATAATGCTCCTCAGTCTCCTATGTGATCAATCCATGGGGACCATGTTTTATAATAAAAGGAGAGTGAATGGATCGAAATGGCAGTACGTTCATCTTTGAGCCGAACATCCCTACGTTTGGGGTATATACAAGCAAAGGACGAAACCGTTGGTTTGTTCCAGTCCTCCGCCAATACCCCACGACCCGCCAGCGTCGGTTTAGCCACCAACTTGTTTCATGTCATGTGAAATCTTGTAGGGGTCGTAAAAGCAGAAAGGTCCACAGATCCATACGGACTTCCTTGGACAACACCGCCGTAATCAGCGTATGTACTTCCAACCAGAACTGTCGGACCCGAGGACAGGCCCACCACATGTGGGGGTACGTGCCACCTACACCGCAGCCCGCCAGCCGGTGGCCGGGTACATGTGGGACATGTGCGACATCTGAATCAGTGTTACATACTAGCAAAAAATCGTTTTGATCAGCTGCTCCTGGTATGCTGTGCAGATAGAAACTGACTGCATGGCCTCCCAGATGTCTGCCCAATCCTCTGCATCCAGGGATTCCCCCAGATCCGATTCCCATGCAGCAATAGAACAAAGTTCTTTCCAATCCAAGAGGGTTGTGAGGATATTGTAGATCAGGATTTATATTTTAAACTTCGTAATAACCTATAAGAAACTAAAATGAATCACAAGATTATAATGGGTTAATTCATAAATTGTAGAATAAGGGATTCTAAGCATCGTAAAGGGCAACTGCCACAAAAAATGTCCTTACGGTGTTATTATTTTTAAGTTGCTAATATCTTACAAGAGAAAAACAAACTACATGTATGTTAAGAACATTTTACTGTGTGTCACAAGGTGCATCCATTTTGTGATATTTTGTCTTGTAAACTCCCCCCCCACACAGTATATTTACATTCTCTTGCTCCTCACAATGTGGCAATGGCTGTAGAATGGAGTCGATGGGTCGATCAAAGGCTCAAATCTCATTGTGTGGGATGTATTCAAAGGAGAACACTGGGGAAGATTCAAAGGCTTTTTTAAGCTTCTCATTTTACCTTCTTCAGCTGCCAGCTCTTATCTCGAGTATCTTAGAGAGCAATAGACCCCTGCGGCTTTAACTTTTAAATACTGCAGATTAGATAAGCCACAGAAGTAAAGAAAAATGGAAACCGGAGATAAAAAAAACTACATTTGTTTGAAGTAATTGCATGTAAAAAGGAGAAATAAAGAAAAAACAGCAGCATGGGGGTTATTCAGAAATAGGAGAAAACTAGGAGCACAGGCAGGAGAAGAGAACAATCTAGACCAAATAGCCGATTTGGAAAGTGAGATAAATGTGAGAATTTTTCTGGTTTGGATAATTTGACCTAGAATTTTCACTTCATTCATTCTCCTGGTTTTAACCTCTCTCTGAATAACCCTGCATGTGTTTCTGTATGTAATGCACACGTAATCTAGTTACCGATTATGAAAGTGGTAGTGTCCTATTAAATTAGGTGATTTTGGCATGATTGTACTCTGGTATTCAAGATTGTAATGAATGTGGCACAAAATTTGATTCCCTTAGGTACCAAGTTGTATGACAATAGTTGTTAAAGGGACATGCCTTTTGTAGTAGTGTTGTAGTAGTAGTTTTGTTTGAAACTACCATCCCCCACCCGGCTAAATCCTATGCATTGATGATCCAGGATTAACCAGCCCCTTTCCTATGTAGTAGCTCAAGCTTGCTGTAAGAGATGAAAGGCAGCCCTGCCTAACCTTGGTAGAATCGACCGACTGATGTGTCTATGTTTATATCTAACACATCCAGACCCGGCCTGACCACTAGGCATTTCCCATTGGGACTGGATGGCAGGTCAGCCAGCTTCTATATTTCTACATACACGCACTCCTGAGATTGGTGATTACCTTCATAGCTTGTGCCTTTATTGCAGAGAGATTTATAAAGACCAGAAAATGTCTCAACCAGTCGGCCGTAAGCTCACAGGAGCTTACAATCTAGAAGAGCAGAGGGCACCCAGGAGCTTACAATCTAGAGGAGCAGAGGGCACCCAGGAGCTTACAATCTAGAGGAGCAGAGGGCACCCAGGAGCTTACAATCTAGAGGAGCAGAGGACACCCAGGAGCTTACAATCTAGAGGAGCAGAGGGCACCCCGGATTTTACAATCTAGAGGAGCAGAGAGCCCCCAGCTCACACATGGATTTGCCCCCAGCTCATGGATTTGCCCCAGTTCATGGATTTGCCCCAGCTCACACATGGATTTGCCCCAGCTCACACATGGATTTGCCCCCAGCTCATGGATTTGCCCCAGTTCATGGATTTGCCCCAGCTCACACATGGATTTGCCCCAGCTCACACATGGATTTGCCCCAGCTCGCTCATGGATTTGCCCCAGCTCATGGATTTGCCCCCAGCTCATGGATTTGCCCCCAGGTCATGGATTTGCCCCCAGGTCATGGATTTGCCCAGCTCATGGATTTGCCCCCAGGTCATGGATTTGCCCCCAGCTCATGGATTTGCCCCCAGCTCATGGATTTGCCCCCAGGTCATGGATTTGCCCCAGGTCATGGATTTGACCCCAGCTCATGGATTTGCCCCCAGGTCATGGATTTGCCCCCAGCTCATGGATTTGCCCCCAGCTCATGGATTTGCCCCCAGCTCATGGATTTGCCCCCAGGTCATGGATTTGCCCCCAGGTCATGGATTTGCCCCCAGCTCATGGATTTGCCCAGCTTACACATGGATTTGCCCCAGCTTACACATGGATTTGCCCAGCTCTCACCTGGATACTTTCCCCAGCTCCGGCAGGGGTTGAGGGGACCCAGATGCCGGGCAGCGGCAGCGCGGGAGTGCCTGCCCGGTCCTGAAGAGTCCGTCCTGTTGAAGGGGATGCGGCTGCGTGGCGTGCGTGCGCAGGTCACGCGGTCCGGCCAGTCAGGTGGTACAGAGACTCAGTACCACCTGATTAGCCGGACCACGTGACCGGCTGCGCCTGCACGCAGCCGCTTCCCTTTAACAGGACGGACTCTTCAGGACCGGGCAGGCACTCCCGCGCTGCCCGGCATCTGGGTCCCCGGCTCAGAGTCGATTTTTATCAGAATCTCGGGGGGGGGGGCAATTGCCCCGTTGCCCCCCCTGGATCCGCCCCTGTACGCACTCCTGAGATTGGTGATTACCTTCATAGCTTGTGCCTTTATTGCAGAGAGATTTATAAAGACCAGAAAATGTCTCAACCAGTCGGCCGTAAGCTCACAGGAGCTTACAATCTAGAGGAGCAGAGGGCACCCAGGAGCTTACAATCTAGAGGAGCAGAGGACACCCAGGAGCTTACAATCTAGAGGAGCAGAGGGCACCCCGGATTTTACAATCTAGAGGAGCAGAGAGCCCCCAGTTCACACATGGATTTGCCCCCAGCTCATGGATTTGCCCCAGCTCATGGATTTGCCCCAGCTCACACATGGATTTGCCCCCAGCTCACACATGGATTTGCCCCCAGCTCATGGATTTGCCCCCAGGTCATGGATTTGCCCCCAGGTCATGGATTTGCCCAGGTCATGGATTTGCCCCCAGGTCATGGATTTGCCCAGGTCATGGATTTGCCCCCCTCATGGATTTGCCCCCAGCTCATGGATTTGCCCCCAGCTCATGGATTTGCCCCCAGGTCATGGATTTGCCCCCAGCGCATGGATTTGCCCCCAGGTCATGGATTTGCCCCCAGCTCATGGATTTGCCCAGCTCATCGATTTGCCCAGCTCATGGATTTGCCCCCAGGTCATGGATTTGCCCCCAGCTCATGGATTTGCCCCCAGGTCATGGATTTGCCCAGCTCATGGATTTGCCCAGCTCATGGATTTGCCCCCAGCTCATGGATTTGCCCCCAGCTCATGGATTTGCCCCCAGGTCATGGATTTGCCCAGCTCATGAATTTGCCCAGCTCATGGATTTGCCCCCAGCTCATGGATTTGCCCAGCTCATGGATTTGCCCAGCTCATGGATTTGCCCCCAGGTCATGGATTTGCCCCCAGGTCATGGATTTGCCCCCAGCTCATGGATTTGCCCCCAGCTCATGGATTTGCCCAGCTCATGGATTTGCCCCCAGCTCATGGATTTGCCCCCAGGTCATGGATTTGCCCCCAGGTCATGGATTTGCCCAGCTCATGGATTTGCCCCCAGCTCATGGATTTGCCCAGCTCATGGATTTGCCCCCAGGTCATGGATTTGCCCCCAGCTCATGGATTTGCCCCCAGCTCATGGATTTGCCCAGCTTACACATGGATTTGCCCCAGCTTACACATGGATTTGCCCAGCTCTCACCTGGATACTTTCCCCAGCTCCGGCAGGGGTTGAGGGGACCCAGATGCCGGGCAGCGGCAGCGCGGGAGTGCCTGCCCGGTCCTGAAGAGTCCGTCCTGTTGAAGGGGATGCGGCTGCGTGGCGTGCGTGCGCAGGTCACGCGGTCCGGCCAGTCAGGTGGTACAGAGACTCAGTACCACCTGATTAGCCGGACCACGTGACCGGCTGCGCCTGCACGCAGCCGCTTCCCTTTAACAGGACGGACTCTTCAGGACCGGGCAGGCACTCCCGCGCTGCCCGGCATCTGGGTCCCCAGCTCAGAGTCGATTTTATCAGAATCTCGGGGGGGGGGCAATTGCCCCGTTGCCCCCCCTGGATCCGCCCCTGTACGCACTCCTGAGATTGGTGATTACCTTCATAGCTTGTGCCTTTATTGCAGAGAGATTTATAAAGACCAGAAAATGTCTCAACCAGTCGGCCGTATTTCTAATCAATGAAAAGCTGTACTAATACCATATATTTTTGTACAAGTGGGATTTATGGAAAGTGTGGTTGAGCCCCTAAACCAGTTCCAATGATCAAATCCTATGAACGCGTGAAGCGAAATGAATCAATAGCTTCTGCTTTTGTTCCCGTGTTTAAAAGTACCATTGCCCATGTCTATGTTCACGTTGCTTTCACGCTTATTTCTTTAAATCTCTTTTTTTCATTGATTTTGCCCTACAGGGCAAGAAAAAAATAGCCTACTTCAGCAATAGTCATCAAAGACTAAACCACAAACTACCCAGAAGTCAATGAGTTCATTGGTGTGCATGGAGAAACCATTTCGGAATACATTTTACATTGGCATAATTCTACATGGCAAGCTGCATTTGCGTAGATTGTTCCCTAGGGCCTAGATAAATGTTAAAATCACATTTAAAACTCAAAAATCAAGTTGTGTTTGTTTTATCGCTATAGTAATTACTTTTTTACTATACTCTTTATGTACTATTCAGATTCAAGTCTGTCCTTGGAAAATACATCCAGAAAATATTTTCTGGGGGCTTCAGAAGGAGGGCCTTATTTTTTTTTATTCTTAGGTGCATAAGTAGTACAAGGAAATCAATGAATCACATCAGGAGTTCAACAAAGGGGTTTGGAACAAACACTGAACAAATATACCAGTTTTAAACATTGCAGTAATAACTGCGTTTTTAAATGTGAGGCTGGGAAGCAGGGTGGGGAAAAAGAAATGAGATGGGGGGAGAACAAGCATAGTTGACCCCCCCACTATGAACTAAAGAGAGTGGAAAGAATATGAAGTGACTCACATGCTAAAACATTGGAAAATTAGACACCCCCCCGAAGCACTAGTTGGGGTCTGCAGTGGACCATGCGTCCCATATCTTATTGCGATACTGAGCCAGCAGTGTGCTATGCAACTGGGCAGACAGTTCGTACTTCCCAATAGTTCGTTGCACTATCCTCCATGGTGGTGGATTTGCAGACCTCCATGTCTGTGCCAGTGCCTTTCTAGTGGGCAAGACCATTTTAGATAAAAGGAGATTGTGTGGGCGGGGAAGCTCCAAAAGGGGCTTGACAAAAGGAACGTACATGGATCTTGCGGGACATTGTAAGATAAGACACAAACCCAGTGAACATACTCTTTCCCAGGAGTGGAGGAGGACTGCACATGACTACCACATGTGAACATGAGACCCTTTGCTGCTGCAATTCCTCCAACACGTGTTGGGGATGGTCGAATTCATCAGATGTAGATAGGAAGGTGCGAAATACCACCTCATTGTAGTTTAGAAGACTGTTCCTGTAGCGAGACATTAATTGAAGATTTGGAGATGGAGTCCCATATGTCGTTCCAGTCTTCCGTATCCACCGGGCCAAGTGCATGCTCCCAAACCACCATATAATAGTGGGGTTCTGACCCCTTTTGAGACCAGCAAGGATACCAACATTGGTATAAGAATTGGGATACTCCCCAGGCAGGCATGTCCTTTTCTTAAAAGTTGGAGAGCTGTTGTGGGCTGCCCACACACGCGGAGAGGTGACATAACTGCGGCATTGTAAATAGCGGAAAAAAATCTGCGGACCTTAGATGGAACCTGGAAGAAAGTTCTTCGAAAGTAAACAAATGTTTGCGATGAAACACATTGCGCACCCGGATGACAACACAGGGCCGCAGCCCTTCAAAATGACCTAAAACCATCTCAAGTAGGAAATCATTTTTATGTTCAAATCTTTGGCACGTGCGTCGTTTTAAATACAGTTTATTCCACCTCTGTATTTTATGGAGGAGTGCCCGATAGGTAATGGAAATAGTTGAGCAGTGGTGTTTCAGTAGTCATAAACAAAAATTAGAAAAATCTGGAGCCATGGTGTCGGTTTCAAAATCTGCCCACTTCCTGGTGCCCCAGGAGCATGCAACACAACCACTTGAGCCATCTGTGTGGCTTGGTAGTAAAGTCACAGGTTCGGGAGGGCCAAGCCATCTCAGCTTTGTGGCATGAAGGACACGCTGAGCTATTGCATGAGGCTTATCAACACATTGGCAACGCCTGTGCAGTGTGTATGAGCGTATTACAGAGCCAACAGTAATAAAACTCACGCTCATACACACCACACATTACTGTGAGTTTTATTGGCATTTTAGCACCAAGGACAGCACCTGCCTAGTGCAGTCGAAGCTGCAAAAATAAAAAAAAACTTGCCGAAGGCTGCAGGGGGGGTATCAACCCCTTGTCCCTGCTGCTGAAATAGCTTTCAGCACCAAGGACAGCAACGTTGAACGCAGCCGGCATGAAGAAAGAAAAAGGATTGCGAGAGAAAAAAAGCCTCGTCTTTTTAAAATAAAAAATGGGAACCCAAAATTTCGCCTAAAAATAATCCAGAAAAAATCCGTAACTAGGCTTTTTGCTGCAGATGAAAAAAATAAATGGTTGAATTAAAAAATATTTTTAAAGAAAATCTTTTTTTTACATTGAATCCTATGGGCTGGCTAACTGAATCAATTCTCTTTGGACCAATTTCCCTTGCCTTGGCATGGTGGTTTAACTACACAATTCATCCTTTTTTTTTTTTTTCTTTATGTAAATTGTACCGATTTTCATCTGAACAAAACCCCTGAAAATTGAAAGGATCGCTAACCTGTTAACTCCCCTGCATGTTGTGGGATCGGTTGGATGACTTCAGATGATATCGGATGATCGCTCAAATACTGACCCAGCCTTATAGAAGTACCACACAATCAGCCCGAATCCCAAAACATGGGGAAGAACCAAATAGACAGTGGAAACATTTTGTATAAAAGTCTACGGGCCACATTACATTCCTAGCGGTAAAACGGCGCGTAAACCCCCGGGATGCGTGCGGCAGCATTAAGTGCCGCAGCACGCATCCTCTCAATGGAGTCCATAGGACTCCATTGAAGCAGACGTCGGCGGTCACATGACCAGCCGGATCTCGTCAGCGTAATGTTACGCAGGGGAAGACTGGGAGGACTTTTTCCCCCAGTCTTTCCCTGCTCCTGCCGGACTGAGGAGGTGGACAGAGCCGTGGTCCTCACCGCGGGACAGGAGGTGATTATACGATTAATTTTTTTTATTTTTTTGCATGCTGCTAACGGATTCTGCAGAAGCGGAATCTGTTCGCACCAAGTCCCGGCTCTGGTTAACTTTGTAATCCTAACACTGATTAATACTTTGTGCTCTCCATGCTAACCATAGGGAGCGCAAAGTACAGTAAGCTCACGCAAGGTTCGCACAGGTTCACACTAGTGATGAGCCGAACACCCCCGTGTTCGGTTCGCATTCAAACTCGAACAATTTCAAAAGTTCGAATTCGAACACAAACACGATTCGAACTCAATGCAAGTCAATGGGACTCGAACGTTCGAATTTTAGAGTGCCCTCCAAGAGGGCATATATGCAAGATATTTGCCATAAAAGGTGTAATGGGGGTCCGGGTAGTGCCCTGGGGGACAGGAAACAAGGACAAAAAGTTTAAAATAAAAGTTTTTAAAGGAACAGTGAGTTTTCCATGAAATGGAAAAGGTTAAGAATAAAAATGAAAAATTCCTTCAAGTATCGTGCCTAGGAGGTCCCCATAACCTGCCCGTGAAGTGGCGGATTTGTAGGAGGTATAGAAACATTTTTAAAAACAAAAAAAAAGACATTTCAAATGACGGTAAATGGTTTTCCTTTAATCTACTCATAAACAACTGCTTGGAGCGGCAGCCTGTATGAAAAGAGGTGACATTTTAGGACACTCGGAACAAGTTAGTGATTTTTTGGGCTAAATTATGGTCAAACTGATGCAGGCTTTGGATGAAAGTAACAATAGGTGCTTTAAAATTGGGCCTTTAGTGATGGCAACAGTGCCGTCACACCATAACCCCTCTGTGGTATTGTGGAAGAGTGCAGGGTTGGACCCTGTCAGGAATGTGGGGATTGTACCTGGGTGGCACCTGGATGGCCCCTGATAAGCAGGTGGGAAGGGGTAGGGAGGATGATGTGGAAATAAACTGACCGGGTGATTCTCAGAAGGATGATGGTGGAGTTGCAGGAAACATAAATAATAAACAGGAACAGATGGATACAGCAGAGCAGCGAGTTAACAGCCTCTCACTCTCTCAGCACAAGAGCTGTAATGAACCAGCAAAGGTCTGGCTGGGGCGTGGCGCCTTTTATTCTGTGTGCCTGTGTGTGTGTCAGGTGTTTTAACTGTTACATTGCTGGTTTGCATGACCGGAGCAGAACATGAAGTGTACCACCGGGGGGAGGGCTCCAGAATGGCTACAGCCAGGGATCCTGACAGACCCTGTGGTCCAATATTAAAATGATATGAATCTGGTACAGGCGTCCGTGCACCCAAATATTGTGACTTTGGTGGCAGCAAGTGCCTTCACACCGTAAGTAACCCCTCTGTGGTATTGTGGAAGAGTGCAGTGGTGGAGGTTTTGGGAATGCAGAAGAGATCCCCGATCTATTCAGTTACATCTGCATCAGGGGATTGATAGCTGCTGATCCAGGACTGATTCATTTTTATAAATGTCAGCCGGTCTACAGAGTCGGTGGACAGATGCACTCTTTTGTCTGTGACAAAACCTCCAGTGGCACTGAACGTCCTTTCAGAAAGCACGCTGGATGAAGGGCAACCTAGTAGCTGCATAGCATATTGGCTAAGCTCTGGCCAGTGATCCAATCTCAACACACAGTAAGCCAGTGGATCATCTGTTGGAAAGGTATCCAGGTCTGCCCTTGCCCCTAGGCAGTCCTGCACCATATGGTGAAGACGCTGGCAATGGGTGCCTACATTTGACATCCCTGGGCGTCGTGGACTAAAAAAATTGGAAAAGGCATCAGTCAAGCGAATCCTGGGGTGCTTTGCAGGATAAGGGAGCCCATGCAGCGTAGGTTGGAGGTGGCATTAGCTTCTGACTCTTCCTGGTCAATGAGGATGACCCCATCGTGCACTTCCTCCTCCCAGCCACGTACTAGTCCTTGGGTTTCTGGGCACACAAAACCCTCCCTTGAGGAATCCCCACCTTCAATGCCCCCACTACTTAAATATTCCTCCTCCTCATCCTCCTCCTGTCTGATCTGAGGACCCGCAGGAATGCTGTTTGTGTAAAGACTGGGGCCTTGAGAGCTAGGGAAGGCCTCCTCTTCCTCCTGCTGCTCTGCCTCTAGTGCCACATCTAAAATTCCCCGCAGAGTGCGCTCCAGCAGGAACACTAAAGGAATTGTCACTGATGCATGCACTGTCCCTGCTCACCATCCTCGTTGCCTCCTCAAATGGCGACAGTACAGTGCATGCATGGTGGGCATGTCACAGATCAGACGGTTTGTGGGAAGGTGGAATGCTCTTTGAATTTCTGCCAGGCAAACACTTGCTGGGAATGACCATCTGAAGTGGCTGCAGACTTTTCTGACCTGGCTGAGAAGCTCTGCCAGCCCTGGGTACCTGGTTAGGAAACACTCTACCACCAGATTTAGGACGTGTGCTAGGCATGGTACATGCGTCAACTTACCCTGGCATAGGGTGGAGAGAAGGTTGCTGCTATTATCACAGACGACCATTCCCAGCTGAAGCTGGTGTGGTGTTAACCATCTCTGCACCTGCCCCTGCAGAGCTGACAGAATTTCTGGCCCTGTGTGGCTCCTGTCTCCTAAACAAACTAGCTCAAGCACGCTATGGCATCTTTTTGCTTGAGCCATTGCGTAGCCCCTGCCACGCGTCTGTTTATATGCCACTTCGCCAGAGACCGAGAAGGAGGAGGAAGAGGTGGTGGAGCAGACAGACCTCATACAAGCAGCTTTCTGGAGGTGTGGTGGATGAACAGGACCGCAGAGGGAAGAAATGAAGGTGAGTCTGTGATGGAGTTTGCTTGAATGCTTGGTTCAGGACCGCAGAGGGAAGAAATGAAGGTGAGTCTGTGATGGAGTTTGCTTGAATGCTTGGTTCAGGACCGCAGAGGGAAGAAATGAAGGTGAGTCTGTGATGGAGTTTGCTTGAATGCTTGGTTCAGGGCCGCAGAGGGAAGAAATGAAGGTGAGTCTGTGATGGAGTTTGCTTGAATGCTTGGTTCAGGACCGCAGAGGGAAGAAATGAAGGTGAGTCTGTGATGGAGTTTGCTTGAATGCTTGGTTCAGGACCAAAATGCACACTTACACTTTCCAGAGCCTATATAGTCCAGGCTCTGGTTCGAAATGCACTGGGCCAAATGTAGAGTGGCCTCTTCCCTTCTTTTGAAATAATTGTTCACCTCGGATATAGAAAAACAAGGTATTCATAGCGCAACTTGAATGGTGACTAGGTACATTGGTAGAAATAGAGTTGGTCTCACTCACCGATGGTGGAGCCTTGTTCCAGGCTCGACTTAATGGCATGCAGTGCTCCTTTGCTCGGTGGGCACCGTCACCTCTTTAGCTGCATCTCTTTAGCGGTCTTCTACTGGCTCAAAAGGGTAAATGAAGTAAATAGACCAAAAAAACAGCAGCAAAACCACGAATTGGTAAGTTAAAATAACGTGGTTTATTGAGAAAGTCTAAAATAAAGGGGGGAGAGGAAGGGAAAAAAGAATAATGATGGAGGATACGCGTTTCGGCAGCTCACGTGCCTTCATCAGTCCTTCATCAGGTATATTTAGGGCCTATAGAAAGCCAGGGACCTCCTGAAGGGAGAAGCGTGAGTTTGGTCAGTGAGCGGTTTCCAGGGTCTGTGTTTAGCCAAAATAGCCAGGGATAAATCTGGAAAAACTTACAAGGTGGCATCTTCATATTTGAGTGGAGAGATACTGGCACCTTTCATTATTTCTTCCTTCGTGGTATAATAATGAAGTTGAAGAATTGTGTCTCATGGTGCACTAGGAGTGCTGATTGGGCCTTTATTGTTCTGCGGATCCTATCAATGCAGAGACGCGCCGTAGTATGATGTGGAAGGAGCGCTTGCAGCATTAACAAAACTATCATGGAGAGCCTCAGGAGGTACTTTTTCTGGTAGGCCTTGAACGCAAATTTTATTTCGCCAGGAACTTTAGTATAAATCTTCTTGATGAGCCTCATGGTGCTCTATATCACCCAGTAAAGTGTTAATAAAATCAGCTGCATTATTTTGATGGGTGATCAACACATCTACTCTGTGTTCAAGGGTGTCCGTTCTTACGCACAATAAGTGTATCTCCATTATTCCCAGTTATTCCCCTCCCAGACAGTGTCTAGATGGCCGTGCAGATTCGTCGAGTGAGCAGACATTTTTGATCGGACACCACCAGAGCTCACAAGCTATACAACTGTTTGCATGACTGGCTAAACTCCGCACCCGAGCCTTAAGTTTTAAGTGCTAAAATATCATCAAGTATGGTTGTGCATACTTTATGGTTAATAAAATGCATCACTCCTTACATTGTTTAACTTGAGGTTTTGTCTAATTGCTTGTTATAAAATTTCAAAAGACAGGTTGCAGTCTGTATGAGATTTATTGCTTGAAAGTACAGATGAGCAATATGACAAAACACCTTTTACTCTCTTCATTTTGAATCATTTGCAGATAATTCACTTATATTTGCATTAGTTTTTATTCAAGGAATAACATAGAATTAAATCGGGGGGGGGGGTGGTAGGAAACAGAGTGGTTGTACAGTAACCCCTCCTGACCCCCTCCCATTTTAGTCCTTTAGTTTCCTTTAAAAACCTAACCTCAATCCAGCTCTTGTATCCCTCTGATCACTGCAGGATATTGTATGGTTCAGTTCAGCATGGCATGTAACTACAATGGATCTGTGTGCTACAGTCAATCCAGTGACTCTCAATGCAGGAAGGTGTCCTTATCATTGTATGGGGCTGGTATCCAAAGTACACCAAGCACAGGAAATCTGAGCTGAAGTTCTGATCAAGACTAAGCCCCTGCATTTGGATGGCTGAATAAGCCCTCTTAGCCCCCCTTCAAGGTGTAGAAGGAGTCGGGGAGCTCACAGCACTGTGATCACAGATAAGATTACGTGCTCAGAAATCAGAATGTCCTTTTTAACCTCCCTGGCGGTCCGATTCTGACATATTTTATATGTCAGAATCGGTCCAATTTATTCTTGCCCCCTAGCGGTATAAGTGTGGCTCGGGGGTTAACTTTCAATACTGAAAGCGGTATCCCCGAGCCACACTCGGACCGATACTTACATGTCCTGCACTCCCTCGCTGTCCCCGCAGTCACACTGCAGCCGATCGCAATGTCACACTTCCTGGTTCACTCCTTGCGAGAAGAGAACCAGGCAGTGTGATGTTGCGAGCGGCTGGAGGAGACTGCGGGGATAAGCGAGGGAGCGCAGGACATGTAAGTATCCAGCCCGAGTATGGCTTGGGGATACCGCTTTCGGTACAAAAAGTTAACCCCGAGTCACACTCGGGGAAAACCGTCATGGAGGTTAAGAGTGCAAATATGCAACAAAAAAATGCAGCTTAACGTTTACAGTATATTTCATCTAGCATTTGAATTTGCCGATCTATCTACCTCAGCTAAAGTTCAAAATGTAAATACACCACTAGACGATATCTGTAGTTTTTTGATTGTAAGCAAGATCATGGACAGTGAAGTGAACACTTATATAAAGGGTAAATGTGTTGATTGCATCTTTTACTAGAACTGATTCTGCTTGACAGAATCTGTAAATTGCTTTTTTTCTCTCCCAAATGACTTTAACTACTTTCTTTCTTTTCTGTCTGACTTCTCTCTCTTTATATAAAAATTGTGCTTTTAGTGCTATCAGGGTACTTCTAAAAAGCAGTAAGCTTTTAACAGCAATTTTCATTGAGTAGAGCATTCAAAATATACTTTATACTGTATATGGTACACCAATATTCTCCATAACTAAAATAAAATAAACTTTATCACAGTCCATTAAAAAGAATCGTTAGGATCATTTTTGCAAATCGGCTTCCTTTTGCATGTATGGTTGTTAAAGTTTCTTCTTTTTCAGCCTCCTATCTTATCAACAGCTTGCATGTTCATCAAAGCCGTGAATGTAGTCAATAATAAGACCTTTTTGGTATTATTTGTCATTCCATGTTTTATTATTGGCTTTGTTCGTGGCATTGATATAGTGGCTTACTTGTAATGGAGTAGGTAATGTCAGTTAACGGATAATGTCTTACACTGTATTTCTCCATCAGATCCTTCTTTGTTTGGGAATAGATTGGGTCCCTGTAGATTGGAGATGAAGAGGTAGAAATACCATGTGTAATTTAGTTCTGTATCAGACTGGATTTTCTATAGGGGGAGCTTGAATACAGAATTGGACATAAATTAAATTGTTTTACAAAGATATACATTCGTATATGGAAAATAAAAGCCACATCCTATATAATGTAAGGCTGGGTGGGGACAGACCAGCGCACTTTTATTGTGCGTTCTCGCGCACATAATTACGGCCGCACTAGCAGCAGATGACGGGCAATGACGGCCAATATACGATGTACGGCCGCACAAAAGTCCGGCCGTGCAACGCAAGTGGAATTTGAACGCATTTTTCTGAGAACGCTGAACCGCTAGTACTGACGTACTGAGTGCGCAGCTGCGGCATAGCGGCATGTTTGCGTGATTAGGAGATGTCAGACACTGCTAATGTCCAGCCTACATAACGTCCAGACGCAAAAAGAGTTTTAAAATGACGATCCATACAAAATCACGCCCGAAAATGCGCGTCGTCTGACTGTTTTTGTGCATTCCGTGAAAAAATACGTCAATGCGTTCGGACGCACTTTTTCACGTTCGCGGGGAAAAATACTTTCGTCTGACCCTAGCCATATAGTATAACCTAGTATCACCCTTCTAGAATTTAACAAAGACCTAGGTATTCCCATTCTTTGCCCCTTCACTTCCAACCGCTTTTTGTTAGAAAAAAATATAACATTTATTTCAAACGTGATGTGAAGTTAACAATTGGAGCAAAATAGAAACATAGACATTGTTGTATAGTGATACTTAAAAAAAATAATAATGTAAATATGACGATTACATTTTTCTTGTATTCATTTATCCTTTATAGAAATACTGTTAGATTGAAAGGTTTTGAGCCTCTAGCCAGTATCTATGGCATACAATTTTACAAGGGGTCTGCATTATTCGCACACATGCAGAAATGGCTTTTTTGTCAAATGCAGGAACTGTTATGGAGATGGACTATATTGCCAAAAGTATTCGCTCACCCATACATATGCGAGTCAAGGCAGGTGAGCAAATACTTTTGGCAATATAGTGTAGATTATAAAATGTTGATCTCCTGCTTATCGGCATTTGTAGTGATCATAATTAGGGATGAGCATTCGGTTCGGATCTGTTCGGAGTTCGCATGGAACATCGGCTGTTCGACAGTTCGCGAACTTCGAACTTTTTGGGACGTTCGCCAAAAGTTAGAAAAAAAATGTAATTGAAAAAAAGTATAAAAAATGATTAAAAAATACTGAAAAATCTACAAATAAAGAGACTCTTTACTGCAGAATATTATAAGCAACGGTTTATTAGATATTGAATTAAAACGGGAATATTTTTAACATTGAAGCCTATGGGATAAAACATTCTTGTTACTAAAACATCAGGCAGACACGGCCCTCTAATCAGGCACTGTAGAGGGCAGCCTGCCGGGGCCTCCCAAGGATCCCCTTGAGGAGCATGCGGCTGCCGGATGACAGAGCTGCGACTCTGCGGGCTAGCCACCCGGGTGCTTGTGGCAGAGACAGGCAGCGCTGGGAGGGAGCCACTGCACCTGCGGCCACGGCAGACCTCCCACAACCAGGATCCAGGGAGCCCCCACTGACCACCAGGCTAAGGTAAGGAGACACATTTCTAAAAAAAATAAAATCCGAGGACATTTTTAAATGTCCCCGGGAACATAAAATATTTTTTTTTCTTCCTCTACCTTGCTGAATGTATTTAATTATATATATTAGATACATTCAGCCAGGTAGAGGGGGTGGCATGTGGGCTGTGCGGGGTCTCAGGCAGTGGTTTGTTTTTTGTGTGTATATTTTTAGCAAATTTATAGGGGAAGGTAAGGGCGGGTATGATAAACATGTAAATATATCTTATCATATATATATATATATATATATATATATATATCTATATATATATATCCAGACTTGTATTACACACACATTTTGGCAACTAATTTCCCCCCCTATTTGGCTGATCCCTCCAGAAGAAATGTTGAACCCGATAGAGCAGAGAATAATATATTCTCTGCTCTGTCGGGTTCAACATTTCTTCTGGAGGGATCAGCTAAATGGGGGGGGCGAATTTAGTTGAGATTGTCCACATGCCACCCCCATGTGCGTATGTGTATATATGATCACCTCCACCGGGTTAGCCCCCCCCTTTGTTCAAAAATTTTGATAAGGGGGGGCTAACCCGGCTGAGGTTATATGGTATGAGGGTGGGTGTATATATATATCTGCGTGTTGATATATACGTGTATATATAGGTCTGCGTGTTGATCTATACGTATATGTCTGTGTGTGGTATCAATGCATCCCTACCCTACACACAGCGCTCCGTGTCCCTATAATATATATGATCAGGGGTTACCTTTTTTTATATTTTTATACTATTCCTATTAAATTAACAGTAATTTTTGATGTATTTTATTCAGTAGAAACTTTTTTGCCTATATAACTTGTGCTTGTGAAAATAAAACGGTTTGCGTGTACATTTTAATTTAGTTAGTGGATTCCTGTCCAGTGAGGTGAGAAGCAACCGTAATGCAGTGTAGACACGCTGCGAGGCGGAGCGGAGTGAAGTCAAGCCTGCAAAATGTTTGCTTCTCTTCGCTGTGCATCGCTACACGCTCAGTGTGTCTCTGCCTTTATTCCCGCACGGGGGTGTTCAGCTCATCACTATTTACAAGTAAAGAGACGCTCTGACCATCATGACCGTATATAAGATTATTTAATTCCGAAACTGCAGATTGATTTTCCATTAAACCACTGGCAGGAACCGAAGGTTTTTTGGAAATCCCCTTGCATGAGGTTCTGCATGAAGGCTGCTATAATGCTGCTCGTCTCCGCAGTACAGGGAGTTAAAGTGTATCGGCTGCAGAGTCTGAGTGCTGTATGTTTATGGACATTCTGGAGCCTGTTTACAAACAAATGAATGTGTCTTCCTCCAGATTACAGACACCTGATGGCGGTTTGCATAGATGTTTGCACACGGTGTGCATGTTGTGCCCAGGCACACCCTAATGTTGGGTGATGGGTTTGTCTTTGACCTCCTACATTGAAATCGTGGGTGTCCTTATCTGATTCATGAGAATATATATATTCTGATTTTTGTTGTTGTATATTGATTTGTGGTTTTAGGATTGTTTAGTAAACAATGTCTGAATCAGAATCTGAGATTTGTGACAACGCTAATGAAGATGATGTACGTGCAAATCAAATAATTTTGAAAGATGTGATGTCTTATCTAAAAGACAAGTTACACGGCGCAGATGATTTGTTTGATTGGACAAAAGTATTACAATCAAATGTTTCTAATCATGCTAATACAATTTGCTCTGATCATTCAACTTTTCTTGATTATTTGCGACAAATCTGTACCACAAAGATAAAAAGAGACAAGGAAACTCTGGCTTGTCAATTTTTGCCTGAATGTATATATTTGATTGTAGAATTAAACAAGAGATTGAATGATACAAATGAGACTATGCAAAGTGTAGAAAAAAGAAACAGCGAATTGCATGTTACTGTAAATCAAATAACTTATGAATCGAAACGCATGATCAAAGAATTGACTGTGTATGAAAATGTGAAATATCAGTTGCAAAAAGAGATTGATCAGTTATCAAACTCAAGGAACTGAGTGTACAATTGCGAGAATGAAACGCGAACATGAGAAATTCGCTGATGAGTTACATCAGGTTGAAGCTGATGCTCAAAGGGCTCCTTCTTCAGAGAAGTTCCCTTTGAAACCATAACTCACCACTGATTAGGCTTGACAGGTCGCTGCAGTGCGAGAGTGAAGATAGCGAAATTGAAACTAATTCTTATGATGAAAAAAGAGCAAAGCCTCTTACACAGGAGTATTTCAAATCACACCCCTCTAGCCAGCCACAGCCTATTAAGCATGTTAGAAAATCTCATGAAGTGAAAGATTTGACTGAAGTCGTCAAATTTTTAAAGGACTCATTTGGGATATGGAATAAAATGAATTCCCCAGCTATCATCAGCCATTTGGAAGCTTTTGAAGAAGCATTATCTGTCCTAGGTATCAATTCAGATGTTCAGAAAATTGAATTTATCCCATGGGTCTTTGAAGGTGAACATAGGTATTTTTTTCAGTCTTTGAAAGAATCTGGTATACATAATTGGAGTAAAATTGTTTCTGAGGTCAAATCTGAATTTGGGCCTCACCGCACCAGCCTAGCTGCGAAAAGAGAAATTTTAACTCTAAATGCAGACCTAATCAAAGCCCCTGTGAATTTATTTCAGTCCTTAAAAATGCGTACAGCTTGGCTGAAAGAAACCCAAATTTTGAAAACCCTGAATTTATCCAATTATTTTATGACGCATTGCCAAATAAAATAAATATTATTTTGGCAAGAGATTATGACCCGAGCAATGGTTTGGATTGGGTACTAAAAGAGAGTATGACCCTGTTTACTGTATTTGAATATAGTGAAGAGACTCAGGGGAAAAGAGTGAAGAACTCACCTTCTTAATTGAATATATATCTCGACAGCTTCAATCTATAAAAAAATATGTGTAGACCTGGCGCCCTTCTATTTCCTTCTTTAACAATATGCTCAGATAACAAGCTTCCCTATTTGGGGGATATGTAGCAAAAAAAAACTAATTAAATTAAGTGCTACAACCGTCAATACTATTCTGCCGCAGATCTCAGGTTCCTCAATCGCCCCCCCCTTCTTGGTCCAGAAATGGTATTCTGAACCTGAATTCGAACCCCTCCCTCAAGAACTTTGTGTCTCCGCCTTTACCACCTTTACCGTAAAGCCTTAGCCACGGCAGCATCGCAACTAGCTTCACCGACTCATTTTCACCGCTTTTGCTCATCATGTTTAAACGCGTTTAGAACCCACGTTTTATTACATGACCCAGACAAATTATATATTGTTCTTTCCGGCAGACTCCGCAGATTCATAATATATCATTTTTATATGTATACGTTATGTCCTGCCTGTATATTATAACAAAAATGCAATAAAATTCGAATTTTCAATCATTTACAATGTGTAAAGTTTTTTTTCACATGAGCGTTTGCGGTTATATTTTCTATGGGGTGCCCTTGTACAAAAATTAGAAATGGAGACTCGTTACATTTTTCGGGGGGAATTACGTGATTTTTTGCAAATGCACCCCATAGAAAAAAATCATTAGTGCAGCATCATTGTTCATTTTATAATTGAAATGTGAACAATATTGCTGCATTAATAAAAACAACACACAAAAAACATGTTTTTAATTTTTTTAAATTATTTTTTTATTTTTATTTTTATTTATTTTAATTTTTTAGTTTCTTTTTACTTTGAACATGGTCATATTTGGTATCATTCGAAAGGCCAGGCTCAGGCCTTTCGAATGACACCATGTATGACTCCCTAGCATTACTCCACGATTCTGGAGATATCGGGGTTCAAATGAACCCGTATCTCCACCAGGGGATTTCCTTGCGCCGAGGAGGGAACCCGGAGGTGGAGCCACCATCGAAGATGGCGGCCCCCACCAGAGCCAGATTACAATTGGCTACCGAGCGGCACTGATCGCGATCTGGCAATTATAGGGTTAAAAACCAGGCACCACTTTAAAGGGCAGACACTGCCCTTTAAAGCAGTGCCTGTTTTTTGTTTAAAAACCCTCCCGATTGGGAGGGAGAGGGATCCAAAAGGATCCCCCCTCCCTTTCAGGCGATCTCCCGGCTTTGCCAGGGGTCGCCTGGAAATGACAAAATCGTGCAAGCGCGATGACATCATTTACATCGGGGGCCGGCCTATCTTCGGCGCCTGGCTTCCCTGAAGCCAGAACGCCACGGGACCCCGGACAGAGAGGTAAGTATCTCCGCCAGGGCTCCCGCTGGTGGATGACGTGTGGGGCACGTCCTCCACATATAGCGGGAGTCAATCAGGACATGTCCCACACGTCATCCGCAGCGAAAGGCTTAAACTGCCAGCATAATTCCCGCTTCGTCCCCACCGGCAGAAACCCAGTAGAGGTTCCCCCAGCTCCACCCTGAAAGGGCGATGAATGCTGTGCAACCATGAGGAGCATCCAGAGTGTAATGTCCATCTGGTCCCAACTCATGCCAGGGTGCAACGCCAAGCGCTGTCTAAACTGCTCATCGCATCGCCACCAAGCCCCTCCCCATAAATTCTGTAGGCCTCAAATATGCCATCTGCATAACAAAAAAGGGAGGAGCAAAGTTGAGGCGTGTGATCCTCTATCACACTTGTCAAAATATGGAATGCCCTAAGCCAATTCCTGAATGACCTAGGGGTCTTCTGATAGCGCTTTCTGTGTTCCTCCTCTTCCTTCTTACATCTTTGCTTGTCTCCTCCATTGCCCTTGGCACTTCATCTAGTGGGAGTAATGATAATATCTCTACATACTCCCCCCGCCAGATTCGCTCTTTCACGTCCTGTTTCAGATGCATGCCCAGTGGGCCCGCAAAGGAAACATATGCATTTTGCTTAGCTTATTCTGGGACCTCACTCTGTCAGGTATATTACACAAAGGAATTTTAAAATGGATGCCTGTAGCCATTTTGTTTTTAAAGACAGTTTCTTTTCTTTAAAATTTTCTCTAGGTTTAGAAATGAACGAGATTTTTTTTTACAGAGTTCATTCCTGGGTGAAGTCTTTTATATTTTTTTTAAGAAGTGCCAGACATGAAGGAACCTAGAATGTTTGTGTGTGATAAGGCTAGGGTTAAGTGCTAAGACGTGTCATAATTAAATTTATTGGTCTGTCTTAAGTTTTTAAAACAAAAGATATTTTGTCTTTTGGGTATAGGAATAAGAGTTAATATCTCTAATATAGATTTATATTTACAAAATATATGTTTATAATCAAGGTATATTTTATTATATTTACAGTAGGAGATATATACTCCAATAAATATTGTAGAAAGTATATAATTGGTAAATAATAAAAATTACTAAAGAATAGATTCTGTTGAGTTAACCAGAAAAGAATTTAGCTGATAGGACTCTGAGTAAGTAATTTCAAAAGGGAGTAGGGATATAAATTAGACAGAGACACAGTCAGGGTAATTCAAAGAGATCCGAATTGCTTGAGAAAGGTAACCGAATGCTGAAAATCATCGTTCGGTTACCTTTCCTGGCCATTCGGCTATCCAGAGAGCAGGCAATTCGCCAAATCCTGGCGAATTGCCTGCACATACGGTGCCTGTTCGGTCCCTGTTCGAGGGCAGTGAAATCCCCATGAAAAAGCACTGCTTCGGCTATTCAGAGAACACAAACCAGCAGTGAAAGGTTCCCCTAATGCCCTGCAATTCGGTGGTTTAATTCGGCAAGTTTATTCAGGAGAATCCCATAGGCTTCAATGTTAAAAATATTCCCGTTTTAATTCAATATCTAATAAACCGTTCTTTATAAAATTCTGCAGCAAAAAGTCTCTTTATTTATAGATTTTTTAGGATACTTTAAGCATTTTTCTGAATATTTAAAAAAAAATTAAAAGTCCGATTTTTTTTTTTTTTTTTCAGTTTACTTATTTTTTTTGTAACAGCCCTCTTTATTATCATTCCCTGGACCTCCTGTGAAAATTTCAGACATTTTCGCTCAGTAGTTTCTTTGCAAACAGCGTTTCATTTTCCCAGATTCATACAAATGGTTTTTCTAATTTATTCACTGCCTCCTCTACGTCACAGCTGCTTCGGCTCTGTGTGATTCGGCTCCTTTTCGGCTCCTGTTCGGGTTTTTCGAAGGTTAATCCAGATGTTTTTGCTTGTTTTCAGCGTGCATTCGGTGAGTTTTCGTCAGGTTTGCGGCAGCTTTTCCCTGCAATTCGGGGACCCTGTGGTGTTTGCTGAATACACCGCAGGGTCACCGAAATGCAATCGGCAAAAGGAACCGAATTGAAGAGAACGAAAAGTCACCGAACGTGCGGTGACTTTTCGAATCTCTTTGGATAACCCTGAGTGTCTAATGACTGAGAGAGAGGTTCTTTGTTAAGTCAGATTGAACTTTTGACCCGAGATAAGAATATTAAAAAGAAATGGTGGAATTAATTAAGAAGTGCGATACTGCCCTCTAGAGGATAGTAAATATTATAATTGATATTAATAATATTGCCATTGACGTCAAATTGGCTATAATAAGTGGCAGTGTTGGTTGTAAGTCAGTCAGAGATTCCAGCATTCAGAGACTCACACCGCAATGCATTCAGACGTCCAGTACACATGACACTCTGAGAGTAAGTCGGAGATTCCAGCATTCAGACTCACACTGCCATGCATTACACATGACCCTCTGAGAGTCCAAGATTCCAACACTCAGACTCACACCACGATGCAGGCAGATCCCAAGACATGAGGCAATCAAGATTCTCACCAAATTTCTGACGCTCACCAAATCTCTAACTCACATGCATTGATTATCTGATATCGATAATCTTCACATATTCCCAAAACAAAGCATCACATAGACAATTCCAAGACTTATCAACATCCAAATTGGACAGGTAATGTATGAAAAAAAAAAGAATTAATGTAAATATATATATTTGTAGATATTCTTGCAACGTAGACTGAGATTTCTCAGATACTTGGGTTAGATCCAAATTCTAAGTATTTTCTATTCTGCAGATAGAAATATGAAGAAGTGGATATAAGGATTTATTCCTAAAAGAAATGTTGTAAGATTGATACCAATATATATATTGAATTTGGAAATTACTGTGATTATAATTAATAAGCAAAGAATTATATAACTACAAAATAAAAAGCAAAAGATTAGAAGTTTAATTCTCGATTAGGGGAGGATTCACTAAATAAGTTTTTATTACTTATCATTAAATTAGCTCATCTTTTGTTGATCCATATAGCATAGAGATATATATATATATATATCTATAAGAGCTGGCTGGTTAAACATTGTTTGCTGGGAAATGCATGTTGTATTAAGCAGAAATGTTTATTAACCATTTGTGTATTAGTTACTAACTGATAAGGTAAATGATATTAATCATATATGCAGTTACTAACCGGAGATACATATATTGTGAAGCTAGTTTTTATATGCTGATGGATTGTGGTTTATAAATTTTTGTTTATGATATGAGATTTGAAACTTTTTTGTATACGTAATAAATATATATATATTTTTATCCGATTATTGATTATTGTATTTTTTAAAGCAAAACACAGACAATTAAAAGAATTCAGGATAATTTCTAAGAAATATAAACGATTGATATTTGTGTCTCGTATAAGTTTCTTATGAAATAATAATCCCTGATATATTGGAGGCAACTGCCGAGGTAGGTCCAGTAAATCCAATATAGACATATTGGAGGCTTGGCTGATAAGTCCAATATATAACGTGTTGTATTCACGTGCAGAGATTATATCCGACAACTCCCACCCTCCCCCAGTGCCTCTAGGGCAGGGCTCAAAATTTCCACTCGCCTACTAGCATTTGGCGAGTGGAAATTAAGTGAGGGCGAGTGGAAATGCACACATAGGCAGCACAATAAATTATTTCGTGCTGCGTATTCCAGCAGTGCCAAAGTGCAGCCCCCCCTTCTGTCAGGTATATTATAATGGAAAATTAAAATGGACGTCTGTAGCCATTTTTTTTTAATGTAAAGTCTTTTCTTTTTCAATTTTTATTCTAGTTTTAGAAATGGACTCAAAGATTTTTTTTATGAGTTCATTGCTAGGTGAACCATAAGAGTTATGGGTGTTTCTATAAGTGCCAGACATGATGCTATAGACGATAAAATGTCTTTATATGATATATGCTAAGACATGTCATATTTAAATTTATTGGTTTGTTTTAACAAGTCTTTGACTTAAAGATATTTTTCTTTTTGGGTATAGAAACATATTTAAAATATCTATGCAAGTGTATAAATATATTCATGAAATATATTTTTATAATCAATATATTCTATATATTCACAGTAAATAACAGATGCTCCAAATATTTGTAGAGTATAACGGTGCAACTAGTATAACTATTTAAATATAGAAGTAAGTTGTTGATCTAATTGCAAAGGAATCTAGCTGATAAAGAAGTACTTTAAAATCTTTGAAATGAGCAAAATAACGAGAGATATTAAATCAAATTTGACAACACGAGACGCACTGTCTGGAATAACCATAGTTGTTCTTTGTTCAAAATAAAATAGTGGATTAACCTCTGACCTAAAATAAGGGATTAAAAATTAATTTGTGAAAAATATTTGAAAAGCAGCACTGCCCTCTTGAGGCATAGTAAATATTATATTTTAAGAATAAATATAAGGGGATCTATAGAAAGCAATATTTAAATGAAGGGGTAGATTTTCAGTGACCTCATATTTACTATAACTGGATATGTACTGTTCGTGGCAGTCATTCAGATGATTCCAGGACAAGACACACAATGCATTCAGGATATTACATCTCACTTAATTAGGACCACACCTAAATTTTCCCTCACCTTGAACAGTGTAATTTCATAAGATAATTTAAGGGGTGTGTTTAGGGGCAGAGTTAAAGGCTGGGTAGGGGTTAGGTTGAGCAACTGGTGGCGAGTAACTCTTATGGCCCGTTTAGTAGCTTGGGACTTGAAATTTTGAGCTCTGCTCTAGGGAATTGCCCATACCTCTGTGCGTCGCGCTGAATGAACTGGGTGCCTCAGGCTCCACCCCCCGATTGCTCCCCACTCCACACCTGCCCCACATCTTTGCTCCCGGGCCCCCATGAGCTTGGTCCTGACAATTTCGAGAGCAGTGCCTGCAAACTAGCAATCAACAGCCCCACTGTTCCTTCTCCCAAACCCCTGGTCAACTCGCCACCTCCTCCCATATTCACAATGGGCCTTGGCACTTCGGAAACCTGACCTTGGCGGGACCCGACTGTGTCACTGCCCCCTCCAATTTCTGTAGTGTCCCCTTGCCGTGTCCATTGCGGTTGATGTGGACAAGCGTGGGCTTTTCTATCTCTTGTTGATCCCGACATGGAACTCCTGGAATGACAAAAACATCGTGAACAATCCCAAGCACCCCCCCCCGCAGGCTAACCCCAGCTCAGCTCCCCTGCTGAATGAGTGGGTCAACCATCCTCTGCTGCGATCTCTGTCCCGATTGCCCAGCTCCTGTGCCCAATATCTGCCCCGTTCCTGTCTCCCTGAAATCAATGATACCCATCCCCCTGCTTAGCTCCTGTTGTTCCCTAGCAAGATGACACCCCCAGCCGTCCAGCTCAGGGCCCCCCTCAGCCTCCATCATGGCCCACTCCCCCTCCAGGGATTCCTCAGAAATTGAGGAAGGGGACCATAAAAAACCCTGGCCTGCCCCTTGCTGAGCCCTGTCCGATCGCTGTGTAAGACCCTTCCCCCTCCATTTTCTGCTTCCCCACCATCCCCCTCCAGCAGCCCCCCTAATTGACCCCTCTTCCCCATCTCCCGCCTGCCCCTCACCCTCCCTGTGAGCTTCCCCACAACCCACACCCACCATGCCCCCTTCCCCAGCCATGCCTAAGGCAGAACTTGTCCTAGGTGCTGAATGCTGCGCGCTGCCTAGCCTTCTGCTTAATGATGAAAAATTCCCCCCACCTTGCTTCCTCTTAAACCACAGCCACCCGACGAATTGGAGCGCCCCCCGCTCAGTTGGTCTGCCATGGTCCTCCATGAGCTCGTTGTATAGTCGAAACGGCGGCCTGGTTCTACGTCTGGGCCTATGAGGTTCGCCCCCCTCGCCTCCGTTAAGGCCCCCCACCTGATCCTGCGCCCAGGAGACCCCTTTTTCTGCGACTGCTGACTTAACATCGACGATAAGCTGCTTTAGCTCAGCAGAGTCGGCCATACTCACTGCTGATCCTGCACCCGATCTTCAACCTGTGGGTCTCCCTCTGCGCTGAAAAAGTCGCTCCCCGAATCCAGCTCCTGCTGCAAATTTGAAAGCCGCTCTGTTCCTGGTCAAGTGACCCACTGTGCCGGCTCCTGCACCACTTGTCATGTCCACCGCCAATGTCTCAACTTGCTCACGCCGTCCTACTCTCACTTAGCCTGCGATTTTCTGCAAGCTCCTACGTTCTTCCGTCTCTGTCTTGGTATGATGCTATCACTACAGCCTCCACCGATTCCGCTGCTTCTGCTCTCCGAGGTCCCTATGTTGCCAGTTGTGATTTATGCTCTGCTCTAACGATCTTGTCCTGGTGTTCTCCTGCTGCACGTGGCGATTACTGTTTGCTATGCAGAGTTCCGAGTAAGTGAGTGGGGGCTTGCCTCTTCCTCTGCTCCTGTAAGACAACTGACTGATCCAACCTTATGCCTGTACCTAATAAAGAGTTAAGCCCCTGCATTAAATTTAATGCTATATCCCTCAATACCCTCACAAATGAAACCAAACACAATAAAATCGAGTTAGGCGCATAGGGTGTTGTTTAAAGCAATCGTTCCACAAAAAGCAGAGGGGTATAACCTCTTTGACACCTGAGTCCCAATTATACAGTTTTTAATTTAGTGGGGGTCGGAATGGATTCTTCAAGGTTCAATTTTTCTTCTATCACTTTCTTCCTCATTGTAGGTGCCACGCAGCAGTTTTGCAGTATATAGGGAAAAAAATATAGTTTGGTGGTTTTTTTGGAATGAAGGACACCAGTGAGTGTGTATAATATATTATGGTGTTTATCATTTAATCGGCACATTTTTTTTTAGCTATTTCTCACATTGAGGAAGAAAGTGAATAATGAAAAAGTGACCTTTGAAGGATCTATTCCAACCCCCCCCCCCCCCACTCAACTACGAATTGGATAATTGGGAGTAAAGTATCAAAGAGCTTATGCATGTCTCCTTTCTGTGGAACTATTACTTTAAACATCACCCTACAAGCTGCAATTAAAGGTTATATGTGCCGAGCTTGAATTTGTGTTTGGGTTAATTTTTAGAGGTTTACTCATGGAAAGATATATTCGGGATTTATCAAAAAAATCCTATATATGAAAACAGGGACAAATGGTTTCAGTTATACACTTCTAAAATAAGAACTTCAAGAATTTCTAATCCCGTATTATCATGTTTTCTTGGACATCATTTAGATTGTAATAAAGATGGAGTCATATTGCAGTATGGAACATGAAGCGATCACAAATTGACAAGGCAGAGGGCTTATTTCGAAGGAGTACAGAGTTACAATAGTTTCTCACTGAAATATTGAAGTGATACATTATGGATTATATAGAAATTCTTCGGCTACATAGGAAATGATGCAGGTAAATAGTATCAGTAGAGAAATGCAGGAAATGTTTGAAAAGACAATTTAATTGTTATTCTGGACACTAACTGAGGAAGCGGCTGTGATCCGCGAAACGCGTTTTAGTGTATTGCCCCTTTTTATTTCATTCTTTTACCATGTATATATTTTAGCTTTAGAGGAATAAAAACGTTTAAAAACCAGCAGGTGAACGTTTTTTGCCTCTCTTCTCTGCGGCTAAGGCACAGTCCCTGTTGCAATATACTCTAGGGGGACAGCTCTTCACAGAAGAATTTGGCTGATTTATCCACCACAGATGAGCATTGCATCTCCTGCTGCAGAGTGAAATTACAGACTCCTTGCTGTGAGTTGGAAATCTGGCATTCCCACATAAGCCACCAGCCGCCTTCAAATACAGTGTCTGACGTGAGACACCATTCCATGTGAGTGTAATCTTTCATTCATTTTTTTGACATACGGTGTCAGGCTATACTACGCTATGTTTTGTTCTATGTTTCCTTTGAGGCATTGAGGATCATTCACCATCTGCCTACTAGTGAAGATGTAGGATATTATCCCCTATAAGGAACAGACAGAAAGAAGCGCTGAACTCTGCTCAATCTACCCCATCCCTTAACCCCTATATTTGACATATGTTTAAAGAGACACTACCACTTACATAAAATGTAACTACATTACTTGTGCATTACAAATAAAACCACCTTATTAAACACGTCCTGCTGTTTGTTTTTCTTTGTAATTGCATGTAAAAGTAAAAATAAAATTAGGTATTATAACTCCGGGTTCCAGTTTCTTGATTTTTTTTCCCATGATGCAACACTTATCAAAAGCTTTGCTTTGTGTCTCTAGTTTATGTAATCTATTATAGCTACCAGTTAACGAGGTGGAGAAGGGAATGTTTAGATAAGGCTATTGTCCTGCCTGTCCTACCCCTGGTGATGTTCTTTTGAATACATCCCACACAATACAATAATTTGAATAAGTGGTCGACTCATGGACTCCATTGTATGGCCAAATGAGCAAGTGATGGAAAGATACTGTGGGGGGGGGGTGGCAGTTTACAACATAAAAGATCACAAAATGGAAGCATCCAGTGACATATATAGAGTAAAATATTTTCTTAACACAACATACACAAGAAAAATAAAGCACAATTAAGATATCAGCAACATAAAATAAACATAATGAGGACATTTGTTTTTTTGTGCTACTGACACTTTGTGTTTTAGTGTTACAGGTTTTTTTTTTATACCATATAACTTCTTCATGCTCACCTTGGGACCAGTCAATATCTTATTCACTGCAGAATTGGTTGAGCAGGTGTGCCACTAAAGCCTGGACTGGGTAGATGGTACAGCATACAGGACTATAAAGGAATCAAGCCCAATCAGGTCCCATAAAAGCGAGGTTTTTCTTGGCTGGTCGGAGGACCCAGGGCAGCCCATGGCACACATGTTATTATGGTGCCCGGGGTCCTTATAACCTTTGCATTAGCCATAAGAAGGTACATAGCCTGCTTGTCATGGTGATTGAATTTGTCCAATCTATCTGCAGAAAATGTTCCATTTGTTGTTTATTGTAAATTTTGGATGATGAAGCAGATTACATTATATGCTGCTGGCCTCCCAAATGCATTCATTAGTTCTGATAATGTTAAGTATATTAATTCTGTGTTATGTGGACCAAAACCAAATCATTTATATACATGAAAATTGTTATTACTTTACTTTTATACTTTACATGCCTTCAAGCCAAAGAGGATCGCAGGTACAGCTGCTTCAGAAGAACTTCTTAAGCTGTAATTATTTCCCATGGGAACATTTTAACATTAATAGAGCACTCTTTGAGGAAATTAGCTCTTAGTCATTATGTCTCAATGGGTGTCAGTTATTTATGGTTTCATTTATTTTACACTGGCATTTCCACTATTCGCATTTATGCAGAATATAATCATGGGCCAGCTGTTAAAAAGAACAATGTATAAATGGTATTAGGCTAAATTAAAAGTGAAGGAAACTAGGTGTTTAAAACTGTGGAAAAATCTGTTTACATCAATAACTATATTTTTGTGCTGTGGGTTAATGGATGTACAGGAAAATAGCACAAGTTTTAAAAGCTTTTACCATTTATAGTTGAAATGGAGACTGAGTTAGAGAAATATTTGACATTCTGCATAAAACCTTTTTTAATGCTAACTGGGAATGTTAAGGAGATTTTAGCACATCTTTTATTTATAGCACATGAAAGGAAAGGTGATCTGTAGACTTTAAAATAAATATGCAGGTATTCAAGTACTTTATCTCACATTTATTTTTAAACTAGGTGTTAAGATTGCCCAGAGGGCAGTCTATTGTTGTAGAGGATCTGGTTGCCCAGTGCTCCCAATGATGTGGCTGCTTTTCGCACCCAGGATCTGGCTGCTCAGGTGCACCCCAGGATCTGGCTACAGGATCTGGCTGCTCAGGTGCTCCCCAGGATCTGGCGGCTCAGGTGCTCCCCAGGATCTGGCGGCTCAGGTGCTCCCCAGGATCTGGCTGCTCAGGTGCTCCTCTGGATGTGGCTGCTCAGGTGCTCCTCTGGATGTGGCTGCTCAGGTGCAACCCTGAATCTGGCTGCTCAGGTGCATCGCAGGATCTGGCTGCTCAGGTGCCCCCCAGGATCTGACTACTCAGTTGCTCCCCTGGATCTGGCTGCTCAGTTGCTCCCCTGGATCTGGCTGCTCTCAGTGCTCCCCCGGATCTGGCTGCTCTCAGTGCTCCCCATGATCTGGCTGCTCAGGTGCACCCCAGGAAGGTTTGCCATTGTTTTATAGAGAGCTTATGCATGACCATTCGTCCCCAAACATAAACAATGTTTATTTATTCACTGCTCTGAAGGAGGAGCTGCAGTTCCTTGGCTCTCCACTGGGAGTCCCATTCAGCATTGAACTCCTAGCAGAGATCCAAGGCACAGCAGCTCTTACTTCAGAGCAGTGAATAAATTAGCATTATTTAGTACTGAGTTGTGCTCAGCTGATTGGAAGGGTCTGGCTGTGCTGGATGCGCACGCATCGAGGACGGCAACAGACACAAACGGTTTTATATATAGATAAGTATTTCATTTCTCTCCATCCATTTTTTGTTGTTCAATCCCCATAAAATAAATTCTAATAGAATACAAAAGAATATTTTTTTTTCCAATGAAAATTTTTATTTTCGTCAAACAGGACATACATATATTGCGAGGTAACAAGCATATAATAAGACAATAAGCTGAACTAAATCCTAAGGTTGATATACGCATCACTAATATATAATTAAAGTGGTATAGTCATAGAGTTATATTTTTCCTGGACGATAGAGTGGCGTATTTCCCGAAGATCTGAGATCATGACCTTCGTCCGCTAGAAGTACAATCAAGGATTAGAGTTCAGGAAGTGAGATGACCATCTCGTTGCTCGAGGTCTCTGATTTAATTGTGTTGGAGTGAGAGCCATATGAGCTCTCCGGTAGCGCTGAGGGGACATATGACGCAATGTCATAGGGATCATTGTTGTCAGGTCGAGTTAGAGCAAACATTCGGGACATACAGACAAACAGGACAGGAGACAGTCGGAAGGTAGGAGGGAAGGAGTCGGGGGTGGTATAGGGGACAGGAGAAAGGAGCACAGGTCAAAGAGATAAAGGAGAAGTTATAGGTATTTGCAGACTAGTAAAAGCTAAAAATGTAAGGGTGGTTCAAGGATGAGCGGGATGGAGTCAATTAGGATGGGGTTTAGAGGAAAATGAAGGTGTCGGTAGGCGGGGGGGGTGTAGTGAATTATCCTGGACCCTGTCCTGTTCCGTTGCTTTCCTCCTCTTCAGCTTGTAGTGTCCTCCGTAGTGCAGCTGATGAGCAGTAGACATTCCAGTGATACCAGACCTCTAAGAAGTGCTGGGCCGCTTGTGCAGGTGGGAGTGCTAGTTCTTCTACTGATCTCAATGTCTCCATCCGTTCGATCAGCGTCTTGGTGGAGGGGACCAAGGTGGATCTCCAGTAAATGGGAATGAGTGATCTAGCTATCAGTAGGATGCGGAGTAGCATTGATTTCTTCAAGGATTTCACCGAATACGGTAAGTGTAAAAGCAAGAATGTCTGAGGAGTAAATTCCAAGACTAGATCAGTGACCCGTTCTATTAGGTCCTGTATCCGTGTCCAGTAATTCTGAATAAGCGTACATTCCCACCAGACATGTATGTAAGATCCAAGGGACAAAGAGCAGCGCCAGCAAATTGGGGAGTGGGCCGTATGGTAAAGAGATACAATAGCTGGTGTGCAATACCAGAAAGTCATGAATTTGTATGAGGATTCTTGCATTCGGGTAGTTTTGGTTCCGTAGTGTACTAGAGTCAGCGTGTTAGTCCAGGTCTCGTCAGGAATGGGTGTCTCCAAGGTGTGCTCCCATCTGGCCATGAAAGTCGGGGGTTCTGAATCTACTGCCTGTAAGATCTTATAGAGTGTAGATATGCCATGAGCCAATGGGAGCGCCTGTTTACAGAAGGATTCAAATGGAGAAAGAGCTCGATTCAGGGAAGAGTTGCCAGGGAGAGCTTTAAGAAAGGATTTAATTTGGTGGTAACCGAAAATATCCGCAAAGGACGGCTCGGGTTTCTGAGGATTATCAAGTGGTACAAAATTGCCTTCATGTAAGACGTGAAGTACCCTTAAGCAGGAGGAGTCAGTGAGGCGGTTGTTGAGAGATGATCGAACTTGTGTGGGGAAGTCCGGATTGTGTGTCAGTGGCAGCAGAGGCGAAGGAAATGATGAAAGGGCGTATTTGACTCTGAGCTTGTGCCATAGTAGCAGTGTACTACCAACTGTAGTAGAGGAGGTAGCAAGACTCCGAATCCCATCTAGGCGAAGCCATGGTAGGTTCTCGAGTGGGAAACCGGTTTGTCGTTCCTCCAGATCAATCCATCTCTGATCCGGGGAACTCGACATCCAGTCGATAATCCGCATCAGATGGGTTGCATAATAATATAATCTTGTGTCTGGGAGTGCAAGACCGCCAGAAAGTTTGGGTTTGCATAAGGTTGTGTACTTAAGTCGAGGGCGTCCTTTGGGCCAGACAAACTGTGAGAATAGGTGCCGTACTTGCGTGTGAAAGGCTAACTGGAGAAGAACGGGGAGGGTCTGGAAAAGGTATAGCAATCTGGGTAAAAGGTTCATTTTTATTACATTTATCCTCCCTATCCAGGATAAAAATTTGTTTGTCCACAAGGCCATGTCGGAGCGGAAGGTTTCTAAGAGGGGTTTGAAATTAAGGTCATAGATCTGGGTAAAGTTAGCAGAAAGACGGACCCCTAGATAGGTGAGAGATGTGGTGCACCAGTGGAAGGGGTATTGTTGTCGGATAGTTTGGGAGATGGTGTGTGGAAGGGCGACCTTAAGGATTTCTGAGTCATTGATTTTGAAGCCTGCCAGGACTCCGTAGTCTTGGAGCTCCCGGGTCACTTCCGGCAACGCCGCTACCGGGTCAGGTAGTAGAAAAAGTAAGTCATCTGCGTATGCTGAGATCTTGTGTTCTAAGTGAGCGCCCTGTACCCCTCGTATGCGAAGATTACTTCTAATGGCGGACAACAGGGGTTCTAAACATAAGGCGAAGAGAAGGGGGGAAAGGGGGCAACCCTGTTGTGTACTGTTACAGATCAGAAACTGGGGGGAAAGTGTGCCATTGACTTTGATTCTTGCAGTCGGTGATGCATATAGGGCATGTATCCAGTCTAAAAATTCCTTTCCGATCCCGAGGTGTCGCAACGTCCGGAAAAGAAAAGGCCACAGCACTCGGTCAAAGGCCTTTTCGGCATCCGTCGAGAGTAAAAGGAGGGGGTGTGCAGTACGCTTCGAGGAGACTATCGCATTTAAAACTCTGATGGTCGCGTCTCTCGCTTCGCGTCCCGGGATGAAACCTACCTGGTCCGGGGCTACCAACTGCGGTAGATGACGTTTAAGATGGTTGGCCAAGATCCGTGCTAGGAGTTTCACATCACTGTTCAAAAGTGAGATGGGACGATAATTCCCACAACAGGTGTGGTCTTTATTCGGTTTGGGAATTAAGGTAATGGTCACCGCTAAGGAATGGGGGTGAAAGTGGGTGCCTTGTCGAATCGCCTCAAACAGAGAGGTAAGTGTCGGCAGCAGAGAGTCGACATTCCTCTTGTAATACTCAATCGGCAAACCGTCTGGTCCCGGACTCTTGCCATTTTTAGTAGATTTGATCGCCGCCAGTATTTCTTCGTTTGAGATAGCAGCATTCAGGGTCGCGCTATCAGATGAAGAGAGAGTACGTGTGACTGTGGTGGAAAGGTAAGATTCCATTCGGGAACTCGGTTCTGATTGCGCGTTCCCCTCCTCAAGATTGTAAAGGTCCTTCAAGAATTTAAGAAATTCTCCAGTGATTTCCTGAGGGTTGGTGGAGAAAGAGCCAGTGGATGTGCGAATGCGAGGTATGTACGCTTTTGTGCGTTTAACCCGCAGCAGCCCTGCCAGTAAGCGCCCCGGCTTGTTTTCGTTTAGTGCAAAGGATGAGCGGGATTTCAATGCCTGGAAGCGTATAGAGTCGTTTAAAAGTTTATTGAGGCTTTGTCGTTTCGTCAGTAGACGTTGATAGACCTCCGTCGTGGCCGTGGACATATGTTCCAATTCTAGTGTCCGTATTTCCTTCAGGAGGGAGCTGTGTTCCTCTTCCCGTTTCTTTTTACGTGCAGTTCCTCGACTGATAAAAAAGACTCAGATAACGGCCTTATGGTCTTCCCATATTGTTGGGAGTGGTGTGTCCTCAGAAGTGTTGTCGGTAAAAAAGGAATCAAGTGTGGAGGTAAGATCTGCTTGTATAAGAGGGTCGTCCAAAAGTGAGAGATTGAGGCGCCATTGTCGTTCTTTTGGGACAAACAGAGGTGAATGAATGGATAAGGAAATATGCGCGTGGTCCGACCAGGTGGTAGTGGTGATATCCACAGAGCAAAGGAGGGTTAGGTCATTGTAATGCATAAGAAAGTAATCGATATGCGTATGTACATTATGGACTGGTGAGAAAAATGTGAAATCTTTCTCGTCTGTATGGAGGGCGCGCCAAACATCGACCAGTCGATGTTCATTTAAGGATTTACGGATTTGACGCAGGACATTCGAAGGGGTGGCCGATGAGCCAGATGAGTCAATGTGGGGTTCCATAGGGACATTTAAGTCACCAGCTATGATCGTAATACCCTGTTGAAACTTATCTAGGGATTTAAGTATGCGCACTAAGCAAGTGTGCTGTTTTTTGTTGGGCAGATATGAGGAGACGAAGGTATATACCGTGTTCACAATCGACCCACGGACAAAAAGATAGCGGCCGTCTTTGTCTATTTCAGTGGCATCCACCACAAAGGGTACGTCCCTGGAGATCAGAATTGCAACTCCACGAGATTTGCCAAGTGTGAAGTTACTGAAAAACATTGTAGGAAAGGTGGCATCACTGAAGTGGGGGGCTGAGTCTGCGCGGAAATTAGTTTCTTGGAGGAAGGCAACGGACGCGCGCACGGACCGCAGGTCGCACAGTAGGTGCGAGCGCTTCTCCGGGATATTGAGACCTCGGACATTATAGCTAATCAACTGTAGGTCCTTGGGAGCAAACGGGGCAGCATGAGGGGCATAGTCATGGTTTGGTGTGATGTGGAGTAGTGCACGGTAAGCTATTATGAGGAGGAAGACGGGGGAGATGTGGGTCAAGGGGAGAAGAAAAGGAAGAGTAAAATGTAAGGGGGGTAGAAAAGTGGAGCGAGAGAGAGGAGAGAGAGAGGAAGAGAGAAGAGAAGAGAGAAAAAAAAAATTATATGAAGGGAGGGTTCGGTGCTGGATAAAGGTGGAACAAGATACACAGAGACGAAACACAATACTATGAGGTATTAAGTGCACCAACTGTGGCGTCCTACACTACCTCAGGGTTGGACAACCGTGAGGTCGGACCCACTGTCGGGAACAGTCGCACTATTCCTCAGGGGGAGCGGTGAGGAGACCGAAACTTAGAAGGTCAGTTAATTAGATGGGAAAGATGTAGTGGCAAAGACCAGGAGCAACGAGCCAGTCGCACCGATCAGCAAGATAGCAGTTTAGAGATATGGGACAGAGCGATGACGCGGTCAAAGATCATAAAGACACATCAGGCGGGTAATTACAATGACATCTGTCTAGCTAAAGTGAGATAGTGATCTCAGGAATTTCAGCTATATAACACAATGCTATTGGAGAGGGATAACAAATAGTGGTCTGTAGAGATAAGATCATGGCACGGCTGCGGGGTAAGAGTCATAAGTTAGTATTTGCAATCATAAAATAATTATAACAACCATATACGAAAAGAGATATAAATGTGTACGGATGTAGTGGTGGGGGGTAAGGTTGAATCAGAGTGTGGTTCCCTCCCTTGAGACTATCCCACCTGCACACGTCATAAATGGAGACCCGTTTATAACACGTGGTAAATAGTGTATGTGAACTATGTACAATGCAGCGGTGTCTCCGCGAACTTCTAATGGTAGTTGTAATGCGGGTGACCCATAAAACTCCCCCCTTATCCCCCATGATCCCGCCTGTTCCAATAAGTGCAGTGGAAGGAAAAATGTCCCAATGAGACCCAGATGGTTACCATGCCTAGAGGGTATGCGTTAAGACAAAAGTCATAGGTCGCCAGCGTGCGAGGATATGGTAACTTTTCTCGCAGTGTAGCAGTGTTTGACCCTAGAGTCTTAGAACGGCTGTAATACGGGTAGAAGGAGTTAGCGGGAACAAAGTCGTATGTTTAAGCTGTGCAGGGGCATCGAGTGTGCAAGTCCAGGCTATTGTTACGGAAGGAGCAAACATACGGTAGGGTAAAAGACCTATGGGACTCTCGAAGTCAGCTAGGTGAGGCCTCGTGGGTTTATCATGCATTTTACTGTCATATTGGGTGAACACGGGTTTCGCGACATGGGATAGCAAAGCCAGTTGAAGAATGCCATGAAGGCAAGGTCTTACGCTATGATGTAACTGGAATTTCATCCGTTGTCAATAAGTCATGAGTCTACAGATGGAGATAGCAGGTATGAAGCAAGTTCAGTCAATCTAAGCCTGAGTGTGTCGTGGCGGCGGCGATCGTGAACCGTTCCGAGGGTTACCATCCTGGAGTGGGTGTTGAGGGCCAGGAGGATCCCTGGCAGATGTTGTCCCGATCACTGTAAACGGCAGGCGTTCCCAATCCGGGACCTCGGTGGGGGGGAGGTCAAGAAGGGACAAGAACGGAGCCACGTCTTTCGGTGAGCGTATGACATGGTGGGTGTCATTTTTGTGGGTGTGGAGAGCAAACGGAAACCAACAGCGATAGGGGAGACCTGCATCTTACAGTGCCCTAGTAACTGGCCGAAGGGCTCTGCGGGCTGCCAGGGTTTGAGGTGACAGGTCCTGAAATAGTTCGAAAGTTTCCCCGTCAAAGGTCTGCTGCCGGCGGGTACGAGCCCGGCGCATAATCTCCTCCTTAAGCGTGAAATCGGGTAAGTGACAAAATATGTCTCTCGGGGAAGAGCGATTATTGGTGGTGGATGGACGGAACACTCTGTGTGTGCGGTCTATGGCTTCATTTGGTAGAGGAGCCATCCTAGGAGGTGAGTAAAGGCCCGCAGAAGGAAGAATTTTACTTCTTTTACCTCGTCGCTGACGCCTCGGATCCGGACATTATGTCTTCTAGATCTATTTTCTAAGTCATCTATTCGACGCTGTACCTCCGAGAACCGTGAATCGATGTGAGGGTCCGGCAACGCGTCAGGGGTAGGGCGATTCGTGGCGTCTTTTTCCAATGCGGCAACACGTGCATCAATGGCGGCGAGTTCCGCTCAGACCTCCGTTATTTCTCGACCTACTGACATCTGAAGTTGGTCCAGCATAGTTTGGAAGTCAGCCCTGGTCGGAACCTCTGCCCGAGTCGGTAGTTCAGCTATTAGAGACTCGAGGCGGCGTATCGTTGATTGCCCGCCAGACCATGAGGCCTCCGATGTGGTGGGGGAGGACGCCATGTTGGGCTTCCTGGCCGCTGCAGGCCCCGTCTGTGGAGAGCCGAAAAATGCCTCTATGGAGCCCGGAGGCGTTCCGGCGGGTTTGCGTGGAGGCTGCTTGGATGATTTGCGGCGGGATGTGCGGATCATGTCCCAAAGCGAACGCGGTGGAGCAGTTTAATCGGTGGTGACTGAGAGAGCTCCCAGGCTAAGCATCCATCTTAGGTTCCAGTCAGGCCACACCCCCCACAAAAGAATATTTAACTTAAAGTATGATTATTCATTCATATACACTATATTGCCAAACGTATTCGCTCACCCATCCAAATAATCAGAATCAGGTGTTCTAATCACTTCCATGGCCACAGGTGAATAAAATCAAGCACCTAGGCATGCAGACTGTTTTTTACAAACATTTGTGAAAGAATGGGTTGCTCTCAAGAGCTCAGTGAATTCCAGCGTGGAACTGTGATAGGATGCCACCTGTGCAACAAATCCAGTCGTGAAATTTCCTCGCTCCTAAACATTCCACAGTCAACTGTCAGGTGTATAATAAGAAGGTGGAAGTGTTTGGGAATGACAGCAACTCAGCCACGAAGTGGTAGGCCACGTAAACTGACTGAGCGGGTCAGTGGATGCTGAGGCGCATAGTGCGAAGAGGTCGCCAACTTTCTGCAGAGTCAATCGCTATAGACCTCCAAACTTCATGTGGCCTTCAGATTAGCTCAAGAACAGTGCACAGAGAGCTTCATGGAATGGGTTTCCATGGCCGAGCAGCTGCATCCAAGCCATACATCAACAAGTGCAATGCAAAGCGTAGGATGCAGTGGTGTAAAGCATGCCACCACTGGACTCTAGAGCAGTGGAGACGCGTTTTCTGGAGTGACAAATTGTGCTTCTCCATCTGGCAATCTGGTGGACGAGTCTGGGTTTGGCATTTGCCAGGAGAACGGTACTTGTCTGACTGCATTGTGCCAAGTGTAAAGTTTGGTGGAGGGGGGATTATGGTGTGGAGTTGTTTTTCAGGAGCTGGGCTTGGCCCCTTAGTTCCAGTGAAAGGAACTCTGAATGCTTCAGCATACCAAGACATTTTGGACAATTCCATGCTCCCAACTTTGTGGGACCAGGTTGGAGCTGGCCCCTTCCTCTTCCAGCATGACTGTGCACCAGTGCACAAAGCAAGGTACATAAAGACATGGATGAGAGTCTGGTGTGGATGAACTTGACTGGCCTGCACATAGTCCTGACCTCAACCCGATAGAACACCTTTCGGATGAATTACAGTAGAGACTGAGAGCCAGGCCTTCTCGTCCAACATCAGTGTGTGACCTCACAAATGCGCTTCTGGAAGAATGGTTAAAAATTCCCATAAACACACTCCTAAACCTTGTGGACAGCCTTCCCAGAAGAGTTGAAGCTGTTATAGCTGCAAAGGGTGGACCAACGTCATATTGAACCCTATGATTTAGGAATGGGATGTCACTTAAATTCATATGCGAGTCAAGGCAGGTGAGCGAATACTTTTGGCAATATAGTATAGTATATAATATCTGAAGACACACAAATGAAGCAGCTGGAAGAGCCTGTATCAGGGCTGTCAAACTCTGGCATCCCAGATGTTTCTGAACTACAGCTCTGATTCTCTGACCATCTACCACACTAAAAGAATTCTGGGAATTGCAAGCCATCAAAATCTGGGGGACCGGAGTTTGAGATCCCTGCCCTTTATAGTAATTCTTGTTGGTTGAACAAAATAATTATACAGTACTTACTTGGCACCCAAAGTCTCTTTTTGAGTTTGATGGATGCTTGGAATAGAGTGGGGAACCACCAATATTTTCTAAATATATACAGAAGCATTCCACAACGATTATATACATGTGCGGTCAGTCATAGTGCATTCACAATCAGAAGGCAATTTTAGGAATGATTATTTAATTTCACCTGTGTTTTTTTTAAAATAATTTTTGTTTCATTTTTTTCCCTCTTTATTTATCTTAGCCTCAAGTGTTATTGAGCAATAAATTAAATATCATCCACTGCCATCCCCACCTCTTGCACGAAGGACATGGAGAACAAACACTTCTTCGGTGTCCCTCAGCTGGCTATGGTCTAAAAAAAAAATGACTTACACCTGACTTTCCATGGATTCCTACGACACCAGCGACAGTTAACTGTATCATTTTGCTGCCTCAAAATTATGCATTAAGCCACTATTATAGTGGCTGGTTTGTCATTAGCCCCTTCACTACCAAGTGATTTTCCAAAATAACATAGTCAAAAACCAGTGTTTTTGAAAAATTATTTTAAATTAATTTTAAAGTAAGAAATATTTGAGTTTTTATACCTATTTTGTCTTACTGTAAATAACCTATTTTTGGCCAGTAGATGGCACCATCTACTGCCAAATTGAGTTAGAAGAAAATAGACCATCCACTAAAACCTCTATTTCTCACTGCATCGGCTACTAAAAGTCCGATATTTCAGAGCTTTGAGCAGCTGATTTTACAGATTTAGCTCTTTGCCCACAGGGATAAAACTTTGGGGCACCTTCTGCAGCCCAAAAGCAAACAAAAGTCGTTTGCATCAAACAAATTTAATTTCCTTTTGGGCTACAGATCAGTAAAACGGAGATATCTCGATAACGGGGCACCAGATGGTGCCTTTGAAGCCTGAGATATCTCGATATCGGTAATGAAGGGGTTAAGCAGGGAATATGGAGCTGCTAATACTTAATCGCTCATGCCATCTTCTTGTATTAGCGGCACTTTACGTTACAATTATTTATATAGCGCCAACAGATTCTGCAGCGCTTTACAAGAATGGGGGATACATACGATACAAGGGCAAGAACTGGCCTATCCTAAGGGACAATTGGGAAAATACAGCACGAGTACAAATGCACCTTATCCCTGAGTCAGCTGGAGTAGGCGCCACACCGGTTGTTGCAAGCAGAAATCCGTATTGTACTCTCAGGAACAGAGTCTCCAAGCATATGGTATCATCCTTGTTAAGCTATCTTGGATGTCGTAGTATCATCCCCTTGTTCACAAATCTTGTACAATGCTGTGCAATATGTTGGTGATACTATATAAATAAAGCATAAAAATTATTGCAGGCTAAAATGTCAAGTTGGAATAAAAAGGCTGAGAATTTTCTCAATTCAGCACCGTTGGCATAATCTTGACAGCAGTAGTTGACTGGTGTCATGTTGCACCATATGAACCCTGCTAGCATCAGTTCTGTACTGCTCTACTGAGCATTGTGATCCCAGCACACTCAGTTAAATCACAACATCACATGGTACACTTACCTGAATAAAGGGCTACACCCTATTTTCAGCATTGGCTTTAACATTGTGGCCTTGAAGCTGACCAAGGAAAGACCCGTGCTCTGCTGATCCTGTTTAACCAATCTACATGTCTGCTAAGAAGTCTGATTCCTAGAGTCCTGCTTTTCCCAGGACTCTCCTGCTTCTCACAGCAACCTCCTGTTCCGTGTGTACCAAGATCCTATCGTATGTACCAAGACCCCACTATGTGTACCAAGACCCCACCGTACTTACCAAGACCCCACCATGTCTCCCAGGTTCCTTAAACTTCCAATTCCTTGTGTCTCCTGTTTCCTACTAACCACCACCCTTAACCCACTTGTGTTACTGCATTAATGCATAAAGGGCAAATATTCCTGCAATCCCAGTATCAGACGTGACAACTGGTAAATACAGAAGATTAAACTGTGACGCCCTTAATCTGCAAAGGACAGCTACATACCGATCAGATCCATACACCCTCCAGATATCTTATTAACTCTTGGGTTCACACCTGAGTGTATCTCATATGCGCGTTTTACTCGTGTTTTTTGTCAGGCGTTTTAGACAATTCGAAACGCGCGTTTTTGAAGTCTATGACTGCAAATGTGCTGTAATAAGTCCCAAAGAAGCTCCTGTACTTCTTTGGGCGTAGGGCGTTTTACAGCGCGTTCCTACACGCTGTAAAACGCCCAGGTGTGAACCATGCCCATAGGCTCACCCAGTAGCTCTCAGGGGTAGACCCGTCTCACAGCCTTGGTGTCCTTTCAGGATCCTGGGTCATCCACAGGTTCTCCAATATTTAGGTGCCAATGGTTCTCAACAACTCACTTATCTCAGGCCTTGGCATTCCTTTGGGGTCCTGGGTGTTCACAGGTCGTAACTTGTAATAGCTTGTAGAAATCGTCATATGAAATGTCTTTTTTTTTCTTTTTAAATGTTTCTTGTAACGGATGCCACTACTCGGAGGGAGTAGATACACCTTAGATGCCGGGGTAGCGCTGCAATGAGCAGAGGTAGCGAGCCGGCGTCAGGTTCCTTGCTGGAATATATTGAGTCAGCCAGGAGGAAATACCTAGAAGATAATCACTCTTCCCAAATACTCGCTGAGATGCAGTATAGGTTGTAGGTAAATCAGAGTGAGCCACGTAAACACCCACAGGCGAGGTGATCGAGCCTAACGAGGCTCTGGAAAGTGTGAGTGGATCCATCTCCCCCCTTCATTTTCTCATTTTTTAATGACTGGACTTCACTATTATACTCTTTTTTCCTTTTTAGGAACATTTTGACGAACTTCGAGTCATCTAACCCAGCTGTCTATATTGTATGTTATCTCCTCTTACAATCATTGCATGTTCATTTCGTTTTAGTATTAGATATTTCCCCCTACCGCGTATGCGGACACGCCGAACACCGACTTTTCCCCTTTTTTTGTTTATTTGGTGCGGATTGGGACCGCACTTGTGGTGCTTTGGGCGACGGGGTTATATTTCGTATTTTTCATTTTTGCTCTAAGTGTTCGTTCTCCACATTTTTTTGTTGTATTCTGTATAGAATGAAAAGTGACAAAACAAAATAAAGTCTCTATGCTTAAATCTTAAACAACATCAACAACAAAAAGTAAAACATATATTTGGAACCAGAGATGCATAACTAAAGTAATCCATTAAGACAAGACTGACTTTTGTTTTAGCTATAGTTTTTGACATAGAGAAAAGAATATAAAATTATGACTGGATATCTTTAGGGTCTATTTACTTAATTGTGACGTATGTACGAGTTAGCACAACTTGGCTGTTATCGCCAGCAAGCATTTGTTATTTTTCTGCTCACTTATTCACAAATAAACCACTTGACTGATCCCACTCAAAATCACTGTAACAAATTGGCATAATTATCTGTGTTCCTTTCAAGAATAATGAGCCATCGCCCAATCATTGTCAAGAAAATAATAATGTTAATTATGTTTGGCTTTGGTTGGCCCTTTGTTATTTGACCCAATTTCTTTCATTTACATTTACCTTCATTGCAGGGATATTGGGTAGTTATATGATTATGTTTTAGAGTTTATATTAATTCTATCAGCTTGCAACGTCTGCGGGTTTCAAAGAATTACTACAGAATGCTTCATTAATGAAAATAAGACACATTAAAAATGAGGAAAACTGTAGCATATGTATATTGGTAATAATTTGCTAATCTAAGTATGTTTTTGAATGTAGATTCCCAGAATGCCATTGAAATATGTCTCCTCTACACTGAGCCTCTAGCTACATCCTTTTGATTTATCCTATGCAGAGGATATTCTTACTTTCAATGTATTCCCTAGGCTCACCTGTATCTGTTGTTAACATTGCACTTTTGAATTTCAATTAAAAGGGATTAAATTAGAGAAGAGAAAAACAAAAAATATAAATATTTGTGGGTATAATCCTAAAAGACAGTTGTCTGACTATTTCAGGCTGCAAATATACTGTGTTGTGTGCATTAAGAGTCATCTTTCACTTCTTAGTTGGATTAAGCCTTCTGTACACATCAGTGTTACGTTATGTATAGCTCTTCTTCAAGGAGATACAAAGCAAAGCTAGACCCCTAAATACTGTAGAAAGCCTTGGTAGTAAAATCATATGCTTTGTATTTAGGCTCTGTAGATATTTAATACCTACATATTTGATTACTGCACATGTATATGTGTATGCATTTGCGTGCTACTCAAAGATAGCAAACTTTTACCTTCAACAGAATAAATATATCTTTGTGCTATTTGACCTTCAGCTGCAACAAGCAAAACAAAACAATAACGAGAAAATAACAAATAAACTTAAATCTACAAATACATGTTTTATTCCAAAGTATCTGTACAAACACATTACCATATTAATGTAGTTTGGTATAACTAGAGTAATAGCTAAACAGAAGTCAATTTTCTCTCTTAAAGATTTTGAAAGCAAAGCTCATATTTATGTCAAAATATTGCAAAATGCTTAGCGTATCTCAACAACACTGTCAGAGAAAAATCAAAATAACTTTTTATAGAGGTATGCAATTTGTAGAGCGATTTGCTCTTCAATGTTCTACTAGAAAATGTAACCTTTCAACTACACCGGTTAATGAGAGTGGGATGTGCTATTCTGTTCTGTGGTTGTGAAAGTTTGTAATACAAGTGAATATAATCTTCTCCAGTAAAACTATTATTGTTTCCTTTCTTTTTTTATCCTGTCCAAAGCTTCCTCAGTTTGAATGTTCTTTATTTTTTTGCGAGAGTAAATTTTTATTCCACATATGGGGTAGGTGACAAAAGCTATTATATAGTGACCTTATTCTCCTACATGAGTCGGGAAAACTAGGTATCCATTTCCACGGAGGCCATGTGGCTTCTTATCTGGGGTGCCTCGTTTGTAGACAAAGACTTGGTGGCTTTAGAACAGAGATCTCGAAGTTTGGCCCACAGATGTTTATTGCCTAAAATTCCCAGAGTTCTTTGAATGCAATAAATGGCCAGAGAATCATGGGCGGTGTAGTTCAGAAACATCTGGGGGCCAGAGTTTGCGATGCCTGCTTAACTACCGAGATCGAGAAATCTCGGGCTTCAAAAGCACCCTCCAGTGCCCCAATATCGTGATATCTCAATCTGCTGATTTGCAGCCAAAAAGCAAATGAAATAAATTTGCTGCAAACGAACTTCATTTGCTTTTGTGCTGCAGATGGTGTCCCCAAAGATTTAGCCACCCTGTTGGCATAATGCCTAAAAAGCTAAAATTGCAAAATCACCTGATGAATGCCCTGACGTATCGGGCACACAGCAGCCAATCCTAGGGGGGGGGAAATAATAATAAAAAATCGACCTACACATGTAATGCCTGTAACTCAATTTGGTAGTACATGGCACCCTCTACTGTCCAAATAGGTTATTTACAGTACGAACTAGTTCTATACTGTTTAATTAATTAAAAATTATTTTACAAAACAAACACTGGTTCTGACTGTTTTTTTAAAAGAAATCCCTTGGGAATGAAGGAGTTAAAAGTTGCTTCCTTCTATTTCGGCAATGCTCCCCACCCTTTCCCATGTGCCTCCTTTTTCCAGTTGAAATTTGGTGGAATAGTCAGTGCATTTCTTCACCTATCGTCAATATCCTCAAGATACCATAATACCTTAAAGTTGCCTTTGTTGCAGTTAGAGAAGCAAGTGTGTGTGTGTGTACTAATGTGAGCATCAATAGCCCTCCAGGTGTTTTGGAACTACATTTCCCAGGAGCCTCAAACCTATCTATTTGGTACCTTTGTATCATGGGAGATGTAGTTTCAAAACATCTGGAGGGACCAGATTTCTGACCTGTGATCCAAACCAGTGGTTCTCAAACCTGTCCTCGGGACCCCCAACCAGGCCAGATTTTGCAGATATCTTAAGCACAGCACAGGTGATATGATTTGCTGCTCAGTGATTGCAGGATTCAATCTGCATTTCCCCAAGGTGATCTTCAATATCTGGCCTGGTTAGGGGTTCCGAGGACAGGTTTGAGAAACACTGTTCTAAACAATCCATTTATTGGTACTCTCATTTAACAAGAACATGTGTTGATTGAAAGTATGGTTCACTAACAAATATATGCGTAATCATCCTTAAACACTGAAAGACTAATGTGGCCAGAAAATCTAAAAGTCTACTTGTAGCAGAATTAATGCACAGTTTAATAAAATCATAGTAATAACTAATAGTGTATCCAGGGCTCAAAATTTCAAGTCCCAAGCTACTAACCAGGCCATAAGAGTTACTCGCCACCAGTTGCTCCACCTAACCCCTACCCAGCCCTTAACTCTGCCCCTAAACACACCCGATTTTATTATCTTGTGAAATTACACTGTTAAAAGTTTTATTTAGAAACAAGTTACAAAAATAACATTAATACCCAGACATCAGACCCCAGATACATGTATACCCAGTCATCAGACCCCAGTGTGAGCAGAGCGAGGAGGCAGGGAAGCTCCTCTCCACCCCCCTGGCAGTGACAGAGACGAACTGGGTCAGGTTAGGCAGCTGATCCCTGCCACCGTGCAGCCTGGGGAAGGAGGGGGTTACACGGTGATACCACCGGAGTACGAAGCACAAAATAATTTATTGTGCATTTCCACAAGCCCTCACTTAATTTCCACTCGCCAAATGCGAGTGGAAATTTTGAGCCCTGGTGTATCTATACCTTCTGCAGGCTAGTACTTGTTAAACTCATTACTATGATTCTTCCAGTGGGATCACAAAAAACTTCAAAAAAAACAATTTTGTGCTCTGTTTGCGTTTACTAAGTAACACGATGCATTGAACACCAAAAGGGCTTTATATAAAACGCATAGTTGCCAAATTTAGTGTTATAATAATTTAAGCGTAATAAGAAGTGTAATAAGCTTTCTCAAAGAACCAGCTTTAAGTGGCATGGTAATAAAAATTAAGCAGGGGTGATTGCAGATATTTCCTATTAATGTGCACTTTTTCCATTTCTTTTCCAGGAAGCACATCGAAATATTGGCCAAACTCATACCAGAATCCAATGATACAATAATTTATAGCTGGATAAGCCATAAGGACAGCTCGTCCCTTTACATGTCCTCTCTGACGACTGCTACTTAAAAGCCCTAATCATTGAAGCATCCAATTTGCATATTAAAGCATTTTGGTACATGCTATCAAATTAGATTTTCACATTCTAGATCTCTCATTGCAAAAGTGTGATGTGCCCAAAACCTATAATCTGTGTATATCAAAGTACATCATTTTAGACAAAACCATAATTACAGGAATCTTCTAGCAGTCTTGTCATTGCCATGGTGCATTTATTTTATGCTAGAATATTATTAAATTTAATAATTACACTGGAAAGTTCTTCTTGAAATAGGAACTGTAAAGAAAAAACCTGCAATCTGCAATCAGAGTAGTTGGCTGGCCTGTGGAACTCCTGCTGCTCGATGCCAGGCAGTAGGTGACTGCCATTTCGGCAACTTTTCACTGCTGATCGGTGTTTTCTGAATAGATTAACCACTGCTTCTCTATGGGGGATTTCACTGACGTCGAACAGGCACCGTACTTGCAGGCAGTTTGCCAAAATTTGGCAAACTTCCTGCTCTCTGAATAGCCGAACAGCCACGTAATGTCAACGTACGCTGAATTTCAGCGTCTGGTTACATTTTGGGGCCAGATTGGCTCTTTCTGAGTAAACCCTATTTCCTTTCAATATTCAGACCAATATCTTATTTAATTCAAACAATTGAAATTATTGCATATTCTCATCTCGAGTACATTTAGACCTGTGGATAAGACAACTTCTAATGCGTTTATCTTATGATTTAAAAAAAAAGCATATATATTATATAAGAGACCAAAATCCAGACGCACACGGAGACTTCTTTTCAAAGTTTAAATAAAATAAAACTTTATTCTGGCATCAAATTTCAACGTTTCAGTCCCCAGAGGGACTTTCTTCAGGAATGGCCAACATACAAAGGAAGACATATATATACAGTTGTGTTCAAAATTATTCAACCCCCACTGAAATTGAGTGTTCTGGCCAGTTTGACATTGATTTTGATCATTCAGTCATCTTGCTTACAATTAAATCAAAGAGGCACGTGTAGGTCAGACAAATATAACATAACATTTATAATGAAATAACCACAAATGTCTTTTATGTGCTCACATCATTATCAGTTTTATTCAACCCCCAACTGACATTCAATCTTAGTACTTAGTACAACATCCTTTTACAGTTATAACAGCTTTTAAACGTGAAGCATAGCTTGACACAAGTGTCTTGCAGCGATCTACGGGTATCTTCGCCCATTTGTCATGGGCAAAAGCCTCCAGTTCAGTCACATTCTTAGGCTTGCGCACTGCAACTGCTTTCTTTAAGTCCCACCAGAGGTTCTCAATCGGATTTAAGTCAGGTGACTGCGATGGCCACTCCAAAATATTCCAGCCTTTAATCTGCAACCATGCTCTACTGGACTTGGAGGTATGCTTGGGATCATTGTCCTGTTGAAAGGTCCAATGTCTCCCAAGCCTCAGGTTTGTGACGGACTGCATCACATTGTCATCCAATATCTCCTGGTACTGAAGAGAATTCATGGTACCTTGCACACGCTGAAGTTTCCCTGTACCTGCAGAAGCAAAACAGCCCCAAAGCATGATTGACCCCCCGCCATGCTTCACAGTAGGCAAGGTGTTCTTTTCTTCATAGGCCTTGTTCTTCCTCCTCCAAACATAGCGTTGATCCATGGGCCCAAACAGTTCTAATTTTGTTTCATCAGTCCACAGAACACTATCCCAAAACTTCTGTGGTTTGTCCACATGACTTTTGGCATACTGCAGTCGACTCTTCTTATTCTTTGGAGACAGCAAGGGGGTGCGCCTGGGAGTTCTGGCATGGAGGCCTTCATTACGCAGTGTGCGCCGTATTGTCTGAGCTGAAACTTCAGTACTCACATCTGACAAATCTTTTCTCAGCTCCTCAGCAGTCACACGGGGACTTTTCTCCACTCTACGCTTCAGGTAGCGCACAGCAGTCGAAGTCAGCATCTTCTTTCTGCCACGACCAGGTAGCGTTTCAACAGTGCCCTTTGCCTTGAATTTGCGAATGATGCTTCCTATGGTCTCTCTTGGTATGATTAACATCTTTGCAATCTTCTTATAGCCATTGCCCTTCCTGTGAAGAGTAATCACCTCTTCTCTTGTCTTCCTGGACCATTCTCTTGACTTCACCATGTTTGTAACCACACCAGTAAATGTCTAGAAGGAGCTGAGTATCACAGTCATTTTAAAGCTGCCTAATTGGTGCTTATTATGCTTTATTGCTGCTCCGTGACATCCACAGGTGTTTTCAATACCTGATTGAAAACACTTGAATGAACCTCTGTTCTTCAGAGTGGTAGTCTTTTTAAGGGGTTGAATAATTGTGTCAATGAAGAATTCACAAAAGAAACATTTACTACTGTATTACAAAACCAATTGATGTCATTTTAGTTGCATACGGTTCTTTAAAAAGTCCTTGTAGCAACTGGAGTTGCAACCGGATTGAGGACTATCATTCCCCTTCCACTGCATTTTTCTGCTTAAGTTCGAGTTCTCTGGACTTTTCCTGATTGTTGTAGATCTTTTTTGTCGTTTTTTTTTGTCGCTTTTTGCTGAAGACTGAAAGTTGTTCTACACCTCCCACCCCTGCCCTTTCCCCTTGATTGCTAAGAACCCCCCCCCCTATTTGGGGAAGTTTATTATTTTTCTCCCCTTCCCCCCTTTGATTGCTATGTTCCGCTGAGGACCCCCTATTTGGGGACGTATATTATTTTTCTCCCCTTCCCCCTTTTGTTTGCTATGTCCGCTGAGAACCCCCTATCTGGGGATGTTTATTATTTTTCCCCCCTTCCCCCCTTTGATCGCTATGTTCCGCTGAGAACCCCCTCTCTGGGGACGTTTATTATTTCCCCACCTTCCCCCCTTTGATCGCTCTGTTCCGCTGAGGACCCCCCCCATCTGGGGACGTTTATTATTTTTCCCCCCTTCCCCCCCTTTGATCGCCATATTCCGCTGAGAACCCCCTATTTGGGGACGTTTATTATTTTTCCCCCCTTCCCCCCCTTTGATCGCTATGTTCCGCTGAGACCCCCCTATCTGGGGACGTTTATTATTTTCCTTATGCTGTACCTATGATGACAGTTTTGAGTGACCCTCACTTTGATATATATCTATAAGCTGATTTATTTACAAAAATAAAAAATTTTAAATAAAAAAAAAAAAAAAAAAAAAAGGCCTTGTAGGATTTCATTCTGAATACAATTACAAATGTACACTAAATTCCCTAAAACCCTTTACAGCATTGGGGGTTGAATAATTTTGAACACAACTGTACATCAAACAATTAAGCTCCCACAGATGTGTCTACCCTGCAATCACAGAGCAGGCGTGGACATACTCTGCAAGCCAATTAACCAAAGTAATAATGCAAAAAAAAGGAGGAAACATAAATCACAGTGACACCTCAAAAAGAGTCTAAGAAAAAAAGAGAAAGTCAACATGTAGGATACAGTGATACAATATTCCAGCTACATTTAAAAAGAACATATTAGCATCATAGTATAGATATAGCAGTGTAATTAACATAGCTAGGAATAGTAATCCATATTGATGTTGATTTGGCCACACCTAATGTTGCTGCTATCTCTCTCTGAAATTTTGTTTTTGAAGCATTACAATGGCCTGTTTCACTTGCATGAACAGCTCCTTTGAATGCATGCAGGGTTATTCAGAGGAGGGTGAAAACTCTGGAGAACTTTTGGAGAAGTGAAAATTCTATGTCAAAATAGCTGACTTGGAAAGTGAGATAAATGGGAGAATTTTTCTGATTTGGCTATTTTGACCTTGAATTTTCACTTCTCCAAACGTTCTCCAGAGTTTCACCTCTCTCCGAATAACCCTGTTATAATCAACTTCAGAACTTTTACCTGCTTAATTGATGAAGAAATAATGGAGTAGCCCACACCTGGCCATGAAACAGCCTTTGATTCAATTGTCCAATTACTTTTGGTCCCTTGAAAAAGGGGGAAGGCTACTCTTTTTTTTTTTTTAAATTCTGTATTTTATTAATTTTTATAATATGACATTATAATCAATACGATGCATAGATCAGATGAAACACGATTGCGTTATACTGAGAGCGATATGAAAAATAAAAACAAAACAAGAATAAAGGAAGGAAAAACAGAAAGAATAAAGTATATAAACAAGGGAAAAAGAAGAACGAAAGGGAAAAAGGGGGGGGGTAAGGGTAGGAAAAAGTATCTGCCTCCGCGGGAAGGAGTCAGTCCCTCAATCCCGTCATCTATGGAAGCGCTGGGCATCCAAGCCACGCAGCCCAGATCTTCAGGTAAAGGTGTGGCGTGTCATGAATCTGAGCCGTAAGTTGCTCCATCATCCTTGCCTCTGTGAACATTCCAAGCAGTTCCGGATAGGAAGGAAGCGTTGTTTGGGGAAGGCTACTCTTAAAAGCTGTAATTCCTAATCCTTTCTCCAATTTGGATGTACATACAGTTGCAAGAAAAAGTATGTGAACCCTTTGGGATTACGTGGAGTTTTGCATATATTGGTGATAAAATGTGCTCTGATCTTCATCTAAATCACAACAATTTGAAAAACACAGTCTGCTTAAAATAATACAACACAAACATTATATGTTTTAATGTGTTTATTGAACATAACATGTAAACATTCACAGTGCAGGGTAGAAAAAGTATGCGATCCCCTAGCCTAATGACTTCTCCAAGAGCTAATTGGAGCCAGGAGTGAGCCAACCTTGAGTCCAATCAGTGTGATATTATTGGATGTGTTGCTGAAAGCTGTCCTGCCCTTTAAAAACACACACCAGTTCTGGGTTTACTGGTTTCAATAAGCACTGCCTGATGTGAACCATGCCTCGCAGAAAAGAGCTCTCAGAAGACCTACGATCAGGAATTGTTGACTTGCATGAAGCTGGAAAGGGTTACAAAAGTATCTCCAAAAGCCTTGATGTTCATGTGTCCACGGTAAGACAGACTGTCTACAAATGGAGAAAGTTCAGCACTGTTGCTACTCTCCCTAGGCGTGGTCATCCTGTAAAGATGACTGCAAGAGCACAGCGCAGAATGCTTAATGAGGTAAAGAAGAATCCTAGAGTGTCAGCTAAAGACTTACAGAAATCTCTGGCACATGCTAACATTTTTGTTGATACATCTACAATAACGAAAACATTAAACAAGAATGGAGTACATGGGAGGACACCACAGAGGAAGCCATTGCTGTCCAAAAAGAATATTGCAGCACGTTTGAAGTTTGCAAAAGAGCACCTGGATGTTCCACAGCACTACTGGCAAAATATTCTGTGGACAGATGAAACCAAAATTGAGTTGTTTGGAAAAAACACACAACACTATGTGTGGAGAAAAAAAGGCACAGCACACCAACATCAAAACCTCATCCCCACTGTAAAACATGGTTTGGGGCTGCTTTGCTGCCTCAGGGCCTGGACAGATTGTTGTCATTGATGGAAAAATGAATTCCAGAGTTTATCAAGACATTTTGCAGGAAAACGTAAGACCATCTGTCCGCCAACTGAAGCTCCGCAGAGGATGGGTGATGCAACAGGACAATGACCCAAAGCATACAAGTAATTCAACAAAGAATGGCTTCAACAAAACAAAATACGCCTTCTGGAGTGGACCAGTTAGAGTCCTGACCTCAACCCAATTGAAATGCTGTGGCATGACCTTAAGAGAGCGATTCACACCAGACATCCCAAGAATATTGCTACACTGAAACAGTTTTGTGAAGAGGAGTGGTCCAAAATTACTCCAGATTGTTGTGCACGTCTGATCTGCAACTACAGGAAACGTTTGGTTGAGGTTATTGCCTCCAAAGGAGGGTCAACCAGTTAAGTCCAAAGGTTCACATACTTTTTCCACCCTGCACTGTGAATGTTTACATGTTCTGTTTAGTAAAAACATGAAAACATATACAGGGTTATTCAAAGAGCTTTTTCCGTGGTTTTCGGCAGCTTAATCCAGATGTTTTTGTGGCTTTTCGGCATGCATTCCCCTGGGTTTTGCGGTTCGTTTTCGTCGGGTTTGCGGCAGATTTTCCCTGCAATTCGGGGACCCTGTGGTACTTGCTGAATACACCGCAGGGTCACCGAAATGGGATCAGCAAAAGGAACCGAATTGAAGAGAACGAAAAGTCACCGAATGTGCGGTGACTTTTCGAATCTCTTTGAATAACCCTGATAATGTTTATGTTGTATTATTTTAAGCAGACTGTGTTTTTCAAATTGTTGTGACTTAGATGAAGATCAGAGCACATTTTATGACCCATTCATGCAAAACTCCACGTAATCCCAAAGGGTTCACATACTTTTTATTGCAACTGTACCCTCAAATTAACCTTTCAGGCCATATAGATTATAGAACTATAGCTTGAATATGTTTTGATAAATACCGGAAAAAAAATAATTGTGCCTGTGCCCAAATATATATGGACCTAACTGTTTGTATGTAGATGTGACTATGTATACAAAGTATGAACTTTATGAAAAAGACAAAATAACATTTTCAGTAATCACTATGAGCTTTGCAGTGATGCAAGAATAAGTTCCTCTACATGTCAATAAATATTAAAGGCCCTTTATCCAATACTTTGTATAAAAACTCAGAGGTAAGTAAAGGAGTTCCCAGGTTCTCAATGTCCTTCAGCCACCTTCGCTCAATCCCATTTATATGAGCTTGCGCAGGGCCGTGATAAGCTCCATGGAGTCCTAAACAAACTATATGGTAATACCAGCAGAGGTGCCACCGCTTGTATCTGCAGATCCAAATATTTTTACTTGAGCTGCTAATACAGTAGCTGAGATGGAATAGAGCTGGTGTCTGAGAACCTAAAGGTTACATAGTTACATAGTTATATAGGCTGAAAAAAGACATGCGTCCATCGGGTTCAGCCTCTCCCACATAACCTACTGCTGTTGATCCAAAAGAAGGCAAAAAACCCAGTCTGAAATGCTTGCCAAAATGCAACATACTGGGAAAAAATTCCTTCTTGACCCCAGATGGCGTCAGATTTCTCCTTGGATCAAGAAGCTTTTACCCACATATTAAATATTATAACCCTTAATATTCTGTATCTGCAGGAATTCATCCAGTCGTTTTTTAAAAGTCTGTACAGACTCTGACCCAACCACCTCAACAGGCAGAGAATTCCACAGCTTTATTGTTCTCACCGTAAAATAACCCTTCCTATGCTTTAATCTAAATTTTCTTTCTTCCAGTCTAAATGGATGACCCCTTGTCCTGTGTATAGTCCTGTTAATGAATAGGTTATCAGACAATGGTTGATAATGGCCCCGTATATATTTATATAAGGTTATCAGATCCCCTCTAAGGCGCCGTTTCTCTAAACTAAACAGTTTAAGCTTGTTAGTCTTTCCTCATAACTTAACCCTTCCATTCCCCTTATTAATTTAGTTGCCCGTCTCTGCACTTTTTCTAGCGCTATAATATCTTTTTTTAAGACCGGTGCCCAAAATTGCACGGCATATTCAAGGTGTGGCCTGACCATTGATTTAAACAGAGGCAAAATTATGTTTTCATCCCGTGAGTGAACTTCCTTTTAATGCATGCCAATACTTTGCTGTCCTTGGCAGCTGCTGTTTGACATTGCACATTGTTACTTAGTTTGAAGTCTATGATTATTCCCAAATCCTTCTCCTGCTTGGATTTCCCTAACTCCGTACCATTTAGGGTATAAATTACTTGTGTGTTCTTCACTCCAAAGTGCATAACTTTGCATTTATCTAGATTAAATTTCATCTGCCATTTAAGTGCCCAGTCCCCCAATCTATCTAAATCCCTCTGCAGCGAAGTAACATCCTGCTCACATTGTATTACTTTTCCTAGTTTTGTGTCATCTGCAAACACTGATACATGACTTTCAATGCCTATCTCAAGGTCATTTATAAATATATTGAATAGTATTGGTCCTATAACAGACCCCTGAGGGACACCGCTTACCACTGGTGTCCATCTTGAAAATGTACCATTTATGACCACTCTCTGTACCCTATCTTTATCCAGTTTTCTATCCCAGAACAAGTATTTTCATCTAAACCAATTTTTCTTAATTTAAATAGTAACCTTTTGTGTGGAACTGTGTCGAAAGCTTTGGCAAAATCTAAGTAAATCACATCCACTGTGACCCCCTGATCTATACTTCTACTTACTTCCTCATAGAACGTAATTAGGTTAGTCTGACATGATCTGTGTTTCATGAAACCATGCTGATTTTTGCCAATTACATTATACCTCCCAATAAATTCCTGAATATTATCCCTTAGTAACCCCTCAAATACTTTCCCAGCCACAGATGTTAAGCTCACAGGTCTATAATTCCCAGGCACAAATTTTAAACCTTTCTTAAATATAGGGACCACGTCAGCTTTTCTCCAATCCTCTGGTACTATTCCTGAAAGAAAAGAATCTTGAAAGATTAAGAACAGAGGTTTACATATTTCAACACATAGCTCTCTCAGTACTCGCGGGTGAATTCCATCTGGCCCTGGGGCTTTATTCACATTCACATTGTTTAATTTCTGAAAAACCTTGTCCTGAGTCAACCAGTCACTTTGTATTAGTAAGTTTTTATTAATGAATTTCATGTCTTCTGTTATAGGTTTCTCTTTGATAAATACTGAAGAAAAATAATCATTTAAAATTTCTGCCTTATCCCGATCTTCAGTTAACAATAACCCTGACTCAGATTTTAGTGAACCTACATTTTCACTCTTGGGTTTTTTAGAATTTATGTACCTAAAGAATCTTTTAGGGTTGGTCTTGCTCTCCTTGGCTATTTCTTTTTCATTTTCTAGTTTAGCCCATCTAATCACATTTTTACATGCTTTATTGGCTGCCCTATATGCTTTATAGGATGCCTCAGATTTATCAGATTTAAAAGCTTTAAATGCCTTCTTTTTATTTTTCATTTCCTTAGTTACCTTCCTACTAAGCCACATTGGTTTCAGTCTGTTTCTTTTATATTTATTAACCAGTGGAATATATTGTGACGTGTACTTTTCTAGTGTTAGTTTAAAGATATTCCACTTATCCTCAGTGTTTTTCCCGTGAAAGAGTTTCTGCCAGTCAATGACACTGAGAGCTTCCTTTATTTTAATAAAGTTGGCCTTTTTAAAATTATATGTTTTAGCATGCCCCTTATGAATGTGTTTTTTTGAGTTTATTTCAAAAGTCACCATATTATGGTCACTGTTTCCCAACTGTTCCTTTACATTAATATTTGAGAAAAGATCCACATTATTTGTTATAACCAGGTCCAGACAGTTATCCTCTCTAGTTGGTGTTTCTACCAGTTGTGACATGAAGGTATCATTTAAAATGTTCAGAAACCGGATTCCCTTTACTGAATTACTAGTCCCACTATCCCAATTAATGTCCGGGTAATTAAAATCTCCAATAATTAAAGTGCTACCATGATCTGCAGCCTTCCTAATTTGCTCTAACAGTTGTTCTTCCTCATCATTATCTATATTAGGTGGTTTATAGCATATGCCAACCAATAGTTGACTTCCCTGTTTATTCCCCAACGAAATATTTACCCATAAGGATTCCACATTTCCCTCATCACTTTCCAGTTGTGTAATATTAGGCTTTAAATTCTGATTTACATATAAACACACTCCACCCCCTTTCTTATGTTTCCTATCCTTTCTAAACAATGTATAACCGTTTAAGTTTACAGCCCAGTCATGCGTTTCGTCCCACCACGTTTCTGTTATTCCTATAATGTCGTATTGCTTAGTGTATGCTATTACCTCTAGTTCCCCCATCTTGTTATTGAGGCTCCTTGCATTAGCAAGCATACATTTAATGTTGTCTCTACCCACACATGCTGAATGCGACTTTACATTACATGCCTCCACTGTTCTGACATTACCCATCTCCCCGGCTCCACCCCCCTTAGTCTGAACTGAAACCCTTCTGCTATCTGTTCTGTCTCCATTTTGTAAGCTACAGTATCCCTCCCCCCTTCCACTAGTTTAAAGTCTCCCCCAACCTTTTAACCATCCTCTCCCCTAGCACAGCAGACCCTCTTCCATTCAGGTGCAATCTATCACGACTATACAGATTGTACCCCAGTGCAAAATGATCGGGTGATCGGTGATCGGGTATAGCCAATATTTCCTCTTTGCTGCTCCCTATTGCTGACAAGAGTGGAATAGAGCCCATTGTGTCTAGACTGTACTTTTATTATATGTATAAGATATCATATTTTGTGACAAAAGTGATACATTTGCAGTACATGACCAAAAATATGTGGACAGCTGTCATCACACATACAGGAGCATCACTGATGCTGGGTAAGGCCCGTGTCAGATGAACGCAGTGATCACGTCCGTGTTGCCGCACATTTTAACGTCCGTCGTAGCATAAAATTTATGATCAATAAAGACCACACACGAAGTACGTCGGCACAACGCACGTGGCACCGGACGCAATTTAGGCAAGAACGTCAAACTGCTAGGACGGACGCGCAGAGTGCACCACGTCCGCGTAGCTTTGCGTGTGATGGAACGTAGAGTGATGGAACGTAGTCAGACGGACTGCATTTTTGACGTCCAGCATTTTTGACGGACAAAATGGTTTTTCATATCATGTATCAATTTATTTCATTTTACGTCTTTTATTTCCCATCTACATCAGGCAAAAAAAAAAAAACGGACCGTGTGGTGTCTACAGTATCATCAGTCAGAAAGTACGTCAGTTGTGCACGGACGCACAGTGTGCTCAGAATGCGTTCGTCTGACATTAGCCTAAGAAGGTCAGGTTTGCAACCATACTTCCAATTTATCCCACAAAAATAGAAGGACCTGATTTTCTATAATCTTTTTGCTGCAGTCATTGTTTAGCAGTGAACGTGTTGATGTTAGTCTTCTGTACAGGTGCTCAGTGAATAAAACATTTAGTGAAGCTTCCGGCACACAGTGATATTGCTTCCAGAGGCAGTTTTGACATGGAACAGATGATAGACCATTTATAAGCAGTACAGCATCAGGAATTTGAACCCAACCTTATGAGTTCATGTACCGAAATATAAACTAATGCCCAAAAAGAGCACCTTGCCCTTTCTCAGCCAGAGACAAAATGATGGATCCAGTTAGTGCCCTGCACTGACCCCCTCTCCACCCCCTTATGTTTATTCATGTCTTTTGGGGTGTAGGTAAAACAATTGATCAATTAGATATTTTTCACTGTGATACATATACAGTATATATCATGTGATATCACCACTAGAAATCTAGTGTCCACAGTTACCTTTCTATTGGGATCAATCCATGGTAAGGGTACATATTTACATTGGGCACTGCAACGAATGCCACTAGCAGTTGTTTTGTTATTAGATAAACATCAACATATGATTGTAACTCAGACTTATGGTGAGATTTTCAGATAACAACACTGTGGTTATACTTTAAACATTGTGTAAGACTTAAACGCTTTGATAAATTTACCCACTTTTACCAGAACATTGGATAAGTTTGCACATGACACCCAAATATAAGGATAATGGTGGGAAGCACTTTAGGTCATATAAGATCCAGACTCTTTCCTTTGTACATTTGTAACAACTGACATTTGTTGTGGCGTCACAAAACATGAAATTTACAGCCTAGCAACCATTATTTGTATTATATACAAACATGACCTACATATAGCAACAGAAGATTAAAATAGATTGTTTCCGGTAAAACATTTAAACATAACTATAATGGTCTTTTTGTTACGTGCTACAAATGAAAGTGAAATCTGCTAAATATGGTTATATTTAAACTGCGTAATGACCTATGGGAAAAAATATCATCAGATCAGATGTTATTATGCACCCATTTAAAAAAATATAGCTTACCTATACCCTTGGATTAATAGAATCCACTCTTTTTTTACACTGGGTCCATGCTGTTGACAGGTTACCCCTGCCAACTGCTACATACACAACAATTGTTGTCATTACATCTAAGCGCTCATCCAGTCTGCCATCTGTTAGTTTTTAAGCAACCCTTTTATTTTTTTCGCTAAGACTATCAGCCCTGCACCAGAGCACCACTGCTGAAAGTGGACCATTAAGCCAAAAGCCTTCTGACGTGTGTGAACTTGGTAGGCACGATGCACATATAAAGAGCAATCAAACACATGTATTTGTTCTCCATTCTGGCACTGTCTTATATTGCAGATTATTGACTGTTATCTACCCAACTGTGTTCAAGTGGAAATGAGGACTGGCTATATCTCGTTGACAAAGTCACAGCTGTTCCCCCGGATGACTAGAAAAAGAAGAATTGCAATGAAGAATTAGTCTCAAATCATGGAAAATAAAAAATAAAAAGAATTACAAACAGGGTTATCCAAAGAGATTCGAATTGCTTGAGAAAGGTAACCGAACGCTGAAAATCAGGGTTCGGTTACCTTTCTTGGCCATTCGGCTATCCAGAGAGCAGGCAATTCGCCAAATCCTGGCGAATTCCCTGCACATACGGTGCCTGTTCGGTGCCTGTTCGAGGGCAGTGAAATTCCCATGAAAAAGCACTGCTTCGGCTATTCAGAGAACACAAACCAGCAGTGAAAGGTTCCCCTAATGGCCTGCCATTCGGTGGTTTAATTCGGCAAGTTAATTCAGGAGAATCCCATAGGCTTCAATGTTAAAAATATTCCTGTTTTAATTCAATATCTAATAAACCGTTGATTATAAAATTCTGCAGTAAAGAGTCTCTTTATTTATAGATTTTTTAGGATATTTTAAGCATTTTTCTTAAAAAAAACAAAAAAAAATTAAGTTAACTTATTTTTTCTGTAACCGCCCTTTTTATTATCATTCCCTGGATCTCATATGCAAATTTCAGACATTTTCGCTCAGTAGTTTCTTTGCAAACAGCTTTTTACTTCCACATTCATACAAACTGTTTTGCTAATTTATTCACCTCCCTCTGTCTGCGGTGTCGGCTTTTTCTCGGCTTTTTCCGGCGGCTTCGCTGCGTGTGATCGGCTCCTGCTCGGGTTTTTCCGGCGTCTTCGACGGGTTAATCCAGATGTTTTTGAGGGTTTTCGGCGTGCGTTCGGCAGGTTTTGCGGTAGCTTTTCCCTGCAATTCGGGGACCCTGTGGTGTTTGCTGAATTCACCGTAGGGTCACCGAAATGGGATCGGCAACACGAACCGAATTGAAGAGAACGAAAAGTTACCGAATGTGCGGTGACTTTTCGAATCTCTTTCGATAACCCTGTAAGTGAAATACGTTGAAGAAATATTTAACCAACATGAGTACTGGCAAGTTTAAAGTAACTACAGAACTGCAACAAAAGTTACAAAGCAAAGAACCCTAAAAACATAATGACCTTTATTTAAAACCTTACACAAACACAAGAAAAGTAAACAATAAGTGAATAAAGAAAACACTAACTGACCAATTATATCCCTTATTCATATTCCAGAGGACAAGACGATTGTATCCAAGAGGAGCAGGTATGTATTTTCTTAAACTGACCATAATTCACCTCAAAATAACTCCATATTCCAGTATTTGAATTCTCCTACTATTTGATATATATTTTTTATGCATATATTTGTTCCTAAGAGGAAAGCAGAATAGTTCCTGAATCGTCAGTTTTGGAATACTCCCATGTTCTTTAAATACTGATAACTGATATATTGTAATATAGAGTACTTTTTGATGTGAGTTATGGTGAGCATAAAATATATATATATATGCCCCTCTTGGATATAATTGTCTGGTCCCTAGAAAATGAATAAGGGATATAATTGTTCAGTTAGCGTCTTCTTTATTTACTTATTCTCTACTTTTCTTATGTTTGTGTAAGGTTTTAAATTCACAAGGTTATTATGTTTTTAGGACAATTTGCTTTGAAACTATTGTGAATTTTTGAGGTTTAAAGTTAATTTGGGTTAAGGCCCTATTGCCCTAGGATTTAAGTTTTGGTTGCTTCAGATTTAAAGTAATAATGATACCAATGGGCAAGCCTTGGGCCTTAAACTCTAACACATCCACAGGGTTATTGGCCTGAAATATAAAATATGTAAGAGAAAAGCAATACCAGTAATATTTACTAAAGGAACATTCATTGTTATTATAGGATTTAGATTGTACAATTTAAATAATGTTTTACATCGTTGCATAGGCTGAAAAAAAGACGTTTGTCCATCGGGTTCAGCCTTTCACACATTACCTACTGCTGTCAATCCAAAAGCAGGCAATAAACCCAGTCTGAAGCGCTCGCTAATATGCAACATACTGGGAAAAAAATTCCTTCTTGACCCCAGAATGGCAGTCAGATTTCTCCTTGGATCAAGAAGCTTTTACCCACATATTAAATATTATGACCCTTAATATTCTGTGTCTGCAGGAATTCATCCAGTCGTTTTTTAAAAGTCTGTACAGTCTCTGACCCAACCACCTCAACAGGCAGAGAATTCCACAGATTTATTGTTCTCACTGTAAAATAACCCTTCCTATGCTTTAGCCGAATTTCTTTTCATCAGTCTAAATGTGTGACCTCGTGCCCTGTGTATAGTCCTGTTAATAAATAGGTTTCCAGACAATGGTTTATAATGGTTGTCAGATGTGCTCACCCCTGTAGCTCCATGCGAAACAAAACACAATTAGAGGTTTTGGTTTACGTGAATGGCCATTAAAGTGTAAGTTCACCCGCCACGTCACGGCACCTCTGGGTCAGGTGGGTCCTACCTAAAGAAACCAAGAGCTGCTCTCTAAGCAACCACATATCCTCTTGCTGTTTCTCAGGCATGAGAGAGAGACTGGTGGGTACCCTCACCAGGAACAATTCCACTTTGGGATTAAAAAGAAAAACACAGAAAGAGGTGCCGTGATGTGGTGGGTGGGCGAAGTAATATCCTGCTCACATTGTATTACTTTTCAACTTTTGTGTCATCTGCAGACACTGATACATGACTTCTGATGCCTATTTCAAGGTCATTTATAAATTAATTGAATATAATTGATCCTATAACAGATCCCTGAGGAACACCACTTACCACTGGTGTCCATCTTGAAAATTTACGAGTTATGACCACTCTCTGTACCCTACGGTATCTTTTAGCCGGTGTTCTATCCAAGAACAAGAATTTTCATCTAGACCATTTTTCTTAATTTAAATAGTAACCTCTTGTGTCGAACTGTGTCTAAAGCTTTGGCAAAATCTAAGTAAATCATATCCACTGCGACCCCCTGATCTATACTTCTACTTACTTCTTCATAGAACGCAATTAGGTTAGTCTGTTAGATCTGTGTTTCATAAAACCATGCTGATTTCTGCTAATTATATTATACTTACCAATGAATTAACAAATATTATCACTTAGTAACCCCTCAAATACTTTCCCAGCCACCGATGTTAAGCTCACAGGTCTACAATTCCCAGGCATAAATTTTCATTTTGCTGAGATTCCATTAAAATTTAACTACTGGAGAAATAAAAAAGGAAATACATTGAAGGGTGAGATTGAGATAGTAACCAGATCATTGTTGATTTTAGTAAAAATATACGAAAAGCCAAAATGATAGTAAAAACCAGACATGAAAGTTGGAAAATAAAAACACATTCAGGCCTGTTCAGTTCCTCAGCAGCTGCTGGATTTCTACGTTGCAGCAGTTCAGTTTGCTGCAGCAGTCTCACTGAACGCTTTGGCTGTGCATAAGAAGTTGCTAACTTAGCACTTGCAGCGGCTGAGGAACTGAACAGGCCAGGTCTATTCACTAAAACGTGAAACTCAGAAGAATTGGCAGGAGAAGAGAACAATCTAGACCAAACAGCATATTTGGAAAGTGAGATAAATTGTAGAATTTTTCTGGTTTGGCTATTTTGAGCTAGAATTTTCACTTCTCCAGTCATTCTCCTGAGTTTCCCCTTTATTGAATAGACCTGATTAAGTTGAAAAGACAAAAAGTCAAACGTATTTATGCCACGTATTTATGCCAAGCTAAGGAAGATGGTGGGATTCTAAGGAGTTAACACAACTGGAGGCTGCTATGAACGGTTTGGCTGATCCTGTGTGTGTGTCTTATTTTGTATTTTTCCTGTGGATTTTATTATTTAAATTTTTGTCAGATTTTACTTCTGTGTTTCAGTAAAGATAGAAACATGTATAATAAAAGCCTATGGATCTTTAAAGAAAATTACCACTTCAGAAAATACAATGTATTCGGTGTTCTTCTTGGTTCTGGTGTTCTGAAAAACCTTTCTCTCAAGGTAACCCTCTCAACAGTAATGGAAGTGCTGTGAAAATGACCTTGTGCAAACATTTTAGAAACAATATAATTTACATTCTACATAATTAATTAAAAAAATATATAAAACCTTGACAAAATTTGATGAGTAGAAGCAGCCAAGACTAAATTATCTAATCAGTTGTAAAATGGATAATTGTTTTAGTTGTGGAAGGATTAATTTTTTTTCTGCCTATTCTTTGCTGTAAAAAATTGAAATCCCAGAATGCAAAATGTTTATTGAAGTTGCAATGATGCAATTTCTAGATAACGTATTAAAATAATAATTTCTCTCACAGTACATGTAATTACATGATTTTGATGCATATTATTAATACTATTTTCATGGATTCCATATATAAGCAAAATTATCCTTATATTTAAACACTAAGGGCAACATTACAATCTTGTTGCGAACGTTAGCGCTCACCCGCGTGAGCATTAACGTTAGCCGCGGTGGCTACCGCACATTACAATCCAAAAGGAAACGGGTTAAGTGTACCCGTTTGCGTTTGGTACCTTGCGCTTTTCAGCGCGAGGTTACTGTACTTTGCGCTCCCTATACTTAACCAGCGTTAAGATTACAATGTACTAGCACTGATTACCGACCGGCTGTGGTTAGCGAAAAGTTAACCAAAGCCAGGACTTGGTGCTAACGGATCCACTTCTGCAGAATCCGTTAACACCAGCCAAAAAATAAAAAAAGGTGATCGTATACTCACCTCTTGTCCCGTGGTGAGGACCGCGGCTCTGTCTGCCTCCTCCTTCTGGTGGGAGCAGGGAGAGACTGGGGAAAAAAGTTCCTGCGTATCACTACGCCGATCGGCCGGATCTCGCGAGGCGAGATCCGGCAGGTCATGTGAAGCCGGCGTCTGGCTCAATAGAGTCCTATGGCCTCCATCGAGTGGATGCTCGAGGCAGCACGCAGCACTGCCGCGAGCATCCCGGGGTGTAGTGCGCACTACCAATGCAGGCAGCTTTTTAAGCGCCTGCATTGTAATTCCACGCTAAAACGAGGGCGGTAGGGAGAAAACTGCGGACGTAGTTTTTTCTCCCTACCGCCCCCGTTTTGTGTGGAGAATGTAATGTGGCCCTAAAAAGGCTGTTCCCAGTAATCAGAACTTGGTCTGCAACCATAGGCGACTCTACAGGGGGGCAAGGGGGGCAATTGCCCCCCCCAGGTTATTCCTTGCCCCCCCATGTGCCCCCCCACCAAAATTCAGCATCCAGCTTCCCACACTTCTTCGGACCAACATATCTCCGTCGCTATGCATCGTATATGAACGAACTAGGTGTCATTTGAAAGGGCAGATTCTGGCCTTTCCAATGATACCCAACATGACCATATTCAGTGTGAAGTATAAGTCATAAAACATTAAATAAAAACGTGTACTTAAACTTAAACATTTTCACAGGGTTGAAATGGATCAGCAGTGAAATGGTTAATGTTCAGACTATACACTACATTGTGTATTACGTTAGTTTTTGCCTTGGTTTTAGTTGTATATTAAGGGTTAATGGGCAGGCTTTATCCCTTACAGTATACATTTGTTTTTTCCTTGATTAATGGCATTTTACGGGTTGATGGGTAAACTACATGCCTCAGTGTATTCATTTCAGGTTTTCCCTTGATGAATGGCATTTTACGGGTTAAGGGGTAGCTAAATGCCACATTGTTTATTATTTTTATTGTATTTCTCTGGGTTTATGGCATTTTAGGGGTTATTATGGAAGTTAGAATCTAAAGGGTCTATTTATCTTTAGATCCTCTGCTTTCCGTCACATTTCGGGGAATAAATTTTTCCGAAAATAAGGTGAATTCCATATTTAGCGAATGGTCACTGTAATTTGCTAAAAGTGGAGTCACTGAAGCAGCTATCAGACATTCAGCGAAAACTGCCGAATTGCAGCGAATAAAATATTGAATTTAAGTATCAGGTTAGTACAACAAAAAGGCATCATTGCATCACATTACTCTGGGGTTTTGGAATCTTATTTATATATACTTATTTAGGGCACTATTACCTGGTGTGAGCTAACCCTTGCGTCAGCGTGATTTTGCGTTAGCGCCAGGTTAATTGAGTCTAGCGCTGGACCAACAGATTGTTTGCCTCCCGCTACAAATGGAAAAAATCACTTAGCGCGTTGCTATTAGCGATTTGTACCGCGAGCTTAATGTACTTTCCGCGTCCTATACTTAACACAGGGAGTGCTAGAGATCTCTAGCGCTTTTGTAGCTAACAGATCACTGGGTGCCAGCGCTAAATTTTTTGAGGTGCACTAATTGCAACATTTTACCTACTGCTCAACCCTGGTGCTAACTCCAAAAAAACAGAAAAACCTGGTCATTGTCCAAAATTAATAGGCAATTGAAAGGAATGCAGCACAGGTGTTCTCTTGGCCCCATACACCATAGTAATGGATATGGTCAGCAATGTCGCTGCTGTTGCAGTAAGCTCTATTATAAATGTATCCTTTATGCACATATATCCTAATTCTAATATATTGCCTAATTTCAAACATTTTATGCTGGGGGTTATTCATTGTATGGAAGCAGTTGATTATTAGGGTGACTGTGTGGACCATGTTTAAAGTGACACGTGAATAAGTCTTGCCCTGAAACATGTATTATTGCTATGCTGCAGCAGGGAAATTGTTGTCGCTCACCTGGCCTTCCTTTTGGATCTATTAAATGCATTGTAATGATTCTACATGCTGTTGGGTGGCATTTATCATGCAATGCCCATCAGCCTTAATATATGTGTGCCTCAAAACATGGATGATACGGCCACCGTGGAGGATTTTAATAATGCAGGGGTGTGAGGTTATTCACTGGATGTGTTCATATTCAAGCTTGTGAGGGCGGGGGATAGGTATGGAAAAGAAAAACAGTTCTATCCTGTACACAACCGCATTAGCGCTGGGTATCAACCCGGGTCTTAGAGTTTCCCTAGCGTGCGCCAAACGACCTTGTTCATGGACTACTGCAGACAAGGTGATCTGTTAGTAAGTCGTCAGGCACTAACAGGGTTATTCAGAAAGCAGTGAAAAGCAGGAGAATGACTGGAGAATGGAAAATTCAAGGTCAAAATAGCCGATATGGAAAGTGAGATGACTGGGAGAATTTTTCTGGTTTGGCTATTTTGACCAAGAATTTTCCATTCTCCTGTCATTCTCCTGCTTTTCACCGCTCTCTGAATAACCCTGTAAGTTTTAGCGACTCGCACTAAATTTTTCCTTTATTGATGGTGTTTTAGTTCACACCAGGTGATAGGGCTTAGTTTTATTCAGTGGTATGATTTAGTGGTGAAAATTATTAGTGCCCCCCCAGTTTTGACTGCGGTTTCTTCTGTGCCCCCCCTAAATATTGTTCCTAGAGTCGCCACTGTCTGCAACCTAGTACAAAGAGGGTCACATCCTGTAGTGTCACGGGGTCTATTGAAGCTGCAGCAAAAAGCTAACAATTCTGACACCAAATGGCTTAAACATGGAGAACAACCGCACATTAGTACCCTTGGAGGGTGGGGTTAAAACAGTGGCACGATAGGTGATCAAATTAATAGAATTTATGGATAGGACAGTGCAACAATCAGGGTGAAAGTGATAGAGCAAATACCCACTAAAATCTTTAGCTCCAAGATTTGTGATCTCCTAACCCAATACTTTAGTGGCCATGCCTACACAAAACATACTCGATTTGCATCATATGTCAAAAGAATTACATAATTAGAGAGGAAACAATGTTATTTTTGTTGTTTTTGTCATTTTGTTCTACTTCTTAAAGTAGAGTGGTAGTAAATTCTGTAATTGGGAAGTGAACGCAAGGAGTAGAAATTCTACTCTGGTGCTAGTCAGTGCTGGCTCAACAACTGGGGCAATAAGTTCAGGGGGTGGAATGAAAATTAAGTGCCCCAAGCAGGAGGCAGAATCAAGGAGAGCAGCACTGGAGAATAAAAGAAGCTAATCTATAGAGACACCATATAAGAACACCGAAGAAAAAAAAACAATGTGGTAGTTTTAAGGCAAGAAAGAATATGTAAAGACAAGCTGATAGAAGCAAAAACACACCTACTGGCTGTTGTGAATGGAATTGATGTTTCCAGTCCATCTTATGTGAGTTTTTTTTGTAATTCTCCTTCATTTAAATTTTTGTAATGCTACAATCGGCCAGAAACATGGGTGTAAGAACTGGCAGACATGGGGCAACAGATTCCCCCCAGTTACTCCCAGACATGTGCACAGTGGGTGTCTGGGATTTTGGATTTGTTGCATTGAGTTAAATAATAATTTACCATTCTAATGTTACCCCAATTTATATGTTATTAAAAGTCCACGTAGTAAAACTAACATAAGTAATAAACTGAGCTTGTTATTTTGCAGTACTTTAATTACAATATGCCTTTCCATTGTCTTATATTGAGCAAGATATCCCTCTCCCAAATTCTTTTTTTTTGTTTCTACAATGATGCCCAGAAAGAATTATTCGGAATATTGGTCTTTTGATAAAATTACCACTTTATACAAAAACAAATAATTGCTCCTGCTGCCTGATTCTCAAAAACATTACGGACCCAATTGTGACAACGTCGGTAACAGAGAGTCGCTAAGGGGGTAAAGTTGTTGTGAGACAATAACCCTTATCAGCTCCCTGATACAAACCCAATCATGAATGAGCAGCTAACTGTTGCCAGCAGCGGTGCTGAGTACCATCATTGCTGTGTCTCCTGGAGTCCATAGGACTCCATAAAGCCAAACGCGACTCAAACTGGCATGAGTGAGGTCAAACAGGAGCTGCAGGAGGACAAAGGGAACTGTTAGTACCCAGTCTTCCGTTGCTTGCAATCAAAGGATGCGGCAGATTGCTCTGTTCTTTGCATCGCAGAACCCAAAGCAGGTTTGGGATCTTTTAATGTAGTTAACTGATTCTGCAAAATCACTTAATACCAGGATCTAAAAGCCAGTAATCATTTCTGAATACTGGCATGTATAGAGGAGAATGAGCTACCATGATACAGCATTTTCTCCTTTAGGAAGCCACAAATTAATGGTATAGGAGTTGTTAATTTACTGTAAGAGCCTCAACCTCCGAATCTCAAGCAAAGCTTGCGGCTTGGTTACGGTAGTGACTTGAGCTGTTATGTGTAACTGATAGGTTGGTATTGGGCCGTCCATCATTTTAGCAAACTCTACAGCAATAATTGAAAAGCTGTGATAATGCCCTTCAGCATACATTTCAAATCAATATAAAATGCATTCTACATAATTATTTGTGTAACAATGTCGAACCCAGAAGCATCCATGGCCATGGTATCTGATCTGTTATTGAAGGTATAATTGCTTTTTAGTATGAGACACATAAGAATTGACAGACTTTAATAAAAAAACTGAAATTACTTCCCAGAATCACATTACAGCTTTTTGTTTTTGTCATGATACAATTTTTAGATTACACATTGAAATCCTAATTTCTCACAGTTCATATAATTACATTATTTTTACACTTTATTATTGCAACATATTCATGGATTTCCTGTACATATTACAAAACAACCTATACATTTAAATGCAAGAAAGGCTGTTGCCAGTAATTTAAGGCTGAGTTGGAACCTGGCAAATCATTTAAATAAGGGTTATAACATAATGCAGGGGCATCGTTGGCCCTACACATTCCCTGTTCCCCTCTTGCTGGTAACAGTGAGCCAGTAAGGAAAAAAATTGCCCTTATTGACTCCTTGTCACATTTCCTCCAATATCTAGGAATCCGATCCCTATACGCAGCATGGCTATCCTAAATCTCTGATCCTGATAATGGTCGGTAATATATCTAAAGTCTCTAGAACCAGAATACAGTAACCAGGTACCCAAGATAAACAAGATAATGACACACACACAGAGAAAACAGAGAAGAATGTCAGCTGTTAGTCAGGGGTCAATATCACCAGAGAGTATGTCAGCCATTTTCCAGGGGTCAGTATCAAAGCACATAACCGTAATACACATCGCAGCACTGAGAGGAGGTGAAAACCATGTCAGAGTAATGAGAAATAGAACAGCTAGTGGTTTTAAACCTGGTGACGCCGCATCATCGTGCTGTACCCCGCCCCCCGGCATCACTCGTGATCACTGTGATCCTGCTCATTAGCTGGCGCACGGTCAGTGAGCAGCGAGGATGATGCTGCCAGGCGCCGAGCAGCTTTGGCATGGGATGTGACACTCCTTGTACTGTACCTAGTCCAACCCGACCACTGGTTGGCTTCGGACTAACAGGGAGCCGCAATCAGATACCATGTAGCATATCGGCTCCTGGAGTCCAAGGGACTCTATGTAGCCCAGGACAATCCTGTTGTGTGCTCAATCCATGGAGGAATTGCAAAAGGACACTGGGAACTATTTGCTCCCAGTCTTCCACTGATCGCGGCCAGAGGAAGCAGCAGATCGCACTGCTCTCTGCACCATGGGATGAGAAGTACATTTGGGGGGATTTAATGTAAAGTATTAAATAATTGTGCTAAAGCAGAACCATTTAAAACCAGGATCTGGGAGTTGGTATTTCTTTTAGAAATATTGGCTCCAAAATAGAACTAGCAACCATGGAATACCTAGTTTTTCTAATCTGAGTTGCAAATTACATAATTTATACAGAAGGTATAGGAGACATTAGAGTGTGGAGGTACAATAACCAACAGCAAGGAAAGCTTGCTGCAAGATCTGCCTAGCAACTCCAGCCCTTAGGATATTTGTATTTTGGTTCTTAATATCCATATTTGGATCTTAATAGCAAGGGTGGAATAGGACCCCAGATGTTTTGGAGCCACATCTCCCATGATGCGCAACCACTCACTAGGTAAGCTCAGCCTCTCTGGGATATGTAGTTCCAAAACATCTGGGGGGGGGGTCACAGTGGCTGACCCTTGGCTTAAAGGGAATGACACGCCACCCTACTCATTTGTCAATTTTATTTTACACTTGTAATGGTCTGTTATTGTGAATGTAAAGAGTAGTTTTCTAAAGTGGTAGAAAGGTGAAAAATTTATTTTGAGTATATGACAGTCCTGTAAAAATAATTGCAGTTCTTTGAAGTTGAAAATATCTATATTAAAGACTAGCCTTAGAGATTCTAACCTATAATTACATCAGATTATGCCTGGATAATTAAACACTGACCTAAAATTATTTTGATGGAAAATGATAAATCATAAATTAACATTAACCTATCAAACATTAGGGGAAAAAATTCTCAAAGTCTGTCGACCAATTGAAGGTTAAAAGACATGAGAAAAAAAACTTCAAAGAGAAAAAGAGGATTATCAAATTACACACACATTAGTAATAACTTCAGACAGGATTCCTCCAGATCAAGTCATTTCCTTTCAAAGAATCCATTTTTGTGACATATGAGTTGATTTATTGCACAGATCAATATCTAGTGTAAGATTGACTTTCCATTTGTACATGTTTATGTCCCAGATTGGGAAATGATCAAGAGTTGAAGGCCAATCTTAATTATTGGTTGTGAAATGTTCCTTTCAGTCGTTTAATATAAATCAAATAAGATTAGGGTTATAGAAAGGTCATGAGAAACCATTCTTGATGTTATTATCACTGCATAGTCTATTTTTGTAAAAGAGTGATTATAACAGATACGTCAAAAAGATTGACAGCTCAGGTGAACCCTGGAGAATTGTCTATTTTTACAGATATATTGATAGTCATCCCCTAGGCAGTGGTCGAGATTACTTTGAAATAAATTGGGTCATACATAACACATTGCAAGGAGAAAATATGTCTTTATTTAGGAATTTCTTTTGTGATTGCAAAAAAGTGGACTATTCGTATAATGGTGACACCTTCCATGGAGTTTAACACATTATTATACACAGGGATACAAGAGTCTGCTCATGCATGTTTACTGTGTTACATTGAACTGTTCAAATTAGTCTTTAGAAATCTCTATTGATCCAATAAATATTGATTCAATTATTTTCCAAAGGGGATATTGTCAAACCAACCACTAATAGTGGTCCTAGGGGGCAGGAGTCCTTGAGTCAGGTAGAAGTCAAAGGTAATGGTCTGCCTGGAGGAGGATGATTGATCTCAGAAAAAGAAGAGATAACTATAGCTCAATGAATTGTGCCAGGAGCTAGGAAAGCAATTGTTCGGCAGCTATTTGATACAGAAATATGTATACAGTCAATTTATAAAGTACTAGCTTTTGCCCGCAGCTTCGCTCACGTGGATTTTGGAATTTGTTACAATGTTTTTTAAAAGAAACAGGAGTTTGTTGTCCAAACTGTACAAAATATAATTTACAGGTTGTCTTAAAGTAGTAAGTAATGTTTATTGCAGACGTTAGTCAGGGCGTATTGGCTACAAAACAAAGTTGTTTCATTCATATGTGTCCAGGAATTATTTTTGTGTTGTGAGACAGACAAAAATATTTAATTTAATTTTTTTGCATTTGGAACACAGAAAAAAAAACTGTTTGAGTACTTCTTTGTAAACTACATTAGTGGTTCTTCTTTCAGGCGCTCAGATTAGCAGAGAGTTAGGTGAGCTCACTCTGGAACATGCAACGTAAAACTGCCCCTGTGAGAAGCAGACTTCTGTTCTGGTCAATCCCAAATTCAAAGTCTGCCCCTTAGACTTGCAGGGTTATTCAAAGAGAATCGAAAAGTCACCACACGTTTAGTGACTTTTCATTCTCTTCAATTCGGTGCGATTTGGCGATCCCATTTCAGCGACCCTGCGGTGTATTCAGCAAGCACCACAGGGCCGTCGTAGTGCAGGGAAAAGCCACCGCAAACCCGCAGAAAACTCACCGCAAAACCCAGGCGAATGCACACTGAAACCGGCAAAAACATCTGGAATAACCCTGCCGAAGATGCCGGAGAAACCCGAGCAGGAGCCGATCATAGCGCAGAGCAGCCGCCGGAAAAACCCGACACCGCAGACGAATGGAGTGAAAAAAAAAAAAACAGTAGGCTTGAATGTTTGAAAAGTGAAACGTTGTTTGCAAAGAAACTACTGAACGAAAATGTCTGAAATTTACATATGAGGTCCAATGAATGATAATACAAATGGCTGCTACAGAATAAAGAAACAACATTTAATAAAAAAAAATCCTGAAAAATGCCTAAAAGATCCTAAAAAAATACTTTTTACTGCAGAATATTATAATAAACGGTTTATTAGATATTGTATTAAAACGGGAATATTTTTAACATTGAAGTCTATGGGATTCGCCTGAATAAACCTGTCGAATGAAGCCACCGAACGGCAGGGCATTTCGGCAACTTTTCACTGCTGCTTTTTGTTCTCTGAATAGACGAAGTTATGGGGATTTCACTGCCCTCGAACAGGCACTGAACAGGCACCGCATGTGCAGGCAAATCACCAACATTTGGTGAATTGCCTGCTCTCTGAATAGCCGAATGGCCAAGAAAGGTAACCGAAATCTGATTTTCAGAGTTCGGTTACCTTTCGGCAGCCATTCGGATCTCTTTGAATAACCCTGTTGTTGGTCATCACAAAACAAATCTTTAGGGTAAACTGAAGTCTTTTGAATCGAAAAGGATATTCTGAAGGTACAAGGAGGTATACGTGGGATGAACACCAACTACCCTGGACAGAACTGGTTAGCCATGTAGCCTCAATCACATTTCTGTGGAGTGCTTTTACTTGCAATCTGGTGCCATTACAGAGCTTAGGTGGGTTGAGATTCTGCAATAATATCATAGGTTCTCCCACGCTGAAGAATTGGGGGTGTGTAAGACCTGGCTGTGAGAGGAAAGCAGACATGCTAGAGCAGTGAGGGGTATGCAAGGCCTGCTGTGAGAGGGAAACAGCCATGCTGGAGCAGTGATGGAGTGTGTGAGGCCTGGCTGTGAGAGGGAAACACAGATGCCGGGGCAGTGAAGGAGTGTGTGAGGCCTGGCTGTGAGAGGAGCTGCATGGAGACTAAATTCTGTGTGAAGTAACAGCATCCCACTGATCTGCTGATCCAGTGTATCAACTGTCTTTTTGGAAAATGGTAAAATATGTGTTTTTTTATTTTCAAAAAGCTTGTAAATACCCATTTTCACGCCTGTAACATCTTTGGTTTATGAAATATAGGTATACTGATAAAAAAAAATCACCCCCTTTTCACCCATTTAACTGGATTCTCTGAAAATGGTAACATACATTGTTATTTAGATTCTTCTTGAAAAATAAAACTATGTTCACATCTATAACATCTTCAGTTTTTTAACTATACGTATCCTGTATATTCACCTCCCTTTTTCACCCACCATACCTGGATATTTGGAAAAATAAATACCAATTTTAATGCCTGCAACAACTTTGATTTTTGAAATATAGGTATACTGATAAAAGTATTCATCCCCTTTTTCACCCCCCCCCCCTTACTTGAATTTTTGGAAAATGGTAGAACATATTTTTTTAATTTCTCAAAAAGATTGTAAATACCAATTTTCACACCCTTAACCAGGGCCGGATTTATAACTAGACTGAGTAGGCATGTGCTTACAGGCGCCTGCCGCAAGGGGGCGCCTTGCTCTGTGAAAATAAATATTTATATATTTCTTTTACAATAATTTAGACCAATGTATCTCTGGAGCCCTAAGGGCTAGAGGGACATATGATGTATCATTCGACAGGCCAGATTATGGCCTTTACAGTGATTCCAAATATAACAGGTTAGATTTATGTAAAAATAAAATAACAAAATAATAGTTTTCTGTTTTTTCTAACACCGCACTATTATTCAGTTTACAATTATAAAGTGAACTGCTGCACTAACTCACCTTCTCATTTCCCACACTACCAGCAAGTGTGGAGCTGATGATGCAATGCATTGTTTCATTGACAACCTAGACTACACTTCAGTGAGGAGAGACAGAGGGACTTTGGAATCTGGATCTCTGAATTGTACACCGCACAAGGTTAAGCGAGGTGACATTGGAAAGGTCAGAGTCTGGTCTTTGCAATGATCCCAAACATGACCATGTAATGTGTAAAAATAAAAAACTGAAAAAAATGATAAAAAATTCTCTGTTCTACGGCAGAGGCAATATATGCTTTTACATATAAAAAAAACAATGCCACTGCACTAACTCAACTAAGGCAACAGATTCTGCTCCTTCTTTTGATTTGAACGCAGAGAGAAATGTTTTTCATTTTTTTTCTATTTTTTTTTAAATGTATTCTGTGATGTAAGTGATTTTGATGTAAGTGATTATGTAAGTGATTTTGATATGTTTCCTTTTTTTTTTTGGTTGGGGGTTTGTAGGGGCGCTCTACATTTCTGTGTCTACAGGCTACTGAGATGCAAATTCGGCCCTGCTTGTAACATCTTTGGTTTTTTAAATATACTGTAGATATACTGATAAAAGTATTCACCCCCCTTTTTCACCCCCCCTTAACTGGATTTTTTGAAAATGGTAACATATGTGTGTAGCGCAGTGATAGATTGTGGACTGTGTAATTGACTGTTGCTACCACTAGACGGAGACAGAGCCTAGAGATGTTATGAGCAATGCTGGACTAAAGGACTTCATCTCCTGGACCCCTTTGTAAGAAGGACAGGAAGTGGGCGTGCGGCGCCAAGGGAAGAGATCAGCGGCCTCGTGCAAGAGAGGGGCAGAGTGAGCAAAGCGACAAGAAGAGTAGGACGCATGCCAGACACCGTCAGGGAACGCAACCAGGCCGGAGTATGAGTGTTATTGTATCCAGTGCTGGAGATCGGAGACAAAGAGTGTGTGATCGCCTACTATCCTTCCCTGGACTGCAGGAGGACAACCAGGTTCCGGTAGGACCCTGAGTGAGGAAGCCGCGATGATCGATTGGGAGTGCAGGCGGCGGATTGGTGTTCCTGTTGCAGAGATTCGGCAAGCGGACACCAGATTCGTTGGCACCAAGTTCCAATCTAAAGCGGAGAGAGATCCTTTGGTCGAGGCACCGGTTCTGGACATTTCGTTCGACGGATGGGTGAGAGGCCTCAAGGCCTATGTTTCCGAAATGAAACTGCACACTTGGTTAATTGCTTCAACTCACAGAGCCCCAACGTTGACTAGTCGAACATAATTCTGTTCCTTCACTGCCCAGTTGAATATAGTACCTGGGTACCCTAAGACACCACTTTTTGAGCTCTTTTGAACGGGACTTAAACTTGCGAATCGAGGTATTAACCGTTTCTTTTCTGCCGCGTGTTTTTCCCATGTGACGCATCCTGTAAATTCCTTCAACGCACATGTATACTATATGACACTTTATTTTTTAGTAAAGTATATAAAATAGAAAATCCCAACAGTGCTGGTGTATAGTAATTCCTAGTGCGGTGAGACTATCCCGAGGTTTATTCAGTGGCTCCTCCGGGGGTGAGCGCTACACGTGTTTTTTTTTTTTATTTTTCAAGACAAATCTAAACACCAGTTTTCACATCTTTAAGGCTAGGGCAAACGAATGCATTTTTGGCATCGACCGTCAAAAAGTGCGTCTGAACGCGTTGACGTATTTTTTTATGGTGGACGCGAAAGCGGTCAAACGATGCGCATTTTCGTGCGTGTTTTTTTAAGGATCGTCAATAAAACACTTTTTGCGTCTGGATGTTATGTAGGCTGGAAATTAGCAGCGTCTGACGTCTCCTAATCACACACACACGCCACTATGAGGATGCAGCGGATGCAGTGCACTCTGTACGTCAGTACTAGCGGTTCTACGTTCTCGAAAAAATGCGTTTGTTTGCCGCTTGCGTTGCGTGGCCGGACTTTTGTGCGGCCGTACTTCGTATATTGGCCGTCATTGCCCTTCATTTGCTGCTACTACGGCCGTGATTAAGTGCGCCTAAACGCATGTTAAAAATGCGTTAGTCTGACCCCAGCCTAAGATCTTCGATTTTTGAGCTGTAGGTATCCTGTTTAAAATATTCACCCCCTTTTTCACCATCATAGCCGCGGAATTTCCAAAAATCCTTCCTTAGTGGGTGTCTACGTCATAAAAACAATGTACCTTCAAAACCTCACGTTCCTAGGTTAAACGGTTTGAGCTGGGCGATGAGTCAGTCAGTCAAACAGGAATATATATATATATATATATATATAAAAAAGTCCACACAATTCAGCACACATCCATGTGGTAAATGAATACTTATCTTCTGCCTCGGTGCTATATCCCAAGAGATACATACAGAACTGCCAGAAAAGGAGGGCGCACTCAAGGTCTTCGCTTTAAAAATAAAAGACTTTTAATCAAAGATGCACTAAAACCAACGTTTCGGCCTAAGCATAGGCCTTCTTCAGGGTGAAAAACAAAACCGCTAAATATTGCATTTTTATAGCTTAGTAAATCATTACATTTAATTACATTTAATTACAAAAACATTACAAACCAGCCGGGTCCAATGTTGCGCCGGTTTCAGAGACGCCCTCCCGGAACCGGAAGTGACGTGTCGTCTTTTAGAACCGCGCAAATAACGTCCAACTAGAGACGTAAAGACATCAGCATAAATCGTCATAGCAACCCGCCTGACATCCAAACAAAACAAAAGCGGGGTGTCAAACTGACACCAATGCGGAGGGGAGCGGAGGGGAGCGCAGCAGAAGGGAAAAGAGTATTAAACTCACATATAACTCCAGATGATCCTCATTCCCATGTCAGGGGACATGGGAATGAGGATCATCTGGAGTTATATGTGAGTTTAATACTCTTTTCCCTTCTGCTGCGCTCCCCTCCGCATTGGTGTCAGTTTGACACCCCGCTTTTGTTTTGTTTGGATGTCAGGCGGGTTGCTATGACGATTTATGCTGATGTCTTTACGTCTCTAGTTGGACGTTATTTGCGCGGTTCTAAAAGACGACACGTCACTTCCGGTTCCGGGAGGGCGTCTCTGAAACCGGCGCAACATTGGACCCGGCTGGTTGTAATGTTTTTGTAATTAAATGTAATTAAATGTAATGATTTACTAAGCTATAAAAATGCAATATGATGCGGTTTTGTTTTTACCCTGAAGAAGGCCTATGCTTAGGCCGAAACGTTGGTTTTAGTGCATCTTTGATTAAAAGTCTTTTATTTTTAAAGCGAAGACCTTGAGTGCGCCCTCCTTTTCTGGCAGTTCTGTATATATATATATATATATATATATATATATATATATATTAAAGGAGAGCAATTTAAAATGATCCAAAACTCCTGAAAAGGCAGGAGAGACTGGGATTAGCTGTGGACATGAACACTTAATTGCTAATAAAATCATAACGATAGGTCCACAATAAATTAAATTGCATGGGTTTAAGAGACAAAAGAATCTGATAGTTTGGGGTTAATGTATGTCATTTGTAACGCGGGATGCTATCATTTTCGATGCTGGGAACCTGCATTAATTTGGACCTCATAAAAAACAGATTTTGACAGAAGGCCTCACGAGTAACATTTTTACAAGAATACTTGACACAAGGCAATTGATTGGTTCCACTATTTGATAGTCTCTGATACAGCTCGAGAGGCAGAAAGTATATGCATTTACCATTTAAATTATTGACATCATCAATGACTGATCTGGTGACATTATCAGTAAGGCCGGGTTTACACTAACACACTGCGTACACCCGTGTCCGTCACAGCATTATGGCGCTTTAACGGGGTCGGCCAAAAGCTGTAGCGTGTGCACAAATTGCACATGCTACATCGGACGTGCTGAAAGCTTTCCCGCTGAATCGCTACGATGCTCGTTTAACGGGGCTGCGAAGCGCGATCCTTCATAGGAGGATCAAGCTTTGCAGCACTGAGTGCACTAATTGCACTCTGCGAGGTGGCCAGACGGAAATCAGAGAGGAAGAAATGTACACTCTCACGGACGTTCCATCCACTCTGAAAAACACTTGCTAACCCCGGCCTAACTGATCTGATGACCGTCAGCCTGGAAATTCAAAATCCCAGCAGCATGGTGACGTGTTTGTAGATGGATAAAATTCCTCAACTTCACCATTCAGGTGGTGGTGCCAGGGCACTTCTAACAGCCAGATCACTGTAAAATGATAAAAGGTCAGGGTGTATAGAGTGTCCCATAAAATATTATCGCTTCTACATGGCTTATAGTGCACGATAGGTCTTCCAAGTGGAGACTGGCCAGAAAAAGCTTAACAGCTTAGGCCCCCGGCACACGAGCATATTTACAGCTCATGTGCGCCCGCACTTCCCTGCGTCCGTGCGTTTTTGACGGGGAAGGCCATCCACCGGACGTGAAAAAGCCCTCCCCGTCAAAAAGCTAAACGGACGCTGACAGGATACAAAGCGCGATTCTCCATAGGAGGACCACGCTTTGTACGCTGAGCGCAGAGAGTGGAAGGAACGCCCACTTTCACGGACGTTCCTTCCATTCTCTCAAAACGCTCGTGTGCCGCCGGCCTTAGCCTTCTCCTGCTAGGGGTTATGTGTACACTGCTCCCTATGGCCAATATAGAGGGATAACACCATTCACAATTCACATATTCTCCAGAATTTTATGACGTTAAGCTTACAATGTGAATCTGAATGGCACAGCAGCAAGGATTAACGCTCACATACTGGCTAGCCAAAACATCTAAAAGAACACAAGGAGAAATTGACCATTGGAACTGGCAGATAGTTAAAAGGAAATAGATGATATTGTCAGTGGCATACAACTGTGTGATGCTGTTTGGCGGCCTTGATTGATGCATTATTTTGTTCATTATAGTGGGTCGATTAATTGATTGAGTTATCCATCTTCTGCTATAATCTTTGTTTTCACATTCATGTGTTTCACATTTTGTGTATAGGGGTCTATTCTGCATGTCACTTCCTATTTATTGATTGCTGGGTAGGTAGACACAAGGTGGACTAATGCTAATTAATATAGCTGTGGAATGATATTATTACCACCCATAGTCCTGCTAATAAGTGATATTTATGGAGTAATCAATGTGGTCCCCTAGTATTTGTCTGATGCATAGTCTAACAGGTCTATTCAAAGAAAGGTGAAAGTCAGGAGAATGACTGGAGAAGTGAAAAATCTAGGTCAAATTAGCCAAACCAGAAATTCTCCCCTTTATCTCACTTTCCAAATCGGCTATTTGGTCTAGATTGTTCTCTTCTCCTGCCAGTTCTCCTGATCTTCACCTTTCTTTGAATAGACCTGAATGTGTACCCTTTTCTAGATTGTACTGCTTTGTTAATTGTGAGTAGTATCAGCATTACATTATTGCTCTGGTATTCCCTGCCTAGGTGTGTGTGTTGGGGGGGGGGGGTAGGGTAGGGTCAATTCCTTGTTCTCCTCAGGTGTTGTGTAGCCAAAACATCTGCATATGATTATCAATATTCCAAGATTTTTTCATGCTACTCACAAAAAACAAAAATGTTTCTTTTGTTGTGAGAAACCAAACATAGATAATGTAATGTACCCATACAGATGATTGTACATTATACAGAAGGCACACTGACCAGCAGATGTCACTATTCAAAAGGGCATCTGTGTCCACAACACATATGGCATAAAGTCATACCGGGTCATTTTAAAGTAATTAACTTGTATTTTCCCATTAAGAAATTAAAATGTCATGTTTGATGGAATTATATATATAATCGATCCATGAACAATCTAAAAAGGATAAACATGAAACGTATCAAATGTAAATGATGAATATAATAACATGAACTAAAATGCTGAAATGTGCAAAGAAAAAAATAAATCTATATATATGATGCTAAAGCTTTACGTCACCCTGTCTAACAAATATTCTAATATTTTCATTGTGTCTAACTTCACTAAAGCAAAATGCGCATACATATTGAAATATAAATAAAAAACATTGCTAGGACTCTCTGACATCCCACTAAAATCAGACTTGCTCTCAATCTCCCATTCCTCCTCAGTGTCACAGCTCTACAACATATATCGCTAATCCCTATATATACACTAAAGGGGTTATTCAGAGAGATCCGAAATGTTGCCAAATTGTAACTGACACTGAAATTCAGTGTATGGGGACATTCGTCTATTCAGATAGCAGGCACTTCGCCATATTTTGGTGAATTGCCTGCACGTTCAGTGCCTGTTCGAGGGCAGTGAAATCCCCATAGAGAAGCAACGGTTCATCTATTCAGAGAACACCGAACAGCAGAGAAAAGTTGCCGAAATGTCCTGCTGTTCAGTGGTTTTATTCAACAGGTTTATTCAGGCGAATCCCATATTCTTCAATGTTAAAAATATTCCAGCTTTAATTCAATATCTAATAAACCATTTATTATTATATTCTGCAGTAAAAAGTCTCTTTATTTATTGATTTTTTTTAGGATCTTTTAGGCAATTTTCAGGATTTTTTTGGCAACCTTTTTTCCTTTTTTTTTTAAAATAGCTTCTTTTTCTGTAAAATACCTTTTTTTTTTTTTTTTATTTATTTTTTTTAGAAAGTATTTTACCAGGAAGGATACATTGAGATTTCTATCGTTTTCAAGAATGTCCTGGGTGGCGAGTATGTACCGTTAGGTGTCTTGCCCAAGGACACTTACTGGAGAGGTGCTCGTCGGGATCGAACCCATGTCTCCACAGGCTCTCTCCTCGCAGAGCAGTGATGTTACCTCTACTCCACCCTTGTTACTAACATTCATTAGATCTTATATGTACTGTAAATTCCAGACATTTTCGTTCAGTAGTTTTTTGCAAACAGCGTTTCAATTTTGAAACTTTCAAGCGTACTATTTTTTTTCACCCCGTTCATCTGCTTTTTTTTCCATGAGTTTTTCCGGCAGCTGCTCTGCGCTGTGATCGGCGGCTCCTCTGATTTTTCTGGTGTGTTCAGCGTGGTTGTTGCGGCAGTTTCAGCGGGTTTTCGGTGAGTGTTCGGCGGGTTTGCGGTGAGTGTTCGGTGAGTGTTCGGTGAGTGTTCTGTGGGTTTGCGGTGAGTTTTCCCTGCATTACGGGTGACCCTGCGGTGCATACCGAATACTCTGCAGGGTCGGCGAACTAGAATCGCTGTATTGTCCCACATTAACACATTCCCTACCTAATTTGGGTTAACTCGATTTTGCATTGTAATATACTGAAAAGCAATCATTGATATACAGTATCAAACCCCATTTGCCTATTTCTTTAAGGCAGAATTAGTGTGCAACTTGTGGAGAAACAAATTTCACTGTGAGAATTCACTCTTGTCCCTCTGTAATACTGTAAAACAAACTGTAAAGAGCAGGGGACGTTGGCGAAAACCGCCGAACCAACATTGGCAAATTCCACCGAACTTCAAAAATAACAGAACTCTTCTATTTTCCGAATAGGTGTTTAAACCAATAAAAATTTATTAAAATGTGTCTAAAATAATAAACTCATTTTAAAAAAATAATAAAAAGGTGTTACAGAATAAGAAAAACACCTCTTTAAAAAATTGGGAAATGGTCTTTTAAAAATGATATTGAGTTTGTACACCGAATCCTATGGGATTCGCCAGTTTAAACCTGTCAAACTGAAACACTGAAAATCGGGGCATTTTGCTGACATTTCTGTGCAGTTCAGCGTTCTCTGAATAGTTTAACCATTACAGTACTTCTCTATGGGACAATTTCACTATCACCAAACTGCGCTGTATTTCGTGATCATTTCGCCAGTATTTGGCGAATTGACAGTTTAGTGAACAGATGAACTGCCCTGAAATTCACAATTCGGTGCTTTGTGGATAGACCTATTAGACTTGAATAACAAGTGTCTGGGAATGGACTCGGACCAGCAGCTCAGCCAATACCATTATGTGCTACCCAGTACCCACCAACATTTATAAACTGTCTGAAAATATATATAAACTCATTATTGACAGATGAGGGATTAAAATCCCAGACTCACCAAATGTTTTGGATTGTATTAAAAATCTTTAGGAGGCACACATAGCTAATGGCAGAGCAGATGGACCATATATTGAAATAAAATTAGTGTATCCCTAGGACCTCCTATGTGGTGAGCTAGTGTTAGGTCTAGCATGAGCTAATGGATTTGCATCATCTATTTAAGGATCTAATCGCAAAGCACCAAAATTGTGTGCTTTTTGGTGCACTTTGACGAATACATTTCACTGCAAATATGGTGAATTCACTATATAGGGAATTTTCATTGTATTTTGCCTAAATTGGAGTTGCCAAAACAGGTCAGACATCAGCAAAAACAGCCGATTTGTGCCAATAACCACCAAATTGCACCGAATAGGAGTTTAAATCTATGAAAATATAGTAAACGTGCCCAAATAATACAAAGGTCCGTTAAAAAAATAAAAGGCCGGTTACAAAATAAACAAAAATGTCATCTAAAAAAATACAAAAGGGTCTTTTAAATAATAAAAAATAAAAAGTGTTTTTTCAAAAAAGAAAAAATGGTGTTTACATTTAAAAAAAAGAAAAGATATTACTTTTTTAAATTGAAACCTATGGGATTCCCCTCTTTAAACCTGTCGAATTGAAACACAGAAAATCAGGTTAATTTCACAGCAATTTCAGTGCAATTTGGCGCACTGTGAATAGAAGTTCAAGACACAATAATTTGCTATGGGATGAGTTTGGTGCCATCGAATTGTATTGTATATTGCTGTCAATTCACCAAATACAGGACAATTGACAGCTTTGTGAATAGATAAATTGCCATTCGGTGCAATTTCGGAGCCAATTCGGAGGTTAATGAATATCCCTTTTAGTATCAACACTTGCAACTAGATGTGTTTCAATATAATATTACTAAAATTAGAATAGGGCATTAATGAATATAAAACTACAGGATAATGTGTAGCTCAGCTTGCAGGAATAAAACATGATAATAAACAAGACTGATTTATGTAGGGATAAAGATTAAAGAATTGCAGCTTTCAGAGTCATTAAAGTGTGTCAGAAGATTGTTTTAAAGTAGGTGTGTACATACTGTTGTTTGAGGTTATTGGCTTTCAGTATTGCTTGTATACCTTTGTTTACTCATGGGAAAAGTTTCAGCAGCCAAAGTTATGGCCCAGATTTCTATGCATTAATAAATGAGACATAAAAAAACATACTCAAGACGAGAATAATAAGCAACATTGGAATTGCTAGTTATCCTCCCATTGCACTCAAATTATTACTTCCTACAGGACTGTGTTATTCACCCGGATGTGTGCTAGGAACAGCCCCTAGGTGTTGTCATGTACCTCCAAGATATAATGTCTCATTCCTGTACGCAGAACAACTAATCTAAACTGCCAGATGTGGTTATCACTTCCCTCAGCGCTTTCAGTGTATTATTGGCTTTACTGTGTACTGACCTGGTATTGACTGCCAACCGTGCTCTGTGTACCAACCTGGCATTGACTGACAACCCTGCTTTGTGTACCAATCTGGCATTGACTGACGACCCTGCTCTGTGTAGCAACCTGGCATTGACTGACAAACCTGCTCTGTGTACTGACCTGGCACTGACTGACAACCCTGCTTTGTGTACCAACCTGGTCTTTACTGACAACCCTGCTCTGTGTACCGAGTTGGCAAATACTAGTGATCCTGCTCTGTATATCAATATTGGCACATGTCTGACTTTCTCTCCTGGTACTAAGATCCCTGTTCTACCAGCCAGGTTAATTATTGTATTCTGGTATCTGTTAACCCTTGCTGGGTACGTGTCATTCTGGTCCCTGGAGATAGTTAGCTGTACAGACCACCTAAGGATCGAAGGGGTATATAGTATATTGTATACAGGGACCAGCATCATAGATCCAAGGGGGATTCGTTACACTCCAGATCTATGAAGTTACCAGCAACACCAGAATCCATTAATGCTTCAATGTCAAGCTAGGTGGAATCCCAAGCCAAGGAGACAGGCACTACCACACGGGTTATTTGTTTATGCTGTGGAGCCATGCGTGTCACACCTAGGATTTGTCCTGATATATAACCTATGTGACTTGATCATCGTTATATACTTTTATTGACCTACATTGCATGTAACACTTTATATGTGCTATCAGATTGAGCTACTATACAATTTTGTTGCACAGTACACTTGTCAGTTTTTTTCACGAATGTTGTTGATCGCCCTGTAAGGGCGGTGTTTGCCTCATATATAACACCTCTACTGGAGCCACTATTTCCACATTATGTCACTAGAGATATTGTGTATGTGAAGTTTATTTGGACTGTTACATAGTTGCTTTATACAGTGCACTTGCCACTTTATATAAATGGTATTAGACGCTCTATTTAAAAGTTTTATTTATGTGTACTAGACTAAATATCTCTAAGTTTACCTATGCGCCGTTTGGATACCAGATATAGTTTGTTACATGCCTACTTTGCCTAGTTATAAATCTGGCCCGTCACTTTCTCTCTAAGGTTTCAATAAAATATATGTGCAACCTCTAAGCTGCGTGCAGAGATGATAACCTAATTCTGTGTGTGTCTCATTTCTGCGCCCTGATATTTGCCAAGTCAATCAACGGAAGCCAAGGTGGACAGAGTCGCCGGAGCCCAGGAAACGGTAGCAGAGGCTCCTCTTAACGGGTAGATTCCTATGTATACAGTTCGGATGCAGATTATTGTAGCAGTCTTTGAGTATTTCTATTATGCTTTCCTTGAGTTGGTCTAAAAACCCAATATCATCTTGAGAGATTCTCTTGTCATCTGCTGTGAAATCCTTAAAATCCAACTCAAGTATATGGATTGCGTCCATAGGTGTTAAAGTTGGTAACTCCTTTGTGGTTATTCTCTGACAAAGACTGACTACTATTGATATGTTGACACCTGGTTTGGAGCAGCCCACAATACTCCAACCTAAACCTGTTCTAGTAGCATAAGGTTCATCATCTTTGCCTATTATGACTCGCCTGGAAGCTAGCAATTGGAGGGCAGATGTAGCTGATCAGTAAACCTACTTCACAACTGAGAAGAGATGGCATTTTGTCTGTGATTGCCTTCAAGTGACTCCAGTTTTTTGCTGTTTTTTCCATTCGTATGTGATCATGATTAATAGGAATACAGTCCTGTGTACACTGGTGAAAGATTAATATGTACTGAGGAATTGTACCCTCTTACACGAAGATCATATGTTCTTTTACTTTTAATGATCATGTTGTCTCCAAACATGGTGGTAAGTTTGAATTTTATTGGGCAAGTATCCACTTGCAGTACAATACTCAGTTCTTCATCAATGAAAGTAGCGCCGCTTTGAGTGTCCAATAAAGCATAGACAAGCTGTTCCTTGGATGGATTTTTAGCAAATGACCCCCATATAGGTATTATTATGTAATGACTGAATGACCTTTGCTTGTGATATTAAGTGACGTCATCAGTAGTTTCACTCTCATACATAGGTGCACTGCTTCCTGAAGACGTTAGTTGTTTTCTGTTTTCGTTATTCTTGTAGTTCTAAACATGAAGATATGTGGGATGTTTCAATTTGCATACATCACATGTGTGGCGATGGCACATTCTGATGCACAGTGATTTGGCTTCATATACCCATAATAAAGTTTAGGATCTTTGACATAGGCCCTTCTGTCTTTCAGGGATTTTTCCTTGAATTTTGGACACTAATAAAGTTGATTATCATGTTGACACAACATGCATGGCGCCTTTAGCTGTTTTTTGTTTATTTTTGCTGTCAGTTGTTTGAGTTTTGAAGACAATTGCTTTGTGTCTTTCGATCTCATTTAATATTCTTTTATCTTGAGAGGACTCAAGTGAGTGACGAACATGAAGTGATAGGATTAAACACAATTTCTGTAGACATAAAATTTATAAAGTCTTGAAAGCTTGGAGATTCCTTACCGTCCATAAGTGATTTTGTGACCTTGTGGTTCCACCAGGCGGCTGCCCAGTCAGGTAGTTTCTGAATAAACTTTTGGTTTTCTTCATAGTCGTTAAATATTTCCAGGCCTTTAACATGAGGTATGGCTTGCAAACAGACATTTAAGAAGTCTGGAAATGCTCTTAGATTTTCTGTATCTTTGGTCTGTATTCTAAGCCACTTTGACAGCCTTTCCCGGATGAATGATAAAGGGCTGCGTATCTTTGGTTACGTTTGTTCCAAACATCTTTGAAAGCTTCATTTTGGTAAAAGGTGCCTTCCAGATATTTGTGTGCTGAGCCACGCACATACCTTTTCAGATAATAAAGCTTATCAGCTGCTGAGTTGCCTCTTCTATCTATGAGTGATATAAATGAGGCTTTCCAACTGACAAACTGAATTGGGACTCCACTGAAAATTGTAAGCTCAGGTATGGGTAACCTATTGATGGCTATGCTGTCCTGAACTGCTTGGGCCAAGTGAGACACTTCATTGAGAGTCGTTGACTGGACAACATTGTGTTGCTGGTATGCTGTAAGAGACATTTTATTTCACTGACTTTCTTGTTCATTCTGTATCGTCTGACCTTTTGTCTCTTGCTCTACTTCTTCATCATAAGATTTTACTCTGGCCCTAGCAATCTCTAATTCCTTTTTCTATCTGCAACCGTTCCAATTCAATCTTTTGAATTTCTAGCTCCTTTCTAATCTGCTCTTCTAGAATTTTTAGTTTTTATTATCATTTATATAGCACCAACAGTTTCCACAGCGCTGTACAATAACCAAAGGGAACAAGATACAGATAAATTGACATAGGATGGAAACAAGGGGTGCAGAAGGACCTGTTCATAGGAGCTTACAGTCTAGAGCAGTGTTTCCCAAACCTGTCCTCAGCACCTGCTGGCACGCCAGGTTTGCCAGATATTTGAAGCACAGCCAAGATGATATAATTTGCTGCTCAGTGATTGCAGTATTCAGTTTGCATTTCCCCATTGTGATCTGCAAAATCTGGCCTGGTTGAGGGTCCTGAGGACAGGTATTGGAAACACTGGTCTAGAGGGATTGGGGTTGAGGAAGACCAGGGTACTGTTACTGGATGTCAGGATCATTAGTGTCAGTGGTTTGGGAATGGTTGGACAATGGAAGCGGCTTCCATTATATATGAGTGGGTGAGCAGGGGGATGAGTTGCATCAGTAATGTGGTACGCTAATCTAAAGAGATGGGTTTTGAGGGATTTCTTGAAGGCCTGAAGATTAGGGGAGAGTTTGATAGGGCGAGGTAATTCATTCCACAGGACCGGAGCTGCCCTTGAGAAGTCTTGGAGGCGAAAGTTGGCAGCGCGGGTGTAGACAGAATACAGGCTTGGGTCGTCAGCCAACCGAAGTTGAAGACCGTCTAGACGGGACGTGTTTGCAGAGTGATGAAGACATGTAAGGGGAAGTCATATTATTGAGCGATTTGAACGTGAGTGTCAGTATTTTAAACTGTATCCTGAAATGTACAGGCAGCCAATGGAGGGACCGGCAGAGGAGGGAGGTACGCAAGGTGCATATGTTAAGAAAAATAAGCCTGGCACCTGAATTCATTACAGATTGCAAAGAGGCAATGTGGGTGTTGGGGAGGCCAATAAGGAATGAGTTGCAGTAATCAAGTCGCGAAATGACACCTTCACGGTGTCTTGCATCAGAAACGGGCAGGCACGGGCAATGTTCTTGAGTTGATAGAAACAGGATTTTGTCACTGTCTGGATGTGTGGGGAGAGAATGTTAGGTCAGAATCGAAAGTGACACCAAGGAGGCGAGGTTGAGGCATCGGGCTAATGAGCGTTCCATTTACTCGTAGGGAGATAGTGGCATTGGGTTTTCCTTGGAGAGAGGAACAATGATAAATTTCAGTTTTAGCAAGATTGCGTCAAAGGAAACGAGAAGACATCCAATTTGAGACATCTGAGAGATAGTTACTCGATCCAAGAGATCAGGGGAGGAGAGGTATATAACAACAACTGGGGTTTACTTGTCTCCAGCTTGTGGACCAGACCCGAACCTGTTACAGTGTCGTCCCTTCTCTTCAGACAAGCTTATCTGCAGCTGCTTCTCTTCTCACAACCCTCAGCCAGAACTTGAAGGAGTGCTGCATCTTTCTATGTATCTCTCCCCAAAACACCAGACACAGCTTAATGCAGGGGAAAATGAATATGTTTAATGAAAATTAGAGCAGTTTTATGGACAACAGAGAGGGGAGGTAACATGACACAATCAACCGAATACATTGTATACATGAGGAGGGAATTGAATTCCTAGAGAAGACACAGAAACCTAATTAGTTACACAATAGATGGGATTGACAAACACTGAGCATCAGATTAATCTAAGAATATACAGATAGGAGAGCAATATGTCTACATTGTATCTCTAACACAAACTATCTCCTAAAATAAAGTTTCAAGATAAATGTATTTCTTAACTCATTAACCGTTAGGTGACCCTTATGCACATTGTTCTTGAGAACAGGCTTTTCCAAATTGGTGCACGATCTCTTGGCAGCAGGCCAGCATCCACACCTCTCCAACAGGCACAGAGGCCATGTAGTGGGCAAGGGTGCCAAGGAGGGTGAGGGCACAAAGGTAGAGGAAGCTTTGTTTACAAGGTATATTTGAGTGTCATCAGCATATAGGTGGTACTGGAATCCAAAGGAGCTGATCAGTTTGCCTAGAGAGGCGGTATATATTGAAAAAAGAAGAGGGCCCAGTTCTGAACCTTGGGACAACCCAACAGAGACAGGCTGATGGGAGGAGGTACTTCCAGAGAATGAGACAACAAATGATCGTTGGGACAGGTAAGAAGAGAACCATGAAAGAACAGTACCTTGAACGCCTATATCACTAAGGGTTTGAAGGAGGAGCGAGTGGACAACTGTATCAAAGGTGGCAGAAAGGTCAAGAAGGATCAGCAGAGAGTAGCACCCATTAGATTTAGCAGTTACAAGGTCCTTGTTCAGTTTCGCATTTATGATTAATGCAGTGAGCAGAGGACTGATTGCAGAGGGTCAAGGAGTTGTATCACCTTGAATTCAGCCTCTTTTGCAGCCAACTCTGCTGCAGCACTAGCTTCTTTGCTTTCTGCTCAAGAAGATCTAGAATAGCTGCTCACACTTGTTTGTGAAGCCCTGGAATGTGTATGGAGCAAGCATAACTGTGAGTTAGAATTTCACGTAGACAGCTCCTTTCCTATTCTCCTTCAAACTCGCCATCCACTGCTGCCAATCTTTCCAAAACCACTTTCATGATATCATTGGTCACGAATCGATATCACATGCATGTATTTTACACCTTAAGTCAGACAGCAGAAGGTGATAATTAGGGATGAGCCGAACACCCCCCAACGCTGTACAACCAGATTTAGGACGTGTGCTAGGCATGGTACATGCGTCAACTTACCCAGGAGTAGGGCGGAGAGAAGGTTGCTGCCATTATCACAGACGACCATTCCCAACTGAAACTGGCGTGGTGTTATCCATCTCTGCACCTGCCCCTGCAGAGCTGACAGAATTTCTGGCCCAGTGTGGCTCCTGTCCCGTAAACAAACCAGCTCAAGCACAGTATGGCATCTTTTTGCTTGAGCCATTGCGTAGCCCCTGTCAGGCGTCGGTTTAACTGCCACTTCGCCAGAGACACAGAAGGAGGAGGAGGAGGAAGAGGGAGAGGTGCTGGTGGAGCAGACAGACCTCATACCAGCAGCTTTCTGGAGGCGTGGTGGATGAACAAGCTCCAGCACAGAGCCCCATCTTGGATCCCTCCCAGCTGCAATCAGAGTTACCCAGTGTGCCGTGAACGAAATGTAACGACCCTGTCCATGCTTGCTGGACCAAGTGTCTAAAGTCACATGCACCTTGCTGCTGACTGCCTTTCCCAATGACTCAATAACATTGTCTTCCACGTGCTCGTATAGTGCTGGAATGGCCTTCCGTGAAAAGTAATGGCGTTTTGGAGCATGCCACTGTGGTACTGTCGAGATATATATTCAATAAGAAACTTATACGAGATACAAATATCAATCGTTTATTTTTCCTAGAAATTCTCTTAAATTCTTTTAATTGTATGTGTTTTGCTTTGAAGAATATAATAATCAATAACCGGATAAAAACATAAATATATTTATTACGTATACAAAAAAGTTTCAAATCTCATATCGTAAACAAAGATTTATAAACAACCGCAACAACCATCAGCATAGAAAACCAGCTTCCCAATATATGTATCTCCTGTTAGTAACTGCATATGATTAATATCATTTACTTTATCAGTTAATAACTATACACAAATGGTTAATAAACATTTCTGCTTAACGAAAACAATTAACATGTATTTCCCAGCAAACCAATCTTTAACAAGCTAGATCTTGTAAAGATATATGTATCTCTCTATGCTACATGGATTATCAAACGATGAGCTATCACTTCTTCTATTTCTTGAATAAGTAATAACTTATTTAGTGAATCCTCCCCTAATATCGAGAATTAAACTTCTAATCTTCTGCTTTTTATATTGTAGTTATATAATTCCTTGCTTATTAATTTCAATAAGATACAAGAAAAAAATTGGTGCAGGGTACTTAGCTTTTCAAGATCGGACCCGCTCCTCACGGAGGTATTCCCACTCTCCTCAAGACGAAGCCACAAAGCAAACTGTTGAGGAGCTTTTGATCCTTTTTTTCTCTTTTTCCCTGGGTGGGATGACCCCAGGTGAAAACGCTAATCAGACGTCTCAGTGCCTTAACGGTGAATATTCACCAAAATCAAATAGAATGATCAGGTCGGGAAGGTAAATAAATGAAATAAAAATTTATTAACCATATAATCATAAAATACCCAACGCGTTTCGTCCTAAGACTTTTTCCAAGGCGATAAAACTCAAATATAAACATAAATAGATACATTGATTATTTTATGCTTTTATTTGAGTTTTATATAATATACCCGACACAGTACAGCAAATTCACGGAAGGGAGCAGAGTCCACCAGCTAGAAAGGCAGCAGCTGCAATGCGAGTAATTTTGCTAAACTGGCATTTAGACTCTGTGCTTGGGGATGGTTGGGACTATATATTTTCTTACGCTGCAGCAGCTGGGGCAACGTAATCTGACTGTGTAAATCTTCAGCTGATGGGATGCTGTCACATTGTGAGGAAGGACCTGGTACATCCATTACTGTAGCATCATCCCTGTCAGTGGAGGTTGTAGGCAATGACATGGCAGGACATACAGTGGGGGTAGCGACAGATGTGGAGGAGGAGGACCTACGCAAAGGTTTGCACCAATGGGATGCGTGGCAGGTGGTCATATGTCGCCTCAAGCACGTGGTACCCAAGCGTCTGGTGTCTTTCCCACGCTTGAGCCTCATCTGACATAGATTACAAATAGCAACGGTGGGTTCTGCTGCACCTCTTTGAGACAACAGCGCTCTGCACCTGAACAGCTCTGACATCTGATGCCTTGGACTGGCTAGTGCTACGGTTGGTCAAAGAGGATGTTGTGCCTCGTGTTTGTTGTGCCTCCTCCTCCTCACTTGACTCCTCTGTTCGATCAGGCAACCAGGTGGAGTCAGTGACCTCATCATCATTGTCATCACCCCCTATCTCCTCGTCACTGGAGCTAACTTGGCAGTATGCTGCAGCTGCTGGGACAACATGAGTGCCAGTTATTTGTGTGTCATCACTGGCACCCCCTTCCTCTAGGTTGATTATACTCCCTTCCTCAACCTCAGAGATTGAATCAGAGCACGGTACTTGCTGCGCATCCTCAAGCAGCATGTCACTGTCATTGTAGACAAACAATTCAGCTGACTCCTCTGTGTGTGATAGTGAGGCTACGGCAGGAGAAGCTGTGGACATGGAGGCTGCATTAGATGCTTTGGCAGCGGAGGTGGACTGTAAAGCACTACAAGCCTGGCTGGCAGAGGACTCGGAGAATGAGGATGGCCTGGTTAGCCAATCCACCAAATCCTCTGTATGTTGCTGCTGCTTAAGATGGCCAGTACCAGTTAGAAAGGACAAGCGTGCCCCTGCAGAGCATGCACCACGTCCACGACGACCAGAGGCACAGCCTCCCGACACAGAGGCTGCTTGCCCTCTTATCTGTGTCTGGGAGCGTCTGACTGTCCTTTTTGGTCTTTCTGAGTGATATATAGATTAAATATATACAGAACTCTGATTCAACTCTGGTATAAAGATTAAAGATTTCCAGAACTCTGGTATAACTCAGTGAGACACCCTGATAGCTGGCAGCCAGTGATAAGACACAGATTACAATTCTCAGAAACCTCCTATAAATCAGTGAGACCCCCTGATGGGTGCCAGTGACAAGACGCAAATTACAATTCGCAGAAATCTGCTACAAGTCAGTGAGACCCCCTGATAGGTCCCCCTGATAGCTGGCAACAGTGACAAGACACAGATTACAATTCCCAGAAATCTGCTAGAAGTATGTGGGACCTCCTGATAGCTGGCAGTGAGAAGACACAGATTACAATTCCCAGAAACCTCCTATAAATCAGTGAGACCCCCTGATGGGTGGCAGTGACAAGACACAGATTAGAACAATTCCCAGATATTTTGTATAAATGACTGGCCCCCCAAAATTCTGGGTGGCAGTGACAAGACACAGATTATCTCAATTCCCAAATATTTTGTAGAAATTACTGACCCCCCAAAATAGATGATGGTGGCAGTGACAAGACACAGATTACGTTAATTCCCAAATATTTTGTAGAAATTACTGACCCCCCCAAAATAGTTCGTGGCAGTGACAAGACACAGATTACCTCAATTCCCAAATATTTTGTAGAAATTACTGACCCCCCCAAAATAGTTGCTGGTGGCAGTGAGAACACACAGATTACCTCAATTCCCAAATATTTTGTAGAAATTACTGACCCCCCCAAAATAGTTGCTGGTGGCAGTGAGAACACACAGATTACCACAATTCCCAGATATTTTGGAGAAATTATTGACCCCCCAAAATAGTTGCTGGTGGCAGTGACAAAACACAGATTACCTCAATTCCCAAATATTTTGTAGAAATTACTGACCCTCCCCAAAATTCTGGGTGGCAGTGACAAGACACAGATTACCTCAATTCCCAAATATTTTGTAGAAATTACTGAACCCCAAAATACTGGGTGGCAGTGACAAGACACAGATTACCTCAATTCTCAAATATTTTGTAGAAATTACTGACCCCCTAAAATACTGGGTGGCAGCCAGTGAGAACACACGGATTATAACAATTCCCAAATATTTTGTAGAAATTACTGACCCCCAAAATACTGGGTGGCAGCCAGTGAGAACACACGGATTATAACAATTCCCAAATATTTTGTAGAAATTACTGACCCCTCAAAATAGTTGCTGGTGGCAGTGAGAACACACAGATTCCCACAATTCCCAGATATTTTGGAGAAATTACCGACCCCCCAAAATAGTTGGTGGCAGTGACAAGACACAGATTACCTCAATTCCCAAATATTTTGTAGAAATTACTGAACCCCAAAATACTGGGTGGCAGCCAGTGAGAACACACGGATTATAACAATTCCCAAATATTTTGTAGAAATTACTGACCCCTCAAAATAGTTGCTGGTGGCAGTGAGAACACACAGATTCCCACAATTCCCAGATATTTTGGAGAAATTACCGACCCCCCAAAATAGTTGGTGGCAGTGACAAGACACAGATTACCTCAATTCCCAAATATTTTGTAGAAATTACTGAACCCCAAAATACTGGGTGGCAGTGACAAGACACAGATTACCTCAATTCCCAAATATTTTGTAGAAATTACTGACCCCCCAAAATACTGGGTGGCAGCCAGTGAGAACACACGGATTATAACAATTCCCAAATATTTTGTAGAAATTACTGACCCCCAAAATACTGGGTGTCAGTGAGAACACACAGATTAGAACAATTCCCAGATATTTTGTAGAAATGAGACCCCCCAGTAGCTGGTAGCAGACTGGCAGTGAGAACACACACTAACACAAGAACAATCTCCTCTCAAATCTCCTCTCAAACACGTGCTGAAGCGCTATGTGAAGCCTTATATAGTGTGCTGTGGGATTTAGCTCTGTGAGCCCATGATTGGGCAAAATTTGCCCAATCAGGATTCTGAGCCGTGATTGACATAGTCTTGAACCCGTCCTGCACCTGACCTATGGTCCTGCACCTGACCTATGGTCAGGTGCAAGGCTGTAGCCAATTACAAGCTTCAGGCCAGTGGAAAAGTGCATTGTGGTCCATTGTGGGCGAACATGCAGCGAACACGCGGAAATGTTCGTAGTTCGCAAACAGGCGATGTTCGAATCGAACTCCGAACCGAACAGCTCATCCCTAGTGATAATATGTTCCCTTATTTCTTGGAATATTTTCATCATACAGTTCCTTTTATCCTCGAGTGTGTCAGCAATTTCAGAGAGCTGCCTATATGTTTGATTTCAAATTGTGTCTCACTTTATGTGTATCTATTTTCCATATTTTAATACAAAGTTTTACAACATGCATCCTTCTGGTAAGGCTAGGGTCAAACGAAAGCATTTTTACACGCGAACGTAAAAAAGTGCGTCCGAACGCATTGATGTATTTTTTCACGGAATATGCGAAAACGGTCATACGATGCGCATTTTCGTGCGTGTTGTTTTACGAATCCAAACCAGGAAACTTTTTGCGTCTGGACGTTATGTTGGCCGGACATGAGCAGGGTCTGACGTCTCCAAATCACACACACACACCGCTAGCGGGCGCAGCGCACTCTGTACGTCCGTACAAGCGGTTCTGCTTTCTCGAAAAAATGCGTTTATTTTCCACTTGCGTTGCGCGGCCGGACTTTCGTGCGACCGTACTTCGTATATTGGCTGTCATTGCCCGTCATTTGCTGCTAGTGCGGCCGTGATTAAGTGCGCCAGAACGCACGTTAAAAATGCGCTGGTCTGACCCCAGCCTAAAACAGCATTTTCTCTGTAGAAATATGTGGACGTTCTGAACGTCGATGGAATTCTGCACTTTCTTGCATACAGGGCCGGCCCAAGCCACTGTGCTGCCTGGAGCGATGGACAAATTGCTGCTCCCCCCCAACAAAAATACATGCAACGTGTATGCGCTTATTACAAAGCTCTACAGCAATAAAACTCACTGTCTGCGAGCGGCTGCAAAATAACAACATGCCCAGTGAGTGTTATATAGAGATTTGACCTGTCAGTTTGGAAATTGATAGCTGTGTGTACAGGGCTCAGGTGTCTCAGTCTGGTAAATGACCCCTCCACCCAGAACGTGTGAGTGTTACACACAGGTCTGACCTCCCTGCCTGGTACAGGTAAAGGCAGTAGTAGGTGCAACAGGGCCTCTCTCCCTGGAACCCATCATCACTCCCCAGCTCGTCTCCATCCACAGACTCAGCCATGGAGCACTGAGCCTGCAGCATCCCGGATCCTGGCCAGCACCACATTCCCTGCAGTGACCAGACGTCGAGTCCCTATCCCGGAAACAGGTCTAGCTCAAAACCTGTTCTCCCGGAAACAACCAACACATTAAGCAGTGCCCCCTGGATACATACCTGGGCACCAATATTATCCAGGGGATCAGACAGGTCTGGAGCACCCCCATATCTCTAATCCAAGATCCGATGTATCACTCATTGGGCAGATGAAGTGGCCAGTCTCTCCCTAATAAGGGGTGGGCACAGCCTGCTAGAGGGGCAGGCGCGGCTGGCTTTCTCTATGAAACAACAGCCTGCTGGAGGGCCGTGCCTTGTTCGGGCCGAGCGCTCACCATGCCATGGCCTTTGCCGGGGTGGCAAAATGCTGCCCCTAACAAAGGGCTGCCTGGAGCAGCTGCTCCACCCTGCTCCATGGATGGGCCGGCCCTGCTTGCATAAGACACTAAAGTTCAGACGTATTTTTATGTTTATGTTTAACTGTTCCTTTCAGATCCTTTTACTTTTTACCTTTTTTTGTATCTGTATGAAGCATGCCTTCTGATTCTTAAAGTCCAGTATCTATTCCATAGTGCAGTCCTTCATGATATCCCAGCTCCATAAACCATCATGCTGATTCTGTCATGCTGCAATCCATTAATACCTTGAGCAACCAACGTGTATGGGCAGTGGCGTAAGTAGAAACCTGAGGGCCCCGGTGCAAGAATCCATGAAGGGCCCCCCTCCCCCCAAAAAGATCTATATTTTTACTTTCTTTTCCCTGCAATTTAAAAAATATAGTATTGCCCCAGCTCACTTGGATATATTGCCCCCAGCTCATGTGGATATACTGCCCCCAGCTCACATGGATATATTGCCCCAGCTCACATGGATATATATATATTGCCCCAGCTCACATGGATATATTTGCCCCAGCTCACATGCATATATATATTGCTTCCAGCTCACATGGATATATTGCCCCCAGCTCACATGGGTATATCGCCCCCAGCTCACATGGGTATATTGCCCCCAGCTCACACATGGATATATTGTCCCCAGCTCACATGGATAGATTGCCCCCAGCTCAAATGGGTATATTGCCCCCAGCTCACATGGGTATATTGCCCCCAGCTCACATGGACATATTTCCCCCAGCTCACATGGATATATATATATATTGCCCACAGCTCACATGGATATATTGACCCAGCTCACATGGATATATTGCCCCAGCTCACATGGGTATATTGCCCCAGCTCACATGGTTATATTTGCCCCCAGCTCACATTGGTATATTATCCCCCAGCCCACATGGGTATATTTGCCCCAGCTCACACGGATATATTTGTCCCCAGCTCTCACCTCTGCGGCCGTTCTTCTCCCTTTGAGCGGCCACCAGTATGCAGCTTGGCCGCTCGCCGGGAATCACCTGACCAACGCAGCCGCGTTTTCTCAAGGTTTTCACCTTTCTCAAGGTTTTCATGTGAACTCCGCGATCTTGTGCGCTGGTTAGGTGGTTCCCATCCCAGGAGAGCGGCCAAACTGCAAGCCGGCGGCCATTCGTAGGGAAAGGAACGGCCGGCGGCGCTGCTCCCAGATTCCGGCGCTGATTGCCGGAATCTGGCGGCGAATTGAAGAGCCGGCTGCGGCTGCCTGGGCCCCCCTCCAGTGGCGGAATGCGACCGCTGCAACCCTGGTACTTCCGCCACTGTGTATGGGGTATTTGAACCAGTGAGGGTAAAGTTCTTCCTGTAACAGACCCTGCCAGAATGATGGCCCAAACTTTACTGATGGTTTTGTGAAGTTTATTGCATCTTACGCTGACGTGAAAGCATCCGTTTAATTCCAAAACTCACCTTAAGAGCTGCAAGAAAACGGAACAAAACACATATTAAATACATTATATAAACGCTCCATAACGAAAACAAACACAAATACCTTTACAGATAGCAATAAACAGATATGTACAGACCTTTATGCCTTTTCGGGGGGTGCTTAATGAACTGGCAAATTTTATTAGGGCTATTCAGAGAGAGGTGAAAACCTTGAGAATGACTGGAGAATTGAAAATTCTAGGTCAAAATAGTAAAACCAGAAAAATTCTCCCATTTATCTCACTTTCCAAATTGGCTATTTGGTCTAGATTGTTCATTCTCCTGGCAATTCTCAAGGATTTCACCTCTCTCTGAATAGCCCTGTATGTGTAGCAATTTGCAACACAAAATGCTGACTCTACTCTTTTCTGCTATAATCTTTATGAAACAGCACATCACTAGACCTACTTCCTGATAACAGGTGTTGCACTGAAATGCTTCCCCACTGCAACAGAGCAAATGTTATCCATATCAACACTTTCAATACATGAAAATTGCACAAAACAAATAAGACTTATAGCAAAGAAGTATGTTACAAAGGGACACATAACACTTTCATAAGCTGGAGTTAGATTACTTGTGCAATACAAATAAAACCACCTTATAAAACACATGCTGCTGCTTTTTTTCTTTGTTTGAAGTAATTGCATGTAAAAAGGAAAAATAAAGTTTGTTTTTTATCTCATGTTTCCATCTTGTGGATTTTTCTCATGATGCAACATTTACCAAAATCTGCAAAAGATTTATTTTACTGTATAAGCTAAAACACAGCAGTATTTAACAGTAAGTGGAGTGAAGAAGTGCATGTTTACATAAGGCAGCAGGGGGCTATTGTGGTGGCTTGGCTATCCGAGATAAGAGATGGCAGCTGAAAGAGATAAAATGGGTAGTAATACAGGCAATACAGGCAATACAAGTAGGGATGCACCGATACCGATACTAGTATCAGTGCCGATACCGGGCTCTGCATGAGTACTTGGTACTCGTGCAGATGCCCCCGATACCTAAACCGATACCGGAAGCCAGCGCTGGGCTGGCTTGCCGGCCAGCATCTGTGGGGCAGACGTTCCCTCTGAGCGCTCTTCCTCTTTCGAGTGTCCGCCGGCAAAGGGTTACAGCCCGGCGGCTCACCTGGGATACACCAGCCGCGATCTTGCGAAATCGCAGAGTTCACAAGATCACGTGAACTCCGGGATCTTGCGAAACTGAGGCTTGTGTGTGTAGTTCACAATGAGCGGTCGGGCTGCAACCTTTGCCGGCGGACGCTCGAAGGAGGAAGAGCACTCGGAGCATGGCAATCTAGGTGAGCTGGGGGCAATCTAGGTGAGCTGGGTGCAATCTATTCCATGTGAGCTGGGGGAATATATATTTGACCTGGCGGCAATATATATGGATGTATAAGCTGGGGGCATTTTATATGAGGTCTGTTCTTATTGAAAAGCAGTCACATGACATAAAATAAAAGTATCGGTACTCGGTATCGGTGAGTACGTTTAAAAAGTATCAGTACTTGGTCTTAAAAAAGTGGTATCGGTGCATCCCTATATAAGAGGTTGTGTCTGTGCGAACAAAAGGAAGCCAGACATAGTGGTGGTACAAATCTAACTTAATAGTAACTGGGCAAAATGTAAACAAGGAAGGTCTCCATCAGGGGTAAATAATCAATATTGGCTGGGTGGAGTAGAGGTAACATCACTGCTCTATAACCGTGGAGAGAGACTGTCGAGACTGTCAGGTATTTTCAGAGAAACACAAAATGGATGCCTGTAGCCATCTTGTTTAATCATATATCTATACTTTTATATGTAAAGTCTTTCTCAACTTTAACCTAGTTTTAGAATGAACTCAGAGATTTTATTTAGAAACAGGTTCGTTGTAAGGTAACTCATTATAGAGTAATGTGTTTAAAAATATAATTGTTAGACTATAATCGCTAGACTAGGGAGGATGTCTTTAAATGATATATTGCAGAGTCTAAGTGCTAGTCATAGACAATTTATTTGTCTAAGCAGTTTTTGTGTTAAATAAAAATTTTCTTAGTTTAAAATTTATATGCACAAATATCTATGCAAGTATATCTATGCTATCTACGAAAATATATTTTTATAATCAATATAGATTCTATTATTTAGTAGCAGTTATAATAGTAACTCCAATATATATTTTGAAGTATATTATAGCTATGTAAGTAGTATACTGAAGAATATAAGTTTTTTCTGCTGATTTAACTGTAAAGGAATGTTAATTGATAAAGAAGTACTTTAGTAAAAACCTTGAAATGGATAGAATTGAAGAAATATTAAATCAAATATGACAACCAGAGACGCGCTGTCTGGTGTGAATTTGAGGGTCTTTTGTTCAAAATAAGATATGGAGATTAACCTATGCCCTGTGATAAGGTATTTAAAATCAATTTGTGTTATTTTTATTTGAAAAGCAATACTGCCATCTTGTGGTGTAAAGGTTGACAGTTTTCTGGAACTCATAGGTATACGCTATATGCAAAGTAGAGAGGTACATAATAAATGACGTGGAATTCCTCTATAACTAAACAGAACACATTGAGTAGAGGTCATTCATCCAGGTATTCATTCATTCAGTCATTCAGACCACACTTCACTTCTCCCTCTCGGGATTTCAAATCTCTTACTCTTATGCATTGACACATCTCTATCACTCATCACAAGAGCATGCTCAAGGAGATGCTAGAAGATAATATCTTATAAATACTCTCACATACTCTCCAAAATACATTATATCCAAAGATCTTATTGCTGCTGTAAATCAGAAACGCTGAATCCAGATTTTGGACAGGTAATGTATGAAAGCAAATAGTGGGATGAACCCCTTCACTGCTGAGTCATTTCACATCTTAAAAAAACACATTTTTCTTTTTTTAATTATTATTTTTATTATTATTTTTCTTTACATTAAACATGGTCATATTTGGAATCATTGGAAAGGCCATGCTCTGGCCTTTCTATTGATACCAAACATGACCCTGTTATCTGCCAACAGTCGGGAGATATCGGGGTTCAAACGAACTCCCTATCTCCACCCCATCTTTCCTTAGGAGTCAATGAGGAGGTTCCCCACACGTCTTCAGCAGTGAAAGGGTTAATGTAAGAGATATATCCACATATATATATTTATATATATATATATATATCTTGCAATGAATATAGACTGAGATTGTCTCAGATTATTGTTAGATCGGAGACTGACATATTTCTAAACTGCAGTATAGAAATATGGGAAGCATCTGATATACAGTTGTGTTCAAAATTATTCAACCCCCACTGAAATTGAGTGTTTTGGCCAGTTTGACATTGATTTTGATCATTCAGTCATCTTGCTTACAATTAAATCAAAGAGGCACGTGTAGGTCAGACAAATATAACATAACATTTATAATGAAATAACCACAAATGTCTTTTCTGTGCTCACATCATTATCGGTTTTATTCAACCCCCAAGTGACGTTCAATCTTAGTACTTAGTACAACATCCTTTTACAGTTATAACAGCTTTTAAACGTGAAGCATAGCTTGACACAAGTGTCTTGCAGCGATCTACGGGTATCTTCGCCCATTCGTCATGGGTAAAAGCCTCCAGTTCAGTCACATTCTTAGGCTTGGGCACTGCAACTGCTTTCTTTAAGTCACACCAGAGGTTCTCAATCGGATTTAAGTCAGGTGACTGCGATGGCCACTCCAAAATGTTCCAGCCTTTAATCTGCAACCATGCTCTAGTGGACTTGGAGGTATGCTTTGGATCATTGTCCTGTTGAAAGGTCCAACGTCTCCCAAGCCTCAGGTTTGTGACGGACTGCATCACATTGTCATCCAATATCTCCTGGTACTGAAGAGAATTCATGGTACCTTGCACACGCTGAAGCTTCCCTGTACCTGCTGAAGCAAAACAGCCCCAAAGCATGATTGACCCCCCGCCATGCTTCACAGTAGGCAAGGTGTTCTTTTCTTCATAGGCCTTGTTCTTCTTCCTCCAAACATAGCGTTGATCCATGGGCCCAAACAGTTCTAATTTTGTTTCATCAGTCCACAGTACACTATCCCAAAACTTCTGTGGTTTGTCCACATGACTTTTGGCATACTGCAGTCGACTCTTCTTATTCTTTGGAGACAGCAAGGGGGTGCGCCTGGGAGTTCTGGCATGGAGGCCTTCATTACGCAGTGTGCACCGTATTGTCTGAGCTGAAACTTCAGTACCCACATCTGACAAATCTTTTCTCAGTTCCTCAGCAGTCACACGAGGAATTTTCTCCACTCTACGCTTCAGGTAGCGCACAGCAGTCGAAGTCAGCATCTTCTTTCTGCCACGACCAGGTAGCGTTTCAACAGTGCCCTTTGCCTTGAATTTGCGAATGATGCTTCCTATGGTCTCTCTTGGTATGTTTAACATCTTTGCAATCTTCTTATAGCCATTGCCCTTCCTGTGAAGAGTAATCACCTCTTCTCTTGTCTTCCTGGACCATTCTCTTGACTTCACCATGTTTGTAACCACACCAGTAAATGTCTAGAAGGAGCTGAGTATCACAGTCATTTTAAAGCTGCCTAATTGGTGCTTATTATGCTTTATTGCTGCTCCGTGAAATCCACAGGTGTTTTCAATACCTGATTGAAAACACTTGAATGAACCTCTGTTCTTCAGAGTGGTAGTCTTTAAGGGGTTGAATAATTGTGTCAATGAAGAATTCACAAAAGAAACATTTACTACTGTATTACAAAACCAATTGATGTCATTTTAGTTGCATATGGTTCTTTAAAAAGTCCTTGTAGGATTTCATTCTGAATAAAATTACAAATGTACACTAAATTCCCTAAAACCCTTTACAGCATTGGGGGTTGAATAATTTTGAACACAACTGTATATAAGGATATAAATGGTCCTAAAGTATTTGTTGCAACAGTATACACATAAATATATATATTAAAATTGGAAGAACTATTGTGATTGAAGTATTAAGCAAGGATGTTATAATCTATAACTTAAAAAGCAGAAGATTAGAAGCTAAATTCTTGTTATTAGGGGAGGATTCACTAAATAAGTTTTTATTACTCTAGAAATAGAATTAGTGATAGCTTCATCTTTTTGTAGATCCAGGTAGCACAAGGAGATAAGCTAGTATTTTGTAGATATATAAGTATGTTTTAAATACTGGTTTGCTGGGAATACATGTTAATTGTTTTCTTTAAGCAGGATGTTTATAAGTGAACTAACCGTCTATGTATTAGTTACTAACTGATTAAAAGTAAATGGTATTAACTATAAATATATACACATTATACAGATACTAACAGGATAATATATGTTAAAAACTAGAGATCTGTGTGCTGATGGATGATGTTGTGTTTTATAAATCTTTTTGCATACGTAATATATTTATATTTTTATCTAAGCTGGTTGGTTCTATTTTTTAAAACTAAAACACATACAATTAAAAGAGTTTAGAACTTCTGAGAAATACAAACGAGAAATTTGTTGCTGTTTATATCTCGTTTAAGTTTTTTACCTGACACTATGCCCGACAAGACACAGGTTTGATCCCGGCAAGAGCACATCTTCAGTAAGTGTCCTTGGGCAAGACACCTAATGGTACATACTCGCCAACCAGGACATACTTGAAAACGAGAGAAATCTCAATGTATCCTTCCTGGTAAAATCTTTTCTCAAAAAAAAATAAAATACAGAATGTACAAACCCCTAAACACAGTTCTTTGTGGAACTATTTAAAGGTCTGAAGGATAAGGGTGGTTTATGGGATTGTATGTTCTGTATAATATTGATTTACCTCTGAAGAAGTCCTTTTTTGTGACAAGACGCGTTGGGTATATTGTTTAATATCAATAAATATACCGTTTACACATTTTCCTGTACTTTGATTCCTGCCATTCTGGGTCTCTGTGAGGTGGAGTCACGGGTGGAGTCACGGGTGGAGTAGAGAGATTGGAGTTATAGAGCATGAAGATGAAGTATTTCAACGGAACCTGTGAGGTTTATCCAATTTTGAGAGATCCTTGGTTTTGCAGTATTACAATATATAGTTCTTATATAATTTTAGATCTTTGTTTCTGTTTTATATGGAGTTTTTTATTGGGAGGTTCTGGAGGCCACCTCTGGGAAACTACTGAGGTCTGATTTAAGTATTTTATGTGTGTTTTTTTCTGTTTTATATCAAAATGTAAACAAGACAGGACACAAATTATATAAATTCTAGCAAAAAATCCAATAAAATGAGGCAAACGGCAACTAAAATGGAGGAAAATAATGAAATCTTACAAGTTCATGCATTACATGAAAAAGTGATGACAGCGCCCCACTTGCCATCAACCCCACTGCAACCTGGTTTCAATCATATGTATCTGTCGCAATATGTGTTCATTTCTGACAGCTCCTCCCTCCCCCTCCCAGTCACGTGCGGTGTACCCCAAGGATCAATACTCGGCCCCCTGCTATTCACAATATTCATAAATGATCTGCCCAACGTCTGCAAAGCCTCAGCTGTACACATGTACGCAGACGACACTGTGATCTATACCAGCAAACCAGCTCCCCCACAGCTGGAGGCTGTGCTGCAAGAACAATTCACAGAGGTGGAAACGTGGATCAAAGATAACAAACTTTTCTTAAACACTGACAGAACTGTTAAAATGCTCTTTGGAACAGCACCTAAACTACATAAATTGCAAACACCCCATCTATGTGTCAGGACAAGATCAAATGACACGCTGACTACAGTCACTTCTCTCATATCTAGGTATGTGGTTAGACCCAAATCTATCCTTTGACCCCCACATCGAAAAACTCTCATCTAAACTTTACCCCAAACTAGGTGCCCTGTACAGAAACAAATCCTGCCTGAGCCCCGCGGTAAGAAAGCAGATTGTACAACAAATGCTTATGCCATCCATTGAATACGGAGATGTAGTGTATGCAGTGGCTCCGCAAACACACCTTCAGAAACTTACTACATTATATAACTCATTCTGCTGCTTTGTGCTACAATGTAACTACATGACCCACCATTGTGACATGTTAAAAGAGCTAAACTGGCCATCGCTGGAGTCTAAACGCACCCTTCACCTTTCCAGCCTGGTGTTTAAGAGCTTTATTGGGAAGCTGCCACCCTACCTGAATAGACTGCTTCCCTCAGCAGTTCCCTGATCCTATAACCTCAGATCCAGGACCTGCACCTTACTTGCAATACCACAATACAAAAAGACAGTGGCTCGGTCCTCATTTTCCTAGAGTGCCGCAATTATGGAATAACCTCCCAGACGCCATCAAATCTTCCCCCAGTCTAAAGTCCCTTAAGGCTAGGGTCAGACTGAGGCAGTGCGAACACGCGTGCAGGCGCACTTAATCACGGCCGTGCTAGCAGCAGATGACGGGCAATGACGGCCAATATACGAAGTACGGTCGCACAAAAGTGCGGCCGCGCAACGCAAGCGGCAAACAAACGCATTTTTTCGAGAACGTGAAACCACTAGTACTGACGTACAGAGTGCGCTGCGTCCGCTAGCGGCGTGTGTGCGTGATTAGGAGACGTCAGACGCTGCTAATGTCCGGCCAACATAACGTCCAGACCCAAAAAGTGTTTTATTGATGATCCGTACAAAATCACGGATGAAACTGCGCATCGTATGACCGCTATCGTGTATTCCGGGAAAAAATACGTCCATTCGTTCGAACGCACTTTTTCACGGACAACGTGAAAAATGCGTTAGTCTGACCCTAGCCTAAGACTTCCCTATTAATATACCTCAATACAGAATGCACCTGTAAACATGTAACATAGTCACTATATTTATTTTCTGTTAATCTGTATATTTGTGCAATTTTTAAAATATTTTGCATTTTATTACTTTGTATTTCTGTAACACTGTAACAATTTAATGTTGCTGAACCCAGGACATACTTCTAAACAAGAGAAATCTCAATGTATCCTTCCTGGTAAAATCCTTTATAAAATAAATATTAATAAATAAATAAACAGGTGTTAAACAGAGCCGCAAAGCAATAAACCTCCAGGCACTGAGTCTCTGAACTATAATACATGTTGATAGCAGTTTACTTCTGTTGTAAACATTATTTTACTTACAAAAATTGCCCAAAAAGGGTGTGATCTCATCTAAAAATGTGTGTAACCAGTCTGGTATCTGCCCTTCTTAACAACTTCCCTAAAAGAAAAAGTGCCCCCTTTGTTGGCAGCATGAATAAAGTATTACAGTGATAAGCTTGAGTTAAATATCAATATGTGACCTGATATCATATTATTTACAGCGAGCTGTTTGTGTAGAAGCAGCTGGAGGGCTTTAGCCTGTCAGTGTCAGGCCTCCCCTGCTCACACACAGAGGGTGGGCAGAGTGTGCCATGCAGAGTGTGGTGTTCAGAGCTGGCACTTCCTCCTTTGCTAGCTTGGAAAGGAGCCCGTGTAATTGACGCCCATCACCCTCAGCCATGCTGCGAGCCTCCCCCTGCCGGACACCGGCGGCGGGGGGGGGGGTGAGAGGACTGGCAGAGTAGGGGGAGGGTGGCACAGACGTCACGCAGGCAGGCAAGAAGGGAGGGGGAGGAGGTGTTTCGCTGGATAATGAGGAGGCAGGCACATGTGTACATGTCCACGCCAGGGGCGGGGCGGGAGGATGGGCCCGTGAGTGACCAATTGGCCCTCGCTGATTACCTGGCGGGCGGAGGGTGAATGCGAGCCGACTGGAGGCCCTGCCTGAGACCTGGAGGGGGAGGACTGAGCTCCATGCCGCTTCCTGAGCCCGCAGACACACACACGGCGACGCCCCCAAGCCTGCCAGCTCCCAGGGGCCATTAGTGGACACAGGGTGCCTGACCTCACACCGGGAGGAAGCGTGTCTCTGCCAGGGACACCCACCGCACAGGAAAGGGCTCTTGGGGGCGCCTGTCTGCCCTGGGCTTTTCTTTGTGCCTCCACAGCCAAGGGAGAGCCGTGCCAGGAGGAGCTATAAGCAACGGGGGACTGCCAAAGCTCTCTGTCCGGGCGAGGAGGTCTTCCGAGCCCTGTGCCAGGAGGAGACGGGCCAGGTGCGCTGCCAGTGCATGGTGTCCTGGAGGACCATTGATGGTGGCTGTGCTGGGGCAGTTTGGAGTAGTCTCCTAGCTGGGGGTGGGCTGCTCGCACCTCTCCGGGGATGTTTCATTGTATCCCCCTGTGGCGGTGTAACCGTCATGTAGAGTATATGGACAAGAGGCACTGCTCACTGCTGGCTGTCCCAGAGGAGATCTACAGGTACAGCCGGAGCCTGGAGGAGCTGCTCCTGGATGCCAACCAGCTGAGGGAGCTGCCCAAGGTGAGATCTGGGACCTGCTGTGTGTGTGTGTGGCCTCCTCCTCCCCTCTGCTCCAGCAGACGCTGTTACTTGTTGCACTTGGAGGCCATTGTATCCCTCTCTCATCTACAATGTGGCCACCAGGTTGCTCCTCAGATGTTCTAGAACGTCCCCTTCCTCACAGCATCTCGGCACTTGTTAGAACATGGCTGTCTGAGAGCTGTGGGAGTTAAGTCACCTGGAGATCTGGTAACTCTTATGTAGGCCGAAACCCTGGCTAGAGAAGGCCAGTAGATATATGGCCCATTCAGAGTTTTTGGTGTCTTCGAGGTGTATAATGTGATTTATTAACCACAGCCACACAAATGTTTACTGTAAACTTACCTTAAATGCTTTAGTAAATAAGTTCTAGTTCAATGAGGACATTTTTTCCCTGCCAGGTGCTGGGGAGCACACCCTGAATGAGGCTGCATTCATTTGACCTATTTTAGTGAGGAGAGGCTGAGCATTGCTCTAATGAGGACACTGCTGGCTTCACTGAGCATATGGTCACCAAAATGGACTAAACAGATGAGGATATTGTTCTTTGACTTCCTTTTGCTGAGCAGATGCCAGTGAGCACAGGAGCCTGGCCAACAGGTGAGGACCTCCCTAATCTATCCAGTGATCAGGTGATGAGCGTATTGAGCACTCCTTTTTTTGTGATCAGGTACTGGGTGTAGTGTCCTTACACAGGAGGATTTCATGAACAATTGCTAGTGACCAGCATGAGCACCCCGTGACCTGACTCTGTGCCTTTTTTAATGGCCGTATAGCTGTTCCATGCATTGTGCAGACCGTGATCCGCAGGTATTGCGCACATTGTGAGAGTAACCTTTTCATTGATCAGGTGGTGACGAGCATACTGAGATTTGTACATGCCAGGGCCTATCCTTTATCCTAACCAGTTGGTGAGCGTGTTGAGAGTTGTACATGTGAGGGCTTAACCCAGCGGTCAGCAACCTTGATTCCCCCCCCTAGATGTTTTGAAACTACATTTCCTTTTAATGCTCGGACACTAGGCATTGTGGGATATGTAGTTCCACAACCTCGGTAGGCTCTTGTTGCTGGTCATAGGCCTAACCTTTCCATTGATTTTAGGTTCTAAGCACTCTGAGCTTTCTAAACCTGACAGCATTGGTCCTGAATCTTCTCCAGAGAATATTCTAGTGGGGTTGAGCACACCGTACTCTGGTGTCCAGGGTCATGTTTGATATCCTAGCTTAAGTTACTCGTCTGTGCACCCGTACTACTGTGTCTGTCGCAGCGGGCGAGCTGCAGTCATTCTGAAAGCCTCCCCGTCGAAGTGCTACGACGCGCGTTCGGGGCTGCAAAGTGCAATCCTCCATATATGGGATCGAGCCTTGCAGCGCTGCGCGCACTAACTGCGCTCATCGATGTGGCCAGACGTGCATCAGAGTGGAAGGAATGTCCACTCTCACAACGATCCTTCTGGTCTCAAAAACACTCGTCTGACCCTGGCCTTACATGTTGGATTTGCTTTTTCAGGTTGTTCCCCCCCCCCCCCCCCATAGCAAGGTGAGCCACTATCACACAGGGTTTGTGGGCCACAACCTCCCAGCGCCATTCTTCTGATTTTTAAATCCAGTGTGAGGTGCAGTGAACTGTTTTTACTCGGCGCTGCAGGAGAATGGCTTGTATTGGTTATTATGTTCATGTAATGGTTTATTAGTAGATCATCCATTAAATGGACTCACCAAAAATGATATCGTAGCGTTAATGTGCTGTTTCCAATGTTTTGAATTTTTTTATTATAATAGGGTTGAGATGGTGTGTGTGGTTTTTTTTGTGCGGCTTGGTTCAGTTGAAAAGAGCCTGTTGCTTGTTCTCTTGCCCACCCACCTTACCATGCCAAAACATACTGGGCAGCCCTCCACTGCTAGCAGTTGACTGACATGGCCTCACCTTTTTAAATCCCTGTGTGTAGAGCAGGCCCTTCCTTGATGATTCCAGCAGCAGGTTGTTGTGTAATGGGTTTTTACAGCTCACTCTTCCTGGTAAGTTTTTATTCCTCCCACTCTTGTTATTGATTTATACACGGGCTCTGTGAAGGACCTGCTGCTAAAGTGCAAGTGGCAGAACCAAACTGGTTTAATGAATAACAATTGAATGACCTTGAACCTGGGTGTAAAACGCCCTGTTTTGCACCCCCCCCTCTCTTTTCTATGACATATGTCAGATGGCAGTTTGTTTTCACTATCCTAGACATAACATTTGACACATTTCCATTTCCAAGGGCAGCTCTTTATCTGCTTCAAAGAATGCAGGGAGGAAAAAGTAAACACAGGACAGGAACATAGGGCAAGGATGTGCCATTAACACTGAGCATGGGAAGGCCAAGACCTCGTGTGTCAATGAAATATGTATGTACATAAGCTAGAAGAAAATACTGGATCCAGAAAATAGAATGACACAGCGTCACATGCTGCCATGTATTATACAGTATATTGTCACCTGCACAGGTCAAGTTTGGATTTATTTTTGAAGTACCATTTGTATTTCCTATTGGAATGGGAAGTTTCATGGCTGGTGGGGTCCAGCCGGATGAGTTGGTCTTGCTTGCCTAATTTTTGGGTCCCAATTTACCCATTTTATATATATATTTTTTTTTTTTAATTGGCTTGTGATCGAATATAAAAATGGACATGTTAGGCCAGATCACAAGGGACTTGTTATGTCCAGCAGCTCCTTCCGATGACATATAAACGCTCTAGCCGATTAGCTTAACACAGTGTTTCCCAAACCTGTCCTCCAGGCCAGATTTTGCAGATCACCTTGGGGAAAAGCAGACTGAATCCTGCAATCACTGAACAGCAAGTTATATCATCTGTGCTGTGCTTCAGATATCCTGCAAACCTGGCGAGGCAGAGGGTCCTGAGGACAGGTTTGGGAAGCACTGGCTTAACAGATCCTGCTGCTATCACCACAGGGTCACAAGCAGAGTTTAACGCTCCGGTGATTCGTCAGGTTACTGTAAATTAAGAGCTCAAATACTTTGTATTGGAGCTGTTAGTTTGCACCTAGAAGAATGAGCTGTTTCAACATAGCATGTACTCATCTCTGAGCCGCATTTAAAAAAAAATAAAAAAAAACCCCGAAAGACTTTTGCGAAATCACTTAATACTGGGTTCTAAACTGGAGTCGTTGGCTTACAGTAAGGAGCCGCCAATGCTGAATTGCAAGCAAAGCTTGTGAATATTGGAATCGTGGCTTAAGCTGTTAAACTAAGGCTTACTAGATGAGCCAAAGGTTTATCTGCCAACATACACTATATTGCCAAACGTATTCGCTCACCTGCCTTGACTCGCATATGAACTTAAGTGACATCCCATTCCTAATCCGTAGGGTTCAATATGACGTCGGTCCAACCTTTGCAGCTATAACAGCTTCAACTCTTCTGGGAAGGCTGTCCACAAGGTTTAGGAGTGTGTTTATGGAAATTTTTGACCATTCTTCCAGAAGCGCATTTGTGAGGTCACACACTGATGTTGGATGAGAAGGCCTGGCTCTCAGTCTCTGCTCTAATTCATCCCAAAGGTGTTCTATCGGGTTGAGGTCAGGACTCTGTGCAGGCCAGACAAGTTCATCCACACCAGACTCTGTCACCCATGTCATTATGGACCTTGCTTTGTGCACTGGTGCACAGTCATGTTGGAAGAGGAAGGGGCCAGCTCCAAACTGTTCCCACAAAGTTGGGAGCATGGAATTGTCCAAAATGTCTTGGTATGCTGAAGCAGGTCATCCAAAAGTGCCGCGATCACCACCGCTGGGAGCCCACAAGCCAGGCGCCGAGCCTCCAGGGATGGGGGCGCCGAAACTCCCCTCACAAACAGCACCAAACAGAAAAGATCCTGGACTCAGGCAGCTGCAACTCGTGAATTTATTCAAAAGGGTAGCATCTCACCACCTCGGAACAGTGACGTTTCGGCCACAGACGGCCTAAATCATACCAATGAAGCATTCAGAGTTCCTTTCACTGGATCTAAGGGGCCAAGCCCAGCTCCTGAAAAACAACCCCACACCATAATCCCCCCTCCACCAATCTTTACACTTGGCACAATGCAGTCAGACAAGTACCGTTCTCCTGGCAACCGCCAAACCCAGACTCGTCCATCAGATTGCCAGATGGGGAAGCGCGATTCGTCACTCCAGAGAACGCGTCTCCACTGCTCTAGAGTCCAGTGGTGGTGTGCTTTACACCACTGCATCTGACGCTTTGCATTGCACTTGGTGATGTATGGCTTGGATGCAGCTGCTCGGCCATGGAAACCCATTCCATGAAGCTCTCTGCGCACTGTTCTTGAGCTAATCTGAAGGCCACATGAAGTTTGGAGGTCTGTAGCAGTTGGCGACCTCTTCGCCCTATGCGCCTCAGCATCCGCTGATCCCCGCTCCGTCAGTTTACGTGGCCTATCACTTCGTGGCTGAGTTGCTGTCGTTCCCAAAAACTTCCACCTTCTTGTAATACAGCTGACAGTTGACTGGAAATTTCACGACTGGATTTGTTGCACAGGTGGCATCCTAGCACAGTTCCACGCTGGAATTCACTGAGCTGAGAGCGACCCATTCTTTCACAAATGTTTGTAAAAACAGTCTGCATGCCTAGGTGCTTAATTTTTATATACCTGTGGCCATGGAAGTGATTGGAACAACTGGTTCTGATTATTTGGATGGGTGAGCGAATACTTTTGGCAATATAGTTTAACTCTCTATAAAAAAAATGTATCCTTGTAATTTTTTATTTCTTTATTTTGTGATTTCTCATGTTTTCAAGTGTGTACCGTTAGGTGTCTTGCCCAAGGACACTTACTGGAGAGGTGCTCTTGCCAGGAGTCAAACCTGTGTCTCCATGGTTGTAGAACAGTGATGTTACCTCTACTCCATCCAGCCGGTTTAACGATCAATTGGAATAGGGCCCTATGTGAATTATTTATAGTTCTGTAATTCTCCATGTACACACCCTATTCTATGAGCTGAGCATACCTGACCTTTTTGAAATCTTTTTAATTTTATTTATACGCTGTGGAGGTGGGCCATAGTTTGAGTTTTCTTGTGCAGTGATTCTAATGGTGTGCATAGTGGTACGTCATATCCAGGCAGGAATATAAACAAAAAATTGTCTACCACCAATATAAATCGATAAATTTGCAGAATATTAATGAAATGGATATTGCCTCCATAAAATGTTTATAAAGTGGGAATAAATCTAGTCAGAAAAGGTAAAACACCTTGTTAGCGCTTTATAAAACTTGTAACTGTGTAAAACAAGCATACTCTCATATAGAATTGTAATAAAACCATAACAGTCACTCAGAACCATGCACTAGTGACGTTTGAGATATTCTATAGATATGTTAAGGGCATTCTCAGTGTTCCCTTCAAAGATAATACTCACACCTTCTCTGATAAATCATAAATGTATTGGTAGGTGTTTGAGACTTTCTTACTGAAGTATAGGAAAACCATGTAAATGCAGCATAATTCCTGTGGGATAGATTTGTAAAATGATCCCTATTATCTTTCACCAGTGGTCCATGCTATATTCTGGGGATAAACCAATATCATTTTTCCAGTACCGATTATTGGCCACCTTTCAAGCTGATAACCGATATCAGGTGCCGATATTCTGTACATTGAAGTTTTTTTTTTTTTTTAAAGGTCACAATTTCTACACAAATCTGGCGTCACATTACTGGATCACAGAGCTTCACAATACAGCCTCAGTGTTCACTTTAATATTGCAAAGTGATCAATAGTGCTGCATTATGTAAAATTTAGATATCTATCGCTCCAGGAATTCATTCCGCACACTGAGTCTTCAAGAATTTAATAAATACTTTATATACTTACTCTATTCTTGAAGACTCCGTGTGCGTAATTCCTGGATAATTTTCCCCCTAAACTCTGGGCATTTTCTATCACTAGGCCATGATCTGACCTTTCCAATGATGCCTAATATGACGTCTATGGTTCTAGAGATAAGGCGATACTCCTGTATCTCAAAGGGAATTCCCAGCCAGGGGGGGTGGAAGCCCCTTTTCTGACATCACACGCATGTGCAATGACAGTGGGTGTGGCTAGGTCCCTCTGACATCAAAAATGTGAGCCCCCTGCAGGAGAAGTCTGCTAGCTGCGGAACTTCACCACTGGGCTGGAGAAATCCTCCTGTAACTCAGCGGATGTACTGGCAGAAAAAAGCCCCTCTTAGTTATTGGTAATATCGGCAATGTAGCATGCAGGTAATGGGGAAAATCCTAAATATCCCGAGGTAGTACCGATAATCGGTCAAAAACCCCTCACAATATGTTCTGCTGCCTATCTTGTTGAAGGGCACCTGTCGTGCCAAAAAATGTGTTGGGCTAATTTTCAGGGTATCTTGGCTGTATAATATTGGCATTTGGGAGAGGGGGCGTGGATTGACTAATTCCCGCTTGAAAAATCACTGTGGCTCACTTCTGGTGTCGCTCGCTGGCATGCCAGCTATGAGCAGAAGATATGCTCACTCTACACAAGGGATGAGCAATCTTGTCTTCCATCAGATTTGGCACTAAATTTCCCTTGAGGCTTATTCAATCTGCTTGGCTCAGCATCCTGGGAGAGGAAGTTCCAAAACAAAATCTAGAGGGCAAAGGTTGCTGACGACTGTTCTACGTACCTGATGAGTCCATGCACAGGCACCTCCACTGAGTATCAATCGTGCAGTGCTGAATGACGACATTTGTCATATGCTGCCCACAAAGGAGGATTATGGTGAGGCCCGGCCATAGATCCAGATGAGCTGCTAGCTCATATCTTCAAGAGATATCGCTATCACATTGATTATGATCTATGCATTGTCAGGGTAACTGAACGTGTCCACTGCTGGTTTGTTTTGGGTAAATGGTAACCCACAGTTATGAGTGTATTGTGTCTTCCTAGTCAAGTCTTGCAAGAGCTTACCTAGTCACATAGCCAAGACTGCAAATGTCTAGAATAGGGGCAAGTTCGTGAAGGTCTTTTGTAGTGCCTAGACTTAACCTGAGTGTGGTTGTCCAGACTCTTTCTCCATCCCACCAGACTGATTTTAATTTCTTTCAAAACCTATGCAGTGAAAAATGGCAGAAAACTACCCAAATCCAGGTATGCAAAGCTCATTGCATCATATTATAAAGTCTTGACTATAATTCATGGCTGCCAAACTCATCCCCCCACCCGATGCTTTTAATTCCCAGAATTGTTTCAGTGTAATCAATGACAAGGTATAGATATAAGAAGTACAGTGGAGGCGCTAAATTCAAATTGAAATAGTAATTACAAGTATAAATGCAGCCTGCTGAGAGAGGAACACAAAACAGATACGGAAATAGAAGTTGGTTCAGTGGCGCAAAAAAAGTTCTAAGGAGTGATAGTAGCTACTGTACATCAAGGGTACGTGGAAAAAAGTTTACACAGGCTAGATGGCAGAGGTTGTAGAGAAGGATAAAGGGAGGTAAGAGTCCTAAGGGGGACAGTATTCCCGCTTGGGATATAAGCACAGTCGAAAGTGGGACTACTGTCCCCCTTAGGACTCTTACCTCCCTTTATCCTTCTACAAAACCTTCTCTACAACCTCTGCCATCTAGCCTGTGTAAACTTTTTTCCACGTACCCTTGATGTACAGTAGCTACTATCACTCCTTAGAACTTTTTTGCGCCACTGAACCAACTTCTATTTCCGTAATCAATGACAAGGGAATCATGGGATTTTTAGTTCATAAACCTCTTGGGGGCCGCAGTTTGACAGACCTGCTGTAATCTCTTCGAAGGCGCTTCTTCGACTGAGTCTGATTTACTTTTGTCAAAGTGAATACTTCAAATTTTATACATTTGCAGTGCTGTAGAAAAAGTCCATTATGGGTTATGAAGTGTAGATTGATCAGGGAAAAAATAGACCATTCCGGCATAAGGCAGCAGCAGAAGTGAAGGGGTCTGAATGCAGGATTCCTGTGGGTTTTTTTTTTTTTTGTACAGCTTGAACCGTAGTTTCAAGAAGTAATGAATGTTGGAGGATAAAGGCCAATCAATGTAGCATTCAGAGAGCTTGTCCCCCCCCCCCACTCAGAAAGGTCAAATACGTTCTTATGAATCTGTAATAATGTGCCAGCTGTGTCCTACAGCTCGTTTCTCAGAACTGACCACTCCAGCACGTGCTTATTATGTTCCCTCAGAAAGTAATTAAACCCTCAGAGTGGCCACTTACTGGTGCTGATAACCCCTGCTGACACAGAAGGCGTGGCAGTGGAGGAGATGTGGCTCCAGTACACTTGTTCTTCATTCTTCCTACAGTTATACACACCTAATAATTAGGCCAGTTTTGGGATATGGTGTTTTTTTTTTCTTCATGTATATAGGAATTTTATATCTGCCTGGCTTGTGTTTTTTGCTTTTATTGTGTCCCCTCCCTTCATGTAGCGGAGTGGCCCAGGGATTATCTGCTTTGTGCAGAGTAAATAGTCTTGCAGAACACTCCTCATTAGTCACACAGATTCAGGCAGCTCTTGGAAACTTTCTTTCACAGGGATCTTTCTAATTACGGAAAATTTCTGTTCGTACTGCTTCACTATGAAATGTCCCAGTAACAACATGTTATCACTTTAAGACACAGCTGCAATTTCTTTTCTGCTTGCGGTATATGTATACAAAGTGCATATTTTGTTAGAATTTGATATTATTCTATGCATTTTAATTTATTAGGGATTTCTCGATTGGTATGTTTGGGCTCCTGATTCAAGATGTGCAGTGTTCAGGGATCAGGTGATGCAGAGTCCCAATCCAATACTGCACTACCTGTGGCTGCACCGCTGGCTCACTTGCAGTGTGTTCCCTGCGTGCTCACTGGTCATGTGGCAGGTGGGGAAGTTCCTGCGAGTGAATGCAGAAGTGCCCGTAGACTCGGTGTCTTCTTGGCCTCAATGACTCGGAAGGCAGGAAAAAATGCTGCAAGTCACTTCCACAGATGCGGGGCACCAGCTTGGAGACGGGGAGTCTTGCTTTCCACAGGTCCTAGATTTGGAGATCAGATCGACTTGTAATAGCCGATCCCTGAAAAAATGTCCCAATCCTAAGGATTGGAAGAGACCTTTTTTGTTATGACTTTGTTTTTTTTGCATTCTTATATGGTTAATATACAGATTGCAGGGTTCCTGCTTTTTATCCTGTGACTTATTGTATTTTGATATAGTGTACTTGAAAGCCAGAAATTCCTAGGCACTTGGCACCTCCGATCCCTTTCCAGATCTCCATTAAACCTGTAGCGTCCTTTTAGTGAGGGGAGTGCTAACCTTCACATTTGTAGTGCTAGATTCAGTCATGTCGCCCAAAACAAGTCAACATTCTTGTATTTTCACTAGAATGTGGCAGAATAACTTTCATGGCTTGCCGTCTAAAACTCCATGTATCAGAGCTGTGACCGTTAAAGCAATGAAACCTTTTACATTTACTTAATCAGGGGCACTCCAGATGTTTTGAAACTACATTTCCCATGAGACTCTGCCAACCTAATGAGTACCCAAGCATCATGGAAGATGTAGTTCTAAAAATATCTGGAGAGCCAAGATAGCTGACCAAAGTCCTATGTTTATCTTGGTCAATAATTCAAGTCCAAGTTTAGACTGCTTATAATGGCTGAGGGATGCAAATTTTTGCTATGTTCATCCTAAAGTCCATACTTCCAGCAACTGGACCCTCTGTGGAAGAAACTTGAGAGGTTCTACTGCCCTACTGTTTTTGGAACCAGAGGGTAACAAAAGAGGCATTGGCCACTTTGCCCTTAGATTTGTCAAGCCTTTATCATCTAGAGCAGTGTTTCCCAAACCTGTCCTCGGGACCCTCAACCAGGCCAGGTTTTAAGGATCACCTTGGGGAAATGCAGACTGAAAACTGGAATCGCTGAGCAGCAAATCAGATCACCTGTGCTGTGCTTCAGATATCTGAAAAAAGTGGCGTATCGGGTCCGGAGGACAGGTTTGGGAAACGCTGAGCTAGAGAAAACCTACAACACTGATGTAGAATAGACCTCCTTTGATTTCCATTTTTGTGGCCTGTCTGTGGTTTCTATAATTGTGAGCTCGAAGAAAAAACCCGTTGTACATCTAGTTGTGAAACTCTGCATGTTTTTTGACTCCATGCCAGTGATATGAATGGCATGCACATTTTGTGCATTGGAAAATCCGTAAGTTCACAGGGTTCTAAAGTTATGGAGCAGAAGTTGGCGATATGAGTTTTTAATATAGTACTAGCTGTTGTAAAGTGTTATGACAGAGGAAGTGTGATGTATGCCAGATGAGCTGCACGACCATACATGAAGAGTAAAGTTGATGGAACAAAGTATTCCAATTTCTCTGCCATAAGAGTTGGCAGGGAAAAGAACACTTTGCGACAGCTGTAGGTGTACGTAGGATGGAGATTAACATAGTATAGAAATGTTTGTGCTTCTATAAAAAGTGCCTAGTGTAAGGGGTGAACACGGGTATAGGTAGCCGCGGGCTCCTAGGACTTTCTCTGGCTCTTAAATGTATTGTATGCAAATATGCCTTTTTTATTTTATTTTATATTAAATGTATTCTGTATAGTTGTAATCTTTTGGCGAGTGAAGATTTACATATGTATGATGCATCTTTGATAGACTAAACTATTCAAGTGTGGAAATTGGGGGGGGGGGGCCCTGACGCCTTGACTCCGTCACAACACCGTGCGACAAGGCCTTGTTAATTTTGGCAAGCGGCAAGGTGAACCACTCGCACAGAAATAAAGAATGCACGTGTCCCTGTCTCTTTCCGTAATTTTGCTCCATATAGCAAGTTGACGTTCATTTGATGTAATAAAGTAGATGTATTTTCAGACTTCACTGGATAGAGTCTGATAATAGACCTGACAGCGAAGAGAAGAAACAAGGCTATTAAGTGTTCTGTCATACTGTATTATCACAAAGCTAGCATGGGGAACTATTAAGGCAGAATAGTTATGGAGCGCATCCGGCAAACGTGCTGTTCATTACGGCAAAGCTCTGTTTATTTTCTGGATGAATGACTTTTTGTAAAGGAAAAGAATGACTATACTAAAGTTCTCTAAAGAATTTTCCTGAAAACTAAAACCTAAACTAAGGTACCCTTTATTATCTGCTGCTGTGATGTTGACTTGGTGTCAGCAACTAATAAACCAGGTTCCAAGTCAAGGAACATTGTCAGTATCCTCGAGGAGGTGGTGGACAGACATGGCTCACGGCTTCATAAATTCAAGGGCCTGACCAACACAAACTCTTAGAATTAGATAGATATATCTATCTTGCAAAAATTAAACAGGAGGGGGACTAATCATGGAACAAATGCTGGATGGAGTAGAGGAGGTAACATCATTGCTCTATAAACGTGGAGGCCGAGGTTCGAATCCCAGCCAGAGCACCTCTCCAGTAAGTGTCCTTGGAAGACGCCTAACGGTACATACTTGACTACCACATAATATTGTCCGTGGAGAAGTCAAAATACCATTCAGCACATCCCTCCAGTACAATTGTGGAGAAGTCTTGACTTTACAAACGGGTTCATCCTAACCACCAGGTCGCTGCTCTACAATCATGGAAAGACTGCCTGATCCCACTCAGACGCCACAAGCGAGTGTCCTTTGGCAAGACCCCTGACTGTATGGATGCGCATACCTCCCAAAAAATACTTTGTACATCTCATAGATAGTAATTCCCTTGGGAACAGGGTCATCATCCATGTGTGGTATTCTAGCCCCTTGTACACTGATCTTGTAAAGCGCTGCGGAATTTGTGGTGCTATATAAATACAGGATAATATGCAATGGCGGAAAAATGCGTGACACGATAAAACATGCAGACATTTCAGGGCGGAATCGCAAAGAGAAATAATAAGGGGGAGCAACCGGTGGAAGGAAAAGAAAGAAAAAGGGGGGTGGGGGGAAGGGCTAGCTACAAGGGGAGGCAACAACCTTTAAGGACTGGCCAAAACCGATTACCCGACTCCTGGGACTGTCCTTGTAGGACATACAAATCCAATCGAGGCATTGTTGGAAAGGCCAGAGTCTGGCCTTTCTAATGGTTTCAAACCTGAGCACATAATGGGAAATATTTTTATATATTTTAATATACTGCATTTTGATTTAGGCTTTAATTAATAACTCCTGGCATAATTGTTTTAGTGTTATTGCTGTGGATTCTGTGATACTCATACACACCATACATTGCTGTGAGTTTTATTACTGTGGCGCTCTATGATACGCTCATACACACTGCACATAACTGTGATCTGTAATGTGTGAATAAACTGCAATGTGTTTAGGTCTTTGTTCTCTATGTGGTTAAGAATAATGATCTATTGTTAGTTGTATTTCAGGACATGTAGATTTGTCATGAGGGACAAGTAGGTTGGGCTTCCACTTTAGTCCATTGGACAAGTAGATTTTTTAAAAAAAAAAAAAAGTTCTTAAATTTCCACACCCGTGGGACAGCATGTGGGTGGTCGCGGTGTAACGGTCAGGATAAAGGTCCAAGGTATCCCATGTTGATTAACTCAGGGGTAGCAAACTGTCACTCAGTGCTACATATGCAACATTTGTTATTTATAGCTAATCCTTTGAGTTCTACACCCTGTTCCAATTTACGCCAATGATATTTTTCTCATTTACCTAAATAATTGATGTAAACAGTCAGCATAATTCTCATGTGATCAACTATTAAGAGTACAATTCAAATTTTATTGAACAAACCTCCTAATAACTTTTTTTTTTTCCAAAGTGAAAAACTTGCAATGCACTGTTCCAAATTATTACACACAGTAAGTTTCAAAACACTTTATAGCGTGTAAAGAACTGCAAATTGTCATTTGTTTTGCAGCATATTTACTGAAATTAAAAGCTATTTAAATCAAACTTTGAACAACATTTTAACTTTTTAAACATTTTAACATGGGACCCCTTATTTGATAGCAGCTTCACAAGTCTTGCATCCATTGAACTTGTGAGTTTTTGGACAGTTTCTGCTTGAATTTATTTGCAAGATGTCAGAATAGCATCCCAGAGCTGCTGTTTGGATGTAAACTGCCTCCCACCCTCATAGATCTTTTGCTTGAGGATGCTCCAACGGTTCTCAATAGGATTGAGGTCAGGGGAGGATGGAGGCCACACCATGACTTTCTCTCCTTTTATCCCCATTATAGCCATTGATGCAGAGGTATTCTTTGCAGCAAGAGATGGTGCATTGTCATGCATGAAGATGATTTTATTACGGAAAGCCTAGTTCTTCCTTCTGTACCAGGGAAGGAAATGGTCAGTCAGGAACCCCACATACTTTGCAGAGGTCATCTTTACACCTTCGGGGACCCTAAAGGGGTCGACCAGCTCTCTTCCCATGATTGTGGCCCAAAACATGACTCCTCCACTGCCTTGCTGGCGTCGCAGCCTTATTGGAACAGGGTGGCCGTCCACCAACCATCCACTACTCCATCCATCTGGACCATCCAGGGTTAAAGGTATTTTAGCTGCTCTCTTGATCCGATGCATGGATCTGGCAGAAATCTTCCTCAATGTGCCTTTATCTGCACGAACCAGTCGTCTGTGCTCTGAATCGGCCACAAATCTCTTAACTTAAGCGTGATCATCTCACTATTTTCGTGAAATATCTAATGTTTTCATACCTCGTCCAAAGCATTGAACTATTTCACTCTTTTCGGCAGCAGAGAGGTCCTTTTTCTTCCCCATATTGCTTCAAAATGGTGCTCTGCTTAATAATGTGGAACATCCTCCTTTAGTAGTTTTTCCTTTTTCTTGGGCTCACCTGGCAATCTAATTATAACAGGTGTCCGAGATTGTTTTCAGTTTATCAAAAGAGCCCTGAGACACAATGCCATCCATGAGTTAAACAAACAAAATATTTAATCTTCGTGACACTGAAATAGAATTTGCATAATAATTTCGAACAGGGTGTAAAAACCCATCTCTCAGACATGCTTTGTCTTGATGTTATAAAGAATTTGGTTGTATCTTTTTAATTTTTATGTTCTTTAACGACCCAGATGACATTCTGGATTTGTGACCTTTTTTTTTTATATTTTATTATACAGAAACCGGCAAAATGTAATTTTTAGAACACCCTTGTCAAAATATCTTGTTTTAAAATATTTTTAAATTTGGTCTCCGAGATGACCAAGTTTAAAGACTTCTTTTTTTTTTTATCTAAAATGTTCAGCTAACCTAAGCATTTGCAGCGACTCCTTTTTTTTAGATGTACTATTGGGATGAAATCTTTAATATTGCTACAACCCTTGTAGCAGATTACTGTTGTGATGAATCTAGCCCTGAAGCCTGGTTTGGTGGCCACATTTTAAGATCAGAGTTTGTGTGCGTGCATGGAAAGCTATTCAAACATATTTGTCTGTTTGGCCTTTGTCGTGGTTTAGTATGAGGTAGACACACACCTGACTCTCATTGAAGCTCCCTGGTTGGATGGTATTTTAGTCATGTGGTGTCTTGATAGTTGACGAAGTACTGACTTCAGGACGTTTTAGTTTCTTCCAGAACCTGTAGGCTTCTGTCAGATATTCCCCCCCCCCCCTCTATAGGCCAGACTGTAGATTGAGGATAGACTTCTCTTGACCTATGATAATTCTTAAAGCACATCTGTCATACCCAATTTAATCCCTTTTTTTTTATTTTATTTTTTTATAGACGTTTTGAGAAATTCCTTGTCATAATGTAGGTATCACTCACATGTGTTGGCTTGGTGCCGGTATGAGTGACTGAAGAACAGCCCTCTCTGCTCACTTCCCTCACCTGATTGCTGGCCCGATGCGGATAAGAGCTGTTTGAAGGACTTAAGTTCCTTTCAAAAGTCTGCATGACGGTGGCACCCAGTGCTGGAACTGGGCATGTACAAAGGCTCCCTTTTAAAACCTTCCAATTTAGGGAAGCCTACCACCTGACCCACTGACGCAGCCAGTCCATCACTCTCGCCTTGCAGTCCTCTCCTCCTTTTATAAAGCGCTGCCGAATATGCTGGCGCTTTATAAAGATTAATAATACAGCCTGTAACATCCAGGAATGAGATTCCTCATTGCTCTAAGTGTATGTGAGCGTAACTTAACCCTTTCCCGCTGCAGGATGTACTATGCTGTCCCTGCGGCAGGCTGGCCTTGAAGCCACGGTGTGTACTAGAACTCCGTTGACTTCTATGGGCCAACTTGGCCCTTCCTAGCACTTGACACGTGCCGTTGGCTGCTGCGGGATGGTCTGAACTCAGGCTGTCCCCCTGCAGCTAGTGCTGCGTGTCAGCTGTGCGGGCAGGCTGAAGGCGAGGCCTGTCACAGCACCTGACGGTGGGGTGTGCTAGTACATCCCACTAGGTGCTGCCCACCTGATGTTAAGGGGTTAATATTTAAAACTTTGCTTTTATTCATACAATCAAAACCATACAAACCGCCTATGTGCTCAAGTAATTCCCAATAAAACGCTACTAAAATAATCTATTTTACTAGAACTAGTTTGAGCTTTTACTTGTGTCTTACAGTATGTAATATTTAGGGCTGTACAGGCATCCGCGACGAGCCGGAGGTGAAATACGCATCGGATGCGCGCTTGGGAGTAATAGGGAGTTTAGATCTTATTAACGGGAGGTACCTATTGGCTACTTGTTATTGCTCATACAGCCCTAAATACACATTGATGAAGACTACACAAACGAATGTCTGTTATTCATATTGGGTTCCTCTCGCATACCTTCTGTGGGATTTAAGAATTTACAATGATTCCCCTGTATATGGTTTAGAGTACCCATTGGAATCTACATTTGTGATTGTTAATCCTATTGCATTGATCTAAAGATCAATGCCGTATCCATCCCCTGTTAAGATATTGCAGGTCTAGTGAACTTAACCAATACAGGTGCATTTTAAACTTCAAATTTATACAAACCTATTTTAGCCACTTCAGTCTATTCTACCTCTGGTATTCTGTGAAATCCGGATTCTTTCATTGTACATTCAAAGACTGCTGAATCCCTCTGGCACTCAGGAGCAGAAGTATTTTGTCAAGGTCTGTGACGTGGCTCTCCAACTGGTCAGGGATTGTGTTGCGCTGAATCCCTGACTTTTCAAATGAGGTCCATAATTTGGCCTTTTGAAATGGAATCGGCAGTTTTATTTTGTTTTCTAGCAGACACACTTATTATAGTTATATCCGTTTAGTGAACACATTACTTCTTGCCAGGTTTATTAAGACTCGGAGTGCACATGGCATTGAATCCCTGGAGGATGGTGCACAGCTCGCATATTGAATTGGCTTTAGTTAAACATGACCCAATCGTCTGGGTTATTATGTCTCTATTTTAAAAAGAAATGATCAGTCAAGGTACCAGCTCTTACGGTGTTAGTAAAATATATATGTAAATATCAAATTAAAGCAGAAAACAAAAACCTTTTAATGATGCTGGGTGGAGTAGAGGTATCATCACTGCTCTATAAACTGTCACGTACCTCCGGCGCCCAGTAGCCTCTTCCACGCTGCTTGCTTGCCGAATGCCGGATTAAGTGCATGCTGGTGCTGATCACGTGAGGGGCGGGGCACATTAGGAAAGCGCGCAATCCGGTATTTAAGCCTTTCACTTGGCCCCAACCAGCACGCTGTCAGGAGCACTGTGGAAGTGTGAGAACATAAGTGTTTCTTATTGTATCAAATTGATTTGTGTATGACCCCCTGACTTTGGGAATCGACCACTCTTGTGTTTTGAGCTCTGGTCCTGCAATTTATATTATTGATACAAATATCTGGCATATGATTGCTAAAAATCTGTTTATATATTTTATCCTTGTCTCTATTCACTGACCAGTATAAGGATCGGACGATTAAGGCAAGGATATGCAGGGATATATATTATTTCTCAATGTATCCTTCCTGGTAAAATCCTCTTTTTTTATAAATAAATTTCGCTATCCGTGACCTAAGCGTGGAGAGAGACTGCGGAGACACAGGTTCAATCCCGGCAAGAGCACCTCTCCAGTAAGTGTCCTTGGGCAAGACACCTAACGGTACATACTCGCCACCCAGGACTTGCTTTAAAATGAGAGATCTCAATGTATCCTTCTTGGTAAAATCTTTTTCTCAAAGTCGTCATACTGCAAATTCCATGAGATACAGTCCTCGAGTTACAACATACGCAACTTGCGACGACCTGCCATTACGACGATCATTACAACTATCATTGCATACAAAGTTGAAATGCAAGAGGGTGTCCGCCTCTTTATTGCATCTGGAGGACAGCATAATACCTCAGTACATAACATTTATGTTTTCAAAACCACCTTTAAAACACACTGTCACAGAACTGTAAAAAAAAAAAACAGGTACTCGACATATGCCCAGCTCAGAACTAATGGCAATATCGCTGTGACGTTAGAACGGAACCTTTTTGTATCTTGAGGATATTCGACATACATCCAACTCAAGTTACGATGATATTGTCAGAATGGAACACCATCATAACTCGTGGACTGTCTGTAGTATAATTGACCTCTCACTACTCCTATATGCTTGGTGCTTGAGTCTGGATAACCACAAACAGCTTTTTAAGATTTATTCAATCATTTACATTTGAGATATTTAAAAATCCTTGTATTGGTCCGATCTACAACATAAAATTTAAAATGCACAAAGTTGCCAAAATTATATATATATATATATATATATATTATTTTAACCTGTGCAAATTGTCACTTGACTTTTAACACCTGTATTCTGGCCAAGCTGCTTTCTCTGCAGCTCGAGTCGAATACTTTGTAGATGTTAAACGATGTTAGCAGTGACACCACTGCTAACAAGTCCAGAAGTCAATAGGCCTCCAGGGAGTCCGGCGCAATCTGGCACAAGCAAGGTCCAGCCAGAGTGGCAGAAAGCTATGTTGAGGAACACTGGGAGCTATTTGTTCTCAGTGACGAATCCCGTCACTCCACTGAGTATCTACAGTGAGTATTTGCGCTACTGCATAATCCTTTAAAACCAGGGTTCAGACATTTGAACTTGAATGTCAGATGTAGATGAAGAATGAGCTGGTTGGAATAGCTTATCCTACTGGTAGGTACACCTTAACGTCACTATAAAATATAGGAGTCATTCATGTACAATAAGCAGAGCTTGTGTCTTGGATGGAATAAGATGATAAAAGTTAAGCAGAGTGTTCGAGTCATTCTGTATGGTTCGAGCACTTTAACACTAACATTGGTATAGGTTTCTTTTTGGAGAAAATCTTTTATCGGACATTTGCCTGGTACATATTCGTCAAGCCCTACATTAGATACAGATGTCACTTTTGCAGAGCTTAAACCCTTGGCTGCGGATGTCGTGTGGGGGATGTCCCAGAGATTCAGAGCAACATGTGAAGGATGTCATCACATATGGGGGGGGGGAATCCCATGCTGGTCTGACTTCCTGAAAGTCAGGCTACGCCATGGGACCTTCCCCCGCCCACTGACATCATCGCACAGCACCGAAAAGGACCCCCAGACGAGCAGGAAAATCCCTAATGGGGTTTGATTAAAGGGTGTTTTTTTTTTGTTTTTTTTGACCATGTATCTCTGGAACCGTAGCCTGTAGAAAGTCAAGTGAGGTTTGAGGTCCAGAGTATGGCCTTTCCAATGATACCAAACATGTCCAGATTCTGAGTAAAAATCTATATTTTTTTTTTCCCCCATTTTCTAATGCAGCACTATTCGTGTTTTTTTTTTTTTTTTTTTTTTAGTGAACCATGATGCTGCAGTCACACGACCGCACAGTGCGTCTGTTGAAACTGATGCACTTTATAACAGATTGTGGTTACATTGTATCAGTTATGACTGACGTTGAGCAAAAAAAAGCTGTATGCAGGGGTTTCTCTACGTCCGTTGTAGCTTTTTCACGACGCTGTCATTTTGGCGTCTGTTACAACGTGCGTTGCCCATGTGTGAAAAAGTGTGCAAGTGCTTTGTGTTGTTCTCTATTGACTCCTTTTGCAAAGCTACAACGGGCGGAAAAATTGTGCAGTCAGACGGACGCGAAGTGTGCTCGTGACCGCAGCCTAACTCCCCATTTCATTTCACACGTTGGCAGCAATTATGAAGGCGATAGCACATTGTGTTTTAAGCAATATTTAATCAAAAACCTAAACCGCTGCACTGCAGCGAGGAATCGTTGGAACCATTTTTCTCATTTTATACAGCACAAAGTAAAGTGAGGTGCCATTAGAAAGGTCAGGGTCCGGCCTTTCCACCAATACCAAATATGACCACATAAAATGTAAACATAGAAAAATGAAGAAAAAATGAACGCAATTTATATTTTGTTCTGTTCTACAGCAGTGGCATTATGTGCTTTTACTTGGTCGCGCCGCATTGTTTGCTTTATAACTCGCCTTCTTATTTCCAATGACGGTAGGTGATGGCGCAGTGCAGTATTGAGTATTTGTCCAACTAAATTGCAAGCTGCCACACCGCTGAGAGGAGAATGGGGGGGTCCCCGTTGGAGCCGTTACAGCCTTCAAAGTCAAGTTAGTTAGAGGTCATTGGACAGGTCCGAGTCTGGCCTTTCCAATACCAAAGATGACCATGTAAAATTTAAAAGGGGGGGGAAAAGACCAGCAAAACCATTTTATATTTAGTTTTGTTTTTGTTCCAAAGCCATGGCATTGGCCATTTGTCACATCTAGAATGAGCAATATCCCTGCCATTTCTTACTTCACTTCCCAAGCTGGGAGAAGGTCCAGTGTTTTATGCGTAAAACACAATTCTCCAAAACCTGTGAAAATTCTTGGTTTTTTTACTGCTCAGGAAAAAAGCAGTAACTGGTTTCCATTTAATTTTTTTTGTCAGAATATATAGCAACAAAGGTTTGAATGATACACTTCGGAAAAATTATTTTTACACGCTCTAAATGACTGAAATGTGAGTGGAAATTTTTTTATTGTAACATTCTGACGCAACTTGACGTATACACCTAATGATATATTTTAAGTTTGCCGACTCTGGATAAAAAAATATGTGCACGCATATTTTTTATTTGATCTGGACCGATGAACTCTGCCGAAAGTCCTTCTCTGCCGCCTGGAGCCCGATGCTGTCGAAACCACGCTCCCGAACCGAATCTCCTCAGCCTGAAGACTATTGCAGCCAACACTGCTCCGTCGTACACGAGGTCCTTCTCGAACACACTTACCACCGGAACAGCTCAGTGGGATACTCTCCAGATCGCTGTGCACTCCAGCAATGTATGCTGCCGATTCTCAGATCCAGGAAGGTGTCTCTCATGCGACTGTCTCTGTTCACCGCTTCTCTCATTCTCCCCACGCTGCACACGAGTCCCTTCACTTCCTGGTGCCAGCGCGCTCGCTTCCTTCCGCTCTACCCAGGGGTTTAAGGGGGATGTAGTCCTTTAGTCTTTCCCATGCATTACGCTCTGGCTTCCTCCTAGAGGCAATATGGTTTCAGTTCCCAGAGCCAAGTTAAACACAGTGCTACACTCCTCTCCATACTTCTTTTTTCCATTGTTGGGCATTTCGGACATTTTGCTGCCAAGCGGGATTAAAGATTTGACCGATAAGGCACATTGCTAACTATATATCTAGAATATAACTGCATTTCAATTTTTCTATTGCCATTCATAGACTTGTATTTTTTTTATTTCAAAGCCAACAAAAAACGTTTGCTGGCTTTTACTGGAGAGTTGGCTCTTGGAACCATGCTCGCTTTCAGTGGCTTCCAAAACCTGAGGCTTATTCTGTAGTCTCTCAGTCAACTGAATATTGAATTGGGAGCGTGCCGGACAGGTCTTTGCAGGTCTGGCTGGAAGATTACAACGTTTATGATTACACAGGTATCCGACGAATGCAGATAAAAGGTTTTAATTTTTTTTTTTTTTTTTTAAATCTCTAACTTTCCCCATGCGACACAAACTAGGAACTTCTGTATTTGTGCAATATCTAACATACCACGTGATGCATAACACTGTCCAAAAACTAAAGGGAGATTAGAAGTCTTTCAAGCTCTCTGTCATATCTTATTCGGCTGCCATCTCTTATCTCCGTCTGAAGAACAATAGCCCCTGTATCCTTAACTGTTTATTTAAAATCGGCAAGCAATTAACGAGCCACAAAGCAAAGCTTTTGGTTAGGGATGCACCGATCCTAGTATCGGTGCTGATATTGCCGTTTTCACGAGTACTTGGTACTCGTGCAAATGGCCCGATTACACCCCCCCCCCGATACCGGAAGCCAGCACTGGGGTGGGGGGATGCATTAAAAGCATTTGGCCAGCGTTCCCCCTCTGGCTGGCCGCATTACTTGACCCAGTGGTGGGTCCGGTTGCAGGGCTGTGATACGATCACGCGGCTGCCAGGCAGTGGAGGCTGTGACGCTGCCTCCAGCCAAGATCTCCCACTGCTGGGTAAACTTTTTTTTTTTTCATTTCGGCAAAAATATGGTGAATTCACTATGTAGTGAGTGGTCACTGTATTTTGTCGAAATTGATGTCGCTGAATTAGTTTATCGGATGTCGGCAAAAAAAAAATTCACCGTTAACCCCCGAATTGGCATCAGTGAATGGCAAAAAAGGAAGACTCCTATATAAATGTTATGATTTGTGTTGGTGCATAGTGGTAGTGATCTATTTGGTAAAGATGCATTAGCACTGAGGGATATATGGTGTCTCTGATACCAGGGTCCAGTATGGAGTTACTTGCGTAGAAGGTTGGATTGTTTATCATCACCATGGTGACTTATAACATTATGGTTGCTATAGGTGACGTTGATCAACAGCAATTGGATGCCGACGGAGAGGGGTGGAGTTATGACCAGGGTCTGGACACTTGCGAATAGATGGGGTCTTTACCGATGATGACAGCGGCATGCTATTCGCCTGATTTGGAGGAATGTCTGGTTGCGGGGGCTCCCACATGCTGTGTAACGGAGTATACAATAGAGTAGGGGTCGCCAGCTGTGTATATTTGGGACGTCAGGTGACATATCCCGGGAATGGATCATCCCATTTAGATACTCCATAATGAGGGAATTGACTCGCCTGTATCCTGTTTATGTGGAGGGAGTACATTGGCGCCGATTGGGAGTCCCACCCACATGACAGCCTTCAGGAATTTATATACAGACATTTGTACTGGGTACATCACTCTTGAAAAAGCTTAGACATAGGTGAAACCTGTTGAGTGCTTAACCATTTTAACTGGTTGTGTGTTTTTGGTTTTGGCAATGGAATTTATGGATTGGTAATGGTTTGAGGTATTTTGTAGGGAGCCGAGGCTGCTGAGGTGTTTGAGAGATTACAGCTTGCTCATGTTGATTCATGATATTTACGTAGTTTGACTATAAGCATTCAAATTTATACCACTAGTCAGATATTTACTACTGCCTTCATACTAAGATTTCATGTACCGGTTAAGGTATGAGGGGATTGCAGTTGGTTTACTGTGGCAATTGAGATTGAGAGCCACGTTATCTGAAGTCTATATATTTGATGGAACGGATCCCGATATTGGTAATAGATATATCACATTTCATAGGCTGCTGTGGTGGGCCCCTCCTCCAGCCCACCTACGCAGCTGGTGTGGCACATCATTGGCTCCCGGGGGGGACAGCCTTAGTTCAGGCAGACTGACGGCAGCGAATGCAGTGCACCACACGACAACTGTGGGCGGACCTGATGCAGTCCATAGACGCCGCACGCCCCGTTATATTGAGTCCCATCCCCCCCGTGGAGACGGCATAGTACGTCCCTCAGCATAAAAGGTTTAAACAAATACAAGAATATGTATGCTATATAACTTTATTGAGCTAAATAAAGCAATTTAAGTAGTTCTCCAAATAGAGATTAACCTGTTTAGCTAAAATCTGTTCTGATAGGGTGGTTTTACTAATCTGACAGATTATTCTATTATATATGAAGTCTTCATCTGGTTCAAATGTTAACGATTGCAACGGTCAACAAGCCTAGGAGTCCGTTACACATAAAAATCATTTAACTTGCATCTTGCTGAAAGTGATTTAAATCCACTTGATTTTAAATCAAATCCACCCTGCTTTTAACATTAAAAAGACTTCTAAAACCAGTACATGTCTTAAATGTCTGGCCTGTAGGAAGTATATCCTAGTCTGCTCGATAGAGGTTCACGTTCCATTACACGCAGTGTGAGTGGGTGTTGTACATATTTGTACTTGCACTGTTGCCTGCTTATCAGCATTGTCATTGCTTACTATTACCAAAGAGGCGTTTTTGCATTTTAGTCTAGCAAGGAGTGTAATTGCTTATCCGTAAAAGCTAAATGTTTTTTTGTTGTTTTGACATAAAACTTTCCATAAACATCTTTCTTTCCCACAGCCATGAGCAAAACAAGTTTTAACCCCTTGGATGCGAAAGACGTGCGGGGAATGTCATGGAGATTACCCGCTATATGCAGAGGACGTTCCCCATACGTCATCTGCTAAGGGTGCTCTCCCTCCTTATACTTCTTCCTCTGGGGTCCCACGGCGGTCTGACTTCCTTGGAGTCAGACTCCGCTTTTATACCCCTCCCGACACACTGGCTTCATCGCGACTGGTGCAATGTCAGTTTCAAGCGTTCCACAGCAACGCCAGAAGAGCGCCTGAAAGGAGGAGAGGTCCTTTGGACCCCTCTCCTGAGCGGGAGCAGATATTTGTAAAAGAGTCAGTGCTGGAAAGGTCAGTGTGGCCTTTCCAGCTCTGCCGCTATCTGCTGCAGGATTGCAGACATCTCCCAGAGGTGGCTGACCTCTTGGATGTCAGCCAAACCTCTTTGGCCTATCCCCCTGTTGTCATCGCGCTTGGGGGTTAATTCTGCAACCCCATCGCACCAACTGCCAATGGGTTTCCTAATGGAAACACCATGGTGTAGATTGGGAGATACAGGGGTATCTGTATATTATTCTTTTGTTGGAGGTGCGTTGGCATTTTAACTATAAAGTCAAATCATGCTTCTCAAATGAGGAAAAGGACTGCAAATGTCCCCCCCCCCTACCTTCTTACCTTCTGTAGATTCTACTGCTGAAGTGTGCTGTGCTTATCGATGTTATTAGAGCAAATGGCAACATCTTTTTGTCTTTTACACCTTTTTGTGGCTTCCAAAATTTGGTGGGGCGGGGGCTGGCGAGGTCTGTTCTATAATCAAGTTATTCAAACTCTGCCATAAGAGCTTTGGTTGTAGTTGCTTCACATTTAAATCTTGCTGATTTTGAAAGGAAGATAAACTTTGTGGCATTAACCTTAAGTGGAGACCTGACACTTGCTGGAACTTTCAGTCTTTGCCAATTTCAGCTCAATGAGACCAAAGTGCAATTCGGATGTAACATCTGACTTTATAAGTTTGTATGAACTCCGTCTTTATTGAATTGGCAAGAGTTTGACAACAATACATCAAACATAGAAGCCAATTTGTATTCTTTTTGTGTAGCCACGCAAATTATTTTTTACTACATACCTCTAGAACAGTGCTTCCCAATCAGGTCATTGAATACTCCTAAACAGGCCAGGTTTGGCAGATATGCGTACAACACCGTTGATTCCTTTTTAAAACCAAGCACTTTGTATCGTATGAAGCTAAAATCGCATTTCACTACTGAACTATGGTTACCTCTTCAGAGGCAGAATATTTTTAGAGTTCAGGATCTATTGTTTTGTTTTTTTACCCAAAAAAAACAAAAAAAAACAAACCTGTTTCTAGGAGTGCCCCCCTGCTTTTCTATACAATTTTATTCATCGTAATGTTCTTTAATCACCTTCATGCTGTATTTATTTGTATTTTTTTTTTGGTTCTGCTGTAGTTTTACGTAAAGTTTCTGTTATTGGTTTCTCCCTCTGTTTTCCGTTTTGGTGGTTTTCATCTCACCTTGATCCCACACCCTGTACTGTATGACTCGCCTATACCAAATTAGCATCGGATTGTACATATTATTCCATTTAACACTTTTTTAAAGTTATAGGAGAAGGATTCATTTAAATGGGTCAATTTTTACAATAACTACATCCTGCAATGAAAAATGCTTATGCCGGAGTCAGATTTCTGTTTGTTTATTTCTGTTTTTTTTTAAAATGGCCTTATGACATAAGGAGCCAGAGAACGTGGCGGGCGTATGTTTAACTCAAATTCCAAAGACCTTGAAGTATGCATGAGCATTGCGCATAAAGTGTTAATCCTGTGGTTCTACCAGTTCAACCACAAAACTATTTTGTGCTTTGTATTTACAGTCTGGAGTGATCTCGATGGGCTTGGTTCCAAACCCTGCAGTTCGTAGCGTGGCATAATGAATGCCAGGCCCTTAGTAACCCATAGCTGGGGAAACCTACCGCACAAATTGAAGCTTAGATCTCCACACCACTGGTTTATAATTTCCTCCTAAGTGAACATACACTTTAGTTGGAAATTCGAGATCTTTAGTAGTCTCTCTGAGGTTCAGGTCAAAATATTTCTTTTTAGATGATACGTGTCCAAAAAACAGAATGTGGGTAGCTATCTTGTATGTATTGGAGAACAACAGTTGAGTTTGCTTTTGTTAGTGTTTTCTTCTTGCATGGATGGCCTACACAACAGATCAAGAATGCTGTAAAACCTGAAACCTACCACAGGATCGGGTTTTGACAAAGTGTCTTTTCTTGTAAAGTGAGTTTCGGTGATCACTTCGTTGATATTAACATTGCTCGTCAAGTCTATATGCATGTTCTTTACCATTAACATGGAGGACATCCTCTGCACAGAAGATCAGGTCCAATTGTTCTACCTTGGTCTGGGTTATTGGACTCCACAAACTTGTGATCACTGTGAACGTATATATTTGATTAACGTGACTGTATGAAAAAAAGATGGGGAAAACTAGTACAGCTTCACACCTTAATCCACAGCATATAAAATGGTAATCGCTTATACTAGGGTTATTGGTAAACCCACCTCTCGCTCGGCTTCTTTTTTCTGATTCTGCTATCAGGTATTGGTGAGTGGTTCCACACTGGAGAAATTAATTTGCTTCCCAGGCTGGGCTGACGTGACCACAAAACAAATAACTCTGAGTTCCCTCCAAAATGACAAGAAGTAATTTGCCACTACAGCTGAATACTCTGGAAAATGATAAAAAGCAATAAGTAGAAGCCGGTAAATAGACGGTTCCCGGTACGTCTTTGACAACCCAAAGCAGGTACTGTTTTAACATGGGTAGATGAAGGGACTTCAATTGTGGCCAAGCATCCCACTATGTGATCCAGTGTTGCTGCTTTTACAGGAGCAGCACTTTGATCCTTTCACCATGGTCCCTTTTTGTTAGAGACCTTGGTGACATATATTCTTCTAAGACGTAGGATTCTAGAACTAAAGCAGTTGTAAATGCACCTTCAGCTACAACTTTTGTCAATTCAAATGTCACAAAAGGAATCTATTGCTGCTGTTGTCTTGCCATGCAGTTTTAAGATTTGTGCCCTAGGGAACTGTCTACATGAACAGGCTTTTAATTTTGTCTCAACGCCACGGTCACACTAGCATGGAGGAAACGTCCTTGAGTACAGGCGTTCTCTCTGCTCAGACATTAGTGGGACCACGTCACGGTGAGCTCCGCCCTACAAAGTACAGGCCTCCTATGTAGGCTTGCACTTTGTAGGCCCGTTGAATGTCCGTCGTTGCATTTTGACGGGACGGTCTCAGCTCATCCGGTGTAGCGCGTGATATTATTATGCACATAACACAGTGTGGCCCTCCCTGTTGAGCTGTCGGAAACCTGCGACGGATGCAGGGAGGAGGGGTCACACTGTATGCTGACACCCACCATTTCAGATCTATCAATCCGAGTAGCATCCGGGCTAATGTGCTGCTGAGATTTTGTTCTGGTCACTTTTTATCAGGTCGGTTGTGTGGTTTTTCGTTTTGTACCAAATTTGCACACATGAAGTAGAAGTAAAGAGCTGTGACTCCCAACAAATGACCATGGCTTAATACAACATGTGTTTCATCCTTCCTTTGGAGTCCATGCTTACCCCTGTATGTGTCCGCAAACTGTCTTAATAGTCGGTAATTAGCTCTTCTGTCCCTGCAACCTTTGGATTGTATTGTCATGCTCTCCTGTACGACTCTAACGGTGCTTACAATCAACAGCCTTCCCTGCCCTGCTAGAATGTCCCTTCCTTTCCAGTTCATAAAAATAAAGAAACCAACCAAAACCATACAACCTGACCTTCTGTTGGAATGTGTATAATTTTAAGACCCCCCCCCCCCTCCAAGCAGCATGATACTTACAAAACCTGCACAACCTTTGTTCCCTTTCCATTACAGTATGACATGCATCATGGCTTGAAAAGTCCATGAGATTGGTCTTCTCCGAATTATTCAACACAAAGCATTTTATGGTTAGCTCCCAATGCCGAGTTAGATCAATTTTGTGGGTTTAGTTTTTATATTTGTCATGTTTTGTTTGCTATCTCCATGTTTTTCTCTAGGGCTCAGCATGCTTTTCCTTCTGACGGAGTTAGTCTGGCTACAGGGTGGAAATGATGCAAGGTGTTTCCTTCCCCCTACAGGAAGTCTGCATCCTGGATGGGAAAACTCAAACTGTGTCTGCTCCCCAATAATATCTGGGGGTAGTCATGGATTTATAAATGGGCATAGGCATGTGCCTACAGCTTCCTGCCACAAGGGGGCATCTTGCTCTGTAAAAAGTTAAAATAAAAAATAATGCTAAAATTACCATTTAAAATCCGTTAGACTCCTGTATCTCTGGAGCCCTACATGCTAGAGGGACAATAAGGTATCATTGGAAAGGGCAGAATATGGCCTTATGTGTAGAAGTGAAATAAAAATATTTTTCAAACACACTATTCACAATAATAAAGTGAACAAGGATGCTGCGGTCAGTGCGTCCATTGAAATGGATGCACTTTATATCAGTTATAACTGACTTTGAGGGGAATAAAAAGTTGTATGCATGGATTGTGGCACTGCTGTGAGGAGAGACCATGGGACTTTGGATCCCTGCAATCAGGGCCGGTGCTAGACTATTTTGCACCCTACGCAAGACCAGCTGCTTGCACCCCCCCCCCAAAAAAAGCTCACATGGGTATACTTGCGCCCAGTTCTCACATGGTGGATATTTTGCCCCCCAGCTCACATGGGTACATTTGCCCCAACTCACACATGAAGATATTGCCCCAGTTCACACATGGCAAGAAGATATTGCCCCAGCTCAAACATGGCATGAAGATATTGCCCCCAGGCTCACACCTGGATAGTTGCCCCCCCCCAGGCTCACACCTGGATAGTTGCCCCCCCCCAGGCTCACACCTGGATAGTTGCCCCCCCCAGGCTCACACCTGGATAGTTGCCCCCCCCCAGGCTCACACCTGGATAGTTGCCCCCCCCAGGCTCACACCTGGATAGTTGCCCCCCCCAGGCTCACACCTGGATAGTTGCCCCCCCCAGGCTCACACCTGGATAGTTGCCCCCCCCCAGGCTCACACCTGGATAGTTGCCCCCCCCAGGCTCACACCTGGATAGTTGCCCCCCCCCAGGCTCACACCTGGATAGTTGCCCCCCCCCAGGCTCACACCTGGATAGTTGCCCCCCCCAGGCTCACACCTGGATAGTTGCTCACACCTGGATAGTTGCCCCCCCAGGCTCACACCTGGATAGTTGCCCCCCCCCAGGCTCACACCTGGATAGTTCCCCCCCAGGCTCACACCTGGATAGTTGCCCCCCCCAGGCTCACACCTGGATAGTTGCCCCCCCCAGGCTCACACCTGGATAGTTGCCCCCCCCAGGCTCACACCTGGATAGTTGCCCCCCCCAGGCTCACACCTGGATAGTTGCCCCCCCAGGCTCACACCTGGATAGTTGCCCCCCCAGGCTCACACCTGGATAGTTGCCCCCCCAGGCTCACACCTGGATAGTTGCCCCCCCAGGCTCACACCTGGATAGTTGCCCCCCCCAGGCTCACACCTGGATAGTTGCTCACACCTGGATAGGCTCACACCTGGATAGTTGCCCCCCCAGGCTCACACCTGGATAGTTGCCCCCCCCAGGCTCACACCTGGATAGTTGCCCCCCCCCAGGCTCACACCTGGATAGTTGCCCCCCCCAGGCTCACACCTGGATAGTTGCCCCCCCCAGGCTCACACCTGGATAGTTGCTCACACCTGGATAGTTGCTCACACCTGGATAGTTGCCCCCCCCAGGCTCACACCTGGATAGTTGCCCCCCCCCAGGCTCACACCTGGATAGTTGCCCCCCCCCCAGGCTCACACCTGGATAGTTGCCCCCCCAGGCTCACACCTGGATAGTTGCCCCCCCCAGGCTCACACCTGGATAGTTGCCCCCCCCAGGCTCACCCCTGGATAGTTGCCCCCCCCAGGCTCACACCTGGATAGTTGCCCCCCCCAGGCTCACACCTGGATAGTTGCCCCCCCCCAGGCTCACACCTGGATAGTTGCCCCCCCCAGGCTCACACCTGGATAGTTGCCCCCCCAGGCTCACACCTGGATAGTTGCTCACACCTGGATAGTTGCTCACACCTGGATAGTTGCCCCCCCAGGCTCACACCTGGATAGTTGCCCCCCCCAGGCTCACACCTGGATAGTTGCCCCCCCCCAGGCTCACACCTGGATAGTTGCCCCCCCAGGCTCACACCTGGATAGTTGCCCCCCCAGGCTCACACCTGGATAGTTGCCCCCCCCAGGCTCACACCTGGATAGTTGCCCCCCCCAGGCTCACACCTGGATAGTTGCCCCCCCAGGCTCACACCTGGATAGTTGCCCCCCCAGGCTCACACCTGGATAGTTGCCCCCCCCAGGCTCACACCTGGATAGTTGCCCCCCCAGGCTCACACCTGGATAGTTGCCCCCCCAGGCTCACACCTGGATAGTTGCCCCCCCCAGGCTCACACCTGGATAGTTGCCCCCCCAGGCTCACACCTGGATAGTTGCCCCCCCAGGCTCACACCTGGATAGTTGCCCCCCCCAGGCTCACATCTGGATAGTTGCCCCCCCCAGGCTCACACCTGGATAGTTGCCCCCCCCAGGCTCACACCTGGATAGTTGCCCCCCCCAGGCTCACACCTGGATAGTTGCCCCCCCCAGGCTCACACCTGGATAGTTGCCCCCCCCAGGCTCACACCTGGATAGTTGCCCCCCCCAGGCTCACACCTGGAAAGTTGCCCCCCCCAGGCTCACACCTGGATAGTTGCCCCCCCCAGGCTCACACCTGGATAGTTGCCCCCCCCCAGGCTCACACCTGGATAGTTGCCCCCCCCAGGCTCACACCTGGATAGTTGCCCCCCCCCAGGCTCACACCTGGATAGTTGCCCCCCCAGGCTCACACCTGGATAGTTGCTCACACCTGGATAGTTGCCCCCCCAGGCTCACACCTGGATAGTTGCCCCCCCAGGCTCACACCTGGATAGTTGCCCCCCCAGGCTCACACCTGGATAGTTGCCCCCCCAGGCTCACACCTGGATAGTTGCCCCCCCAGGCTCACACCTGGATAGTTGCCCCCCCCAGGCTCACACCTGGATAGTTGCCCCCCCCAGGCTCACACCTGGATAGTTGCCCCCCCCAGGCTCACACCTGGATAGTTGCCCCCCCAGGCTCACACCTGGATAGTTGCCCCCCCCAGGCTCACACCTGGATAGTTGCCCCCCCCAGGCTCACACCTGGATAGTTGCCCCCCCCAGGCTCACACCTGGATAGTTGCCCCCCCAGGCTCACACCTGGATAGTTGCCCCCCCCAGGCTCACACCTGGATAGTTGCCCCCCCCAGGCTCACACCTGGATAGTTGCCCCCCCAGGCTCACACCTGGATAGTTGCCCCCCCAGGCTCACACCTGGATAGTTGCCCCCCCAGGCTCACACCTGGATAGTTGCCCCCCCCCAGGCTCACACCTGGATAGTTGCCCCCCCCAGGCTCACACCTGGATAGTTGCCCCCCCAGGCTCACACCTGGATAGTTGCTCACACCTGGATAGTTGCCCCCCCCAGGCTCACACCTGGATAGTTGCCCCCCCGGCTCACACCTGGATAGTTGCCCCCCCAGGCTCACACCTGGATAGTTGCCCCCCCAGGCTCACACCTGGATAGTTGCCCCCCCAGGCTCACACCTGGATAGTTGCCCCCCCCAGGCTCACACCTGGATAGTTGCCCCCCCCAGGCTCACACCTGGATAGTTGCCCCCCCCAGGCTCACACCTGGATAGTTGCCCCCCCCAGGCTCACACCTGGATAGTTGCCCCCCCCAGGCTCACACCTGGATAGTTGCCCCCCCCAGGCTCACACCTGGATAGTTGCCCCCCCCAGGCTCACACCTGGATAGTTGCCCCCCCAGGCTCACACCTGGATAGTTGCCCCCCCCAGGCTCACACCTGGATAGTTGCCCCCCCCAGGCTCACACCTGGATAGTTGCCCCCCCCAGGCTCACACCTGGATAGTTGCCCCCCCCAGGCTCACACCTGGATAGTTGCCCCCCAGGCTCACACCTGGATAGTTGCCCCCCCCAGGCTCACACCTGGATAGTTGCCCCCCCAGGCTCACACCTGGATAGTTGCCCCCCCCAGGCTCACACCTGGATAGTTGCCCCCCCCAGGCTCACACCTGGATAGTTGCCCCCCCAGGCTCACACCTGGATAGTTGCTCACACCTGGATAGTTGCCCCCCCCAGGCTCACACCTGGATAGTTGCCCCCCCAGGCTCACACCTGGATAGTTGCCCCCCCCAGGCTCACATCTGGATAGTTGCCCCCCCAGGCTCACACCTGGATAGTTGCCCCCCCCAGGCTCACACCTGGATAGTTGCCCCCCCCCAGGCTCACACCTGGAAAGTTGCCCCCCCCAGGCTCACACCTGGATAGTTGCCCCCCCCAGGCTCACACCTGGATAGTTGCCCCCCCCAGGCTCACACCTGGATAGTTGCCCCCCCAGGCTCACACCTGGATAGTTGCCCCCCCAGGCTCACACCTGGATAGTTGCCCCCCCAGGCTCACACCTGGATAGTTGCTCACACCTGGATAGTTGCCCCCCCCAGGCTCACACCTGGATAGTTGCCCCCCAGGCTCACACCTGGATAGTTGCCCCCCCCAGGCTCACACCTGGATAGTTGCCCCCCAGGCTCACACCTGGATAGTTGCCCCCCCAGGCTCACACCTGGATAGTTGCCCCCCCAGGCTCACACCTGGATAGTTGCCCCCCCCAGGCTCACACCTGGATAGTTGCCCCCCCCCAGGCTCACACCTGGATAGTTGCCCCCCCCAGGCTCACACCTGGATAGTTGCCCCCCCCAGGCTCACACCTGGATAGTTGCCCCCCCCAGGCTCACACCTGGATAGTTGCCCCCCCAGGCTCACACCTGGATAGTTGCCCCCCCCAGGCTCACACCTGGATAGTTGCCCCCCCCAGGCTCACACCTGGATAGTTGCCCCCCCCAGGCTCACACCTGGATAGTTGCCCCCCCAGGCTCACACCTGGATAGTTGCCCCCCCCCAGGCTCACACCTGGATAGTTGCCCCCCCCCAGGCTCACACCTGGATAGTTGCCCCCCCCAGGCTCACACCTGGATAGTTGCTCACACCTGGATAGTTGCCCCCCCCAGGCTCACACCTGGATAGTTGCCCCCCCGGCTCACACCTGGATAGTTGCCCCCCCAGGCTCACACCTGGATAGTTGCCCCCCCAGGCTCACACCTGGATAGTTGCCCCCCCAGGCTCACACCTGGATAGTTGCCCCCCCAGGCTCACACCTGGATAGTTGCCCCCCCCAGGCTCACACCTGGATAGTTGCCCCCCCAGGCTCACACCTGGATAGTTGCCCCCCCCAGGCTCACACCTGGATAGTTGCCCCCCCCAGGCTCACACCTGGATAGTTGCCCCCCCCAGGCTCACACTGGATAGTTGCCCCCCCAGGCTCACACCTGGATAGTTGCCCCCCCAGGCTCACACCTGGATAGTTGCCCCCCCCAGGCTCACACCTGGATAGTTGCCCCCCCCAGGCTCACACCTGGATAGTTGCCCCCCCCAGGCTCACACCTGGATAGTTGCCCCCCCAGGCTCACACCTGGATAGTTGCCCCCCCCAGGCTCACACCTGGATAGTTGCCCCCCCCAGGCTCACACCTGGATAGTTGCCCCCCCAGGCTCACACCTGGATAGTTGCCCCCCCCAGGCTCACACCTGGATAGTTGCCCCCCCAGGCTCACACCTGGATAGTTGCCCCCCCCCAGGCTCACACCTGGATAGTTGCCCCCCCCAGGCTCACACCTGGATAGTTGCCCCCCCCAGGCTCACACCTGGATAGTTGCCCCCCCCAGGCTCACACCTGGATAGTTGCCCCCCCCAGGCTCACACCTGGATAGTTGCCCCCCCCCAGGCTCACACCTGGATAGTTGCCCCCCCCAGGCTCACACCTGGATAGTTGCCCCCCCCAGGCTCACACCTGGATAGTTGCCCCCCCCAGGCTCACACCTGGATAGTTGCCCCCCCCCAGGCTCACACCTGGATAGTTGCCCCCCCCAGGCTCACACCTGGATAGTTGCCCCCCCCCAGGCTCACACCTGGATAGTTGCCCCCCCCCCCCTCACACCTGGATAGTTGCCCCCCCCCCCAGGCTCACACCTGGATAGTTGCCCCCCCCCAGGCTCACACCTGGATAGTTGCCCCCCCCCCCGGCTCACACCTGGATAGTTGCCTCCAGCGCTGTCTCCGTCTTCCTGTAGCCAGTCTCAATGCGTGCTGGCGTCAAGGAGATGGAGGTGTGGACTTGGTCCAGGAAGCTGGAAGCACCAAGTCCACGCCTCCGTCTCCTTGACGATGGCGGCGATGCGGGATGTTTTGGGGCCGGCTGCGGCCGCCCCGCTGGGATTTTTTTTTTTTACTTTTACAATTGCTCGGGCCGGCTGCGCTCTAGGCTCCCGCCTAGTTGGCCTAGCGGCAGCGCCAGCCGTGCCTGCAATGGTGCATAATTTTCCATAGCTAGTGTTAGAAATTAGGGTTGAGCTTGGTAAGCTTCGTTTTAGGGTTAACCCAAGCCCTAACATTCTGCTCCATATTTGCTTCATTTAAAGGCAACATATTCTGCCCCTTCTTTTGATAGCACAGAGCGAAACTGTCTTTCAGTTTTTAAAACTACCCCCACGCCTCCAAAAAAGTTGGCACTTTTTTGGGGAGTCCCACGTGATCGCGGCTGGGGCACTTCCAAGGAGTGCATGCGTGAAGACTTTACCGGCGTCGCTCAGGAAGGTAAGTATGAAAACGTGGAGAGCTCCAGGTGCCTGTCTGAATGCCGATAGGGCGGCTGTCCGAACACACACACACACTCACTCACACTCTCTATTGGAAAGCCTCACATGACCTAAATTAAAGGTTTCAGTGCATCCCTAGTTACATTGATGGTAATGTGGTGCCTATTGCAGTATTGGTTCTCTCCGTGTCTTGTCATCCATATTCCAGGAATATACATCGTTACACAGGCGTCCATCAGGTTCATCCTTTCACACATCAACTACTGCTGTTGATCCAAAAGAAGGCAAAAAACATAGTCTGAAGCGCTCACCAATATGCAACACACTGGGGAAAATTTCCTTCTTGACCCCAGAATGGCATCAGATTTCTCCTTGGATCAAGAAGCTGTATCTCATATTAAATATTATAACCCTTTAATATTCTGTGTCTGCAGGAAGTCATCCAGTCGTTTTTTATAAGTCTGTACAGTCTCTGACCCAACCACCTCAACAAGCCGAGAATTCCACATCTTTGGTCTCACAGTAAAATAACCCTTCCTATGCTTTAGGTTGAACTTCTTTCGTCCAGTCAAAATGGGTGTTCTGTGTATAGTTCTATTAATGAATAGGTTTCCAGACAATGGTTTTTAATGGCCCCGTATATATTTATATAAAGTTATCAGATCCCCTATAAGGTGCCGTTTCTCTAAATTAACCCTTTCGCTGCTGAGGCTTTTCCCGCCCCTGTGCTGAGGTCATTTTTTACCTGTTTTGCGCATCATGTTTAAACGTGTTTTTAAGGCTTATTTTAGTATATGACCCAGACATATTATATATCGTTCTTTCCGTCAGACTCGGTAGATTCATAATATGTCATTATTATATGTATACGTTATGTCATGTCTGTATATTATAACAAAAAATGCAATAAAATATGAATTTTTAATAATTTACAATGTGTAAAGTGTTTTTTTCCACATTTTAACATGCGAGCAATTGCGGTTATATTTTGTATGGGGTGCGCTTGTTAAAAAATTAGAGATGGGGTCTCGTTACATTTTTTTTTGGGGAAAATTACACTATTTTTAACAAACGCACCGCATACAAAAATCGTTAGTGCAGCATCATTGTTCACATTATAATTGAAATGGGAACAATATTGCTACACTAACAAACCAAAAAAAATAAAAAAATGTGTTTATTTTTTTTTTTTTTAATTTTATTTTTTTTTATTTTTAATATTTTTTTTTTTTTTACAAATTTTTTAACTTTCATGTTTGGTATCGTTGGAACGGCCATGCTCTGGCCGATCCAACGATATCAAAATTTAACCCCTAGCTGCCACGGATCGGGAGATAGGGAGTTCATTGGAACTCCCTATCTCCACACTTGGTGGCAGTTAGGGGTTAACGCTAGGACTGGCGTCATCGTGCTGCGCACGATGACGCCAGTCCTCTGGGGGAGTTCCCGGAAGCTTGGCCGACATCAAAGATGTCGGCCAGCTCCCGGGAAGGATCGCGAATCGGCGCTTTTCAGCGCCGATTTGCGATCCAGCTCCCCAGGGGTTAATGCCAGGCATCATTTGGAAGGGCAGGCTGTGCCCTTCCAAATGATGCCTGGGTTAAGCCCCTGTGCGCCGCCGATCGGGAGGGAGAGAGGTCCGAAGGACCTCCCCCCCTCCCTTTCAGGCGCCTCCTCCGCACATGCGGGGGGGGCGCCTGAATTAGGTGTCATCGCGCCCCCGCGATGACACCTAATAATGGCGGCTGGTGGTCCGGATGCCGGGCTGACATCCAGGATGTCAGCCCGCACCGGAGGGGCCAGCGATCGGCCGGAACCCGGCCGAACGCTGACCCCAAGCTGAGGACGCGCTCAGCGCGTCCTCAGCACACCAGCGGTAATGCTGAGGACGCGCTGAGCGCGTCCTTAGCATTGAAGTGGTTAAACAGGTTTAAACTTGTTAGTCTTTCCTCAACACTCCCCTTATTAGTTTAGCCGCCCGTCTCTGCACTTTTTCTAGCGACATAATATTCTTTAAGACAGGTGCCCAAAATTGCACGGCATAGTCAAGGTGTGGTCTTAACCTAATTTTGCCTCCTGTATAAATCAATGCAGTGGCGGAAGTACCAGGGTCGCAGCGGTCGCAGTTGCGACCGGGCCCTGGCATTCCGCCACTGGAGGGAGGCCCGGCACCGCCCGCCAGATTCCGGCAATCAGCGCCGGAATCTGGGAGCCGCGCGCTGGCCGTCCCTCTCCCTGCGAGCAGCCACTGACATGCAGCTTGGCCGCTCACGTGGGATAGGAACCACCTGACCAGCGCACGAGATCCTCTCGTGAGACCTCTGCGCTGATCAGGTGGTTTCTGGCGAGCGGCCAAGACGCATGTTTCCAGCGGCCGCTCGCCAAGGAGAAGAACGCCGGCGGAGCCTGTCCTGGGGCCAAGCAGAGGTAAGAGCTGGGGGCCCTTATACCCATGAGCTGGGGGGGCCCTTATACCCATGAGCTGGGGGGGCCCTTGTACCCATGAGCTGGGGGGGCCCTTGTACCCATGAGCTGGGGGGGCCCTTGTACCCATGAGCTGGGGGGGCCCTTGTACCCATGAGCTGGGGGGGCCCTTGTACCCATGAGCTGGGGGGGCCCTTGTACCCATGAGCTGGGGGGGCCCTTGTACCCATGAGCTGGGGGGCCCTTGTACCCATGAGCTGGGGGGGCCCTTGTACCCATGAGCTGGGGGGCCCTTGTACCCAATGAGCTGGGGGGGCCCTTGTACCCATGAGCTGGGGGGCCCTTGTACCCATGAGCTGGGGGGCCCTTGTACCCATGAGCGAGCTGGGGGGGCCCTTGTACCCATGAGCGAGCTGGGGGGCCCTTGTACCCATGAGCGAGCTGGGGGGGCCCTTGTACCCATGAGCGAGCTGGGGGGGCCCTTGTACCCATGAGCGAGCTGGGGGGGCCCTTGTACCCATGAGCGAGCTGGGGGGCCCTTGTACCCATGAGCGAGCTGGGGGGCCCTTGTACCCATGAGCGAGCTGGGGGGGCCCTTGTACCCATGAGCGAGCTGGGGGGCCCTTGTACCCATGAGCGAGCTGGGGGGCCCTTTACCCATGAGCGAGCTGGGGGGCCCTTGTACCCATGAGCGAGCTGGGGGGCCCTTGTACCCATGAGCGAGCTGGGGGGGCCCTTGTACCCATGAGCGAGCTGGGGGGGCCCTTGTACCCATGAGCGAGCTGGGGGGGCCCTTGTACCCATGAGCGAGCTGGGGGGGCCCTTGTACCCATGAAAATATATAGATATATAGATATATATCTATATATCTATATCTCTCGGGGGGGATATACATGTGAGCTGGGGGCATTTTTATATGGTCTGTTCTTATTGGAAAGCGTCACATGACATTGAAGAAAAGTATCGGTACTCGTTCTTAAAAAAGTGGTATCGGTGCATCCCTAGGCAATACTATCTTTTTGTTTTATTTTGCAGTGAAAAATAAGTAAAAATACATAGATTTTTTTTGGGGGGGGGGGGGGGGAGCGGAGCCCTTCGTGGATTCTTGCACCGGGGCCCTCAGGTTTCTAGTTACGCCACTGAATCAATGGTTTCATATGTTTGAAGCTTAAGAGTAAGCTTTGACACGAGGCTTTGGTTTCATAAATTTTAGCAGGCTGTTTGTGCAGTAGAGATATGTATCAAATCTAACCCTTTAATTCAGAATTGTTACAGGTACTTGTAAAGTGCTAACCATTTCTCTAGCGCGGTGTTTTATTGTTCAGCATTTTTGCGCACTCACCTGTGTGCTCCCTGGTGCAATAGTTTAAAGGGCAGTACCACCAAAAAATGTTCATATGTTATACGTTGCTAATATCTTGCATGTGCTTTTTCTCTTGTATGTTTAGAAAATATTTTACTGTCTCACTGAGTGCATCCATTTTTTGTGATCTTTTGTTGTAACCTGCCCCCCTGTGTGGCAATGACCATAGAATGGAGTGAATGGGGCTTAAGAGTTGATTGCAGCATCCCCTCAGTGCTTGATTTTTGAGTTGGTTCTTGGTCTCTGCTAATAGTAATTTATAGCTGCTGTGCGACCTTCTTTCTACATCCGTGCACAGCTAGTCCTACATGTCCTGCATGTTTTGACATGTCATTTAATTGGAAATGTGTTTTTTGTCCCTGTTCGTGACTTGTCATTGAGAATATTTAATGCAAGCTGGGTGGAGTAGAGGTAATGTCACTGCTCTGCGTGGAGGGAGCCTGTGGAGTCATGGGTTCAATCCCAGTGAGCACCTCTCCAGTAAGTGTCCTTGGGCAAGACACCTAACGGTACATACTCGCCACCCAGGACATACTTGAAAACAAGAGAAATCTCAATGTATCCTTCCTGGTTAAAATCCTTTCTCAAAAAAAACTCTCTTGCGTTGCTCTAGATGTCCACCACATAGAGTATGTTCAATATCGGGGCACCTGCATATGTTTTCGAAGGTATCTTATCTTGTTAGTGAATCAATAATAATCTCAATGTATCCTTCCTGGTAAAAGCCTTTCTCAAAAAAAAAAAAAGGTGGAGGTCAGTGAGCGCTCTGAGTAGATTGATTTTTCTGGGTGGAGGATCGCGATGGAAAAACTAGTATCCAGGTCAATGACCAAACAGCCTAAAAAATACTGATAATCTGAATTAAATTTGCGTATGATCATGTCACTCCTGCACTTTAGCTTGACTTATACATGCAGCCAGTACATGCATTAGCATTTTATCCAATTCCTATACCTAATCTAAAAAATGATGCTACTTGTATATTTGTTATTCTGTCTCACCCATTGTACAGTGCTATGGAACTTGTTAGCGCTTTATAAATACCGGTAATGGAATTTGTCTTTTTGCTAACTGTTTCCGCTGTATTTTTAATCTTGATTTTTCTTTTCAGATTATCAACACTTTAAACTCGCCATATACTTCATGTGTTTTTTTTTTTATTTTTTACTACAGCTTCAAAGTTGTAATTTCCTGTTCAAACGTGACCCGGCTTTTTCAGTAAATTATTGAAGGACTACTGCTATAACAACATCATCTAAATTGGTTCATCACATTGAAAGGAGCATGTCCCTGTCTTCCTGTTTCCCTCTCTGTCTGGATCAGCTGGAAAAGCTGTGTGAAACGGAGGGGTTTCCCCCACCTACACTGACATCAGGCAGGAGGGTGTTTGAATTGCCCTCCTGTCTGTTTCTGCCTTGGTTACTAGTGACATCAGAAAGTATTCCATATGCAGATGTCTGGCCCCGCAGTGTTTGTCAGCATTCACTGAAGCAAGCACTTGCAAAGGAAAGTTTCTCCCCATTGACTTGATTAGGTGTGGGAGTGTACATGGGAAGAGTAGGGGATTGACTTTAGTTAACCCTTTCACTGCTGAGGACGTGTGGGGAACGTCCTCATTGACTCCTAAGGAAAGCTAGGGGTGGAGATGGGAGATATTGGGGTTCAAACAAACCCCTGACTGTTTTCAGCTCGCAGGGTCATGTTTAGCATCATTTAGAAAGGCCAGAGCATGGCCTTTCCACTGATACCAAACATGACCATGTTTAAAGTAATGAGAAAAAAATAACAATAATAAAAAAAAAAAAAACATTTTTTTCAAGACGTGAAATGGCTCAGCAGTGAAGGGGTTAAACTCCCTACCCATGAACATAAGCACAGACATGAAGCATGTTTCCTGAACAAATCATCTCATTGGTCTTTAGTGAGCAGCGCATGCGCCGTTCGCACACCAGAATATCAAGGGACTTTCGTTCTAGGGAAGTTCTAGACTGACAGCTGGGGCAGTCCCTAAAAGAAAAGGGGGGGGAGGGGAGGGGAGGGGAGGGAAGGACGGAGAAAATTAAGAATTTATTTTCTCTTTAAATTTATGCAAGCGTTTTTTTTGTGGTTTTTTTTTTTTTGTGTTAAGTGGCCAGATGCAATCTGAAGCGTCTGGCTAATATATAATGCAACAAAAGTGAGGGGAGGGGGATTTTCACTGGCGTTTTCCTTTTAACTGCCCATTGTAATCATTTCAATGCCAGCCATTGAATACGGAGATGTAGTGTATGCAGCCGCCCCGCAAACACACCTCCAGAAACTTACTGCATTGTATAACTCACTCTGTCGCTTTGTCCTACAATGTAACTACATGACACACCATTGTGACATGTTTAAAGAACTAAACTGGCCATCACTGGACTCTAGACGCACCCTTCACCTTTCCAACCTGGTGTTTAAGAGCTTTTCTGGGAAGCTACCACCCTACCTGAATATGCTGCTTCCCCCGGCAGTTCCCTCATCCTATAACCTCCGATCCAGGACCAGCACCTTACTTGCAATACCACAATACAAAAAGAAAGTGGCTCGATCCTCAGACACCGTCAAATCTTCCCCCAGTCTTAAGTCCCTTAAGGCTAGGGTCAGACGAACGCATTTTTCGCGTCGACCGTGGAAAAGTGCGGTCGAACGAACGGACATATTTTTCACGGAATACGCGGCAGCGGTCATACGATGCGCCTTTTCGTCCGTGATTTGTACGATCATCAATAAAACACTTTTGTGTCTGGACGTTATGTTGGCCGGACATTAGCAGCGTCTGATGTCTCCCAATCACACACACACGCCGCTATGCGGCCGCAGCGCACTCTGTACGTCAGTAGTAGCGGTTTGACGTTCTGGAAAAAATGCGTTCGTTTGCCACTTGCGTTGCGCGGACGAACTTTCGTGCGGCCGTACTTCGTGTGTTCCCCGGCATTGGACGTCATTTGCTGCTAGCACGGCCGTGATTTTGTGCGGCTAAACGCACGTTAAAGCTGCGTTCGTCTGACCCTAGCCTATTAACATACCTCAATACAGAATGCACCTGTAAACATGTAACATATTTATTTTTCTGTTAAAGTCATTATGTAGGAAATAATCATCTGTATATTTGGTCTTGTGTTAATATCTTGCATTTTACTATTTTGTATTTCTGTAACCACTCAATGTTCTCGAACCCAGGACATACTTGAAAACGAGAGAAATCTCAATGTATCCTTCCTGGTAAAATCCTTTTATAAATAAATTAAATAAAAAAATAAATAATTTGCGGCAACACGGAAAACACATTTTAACATTTTCACTACCAAAAGCATGTTCTGCCAACTTTACTGCCGTTTTTTTATGTCAGCAGAATACAGGGAGATCGCTGGGTTACACTTTTTTGTTCAGAGGGAAAATGCAGATGGTTATTACTGAAAATCCCTGTACAGTACAGATACCAGGTGTTACTGTAATTTCCAGATACAGGCATTATGCAACATACAGATATTTTTCTATTGGTATTTTTGTGAGCTTCTAATAATCTCCATTTTAATATGTATCTCTTTTTATGCAACCTTCAGACACTTTAAAAAATCAAATCTAAAAATATAGAGGAAATGTAGCTTAACAAAAAACAAACCACAGAATCCACAGCACACAGAAAACCACAGCAGAACATTTTATCTCCTATAAATAAAATTGGCCCCTAATGTGGACCCCACTCACTGGATAGATATGGAATAATTTGTATTCTGTATTTGATAGAATATTTTTTTTTTCTCTCGATGGCGATTTATGTATGCTTTAGATTTATTCCTGTCAGTTTTTGGCGCAATGGGAGGAGCGCTAAGAGGAGTAGCAGATATGTATCCAGTGTGCGGTCATGCTTGCCATGTTATTTGTGGTTACACTTTCAAAAATCTACAAGATAACCAGTGGTAATGTAAATAGTTCTTGCAATTGAAACCGCATATAGAACTCATCAAATGCATTTCGTCATGTAGACCTTCTAGAGATTAAGTATCATTCAGTGTTCCTGAAATATATAATACAGAATAGGAATCCCTGCCCTACAACACTGTGACATCCTGTTGAGCTATGCATCTGCATGTATTTTCACTGTAATCTGGAGCAGCGCAGGATTCCCAGTATTTCAGCAGCAATTTAGTCTAAAAATGACATTTGAACGTAGACTAGTTCTCGTTTACATGCTCATGAAATGTGTCTAAGTTAGACCGCTGAAGTCTTTGTCACCTGGAGGCAAATCTGCTGTTGTCGAAAATAGAAACTTGTTTTTCTCTCATCAGATGTGAGTGAATAAAGAGCTGCAAACCTCTGGTGGAGAGGAAATTGTTTTCTTTATGAGATTTGACTCCTTTTTAAATATTTCATTATCCTATCATGAGCTTAGATGGCTGTGTACAAATTCTGTAACTAACCGCAGAGCATTTTATATGAATCTGTTAACTCCTATTGCGCTTCTCGTCCTGCTGCTGCGTGGTGAGTACAAGCAAAAATCACAACAGCATTTTACAGGGAAATAAAGTGTGTGTGATTTTCCCCCCCCCCCCCGTGAAGAATTTCTTTAAGTCTTATTCTTTATAGCTATGGAGTAATGTCATTGTTCATAGTCTGTTTCAAGAAAAAAGGTGGTTGTTTGCGTTATCTCTGCGGCTCCATACTAAACAAAACCGATTTTAGTATTTATACAAATTATCATAGAAAGCGGTAATGCAGCTGCCCAGGTAGGGAATAGTATGCGAAACCATGGTGGGGATGTCAGTGGGTAGGGGGTGACCTGGAGGCTTGGCTGACATCCACAGTGTCAGCCCCCTCCAGGTTTGAATCGCAATTTGGCGCAAATTTGACTCTCCCCTTTCCAGCGGTGCAACTTGCAGCGCTCTATCTTCAATGGTTGAGGGGATAGAGGGCTCCGAAGGAGCCCCCCTCCATTGATTTCAATGGGGGTGCCTGCTGATGACGTCACCACGCAGTGTGGTGATGTCATCGAGCTCGCCGACCCATCTAGATCACAGGGGCAGGCTTCCTCCCTGCCAGTCAGAAAAGATAGGGGTGGTTCCTATCGGCGCAATGAATATTAGTCATACAGTGATATTGCTTCATGGACTGGCATATACCGAGCTCCAGATATCTGCGTATACCGTATGAAATAAAGTGCTTCTTAGTGCAACTGTGACTTCTCACAATATAAAGTGCTCTCGTGATATCATATGCATGTGGTGACACAAAGTGCAAATGCAGCCTAAAAGTGCAATCTAGTGCAAATTTCGTCTAAGTCACTAAAATTGGCGTAACCAAAGATCGAATCCGAATGACCAATATAAATGAATTATGCCAAATGGCAGAGTCCAATATGTACTTAAGTCCTAGTGTCCTTAATTTCAACTTCTGGAGTTCCTAAGTGGAAGGGTTGTGCATCCAATGTGCTCAAAATTTAGTCAATGTTACCCTTTCCACATGAATTGCAGGTTACTCCTCACTATGACAGTTCTTCCTGTGGTCACGGTGGGCTCGAGCGAAATGGGAAACAGAGAAGAGAGAAAAATAGTGCAATATTGTCTTTACACACTAGACCGCGTAAATGTTGATAATATTGCACTTACAAATTCCAGAGCCTCAAATGTCCAGGCTCTGGATTGGAACGCCTTGGGCCAAATATAGAGTGGCCGCTACCCTTCTTCACATCAGCCTTGTTACCTCAGACGGGGAGACAGAAGAGAGACAGCGCTCTCATAGCACAGCATTAGCTGGTAAATTTAAATCAAAAGAATCCGTATACACTCACCAACTAAGGAGCCTTATCAATCCAGGCTCAACTTTTGGGCGTATGGTACTTCTCAATGGTGAGCACCTTGACCTCTTTGTCTGCTTACTCCATGCATGAGAGGTGATCGCCTGTTCATCTGCGGTCTGCTGTTCTGCTGCTTCCTCAATGTCTGGAAAAAGGTTGTCTGCTCATCTGCAGCATGGATGTGTACTTGGGAAGGGGTTAATTATAAAATAAGGCATTCATGTGGATGATAAAAATGTTTATTGGCGATTAGTACAATGCAGTTAACAATAAATAAAATGGGAGAATCCCTGCCAGATCTGCGAGGATCCAGCGAGGGAGGTAAGTATCGGACGGGAGGAAGATTAAGAGCCGCTGACGTACTATGTACGTCAGCAGGTCTAAGGGAGACCTGTGGGCAGGTCGTACATAGTACGTCAGCTGTCCTTAAGGGGTTAAAGTATTTTAGCAGGAAGATTTCTCTTGATTTCAAGTATGTACCATTACGTGTCTTGCCCACGGACACTTACTGGAGAGGTGCTCTTGCCAGTTTTGTAGATTTTGTTGTATTCCCAGCCAGGTAATTTCTTTCTTTTTTTTCGGACGATGCGAAAAAATGCGTTCGTTTGACCCTAGCCTAAACGTCTTCACTTTCTTGAATCTAACTTGATAGTGGATCCTATAGGCTTATCGTTGTAGTGTCTTCATAACACGGCATACTGACAATACACTAACATATATGCTAAAGACGACTACTACATGGCCTGAAATTCAGTATTCTCAAAATAAATTAATCTGGAGGCTGGCAAATGCCTTTCTGTGCCAGTGTTGTAGGATTTGCTCAAATTACCCACATAGACTATCGGTGAGTAGGACTTGGAGTACATGTTTACTATAGAGTGATTTTCTTATCCCAATGTGCGCCCGTACTGATTTGCCTCCCAGCATCTGTCGTAGTGTTGTAACGCTTTTGGGGTTGGCCACATGCTGTAGCGCGTGCACGAATTGCGCACACTACAGCGGCCGTGCTGAAAGCCTTCCCGTCGAAGTGCTACGATGAGCTTTCGAGGCTGCAAAGCGAGATCCTCCATAGGAGGATTGAACCTTCCAGTGCTGCGCGCACGAACTGCGCTCAGCGAGGTGGCCAGACGGGGCATCAGAGTGGAAGGAATGTCCACTCACGTACATTCCTTACGCTCTCAAACGCTCGTCTGACCCCGGCCTTAAAGACCTTCCATATTTTTATCATCTGAGTGAGCGTTAACGTCAGTCCTGGTGACCCTAGTGTGGGCGCTCCATATTACAATCCGAACGTTAACTGTTTAAAAAAACCTGTTAGCGATTGGTATCTTGCACTTTTCAACGCGAGGTTACTGTACTTTGTTAAAAGTGTTAAAGTCAGTATTACAATATTCTAATGCTAATTAGCCTCCGGCAGTGGGTTAGCACCAGGTCCAGGCTGTGGTTAACGGATTCCGCTGCTGTAGAATCTGTCAGCACAAGCCAGAAATCCCCCCCCCCCCAAGAAAAATGATCAGATACACACCTTCTATCCCACAACAAGGACCGTGGCTCCAACCACCTCCTCTGTCTGCCGGGAGCAGGGAGAGACGGGGGGGGGGAATCCCCCAGTCTCTCTCTGCAGATGACTACGCCGACCTGCAGGATCTCGTGAGGCGAGATCCGGCAGGTCATTTGACCGGCAGCATCTTCCTCAATGGCATCCTGTGGATGCTTGCGACGGCACTTAGTGCTGTCGCGCGCGTCCCGGGACTTAGTGCCGCATTATGATGCAGGCAGCTTTTCTAGCACCTGCATTGTAATATCCGGCTAAAACACAGGTGCAAATTTTTCTCCCTAGCGTCCCCGTTTTAACATGAAGGATGGATTGTGGCCTCTTGTGTTTATACCAAAACGCTATGTACAGTTGTGTTCAAAATTATTCAACCCCCACTGAAATTGAGTGTTTTGGCCAGTTTGACATTGATTTTGATCATTCAGTCATCTTGCTTACAATTAAATCAGAGAGGCACGTGTAGGTCAGACAAATATAACATAACATTTTATAATGAAATAACACAAATGTCTTTTCTGTGCTCACATCATTATCAGTTTTATTCAACCCCCAAGTGACATTCAATCTTAGTACTTAGTACAACATCCTTTTACAGTTATAACAGCTTTTAAACGTGAAGCATAGCTTGACACAAGTGTCTTGCAGCGATCTACGGGTATCTTCGCCCATTCGTCATGGGCAAAAGCCTCCAGTTCAGTCACATTCTTAGGCTTGCGCACTGCAACTGCTTTCTTTAAGTCCCACCAGAGGTTCTCAATCGGATTTAAGTCAGGTGACTGCGATGGCCACTCCAAAATGATCCAGCCTTTAATCTGCAACCATGCTCTAGTGGACTTGGAGGTATGCTTGGGATCATTGTCCTGTTGAAAGGTCCAATGTCTCCCAAGCCTCAGGTTTGTGACGGACTGCATCACATTGTCATCCAATATCTCCTGGTACTGAAGAGAATTCATGGTACCTTGCACACGCTGAAGCTTCCCTGTACCTGCAGAAGCAAAACAGCCCCAAAGCATGATTGACCCCCCCCCCCCGCCATGCTTCACAGTAGGCAAGGTGTTCTTTTCTTCATAGGCCTTGTTCTTCCTCCTCCAAACATAGCGTTGATCCATGGGCCCAAACAGTTCTAATTTTGTTTCATCAGTCCACAGAACACTATCCCAAAACTTCTGTGGTTTGTCCACATGACTTTTGGCATACTGCAGTCGACTCTTCTTATTCTTTGGATACAGCAAGGGGTGCGCCTGGGAGTTCTGGCATGGAGGCCTTCATTACGCAGTGTGCGCCATATTGTCTGAGCTGAAACTTCAGTACCCACATCTGACAAATCTTTTCTCAGTTCCTCAGCAGTCACACGGGGACTTTTCTCCACTCTACGCTTCAGGTAGCGCACAGCAGTCGAAGTCAGCATCTTCTTTCTGCCACGACCAGGTAGCGTTTCAACAGTGCCCTTTGCCTTGAATTTGCGAATGATGCTTCCTATGGTCTCTCTTGGTATGTTTAACATCTTTGCAATCTTCTTATAGCCATTGCCCTTCCTGTGAAGAGTAATCACCTCTTCGCTTGTCTTCCTCTACCATTCCCTTGACTTCACCATGTTTGTAACCACACCAGTAAATGTCTAGAAGGAGCTGAGTATCACAGTCATTTTAAAGCTGCCTAATTGGTACTTATTATGCTTTATTGCTGCTCCGTGACATCCACAGGTGTTTTCAATACCTGATTGAAAACACTTGAATGAACCTCTGTTCTTCAGAGTGGTAGTCTTTAAGGGGTTGAATAATTGTGTCAATGAAGAATTCACAAAAGAAACATTTACTACTGTATTACAAAACCAATTGATGTCATTTTAGTTGCATATGGTTCTTCATGAAGTCCTTGTAGGATTTCATTCTGAATACAATTACAAATGTACACTAAATTCCCTAAAACCCTTTACAACATTGGGGGTTGAATAATTTTGAACACAACTGTATCTTGTATGTAAAGAGCTTAATAGAAACCCTTTTTTTGTGGTAATTATCATAAAATCATTGACTATTAGAAGCTTGAATAATACAAAGAAGGCACCCAATGTCAAACTGAAAGTGGATATAGAATATAAAGCGGTGTTTTTCTTTTAAGCTCCACATACATGGTAGTTCCATACTTACTGCAAGACGTGCATCTATTCTCAATGTAGGAAGTCGCGTAAGAATAAAAGACTTTAAAGTGGATTTAAAACACCAGCATTAACACAGGTATAAAATACATCAAATCTAAGGCTAGGGTCAGACTAACGCATTTTTCACGTTGTCCGTGAAAATGTGCGTTCGAAGAATGGACGTATTTTTTCACGGAATACGCAATAGCGGTCATACGATGCGCAGTTTCATCCGTGATTTTGTACGGATCATCAATAAAACACTTCTTGCATCTGGACGTTATGTTGGCTGGACATTAGCAGCGTCTGACGTCTCCAATTCACGCACACACGCCGCTAGCGGACGCAGCGCACTCTGTACGTCAGTACTAGTGGTTTAACGTGCTCGAAAAAATGCGTTCATTTTCCACTTGCGTTGCGCAGCCGGACTTTTGTGCGACCGTACTTCGTATATTGGCCGTCATTGCCCGGCATCTGCTGCTAGCACGGCCGTGATTAAGTGCGCCAGAACGCGCGTTCGCACTGCCTCAGTCTGACCCTAGCCTAAATCTCAAGGTTGAGTCCTGTGCAGAAATGTATCAGACGTGCTTCATATAACCTCTGTATAAGTTAAAGATGTCTGTAGCATATAACGTAAATAACTCATACCAAAGAAACGGGATATTCCCACCTGGGGTTTTCAAGATCCTTGCATCTCAAGGGGGACGACGACCAACAAAAGTGCAATATTGTCAGATATAGGGTATTAAAATTTCAGGAAATTTTGAGCTATCTGTTGTCTTCATGTCCTGGTGAAAGCTCCTTGGCGGAGCTGAAACGTCGACGGTCACTTTATGTCTACAGTAATTTTTTTATTAAAGACCCAAAAATGCCTTTTTATATCTTTCAATTTAAGCATTGTGCACTTTAAATTGTGGCAGTGCAGGAGTTTTGGACGATTATATATGTATATGTTTCTGTTGTAGTACATTTAATAAATGGTTTTAAAAGCCAGTTAAATGTGACTATACCAGCACCCAGCAAAATAATCTATGTACAGCCTGTATCCCAATATAGACTCTTGGACATGGGTACATGTGTGTTGATATCATTTTTCTGTCTACACTCAAGCAGAACTTTACAAACCAATGAAGACAAAGTCTAGAACAGAGGTAATATCACTGCTCTGCGTGGAGAGAGCCTGTGGAGACATGGGTTCGATCCCAGCAAGCAACCTCTCCAATAAGTGTCCTTGGGCAAGACACCTAACGGTACATACTCGCCACCCAGGACATACTTGAAAACGAGAGAAATCTCCATGTATCCTTCCTGGTAAAATCCTTTAACCCTTTCAATGCGGAGGACGCGCTCAGCGCGTCCTCCGCATTACCGCTGCTGTGCGGAGGACGCGCTGAGCGCGTCCTCCCATTGGGGTCAGCGTTCGGCCGGGTTCCGGCCGATCGCTGACCCCCCCCGGTGCGGGCTTACATCCTCGATGTCAACCGCGCATCCGGGACCGCAGCCGCCAGAATTAGGTGTCATCGCGGCAGCGCGATGACACCTAATTCAGGCGCCCCCCCCGCATGTGCGGAGGAGGCGCCTGAAAGGGAGGGGGGGAGGTCCTTCGGACCTCTCTCCCTCCCGATCGGCGGCTCTGCGGGGGTTAACCCAGGCATCATTTGGAAGGGCACAGCCTGCCCTTCCAAATGGTGCCTGGCATTAACCCCTGGGGAGCTGGATCGCGAATCGGCGCTGAAAAGCGCCGGTTCGCGATCCTTTCCCGGAGCTGGCCGACATCTTGGATGTCGGCCAAGCCTCCGGGAACTCCCCCTGAGGACTGGCGTCATTGTGCGTAGCACGATGACGCCAGTCCTAGAGTTAACCCCTAACTGCCACCAACGGTGGAGATGGGGAGTTCCAATGAACTCCCTATCTCCCGATCCGTGGCAGTTAGGGGTTAATGTTTGGTATGGTTGGATCGGCCAGAGCATGGCCATTCCAACAATACCAAACTTGAATGTGAAAAAAGTTTTTAAAAAAAAAATAAAAATAAAAATTAAAAATAAAAATATATTTTAAAAAAAATATATAAAAAAAAAATATTTTTTTTTTTCTTTTTTTTGGTTTGTTAGTGTAGCAATATTGTTCCCATTGCAATTATAATGTGAACAATGATGCTGCACTAACGATTTTTGTATGCGGTGCGTTTGTTAAAAATCGCGTTATTTTCCCCCAAAAAAAATGTAACGAGACCCCATCTCTAATTTTTTTAACAAGCGCACCCCATACAAAATATAACCGTAATTGCTCGCATGTTAAAATGTGAAAAAAAAAAACACTTTACAAGTTGTAAATTATTAAATACATATTTTATTGCATTTTTTGTTATAATATACAGACATGACATAACGTATACATATAATAATGACATATTATGAATCTACTGAGTCTGACGGAAAGAACGATATATAATATGTCTGGGTCATATACTAAAATAAGCCTTAAAAACACGTTTAAACATGATGAGCAAAACCGGTAAAAATGACCTCAGCACAGAGGCGGGAAAAGCCTCAGCAGCGAAAGGGTTAAAAAAAAAATAAAAAATTCCTAACTTTTTATTAGAATGCTGAAAGAACATATTGATGGGAGTCATTACGGTAGTCCCCGAGGTACTGTACATACTACACACCTTCAGCATTTATTCCATTTTTTTTCTCGCATCTCAACCATGAAAATTTATAGGATTTTTTTTGTATTTTGCAAGTTTTACGTTTTTGGAAAGCTTAGGCCGGGTGCACACTAGACGTAAAAGTATGCGCTCTAACGTGCGTTACCGGCGTGCGTTACTGCCTACAGTTAACGCCGATAGAGCACAACACACGCTACCGCGCGCTGCGCGACGTGCGTATAGAGAAACACCTAGCTTGTACGCTAGGATCAACGCGACGTTCGCGCGTCAAATTCTTCGCGCATGCGCACAACACACAATTAATGTCTGCGAATACGCATACGCCAACAGAGTGAACAGAACTGCATCTATCCCGTCCATCTTGCAAAAAACACCTCACCACAACCCTTTTTTTTTTTTTTTTTTTTTTTTCAACATATAATTGTCTACAACTTTATTGAAATCTATGCCAGCCCAGCTTTTTTTTTCACAAAATTCACGTTTTTAAGACGTGCGTCAAAATTAACGCATCGTCTGATGTCTACCATCTCCTCCGTCAATTTTAACGCACTGATCCGTCATTGTTAACGCGCGTTAGTCCGTTAAAAAAAACGTCTAGTGTGCAGCCGGCCTTAATGACACTCATTTCTCATCCATAAGCGTGTGTTTTGACACGTGCCTGCCATCCTATGTTTTGTTTGTGAATACACTTGACAGAAAATTTGTTCTTGCAGAGTTTTGCACGCAACTCTTGTCGCTTGTCAGACAGAAGTTTCCTTTTATTATTGCCATGGAAACCAATTCTATGCAGCTTATCTATGGAAATGATGCAAAAGTCTTTGCTTGTTACCCTGATTACAATTACTTTTCATCACCTCCTACATTCTTTGCTGCATAATTACAATTCTAGAAGAAACACCCCTTCAATTGTGTGTTCTACCTGGGGAAAACGGTTTTAAAGGAAAAACCAATTACTAAATCCTTAAACTACAGACAGTCTTTGACACTTTCTTCTAAGCCCTGGACTTTTCTGGCTTTCCAGCGTACCTGGGTATTTTTGGACTGACAACAAGCAAGGCTGTCATTGGGGAGGGGGGGGGGTAGTAGAGATGGTGATGCAGTACCGAACCCGGCAGCTCCAGGGTGCCCAGGTTAAGTTATTTCCCTGGTGATCCAGTGGGAGAGCGGAGATCTCAGCACCGGCATCTGATGCAGACCTAGGTTTGCCACCTCTTCTTAATGCCAAAACTGAGCGCTGCGTTGCAAAATATTTTAGTTGCTCACAGATATACGCGGTCACACAGACGAAGACATACGGGAGAGAGAGAGACATCTGCCTGTGGATCAGGATCTGCTGCTGGAATGGAGGGGGCGGGGTCAGCACGGAGGGGTGACACCTGCAGACACTGCTGCTGCATTCTTTCCCCTCTCTGCCAGGCCAGGTAGGAGATTGGGGGGGCTGGCCCACATCTCTTGATCCAGAGCCCACCACAGCAGCAGGACTTCTCCCGGAGGTTGGTGACCCCTTCGATGATATCTCTGTAACGCAGCCAGCTGGAGGGGAATGTGGGCTGAGTGCTTTTAATGCGTATGGCCAGTTGCCCCTAGTACTCGTGAAAATGGTGGTATTGGTACCGATACTAGTATAAAGTGTATCCCTAGATTTAACCTCTAGCTGCCCTATGGTGGAGATGATCTCCCGATCTTTGGCAGCTGGTGGGACTTGATTGATGCTATTGGAAAGACCTAGAGCATGGCCTTGCCAGAGATAACAAACATGACCAGGTTAAGTGTAGAAGAAAAATATTGTGTATTTATTTATAATGCATCTCTATTTGTCACTTTTTAATTATAATGTGAACAATGATACTGCCCTTAAGGATTTTATTTCAGTTTTGGCTAAAATCGTGTATTGTCTCAGAAAAATATGGTAACGGGTTCCCATTTCTTTTCTATTTCTTTTCTAAACAAGAATACCCCATAGACTATATAAGCCACAACAGCTTGGATGATAAAATGTGCATAAAAAAATAATAATTTTACACGCTGTAGAGATTTGAAATCTGAATGGTAATTATTATTATTTTTTTGTTATTGCTGTCTGGCACGACATGACATATACAGAGTCATAATACATCATTATTAGGTAGTCTGCTGAAAAAAGGATATATAATTTATGTGGGTCCTACAATAAAACGTGACTTCAAATAGTGTTTTAAACAAGATGAGCTCAAAACGGTAAAAATGAGCTCAGCAGCACACAGAGGTGAAGGGGCTAATACATGTCTATCACAATGCTTGGACTCCAATCTATCCTTTACTCACATTCCGTCTCTAACCAAATCTTGCTACTTCCACCTAAAAAAACATTGCACGCATCCATCCCTTTTATATAGACTCTACTAAAATGCTTGTCCATACTCTTCTCTCGCCTCGACTATTGTAACCTGCTTCTCTCTGGCCTTAAGAGATTCCAGATTATCCCTCTTCAGTCTATTATGAATGTTTGTGTAAGACTCATGTACCTCACCTCTCACCCCTCTGTCAATCTCTAAACTGGCTCCCTGTTTCCTTCTAGAATCCATTTCAAAATACTGGTTCTCCCAAAGCTCTCCACACCCGTGCCCCTGCCTACATCTCCTCCTTTACCTGGTACATCCCGTCCCGACCACTTAGCATCAGCTCATTGGCAAAGCAATCAGTTCCTTGTACCCGCACCCCTAACTCTCGCCTTCAGGACTTCTTCCAAGCTGCCCCCTTTCTATGGAACTCCCTCGTAACATTAGACACTCCCTGTCTCTCCAGTCCTTCAAGAAGTCTCTGAAAACACATTACTTTAGAGAAGCCTATCGGTTCACTCCATGATTCCCCCCCCCCCCCGTCATGGAACTGACATAACGTTCCCGCTTCCACCACCATGACGGTTTAGTTCTATGGAGGAATTTCCAAAAGAAACAGACTTTATGCACATTTATATTGTGTGGTGGTTAATGTACTGTAAACTGCTTGCTTTATGTAAATGTGAACTTGAAGATGTGTTTTGAAGTTGCAGGCTTGAGGTTCTTTTCAATGCCCTCTTTTGTGTGGAATGTTTGAGTAATGTGTGATTATGCAAGAAGGATTTTCTTTGTCTGTTTGCATGTTTTGAGGAGTCCTGAATCTACCCTTGTCTAGCAAACACTGCCCTAATCTGATTTATTGGGACAATGGATTATGTAAATGAGGTGTGTGATAACTGACCTAATGTAATCAGAGATCCAGTAAATCAATGTTCATGGTTTGGTTTATGTAAATGATCCCTGTTGGACCTGTGCATAAATATGGTTTTCTCAGTAAAGCAGATAGCTCTTGGTTGATACATGCAGCTTGTCTGGTGTGTCATGCCCCTGCACTATTCCACTACACTCACCATCAGAAGGCACCGAGCGGCCATCTGAAAGACTGACCTAACATCGAGGCTACAGGTCAGGAGATTGATCGAAAGCCTGCAGATCCCTAGAAGCTGCTCTAACTTCGGCCCAGCACTTGCACAGATCCCTGCCAGCCAACCCAGGTCTCCCAGCAGGCAGAAGCAAGCGGGTCAAGCTTATTGAGGCTCGGAGGACCGCGTTCCCAGTAGCCGGGCTGACAGCAACAAGGGGGTGTCTGGAGAGCCCAGACAGGCGGAAGAGAGCGGGTTTCTGTCACACACACACACACCCCCCCCCCCCGTCCTTTTCTGCTCCTCTTCCCATTCGGCCCTCCTGCAACCCACCACTCCAGCGACGCTATTCACACTCACCTACTGGGTCACCCCTTTCCTCTTAGATTGTAAACTCTTGAGCAGGTTCCTCCCTCCTTCTGTTCTGCGTGTGTAACCTGTATGTATATTTATTATCCTGTCACTCCCATTGTACAGCGCCAAGGAATTTATTGGCGCCTTATAAATACTTGTACCGCTGATGTAAAGAAGACCTACCACTTGGGTGACTGGACTATGCATTTTGAGATGAGGATCTTTATTCCATATTGAACAGGTTATAGAAAGTCAAAGTATTTGGTAGGCATAAAAGAGTACCCTTTTGTAAGCACCCTCCTTGTGAATCCTAAAAATTATAGTGTGTGTGTGTGTCCTACTGAGGGTAATAAGGCAGTGCTTTGCTCCCGCCTGGAGGTAGATCAAAGAAAGTGTAGGGTTCCCTCTGTTTGGCGCTGCACGTATAGCGTGAAATTCTGTATCTTGTATGTGAAGTGGCAATAAGGTTCCGTTGGGATGAGACCAAAGTGCTTGGTGCTCAAATTCTAGAATATGATAGCAGACATAAACCTAAAAATGCTTGTCATATATTCTATAATTTGAACACTAAGCGCTTTGTTCTCACCCCAACGGAACCGTATTGCCACTTCATGCAAGATACAGTATTTCATGCTATTACGTGCAGTGCCAAACCAAGGGAACCCTACACCATATCTACGAGTAGAACGTCAAAGTTGCTAGTTGCACATTGAGTTGTATCTTATTAGTCCGAGAGACTTGCGTTGAGGATTGCTTATAAACCACCCTTGGGTGTGCCGAACACAGGGTTGATAAAGTACAAATTTAAAATGTTTGCGAATTTTTAGATCCTTTGATCTTGGTATGTGTTTTTTGGGTATACTCCCTCTGTAATAAGACTAGAGCAGGGAGGCATGACTTGTTACAAACCTTCTGTTGTACAAGAGATTACACGTGTTCTGGGGAAACCTGTAAATTTGTTGTGATTAGAGTAGAATTGTGTTGTGCGAGAATACCAGCAATTTTGGCTCAACATGGCCTCAGATAGCAGTCATTAAGGCTAATGTCAGATGAACGCACTCTGCGTGCGTGCATAACGGACAGACGTACTGACAAAGATGCAGTAGACCCCACACGGTCTGTTTTTGTTTTTTCTTTTTGACAGATGTAGACAAAAAGAACTATGGGAAATTTAATATGAAAAATGATTAAAAATTTGAAAAGCCATTTTGTGCGTCCAGGTGCTGGACGTCGCAAATGCGCTACGTCTGACATCTCATCACTCACACAGAACGCTACGCAGACATGGCGCACTCTGCGCTTCCATCTAGTGGTTTTACGTTCTTCCATAACTTGCGTCCATTTGCCACGTGCGTGCGCAGTTCGGTGCGCACGTACTTTGTGTGTGGGTCTCTATTGATCATGATTCTAAGCTACGACAGACGTAAAACTGTGCGGTGACACGGACATGATCACTGCGTTCGTCTGACATTAGCCTAAAGGGACGCTTTGTTCACCCGACAACTTACTTTAGAATTGAGCTGGGTACCCCCCCCCCCCACCTCCTTGGTATCGCTGATGGCTGTGAATGCCTTCCAAAGTGGTGCATAATCAGGCTTTCTGAACAGTTTTAAAGGATTCTTAAAGCAAAATGAGGATATTGTTAAGCCCTCTCTTCTGGTTTTAGCTTGGTGTCTGTGAACTTTGAAGAACAGTGTAACAATTTGTCCTCAAATTAAACCTCAAAATTGGAATGAGGAAGACAGATTATTATTAAAAAAAAAAAATGTGTCTGGCAGACCGATAAATGTGTTGCAGGAGTCTGGCGCCTGTTTGACACGTTTGGAAGCGGTGACTAGTTAATGAGCCTTGCAATTGATTTGATTTTCTAGCTTTCGTGAAGCCTAATTGTTGGGTCAATATATGGAGTTAGTTTTGAATTTTTTTATTTTTATTTTTTTATACAGGTATTGTCAGATTGGTTTCAGTCCAGATAACCAGGCACAGTGACTGAACTTGTCTATACACATTAGCATTAGGATAGACGGTGAGGGAACTTTCCTGTGAACACCTTCTGTGGCTTGATACCATAGAAGGCTGGCCGTCCACTGGATTTATATTTGTGCGACTAGCCGTCCATGTTCATCCGATTTAATCCCACCACACGGATTCAATCCTCAGCTACTGCTTCCGACTTCCATTGGATGACTTTGTGTGACTTCATCAGGCTAGCGATCCTTCCCATTTTCAATTGGATTTGTTGGAAGAAGTCGAATAACCTGGTACAGCATACATGAAAAAAAGATCGATTAGTTAAGCCGCATTTCGGCAGTGAAATTGTCCCATAGAGAAGTAATGGTTCTATTCACAGAACACCAAAGTGTCATTGAAATGCCCTGATTTTCAGTGATTCTGTTTGACAGGGTTAACCCCTTCACTGTGGATGACGTGTGGGGAACATCCTAGGAGGCTCCCACTGTATGTGGAGGACATTCCCCAGGTGTCATCCGCTTACCGGGAGCTTGCTGGAATACCCACCTCTCCTCCGGTGTCCCGCGGCGTTCTGACTTCCCTGAAGTCAGATGCTGCTTTTATGGCCCCTCCCGACGTGATGACCACCGCAATGTCATTTCCAGGCACACACCAGCGGATCGCCTGAAGGGAGGGTGGTCTTTTCGGGTCCCTCTCCCTCCCCATCAGGAGGTGGTAGACAGTAAAGACAGGCAACGCTTGAAAGGGCAGTGTCTTTACACTGCCTCCCCCGTATTGCAGGGAAAACTCTCCTCAAACCCTCTGAAACCGCTGCAAAAACCCCACCAAACTCGTCGGAAAAACCCAACAAACCGCCGTTCACCGCGCAGAGCAGCTGCTGGAAAAACCCGACAAACAGATGAACGTGGTTAAAAAAAAAAAAGTATGCTTGAAAGTTTCAAAATTGAAACGCTGTTTGCAAAAAACTACTGAGCAAAAATGTCAAGAATTTACATATAAGATCATCCAGTGAATGATAATAGAAAGGTCTGTTACAGAAAAAAGATACGATTTTATAAAGAAAATCCAGTAAAATGACAAATCCGAAAAAATCAATAGACATTTTTTACAGCAGAATAAAATGATAAATGGTTTATTAGATATTGGATTAAAACTGGAATATTTTTTAACTTTGAAGCCTATGGGATTCGCCTGAATAAACCTGTCGCATGAACCCATCGAACAGTAGGGCAGTTCGGCAACTTTTCTCTGATGTTCGTTGTACTCTGAATAGACGAAGCATTGCTTCTCTATGGGGGATTTCACTGCCCTCGAACAGGCACCGCACGTGCAGGCAATTTGGCGAATTGCCTGCTCTCTGGATAGCCGAATGGCCCAGAAATGTCTCCGTCCGCTGAATTTCAGTGTCCGGTTACAGTTCAGCGACATTTCGGATCTCTCTGAATAACTCCCCAATACAATGATTTTGAGTCCCTGATCGACCTATACACTCTATTATATGGCCAGTGGTGTAGAGATACTGGAGGAGGGGGGGCAGTTTACACCACAAAAGATCACAAAATGGATGCACTCAGTGACACACACAGAGTAAAATATTTTCATAACTAAACATACACGAGAAAAACAAAGCACATGTAAGATATCAGCAGCATAAAATAAACACCAGGACATTTCATTTTTTGGTGGAAGTGACCCTTTATGAACCACCACTCACACCCCTATTTTATTCTTTTATTCATGAAGCGCCAGCATATTCAGCTGACCTCACGCATATGTACCAGTTTAGAGACTCCCTGTGGTCAAAGTTCAAGAGTATTGGATCCATGAACGATCACTGTGAATACCGAAAATGCCGGAATGAATGCACAAAAGAAACAAAAATGGCTAAAGCCCAATACTTCAATGAAAATTTAAACAATAACATATCAAACCCCAGAAATTTTTGGAAAATCATAAGTAACATACAAGCACCCCCCAGCCACTCCCAACCTGCTGCTGTCAAAGTAAACAACCAAACTGTACAACACCCCCTAGATGTAGCAAATGCTTTTAATAATTATTTTGTTGGATGCGCCACCAGCCTCATTGCTAAGCTAGGAAATGACACGCAATCAGACAGGCCGCACGCAGGTCAGGACACACCAACAGTGCAAAAACCCCGTAACCCAGACATATTCAGTTTTAGGCCTGTGCCTGTCAGTGCCATCACTAAACTTCTCCGTAACCAAAAAATGAAATACCAGTCTGGACCTGATCAAATCCCAGCAATGCTGCTGAAAATCAGTGCACCAGCAATTGCTAAACCTGTCGCAACCCTGATTAATGAATCACTGGATACATACCCAAACTCTGGAAGACTGCAAGGGTGGTACCTATCCATAAAAGTGGAGACATACTTTGGTATCCAACTACCGCCCAATATCACTGCTCCCTGTAATGTCAAAAAATCTGGAAAAATGTGTCTACACTCAATTACGTGATTATTATCAGTATCAGAACTATTTAACCCCAGATCAATCAGGCTTTCGTCCAAACCATTCAACTACAACTGCCCTTTTAAAAGTTTGTAATGATATCCAAGCGGGCATGGAACAAGGAAATCTAACTGGAGCCATCTAACTTGACTTTGCCAAGGCTTTTGACACAGTAGACCATGGCATCCTATTACAAAAAACTCTGGTATTGGTGATAGTACGTTAACCTGGTTCCAATCATATGTGTCTGATAGGTCTCAATTTGTGTCCATTTCTGACAGCACTTCCCTTCCCCTCCCAGTCACGTGCGGTGTACCCCAAGGCTCGATACTTGGCCCACTGCTATTCACAATATTCATAAACGATCTGCCCAATGTCTGCAAAGCTTCAACTGTACACATGTATGCAGACACTGTAATCTATACCAGCAAACCAAATCTCCCACAGCTGGAGGCCGTGCTGCAAGAAGAATTCTCAGGGGTAGAAAAGTGGATAGCAAATAACAAACTTTTTCTAAATACTGACAAAACGGTTACAATGCTCTTTGGAACTGCACCTAAACTACACAAATTGCAAACACCCCTTCTATGTGTTGGGACAAAATCAAATGGCACACTGACCACAGTCACCTCTCTCAAATACCTAGGTATGTGGTTAGACCCAAATCTATCTTTTGGCCCCCACATCGAAAAACTCTCATCTAAACTTTACCCCAAACTAGGTGCCCTGTACAGAAACAAATCCTGCCTGCGCACCGCGGTAAGAAAGCAGATTGTACAACAAATGCTTATGCCAGCCATTGAATACGGAGATGTAGTGTATGCAGCCGCCCCGCAAACACACCTCCAGAAACTTACTACATTGTATAACTCATTCTGTCGCTTTGTGCTACAATGTAACTACATGACCCACCATTGTGACATGTTAAAAGAACTAAACTGGCCATCGCTGGACTCTAGACGCACCCTTCACCTTTCCAACCTGGTGTTTAAGAGCTTTTCTGGGAAGCTACCACCCTACCGGAATATGCTGCTTCCCCCGGCAGTTCCCTCATCCTATAACCTCCGATCCAGGACCAGCACCTTACTTGCAATACCACAATACAAAAAGAAAATGGCTCGATCCTCATTTTCCTACAGAGCACCGCAAATATGGAATAACCTCCCAGACACCGTCAAATCTTCCCCCAGTCTAAAGTCCCTTAAGAGCTCCCTATTAACATACCTCAATACGAAATGCACCTGTAAACATGTAACATAATGACTTTATTTCCTCCATATTTATTTTTCTGTTAATCTGTGTATTTGGTCTTGTGTTAATATCTTGCTTTTTACTATTTTGTATTTCTGTAACCACTCAATGTTCTCGAACCCAGGACATACTTGAAAACAAGAGAAATCTCAATGTATCCTTCCTGGTAAAATCCTTTTATATATAAAATATTCCACAGCGCTGTACAATACATTGAACACAATTTTGACAAACCAGTACAGGAGGAAACGAAGGTCCTATTCCCGTGGGAAACATACAATCTTGTAAAGCACTAATGTTTTCTCTATGGAGAAACAAAATTATCATGTTGATCTCGCCACCCTGTAAGGATTAAAAGTAGCTGGAAATGGCAGCCAGCAGCCTCAATGTAACACAAAGCTCACTAGGTGGCGTAGAGGTAACATCACTGCTCTGCGTGGAGAGAGCCTGTGGGGACATGGGTTCGATCCTGGCAAGAGCACCTCTCCAGTAAGTGTCATTGTGCAAGACACCTAACGGTACATACTCGCCACCCAGGACATACTTTAAAACGAGAGAAATCTCAATGTATCCTTCCTGGTTAAAATCCTTTCTCAAAAAAAACTCTCTTGCGTTGCTCTAGATGTCCACCACATAGAGTATGTTCAATATCGGGGCAGCTGCATATGTTTTCGAAGGTAAGAGTGTATCTTATCTTGTTAGTGAATCAATAATAAAACTTGTTAAAAACCACTAGAATGTCCTTTGTGTGTAAAAAATGTTATGGATAATTAAGGCTAGGGTTAGGGGAGCGCATTCTGTGCGTCCGTGCACAACGGATGTACTTTCTGACTGACAAGGTAGTGGCCACACGGTCGTTTTTTTTTTTTTTTTTTTGTTTTTTTTTGACTGATGTAGATGGGAAATAAAATGCGTTTCCTCCTGCCTCGTATCCCTAAACAGGTTCCAGCATTCATTGATCAGAGGACTTTGTTTTTGCTCAGGCGCAGGGTTACAGATGTTGTTCCTCACTAATTTAAAATCTATTGGCCTGAGCTGTGGGAGACGTGTCAGAGATGCATTAATTAAATGAAAGAATCCTGCAGAATAAACACGCATGCGGCATGCCCCTGAATAGACAAAAACAAGCTGAGAAACGAGGAGCTACTTGGAAATTATGCAATGCACCACAAGCAAAAAGAGTTCAGGTGCTGGGTGTTGATAATGTATATAGATTTATCATAGAATTGCAGATAGTAATTCCAAATTAAATGTTGCACATATCTTTATACAGATCGGACAAAACTCCATGGACTATTGTCACCAAATGTTGACATTCCTACTCTTAGGCCGGCGTCAGACGAACGCAGTGATCCCGTCCGTGTAGGCGCACAGTTTTAACGTCTGTCATAGCACTGAATCATTATCAATAGAGACCCACACACGAAGTATGTGGGCACTGAACTGCGTACGCACAACGCACGTGGCAAACTGACGCAAGTTAGGCAAGAACCTAAAACCGCTAGACAGACGTGCAGAGTGCGCCACGTCCGCATAGCGTTCTGTGTGAGTGGTGACACTGTCAGAACGAGTGCATTTGCGACGTCCAGCACCTTGACACACAAAATGGCTTTTCATATTTTACGATTTTTATCATTTTTCATATTAATTTTGTTTCCCATTATTCCCTTTTTCTATGTCAATAAAAACGGACCGTGTGGTGTCTACAGTATCTTCTGTCGGTACATCTGTCCGTTTTTTGCACGCACGCAGAGTGTGCTCAGACTGTGTTTATCTGACATTAGCCTTAATTTGTAGCAGAGATGGCATGGTTTTGGTTGGATGAATAGGTTTGTTTCTCTTATGGAAACCTTACAAAGGAGAGAATGGCACCTCTGTGCAAACTCTCTGAAGTCGACCGCTTAAATCTAGAGCATTACAGTACATTTAAAGGACAATGTAGTCTCCATGATCAAATGAGCCTAAAGTAGTGGTCATGGAGTCTGCCCCTTTGTGCTCCCTCTGGCTGCCCTGATAGCTCTTTGTAATGGAATCCTTTTAATTTTGAAGGCTGTCAACTAGTGACTGCAAAACAATTCCTGGTTTTGGTCAAAGCCGGCGCAAAAACTACTTCAATTGATCATGTGCGGACTTGGCATAAGGATGAGATGGCAAGTTGAGTGTACAACCTGCCGCTCATAATCCTTCTGTATGAGAATCAGTCCATTGGCTGCCCGATTGTTGGCCACGCAGTGGAAGTTTTTTTTTTTTTTGTGAAAGGATACATTGAGATTTCTCTCGTTTTCAAGTATGTCCTGGGTGGCGAGTGTGTACCGTTAGGGGTCTTGCCCAAAGACACTTACTGGAGAGGTTGTTTGCTGGGGTCGAACCCATGACTCCACAGGCGCTCTCCATGCAGAGCAGTGATGTTACCTCTACTCCACCCAGCCGGCGGGTGTTCTTGATCAGGCGTGCAGCTACTTTCTGTAGTGTTCTGTTTTGTTGTGACTCCACTACAGTTCTGCTTTTATGGAAATGCAGCAGACACATAGTCTGGGAATTGACTAGGAGTGTGTGTGTGTGTGTCTCAAAGCTAGACGAACATGGAAACACAATTGGAGAATAATGCCTGGACCTCTGAACATGGCAAAATTTGAATGTAAACCAGTGTGCATACCTAACAATAAGGGAATAGGAAACTGCGCAAAGAAAACTTGCAAGGATACATGGAGCAGGAGTTTGTGCTTTAGTATGTTCAAGAGCAGAAAGGAATTTGCCTACAGCAGAGTTTTATCAATGGAACAAGATACATCGAAGGGCTGCAAGGTATACAAATCAGGTCCTAGTGAAGCAGCTGCTGTGGCTTGTCAAACAGTTTTGTGGACCTTCAAAGCATAGATATCAACTGATTCCCCAATAGCAGTTTTAGTGCTAAAGACCTTTATTTCATGAGGTGGTGTGTGGGTTGGGGCTTCCTTACCTTGTTTATGAATGGTATATTCACTTTGTTATTATGAGCAATTCGATCAATGACAACACTCTAAATGCTAGAGTTATCCACTAAGCACCAGTGTTCAAAAAAACTGGTAAAATTGCTGTTATTGCAGTACTGGAAAATGGCGGTGTTTCTCAACTGAAATCCAAACAGCAAAAAAAGCTTTTACAATGCATGCAGCCGTAGCTCCCACCTGTTCTGCAGACTTTGACTCCTTCCCGCTGGTGTCAGTCAAGCCTTAAGGACCTGGGAAGCATTAGTCGCACTCAATACACAGACGCATGAGATTTATGGGTACTCAAGCACTTCAATGAGTGGTCCATTTATTTAGTTACATGCTTTACAAGAAATAAGGTGTAGGCACCGGTGAACCCATTACAAACGTTTTACATTATACATTTCCTGGAATATACTCAAATACAATGTTTCAAAAGAAAATTAATTAGCAGAACGCTGAGCCGTAAAGGCCACATCTTGTTATTTCAAAAGAGCGTTAGGCATGTTTGGATAAGGGACTTCTTATGCTGACACAAGGACCTATACCGTCTTGACACAAAATATTTTGCAAAGATAAGCTTCCCATCCTGTCTCAAGCTGATGACAAAAAACAAAGTTGTAGGCCTATTTTTACATACTTCTAGTAAGTATTTTGTGGCACATTGCAATGTTTAAACCTTTCAGTTTTTAGAAGTGACACCCATTTCTTGGCACTCCAATACCAGCTATTTGTAACAGTTTTTACGCCTTCAAACACCAGCGCTTAGTGGAGAAGCTCTATAGTGTTCTTGAATATGGGCACACTTCCTCTTGGCTTCTTTCCATACCCAGTCATAGATCTACACTTAAATACAGGTGTTAACTGATCCTGTCAAGGGTTGGGGGGGGGAAACAATTTATTCAATTATGCCCCAATTATTTCATTGACTATAAAGATCACATAAGAATCTTGCCAAGTGAGGTTTTACATTTGCAAGTAAAATGGTTATAACAATGATGCTGCCGACATGTTGCTGCTCAATTTGCCCACCTGGTGCCACTTGCCTCCCATCCTTCTTTTATAAATGACTGTCCCAAACCACATACAGGACTTTTTCCTCAATCCTGACATAGATGTATTCCCTTTTGTACAGACCTGTGTGCTGAATGTGGAACACTGTGATTTAATAGCAGATATTCAGTGCACAAGTGGAACGATTGTAGGGCCATATTACAATGTTGGTGCTAACTTAACCAGAGCTGTTGTAAACTTAAAACCTCCATAAGCTATAATGGCTCTGGTAAGTTTACAACAGCTCTGGTTAGGTTAGCACCAAGTATGTAATATGGCCCTTAGACTTCAAAATCGCGCATAAATGTACTATTCCCAAATCTTACATCTAAATAGTTCACAGTAATAAAGTATTCACATCTGACTTAACAAATTTTTAACTTTGAATTTTTTTTTTCCCCTTCAGCAATTTTTCCAGCTTGTAAAGTTAAGAAAATTGGGACTTAGTGACAATGAAATCCAGCGTCTTCCCCCAGAGATAGCAAACTTCATGCAGCTTGTAGAACTTGATGTTTCTCGAAATGGTAAGTTTATGTACTATGACTCTTTTGTTTGTACATTTTGCTCCTGTTGACTACTTTTAAATGCAAAAAATTAAATAAAAAATGAATACTCTAGGCACTAGGACCACACAGTTTACACTGAATTATCAATGACCCGGGGGAAACCTTCATCCCTTGTCACCCTTTGGGGGTTATATCTGAGGGCTGAAGCAGACCTCTGTCTTGTCAGGACTAAACCCCTCCACCTTAAGTTCCACAAATGCTGATCTAGGTTTTTTAACAATGGTTACTCTTTTTGTGGAGGCAGGACTCTTTTTGCCCAATTCCAGCCAATGGCTATTAATGCGCTTCCCATTGAGAGCCATTGGATTGTTTGGGTGCCCTCAGTTACGTCACATACTGCATCTTGCAGGAAGGCAGCGGCGGCATTTTACTTCCGGCAAAAAAGCCTGGCAATAGGGTTTAAATTGGATGGGTGGTGCATACAGCATCAGAAGGAATTAATGTTTAACCCCTCAGCTCCCTCCACATGTTTTAACCCCAGAGTGTCCCATTAAGGCACCTCCATAGGTAAGGCTCTTCAAAGGATTTATTAATGTCTCCCAACAGTTCCCCCTTTTGCATATGTGGTCCATGCCTTGAAATATTAATGTTGCCTGCTTGGATGGAGCCCACTTCTGTTTTTAAAATGGTATTTGTAAGTTTATTTTGCTCTGTGTGATTAACGGTAGCTTAGATGATCACAATTCTAAATCCCATTCCTATAATATGTGATGTTTGTCATTCTGGGTTCAATATAAGAGATCTGTTGGTCAGAGTTTATCAGGCACGGATTTCCATCGGTTCCAGTAAAGGTTGATGTACCTTAAATAATTTCTCGTGGGAAGGCAGGGGAGAGAAGGACAGAACAAAAAAAGAAAGAAAAAATTCTGTGTAGACTGCATGTCCAAAGTGAAATGGCTAAAAAAAGAGAAGATTCTACTCACACAGGGTTATCCAAAGAGATTCGAAAAGTCACTGCACGTTCGGTGACTTTTCGTTCTCTTCAATTCGGTTTGTTTTGCCGATCCCATTTCGGGAGACCCTGCGGTGTATTCAGCAAACAGCACAGGGTCCCCGAATTGCAGGGAAAAGCTGCCGCAAACCTGACGAAAACTAACTGAATGCACGCTGAAAACAAGCAAAAACATCTGGATTAACCTTCGAAAAACCCGAACAGGAGCCGAATCACACAGAGCCGAAGCAGCTGTGACGTAGAGGAGGCAGTGAATAAATTAGCAAAACCATTTGTATGAATCTGGGAAAATGAAACGCTGTTTGCAAAGAAACTTTTATGAACAAACTGAGCGGTTGGAGGATGGAGTTTGGACAAGGGACTTGACCAGAGTGTGAAAATGAGCGGGTTTTTGCAAAAGATCACACCGGAGTGTGGGAAGGAGTTTGTTGGAAGGGACTGGACCAAAGTGTAAGAATGGCAGCTCCAGACCAAAGGTTGGGGTAGTGGCACAGGACTCCAGCAAGTATAAAACACCAGCAGGACAGCGCCCCATAGCAAGTGGCAGTATCCCAGGGTGTGCACTGCTACAATTGTAAACTGAATAAAACAAACTGGTTATGACTGACATAACTCTAGAAGTAAATCATACTTGGTAAGGCCATGGTCACGCGAGCACGGAGGGAACGTCCTTGAGAAAGGGCGTGTTCTCTGCTGGGACATCCGTGTGGCCACCTATGGAGGATCGTGCTTTGTAGGCCTGTCGCGCATCCGTTGAGCTTTTTGACAGGGTTTCAGCATGACCGGTGTAACGTGTGGTACGATTACGCACGCTGCACTGTGTGGCCCTCCCTGTCAAGCCATCAGAAGTCAGAGACGGATGCAGGGAGGAAGGTCCCATGAATGCACGCTCGTGTGACCGCAGCCTAAAGCCGCAGCAAGTCTTCTCCAATCAGCTCTGAAGCAGAGTCTGAGGTTATAACGTTTTAACTCCGTCGGATTCTTGGAGACGGGGAGAGCTGATGTATACAAAGCCTGCTTGGGTTAAACAACCAGCCAATTGCCGGTAAGGTACATCGCTTGCCGTGATTGGCTGGTTGTTGCATACTGGGTACCACATGCAGTACAGCACCAGTATCTGTACCTGTTCATACCGTATAGCACCAGTACGTACAGTATACAAATGTACAACAGTCAAAACCCCATCATGGCTCCAACAGCAAGAAGAAAGAAATATGAAGCCAGTTTCAAACTTAAAGTTGGTGTGCGTTGGGAGAGGGGTAGTTTTATACGGCGAGTATATCCCAAACTCTATTTTAACTGAAAGTTGGGGGTCGTCTTATACGCCCAGTCTTCTTATATGCCGGAAAATACGGGTTGTTATGGGTGTCGAGAGTGTACCGTTAGGTGGCTTTCCCAAGGACACTTACTGAAGAGGTGCTCTTGTCTGGATCGAACCTGTGTCTCCAGTCTCTCTCCACGGTTATAGAGCAGTGATGTTGCCTCTACTCCACCCAGCCGGACATTTGGAAACAAAACTGAGTTAATAAACCTTTCGGGATAAAATTCTGTGTTCAGCCTGCTTTTTCAGACTAGTCAAGGTACACATACACTAGAACTATGTAGGAAAGCTATGATTTTAAATATTCAAGTTTGCTTTTGGAGTTTAAAATTGTATTTGTAGACACTTGCCAAACTCAAAGTATTACACCTATAGATTTAAAATCACTTGACTTGGTTTCAATTGAGGGGTTAGTTAAAAATCTGATCATACATTGCATGAGCCTGCCACATTGCTGGAAGAATAGGTATATTGACACACACCCAGGTGCACTAGTCCAAATAGGTATGTGTAGCCAGCATTTATGAATGCACCCAGGGCAAAGTTAAACCTACTTTATTGCATGATCATTTTGGCTTCATCAAGGTGATAAACGCGTACACACAGGCTCTTATATACATGCCCACACATAAAGTTTGGGCCCTATTACAACTGAGCTGCGAGCTTTGCTTTGTTTACAGTACGCAGCTGCAATATTAAAGCTGCAAATTAACACGGAACTCTGTTGGAATAACATTTTCTTCTACGATCCACTAATTAATGACTCCTGTACAAAGTAAATTTTTCTCCGCTCAAGCCAGTGTTCTGCACAGAATACCGGCTCTTGGATACGGGTGTTAAGTGATTTTTGCTTTTGCAGAGGACAGCGTGATATGCCAATACCAGCAGACTTGCTGCTGCCGATATCTGCTGTTCCCATATTTTGCGACTCAAGCCATCCGTATAGATGCTGATCCATTAGCAAGCTGCTCTTAACATCTCCTTTGGGATAGGGCTTAGTTTGTATTCCTAGAGTTGAAATAGCCCTTATTTCATCAGAATGGGTATTCCTTGCATCTAGAGTTTATTTAACAGGGACTACTAGGGAGTAAAAATGTACTCTAATATTTACATTTCCTTGAGTGTTGGAAAAGCTGTGCTGAATTGTTTGGCTCTATTGTGCCAGTAATAACACAGGGCAGGCATGGAGTTTTGGAAGAAAAAACTCTGCCCAGTTGTTAGACAGGATTATGTTGTGTCTGGCAGATTTTTTTTTTTTGGATTGGCTTTAGCTATGTGTTATGTAATGACGCACTTCGGATTAGAATTTACCCTCTGTGGTCATGTTTGTATTTGGACAGCATATGCCGGAGAACATCTGTCCTGAATAAAACTGGCAGCTTCTTTGTTCTTACTGTGCGTCTGTTCTGGTCCGGAATGCTCTTTTTGGAATAAGGTGCAGCTTCGAATGGGCTAAAATAAACAATACATATGCTGTCACATTCCTATAAATAGTGGAACTGTTTTGCAGTAGTTACAAATGGTTTGCCGCATGCAGAAAAACACTTGTGTTCACTGCATTCTATAGTTATTGCTACATCGATCTTCTTGGTATGCCTCATGCGAGGTAGACCTCTATACCTCCTGACCATTTGAGATTGGCCCACTTTTATCCTACAATGACAACTTCCAACAAAACTGATCAAAAGAGCTGATGAAGCGTAGTTGAGGCTGCATCAGAAAAGCTCCATAATCAGACCCAAAAGCTAAACTTGCTAGTAACAAATGGTTTCCGTAACTACAGTACTATTATTTTTTGAAGTGCATGGATACTCTATTTTTCTTTTTGATTCTGCAATGGATCTTGGCTGCCCGGGGGTCCATGGGCACCTCCTGCTTTGCTGATAAATCATACCCGTCAGTCCTAGCATTTTTTTTTTTCCCCCTCTTCAGGACAATTCACATGTATTTTCTCTAGTGGCGTACCTTTCACGGATTGTCTATTTTTTTAATTTTTTTTTCTGCTTTTTGTGCACAGGGTTTACTTTTGAACATGCAAAGGACCTGCAGACTTTAGGAATTTTAAAAATTTAAAACCAGTGCGACTAAAGAACCGAGATCATGACCTGTTTAACACCTTTTACAAACCTGCTCTTGAAATGTTGATGCTTATAACATCTAAAACTCTTCCATTTCAATATAATAAATGCACCTGCTTCTGAATTGGAGCATGGAAAGAGCGGAGGTTATGGCATACAGTCAGCTCCGATCGAAAGCTTTGACAGTTCATTGACAAATTCAGAACAGAGGATTTGGCAATTGCATCGATTTCTTATTTATGGTTTCCATAATACTCTTACTATACCTTCACCCATACTAGCCCGTTTCTATTCCCATTGAGCATGCATTTCACTTGCTGAAGACAAAACTGAAGGGGAAATGCCCCAAGAACAAGCAGGAACTGAAGACTGTTGCAGTAGAGGCCTGGCAGAGGATCACCAGGGATGAAACCCAGCGTCTGGTGATGTCTACGCGTTCCAGACTCCAGGCTGTGATTGACTGCAAAGGATTTGCAACCAAGTATTAAGAAGGGAAAGTTTTGATTTATGATTATTATTCTGTCCCATTACTTTTGGTCCCTTAACAAGTGGGAGGCACATCTGCAAACTGCTGTAAGTCCTACACCGTTCACCTGAGTTGGATGTACATACCCTCAAATTAAAGATGACAGTCTGCAGTTAAAGCACATTGTGTTTGTTTCATTCCAACTCCATTTGTGGTGGTGTATAGAGCCAAAGATGTTAGAATTGTGTCGATGTCCCAATATTTCTGGACCTGACTTTTATTTTCTGGACCTGACTGGATTTTGCCAGTGGATGTTTCATTATTAAATGAATTTAGGAAAAGTAGCTGGTTTCTGAGCGGGTTTTTTTTTTTTTTTTTTTTATGCCGCCACATATCACAAACGATACACTGGCAAGCATGATATGCATCTTGAATGTGTTTCAGCTTCAGTTTGGTCATTGATGGCAGGCTATTTCATCTGAACTACTGGAACACATTATGTTAGCAAATTGAATTGACTCTAGTCCAAATCCTGTAGCTGAGTTGGTAAACATAGTGGCTTGTCTGTGAAATACATTTTTTCGATGAGTGTAAACTCTTAATTCTATTTATCTGCTTTTGCTTTCAAACATATGTGGTTTTTGATATTTCTTTGATGGGGAAAAAGCATTAAATAATACTCATGGCTTTCCATCATTTCCAGCGTTCAATGATAATTGTAATAGTCAACATTTATTGTCAAATGTTGATCCTACATGCAGCGCACAATATGACTGACACCTTTAGTTCGATCCGGACATTCATTCCTGCCATGATTTGTATTCATTCATAACTTCCCTTGTATTGCATATTAAAATATCTGCCTGGTGGTGTTAAATTTATGACTTTTACAGGCTTTTATTTGACAAGCTACTTTTTTTCCATTTATGTATTCTTTTCATCCTCAATCCTGAAACCCCAGTGCTCCGGTCCCTCACCCTTTTTTATAAAGCAATTACCCAGAAATTCAATTACTTTTCCTGTTTTCACTGTTGCTAAATTGCCTGGCACAGAAGGAAACCTATCTAATCTAATTCATGGGGTGTATTTTGCCAATCCTATGCCCAGGGCACTGAAATTTACTGTGGGCAGGTTTTTATTTTAGGAAACTTACCTGTTCTTCTAAATCATTGCTCAGAGATGGTCTGCAAGGATGGTCCTTCTGGCAGTGTTACATTCTTGTGTAATATTTATTTAAAGCAATATACTACCCGTAAGACATGTTTCCCTAAAAGGCATGCCCTTTCGACCCAGATGGCCATTACACTTGAGTATTAAACTTTGCAAAGGGAGTAAAAACTCATTCATAATAAAATATCCATGCGCAAACAAATGTAAAGTCCAAACAAGAAAGCCCTTCTGATCCAGGAGTGCCCTAAAATAAAAAGACCTACATTAAACAGCACATCAAATGTATTTAAACCAGGGCTCGACAAAAGCCAGGTCGCCATGGCGACTAGAAATTGTGTCCAGGTGCCTGGGCTTTTGTCAGCCCATTCACTGTTGGCACAAGCATGAGTAGTCTTTATTGCAGTTCTGTGCAGCATCTGCCCAGCAGCTCTGGGGGGCTCCGTCTCATGCTGTCGCCAATTGCCAGGGGGCCAGATTCCGTCACTGCTCCTCCACCCCAGGCATCACACAGACTTGAATGCACAGCACACCTTCTCTTTTTTATGTTGCGCTGATGTGTCTTTACAGATTGCAGGTTTAAACACCGTTACTCCTCTCAGCTTTTGCCTAATAACCTTCTTAGGATCCTTAAGAACTTCGTACATTTCAAACTGTAATAGCCGTGATAGAGGCAGAGACTGGAGACCACCGCTCACTTATTACCATAAAAAATAAATGGCTCCTAACTTTTTTATTTGGCTCCTAGATTCAAAGCAAATTTGTCAAGCCCTGATTTAAAACCACATCTACGCGGACAAGTAATGCACACACTCATTTCTGAGCCAAAATCTATTTGGCTTTGGGCTATAATCGCGTAGGTAATATACTGGTCTTGTATCCCACCACCTCCCAGACATGCTGTTTGTTCCGGTGTACTTGTAGTCAGAGCGGATCCACACTTAAGATACTGGAACAGCTCCAGATGGATGGATGAAGACCTTGCACACAAACCAGGAGTATATATAAAATAGCCACCATAGGGCAAAATTTTATAAAATAAACACTGCAAATAAAAGCTACATTGCATCTACAAGAAAAACGGCACAACACGTTTCAACAAAGTCTTCATCAAGGTGCATAATTTAACTGCCACAGAAGCTACTTTCATACCCAAATGTCTGGAAGTAAAAATTTGCGCCATTAGGGAGCAGTTCCATAGGCTTCTTCACTTCATTCCTGTGTATTTCATTTATGTACATCCGACTGGAAAAATGACGGACTTCCGGTTTCTGCGGGGCGCGCAATATCCTTGACGGCCACCAATTGTCATCTGCCCATCTGCAGGTGTCATCTTGGAAATGGGCATCATAATCAATGTGTATATCGGACATCATAAAAAAGACCACATTACAAACTGTAGAAATTGCAAATGGGTCACATAAAAACAAGCCAATGATAAACCATACCAAAACAATCCCATAGGCTAAAAAATATAAAAGCTTAACCTAAAATCTGAGCATTTGATGACCTCAGTTCCCAAGGATTGTGGGACTCGTGACCATTCTGCCTCTGCTTTATTTCTCCTGGTGTAATTGGATGTTGGCTGTTGCTGGCTTTCTCCTTCACCCCCTCCCCTGATGTTTCCGCCCCTCCAAGGTTTTCCTCTGGGAGTGTACGACTCCAAGATGTTATGGGGTTAATGATGTTCTATTCCAATGTTTACCATTTTGTAGTTCTGTTTTTTTACATTGTTCTAAATGTTACTGTGTTCTGGTCTCTTTTTTGGGCTGGTCACTTTTTTTCATGTGATTATTGTGGGAGGTTTGGCTGCGATGGGGCTGGAGGGGAACCCACCTTCTTACTGCTTGTCTTTCCCACTGTTTCGGGAGGTTTGGGGATGTCTTTCTAATATACTAGCGCCTTCTCTGGTCATGTTGCCACTTCATGTAGCATCTCATCTTATTAAGGATCATTTATCGGCAACAGTTTCCGCAACGCTTTACAATAACCAATGGGAACGAGATACGGTTAAACTGACATAAGATGGAAACAAGAGGTGTAGAGGGCCCTGCTCATAGGATCTTACAGTCTAGAGGGATTGGGGTTGAGGAAGACTAGGGGAATTTTACTGGACGGCAGGGTCATTAGTGCCAGTGGTTTGGGAATGGTGGGGCCATAGAAGCCGCTTCAATCATGTGAGCAGAGGGATGAGTTGCATCAGTGATGTGGTAAAGAATATACACACACACCTATATGGGAGCCAGAATCTGGTTCCCTAGCTAGACCAGAGAGTGCTAGGATGGAAATAAATGTTTAAGAGTCATCATTAAAATCGCTCACTGGGAAAGGAAAACCTTAAATACATGTGTTGGTATATAACCTAGAAATTGGCAATTGGAAGGCCTAATGACAGAAAAGGCTCAATACTGAAGTTCTAGAATTCATCAATTAAAATCATGCCACTACCCCACTCATGACAGGACTCTTCTCACACTAGGTAGATTCTTGGTCCATATATACTGTATATGATAATGTGAATGAATCTGTGGGCTAATGAGCGACAACACACATCATGCAGTGAAAAAATGGACAGCTCAAACCATATGCTTGTGATGTAACTCCAATGGGATGCCGCTAACCCCTATTGGAGGAACTGGAGTACTGATGGAAACCAGGTCCTATATAGGTGTGTGTGTGTTTTGCTATTTATCAGGTTTAATCCTAATTACCAGGAGTATTCACCCCAGTTACTCTTTTGGGTGGGGTGATCGCTACAACACTTGGGTGTCTTCTGGTGTTGCTTTTGTATCGTTTATTCAGTGATGTGGTACACTAATCTGAAGAGATGGATTTCTTGGAAGGCCTGAAGATCAAGGGAGAGTTTGATTGTCAAGTCATTCCACAGGACCAGAGCTGCCATTGAGAAGTCGTAGAGATGAGAGTTGGCAGTGCGAGTGTAGACATGCTCATGCTTGCGGAGTAATAAAGACCTGTAGGGAGGGGTTGAGTTATTAAGCGATATGATTGCCGCTCAACTTTCCACTCCTTTATATGCTTGTAAGCAGATGTCCTCTTTTTACAGATGACACCTTTTGCCCAGGATAAAAGTCCCAGATTCCTTATCTATTCCTATTTCTTCTTCTTTCTTGAAGTGAAGAAAGGAATTGGTTCACCTGCACTTACAGGTTATGGAACACCTGCAGCATAGACTTGGGGCCCCAGGACCGGGTGGTATATTCAAATTATCAAAAGTTTCAATTGATTCTTATCCTGACCCTTGCCAAACTGTTCAATCCTATTAAATTGACAGGACAAATCCCCCCCCCCCTTGAAATGTTACTAGCCACAGTGGTTACTCCTATATATGTATTTCTAATATATATACTCATTAAAAGCTCTCTTAACCTTCCCGACAGTGCTTCTTACCATGGTTTGCAAGTCTCCCTTGCTCCAGGGAATGCAAGAAATAAGTCGGCGTCTGTAGAAATCCACACATCTAATTCGTAGAATATTCCCCCATTCAGTAGCCGAGACTCGGTGTAGGAGTTAAGCAAGTAGGAATCTTTTTTTTATTCTGCAAAACACAAGTTATATTAATATCAAACCGTCCCCATTGTTCACCCTCCTGCCCGCCCTTAGACATCCTGGTGCTGGAGCACCACTGCCCCGAGCCATTGTCCAATCTCCTTTGGATAACATGGGTTGCCACTGCCTCTGGCAGGAGCCAAGTAAATTAACATACAATGCGTTGCCACCGCCTCCTGGCGTGAGCCTAGTATGTTGAATGTTGCCACTGCCTTGAGCGTGGGCTTTCTTGGTCGCCAGAGCCGTGCGTCGGTTAGTCCTGAGCAGCCTGGTGTCCCGACTTTACCCAGGTATTTGGGGGTGATCTCAGTGGAGCAATGGCACAACCAGGGTACGACAGAGTAGCTCTGTTCCCCCAGCTTCTTCTGCCCAAGAAGTGCCCTGATCCATGCATGGTGGGATCGAGCGGTGTGCTGTAGAGTTCGGCGGCTAGTGTAGTGTACCCGGGCAGCATTTCCATGGAGTGACTACGCTCCCTGCAGGAGGATTGGAAGCTCAAGTGTGAGTGTTCCCGGTGGAGCGCCTCCTCAGGAATCACCCCATAGTAGACTGCTCTTTAGAGCCACACCACCAAAAAGTGCCGTGTTGGGGTGGATGGTGGCTATATATTGAAGCACAATAAACTAAATATTAACATAACAGGCGTAGCCGCTTTCCCGACAGACTCAATTCGCATAGATAGCGGTCAGGGAAACACAATTCTGGACTGCTGACACACTATATGACCATTACATTCACACAACTAGAATGTATAAACGGTGGGGAAATGAAATCTAATGAAATAACCGTGATATAAGCCACATAAATAATAACACAAAGTGCTATGAATGGCAGCCATGCCGCTAGACAGTGAAGATACAATTATACACACAGGATCGGACACCATTTGGAACCGTTGCACCAAGATACATAATTAACAATATAATAGGGCAGATACATAAAGGAAACAAGCAAAATTTAAACAGATTAAATAAGTGGCAGCCATTCTGTCACCGAAGACACCATTCAGAGAAGCCTATTCTTACTAATATTTTTCAGTGCACAGAACCTGTATGTTAGGGGGAAGCTGCCCATGATCTTCAGAGTTATGCTATTTTTGTCTTGTATTTTTTTATGCCTCAATATTGTGGATTTAATACCTTGGGTTGTCTACTTTAAAAAAAAAAAAAAAAAAAAATCTATACATGTGGAGGGTTATTCAGGTATTCATGACAGATACCAGTGTTGCAATGTCAATATTTTTGGGAAAAGATGCTTTGGAGTTGGCAGAATTGCACTTATTGTCACATAAAAAATGTAAATATTGGGTTTCTAAATATTTCTATACTCGGGACAATATTTAGAAACAAATTAGCTGGGGTCTTTTTTTTATGACTGCTGTAGATGTGGAAGAGATTTTGGGGGTCAAAGTTTGAAAAAGTGGGTTTTTTCCTTCATCAGATTTCATGGAAAAAATTTCTAATTGTGATATGATGAAAATGTATATTTAGAAAGTCCATTTTAATGTACAGGAAAAACCCATATATGTGTGGGTACAGTAAGAGGAAAATTGGAGCTAAATACAAACATCGCTGAAATGTAAAAATGGCAGTGTGCACTTTCAAACCGTCCAGTCACTAAGGGGTTAAATATCTTGGCATACACCTCAAAAAAAAAAAGGCCATTCTATTGTTAATGACCATTTTATCCCACTGATGCAGTCTATTGAAAAACAAATGCAGTCATGGCATAAGACAGACCTGGCTGCATGACATCATGGATGTCGGCCCCACCTGCTGGGCCACTGACATTGGGCATGATGTCGGATATGGGACTCCCCCCCCCCCCCCCCCCCTCCTATGGACCCCTGTATCTCTGGAATCATAGAAAATAGAGGATCATATGATGCATCATTGGAAAGGCCAGAGCATGGCCGTCGCAATGATACCAATTATGAATATAAAAATTATATATATAAATTTTATTTTCTTTCTAGCTCAGCACTATTGTTCACTTTTCATTTATAAAGTGAACAATGATGCTGCACTGTGAAGTTCTGTGATACGTTCATACAGAGTTTTATTGCTGTGGAGCTCTGTGATACTCTTACACACCGCACTCTATGGGCCCATTACAAACCTAACGATTTGGCGCCTGAGTCTAACTGGACTAATTGCAGGGTTGGCACTTTGAACACACAAGTTGGTCGGTTGCCCCAATTTGGCCACTCGGATTTAAAAGGTTCGCCATCACTGGCCTAGAAGCTCCATTTTTAAGGCTGGTGTCAGATGAGCGCACTGTAGAGTGGAAGGAACGTTCCTTCCGCTGCCGCCGACTGCCCTCAGCTGTGCAAATCGCGATCCTCCTATCGAGGATCACACTCCTAGGAGTGTGCAGTTTGTGCGCACACACAAGCGTGTGACAGGTGCAGGTCGCTGCATCACGCGGCTGCAACGGCTGCCGGTAAGTGCGGGCGCAAGGCCTGGCCGCACTAGGTACGCTCGTCTAACACGAGCCTAAATGGTGACAGAGGATAGGAACACTGCGGGGAAGAAAAAACATCATGCATACAGCACATATTCCATGATTATTACACCACTTTTAGAACATGCTTTTCTGTCAATGATGGACGACTTGTACTTTTATCGAACAGATTTGATTTGACATTATGAATCTGTACCATTTCCAGATATCCCGGAAATTCCAGAAAGCATCTCATTCTGCAAAGCCTGCAAGTGGCTGACTTCAGTGGAAATCCACTCACAAGGTAATCTTTTCTAAACAAGTTAGCTGATCTGTGAATTTTTGTTAGAGAAATTGATTCAATAGTTTTATCCTGCAGAGAAAGCTTCACTAATCCTTTTGAAAGTAATTGGGTTTTCTCCCCTCTAAAATCCATGTTTTACAAATAACAGCCCTGGCTTTCTGATATGCTTCGGCTGTCTTCTGACACTGAGCAAATTGGCTGCATGAAATGGTAATTAGGGGGGGTTAAACAATCCAAGCTACAGGCAGATTGGTTGCTCTGTTTCAGGACATCAAATATTAAATTATTAGCTTTTGCAAGATATTAAAACACTGTAGAATGACCACATCCCTACTGAAACCACGGAGATCAGAGAAAGCTATTCTTGCGTAAAATGTTCTGTTGTAAACTGGACTGGTGCCTGGTTTTAAAACATAAGTGGCAATGGCCAACATTCGTTTCTGTATCCATGATGGTACTATATGCTAAACAGTGGTGCTCTATGATCTGGTGCTAGCCTGATGAGTGTCATTTAAACTGCAGTAAATGGCACAGTAAAATTGTTCAAGAATAGTTTTAGGAACATGACATAGATTTCAAGGTGTGCTGGCATGGCCTGCAAGTTCAATTCGATTGAACATCAGAATATCCCGGGACAACAAATCTGATCCATGGAGGCCCCACCTCGCAGCCTGCAGGACTTAAAGGATCTATTGCTAATGACTGGGTGCCAGGTACAACAGGACTTGCTCAGAGGTCTTGATGCATCAGAGCTGTTTTCGCAGCAGGAGGGGGACCTACACCATATGAGGCACATGGTTTTAATGTGGTGACTAATCCGTGTAGGTACAGTGTTTGTACACACTTAAAAGGAACACTAAAATTATTTTTTTTAATATACTGTGTATATGTTGCGGTTAAAGCCCGAAGTGCGGTTAATCATAGGATTACCGGGGTAATCCCGACATTACCCAGGCGTCATTAGCAAAAGTTCGAAGTGAAATGAAATTTCAGACTTTACCCGGGTAATCTGTAAAGTATCCAGAGGCCTCTGGGTGCTCTGGTTTTCTGCACGGTTTTAACCGGGTAATTCACACATTACCCTATTGTTGCTGGATAAAGTGTGATGTGCAACGAAACATCGGACTTTATCCAGGTAATCTGCAAAATATCCAAACGCCTCTGGGTGCTCCGCTTTTCTTGGGTTTTCAGCAGGTTACAGTTCACTGAATTCCAAGGATTACCTGGATAAAGCTGCAAACTGTCATCTGACCGATAACAAAATAGTGTTTGTTATTTTTAATGAAAGTGTATCCAGTCACAAACCGCACTAAATAACTGTCATGTGCATTAATTGTCTGAAAATTAATTTATGAAGATAAAGATATTATATAAAGAGTAACCTGATGGTTATTATGTTTTATAAATGATATATAAGCACATATGACACATAATAAAGATCATGTAACTCTCTAACATTCATATAAGAAACACATCCTGTTACTCTGTATATTCATTATATCTGCAATACATTTTAATGTTTGTCTTTTGCCATTTTCATTGATAAGATCTATAAGTAATAGCAAAATTCACTTTTACCCAAGTGGGGTTGGATGCTCTGCAGATTACCCAGGTGAAGATGTGGATAGTCTTCAGATTACCCAGGTGAAGCTGTGGATAGTCCTCAGATTACCCGGGTGAAGCTTCAGATTTACACATATGGGTAAAGTGCGAATCTTTCAGCTCTTCCAGACTGTTACCCAAGGGCAGTTGGTTAGTCCTAAAATTACCCGGGTAAATTCCGAAATTTTCTTTTTTATTTGGAGCTTTACCCAGCGGTTTTGGGTAATGGCAGGATTACCCGGGTAATCCTAGTATTAACGGCACTTCGGGCTTTACCCGTTACATATATTTATTTGAGAATTGTTTATACACATGAGTGCCTGCGTAGAATGATGAAGTGGTGCAGCCTCTAGTCCTAAACTGCTCTCTGTGAACACTAGCTTCTACAGACATATACGCTTGGAGACAGGAAGAGGTTGTTGGTCCCCTGCTGGCAGGATATTCAAAATCCTGTCTGCCAAGTGACAACTGAGAGGGTGGAAAAAAACTCCTCAGCTTCGCACAGCGCTATTGGCCAAATGGGACTGGTAGGAAGAGGTGGGGGCACTCCATGCAGCCTGATCACTTTAGTAAGCTAAATTACAAAGCTTCGTATCTGTCATTTAAGTCTCATGCACCAGTGTCATCATGTCTAGTAAACCATATTGGTGGACAGTTGTTATTTTTTAGATAGTTTCAGGCCACTCAGTAACTGTAACAGTAATGAGTTATATTGCAGTAGTGCACTTTTTCACTCATTGCTAACATGCTAATTAAGTTTGGATAGTTTACGATCTGTGGTCTATAAAAGGTTTGCTTAACTGAATATGAATTGTGCATGAGAACACTCTCCTAGACTAGAGGAGTACTTTTATTCTGGGTTTTATATTTTTAAAGTATCCAGGTTTAAGGATGACTTAAACTGACCCCTTTATTCCCACTGGCTGAGTTATGCCTCCATTTCATTTTAGTTTTTAAAGGTCTTAATGCAAATTTCACATCAAACCGTTTTTCGTTTGACAGCTGAACTGACAATATTAAACCAATGGGTATTCCATGGGGCACAGAATTGGCATGGAGCACATTTTGGTACAAGCATCAACTAGTTATTTTAGTTGCGTTGCTCTCATTTTTATTTGAAGCCCAGCACATCCTTTTAAATCCCTGCCTGGTACAGCGTAAAGGGATATTTGTTTCAGGAATTGGCAGTCGTTCCATTTATTAGAAAAGATGAATGAAACCGCACATTTGCTGCTGGCTGCTTATAGACCTTTCGATCACTTTTGTAATCATGGCTCGGGCTATTTTACAGAACATTGGAATGGAGCATGTCATAGGAAGTGGTATATTTTAATGGGGTGCTGCAGGCTAGAAAGCATAGATTAAAGAGCAGTACTGGACAGGGCTGAGAGTGATAACTTTTTGCAGGCTTTATCTTATTCACAGGCCAGGTAATTATGGTTTTTAGAAGTTTACTAATGCTTCCAAAGCGTTTTCTAGGTTCTGAATCCTATATAGTTGTCTTTTATGTTTTCTTCCTGGCACCTAAAATGTAAACTTGTGCTCCTTGTTTGTGATTCAAGATTTAATATCAACCATACCATAATCTAGTGTGGATACTCAAACCTAAGATCATTTAAAGATGAGCGTATTGGGGCATACAACAGCTGCAGTACAAACAAGGGTCTAGAACAGTGGTTCCCAACAGCGGTCCTAAAGTACCCTTAACAGGTCAGGTTTTCCAGAAAGCTGAAGCACCGCATAGGATTTGCTCAGTGATTGCAGGATTCACTCTGCTTTACTCAAAGGTGATCTGTAAATTCTGGCCTGTTAGGTGCACTTGAGGACCGTGGTTGGGAACCACTGGTCTAGAAGAACTTATTTAATGAAATGGACTTTTTTAATTTAAGGAACTAAAATCATCAGTGATGCACTGAAATGAAAATTTGGGATTGAAAATGCAGGAGGAGCTCAGCCGAAAACTGAAAATTTATTTTTCAGACTAGCGTTTTGAAGAGTGGAAGGAACGTCCGTGTGAGTGGACGTTACTTCCACTCGACGCTTGTCTGGCCACCTTGCTGAATGCAGTTGGTGCGCCCAGTGCTGCAAGGCTCTGTCCTCCTATGGAGAATCGCGCTTTGCAGCTCTGTCAACATGTGTCCTAGCACTTTGACGGAGAGGCCTGCTGCACGGACGCAGCACAGCTGCTGTCGCGCGCTGCTGGCCCTGTCGCAACATCACAATGCTGCGACGGACGCCAGAAGCCAAGTCGTTATGGGCGCACCTAGTGCGCTCGTCTGACACCCTGCCTAAATAAGTTGTTTTTGTTTAATTGTATCAATAAAAAAAAGTTCTTAAATAAAAAGATCAGTTATGATTTTAAAAAGTCGTTTAAAATATAAAATACAAAAATTTCTATAATAAAAAAACCTAATAAAAAGGGTGTAGGTATTGGAGGTATGGGTATAGAAGGCAATGTGTTTATATGATCAGGGCCGACTTTAGCGCGGGGCAAAAGGAGCAGCTGCCCCGGGTCCAGTCATTGGTAGGGGGCCAAGGCAGCTGCTCCCAGCCTGCAAAAATCATGGCCTCGCGATGCGGTTGGCTCCTCCCCTCCTCTTCAATATGCAGTTCCCCTTCTCTCGCCGGGTCCCTCCCAGCTGGGTATGTGATGTGAAACACTATGCTGTGCATGCGATGTGAAACACTCTGCTGTGTATGCGATGTGAAACACCAGAATCTGCTGTGCATGCGATGTGAAACACCAGAATCTGCTGTGCATGCGATGTGAAACACCAGAATCTGCTGTGCATGCGATGTGAAACACCAGAATCTGCTGTGCATGCGATGTGAAACACCAGAATCTGCTGTGCATGCGATGTGAAACACTCTGCTGTGCATGCGATGTGAAACACTCTGCTGTGCATGCGATGTGAAACACTCTGCTGTGCATGCGATGTGATGTGGAAAACAGTTTGGCTCTCTGAATAACCCTGTATATGTGGGAGTTTGGCGTAACTCGGGGACTGGTCAGTAATGAGAGCTGTAACTATTATTTTATCATTATGGAATGTCTCCTCCATGTTCTATACCAGGATATTATTTTGGTTTCCTCTTTTTTCCCCCGGTCTGTTCTTTCACCATAAGAGCTTGTGGGCACTTTTCCTTGCCCTGTGCTAAAACGGGGACATTAAGGCTAGGGTCAGACGAACGCATTTTCGCGTTGTCTGTGAAAAAGTGCGTTCGAACGAATGGACGCATTTTTTCACGGAGTACGCGAGAGCGGTCATACGATGCGCATTTGCGTCCGTGATTTTGTACGGATCATCAATAAAACACTTTGTGCATCTGAACGTTATGTTGGCCAGACATTAGCAGCGTCTGACATCTCCTAATCACACACACACACCGCTAGCGGGCGCAGCGCACTCTGTACGTCAGTACTAGCAGTTTAACGTTCTCGAAAAAATGCGTTCGTTTGCCACTTGCGTTGCGCGGCCGGACTTTCATGCGACCGTACTTCGTATATTGGCCGTCATTGCCCGTCATTTGCTGCTAGTGCGGCCGTGATTATGTGCGCCTGCACGCGCGTTCGCACTGCCTCAGTCTGACCCCAGCCTAAGGTGGATAATGTGCGCCTGCAGGTTTCCCCTTTTAGTATTCCTGTTTTAGCTCCATATTATGGGTCAGGTGTTATTTCAGAAGCTTGCCTCGTAATGCGCTAAGCACCACTGTGAGTACCACCTCCTGCAGTCCATAGGACTCCATGGAGGCTTGTGCTGCCCGCCGCGTGACCTGCAGGATCTCGCCTCTCGTGAGATCTTGCAGGTCCGCAAATTGATTCACAGAGGGAGACTGGGGACTTTTTGTTCCCAGTCTCACACTTCTCCTGGTGGCCAGAAGTGGCAGATCGGCACACCGTTCTCGCTGCGGGTTGAGAGGGGAGTATCTGATTTTTTTTGGGGGGTGATAAATGATTCTGCAGAAGTGGTATCAGTTAGCACCAGCTTTTAGCCTGTGGTTAAGTTCTTCGTTGTCACATCAGTGCGGTAATTGGCATTAGGACTACAAAGTGTATAGGGAGCACAAAGTACAGTAAGCTCGTGCAAGCTAACGCAGTCACTGATGCTGTAATGGGTTTAGCGTTAGTGATGTAATATGGGGGGGCATGTGCCAAAGTCCCTTATCCTGATAACGCTTACTCACCTGAACACCACAGCTGATAGTCTCTATGGAATAGGGCAGCCCATGCTCTACTCTCTCATCATATCTCCATGTAACCTGTGCAGGAGCCATGTATGTGTAGCGCTCACTCCCGGAGGAGCCGCTGAATTTAAACCTCGGTTCAGTCTCCCCGCACTAGGGAATAAATATACACCAGCACTGTTGTGGATTTTAGAAGTTATATAGTTTACTGATCTCAAACTGGCATATATAGAGCAGCACGGTATACATATATATTTACAGAAGTTCGTAATGTGAGAAATGCGCAGCGGAAGAGAAAAATACATTTTAACCCCTTCGTTGCTGAAATGTGAGTCCCGTACAGGTTGTGTCCCAAGAAGGTGTATGTGTATGCGTGTGTTGGTACCCGGGTACTAGATTCAACTGGCCAGTGAATGATTTCAATGTGTCTTCGACTAGTCACTTTGGGGCCCTGTAGGTTTAAACAAACTGCAGCGTGCTTTATTATTTTCACTGTGGCCGGGAAGGCCTCTCACCCATCTGCCAGATACTCTGCGCTCTGCTCGACCCAGGACGTCTTTCCGCTCGACTTGACTGGGACTCTGTGCCACCGGATCCGCTTGTCTTGCTTGTCCGTTTCTGCCACAAGATGCTCAGCTCACCGCCTGCACTCCCGTTAGATCATCGCGGTCTCCTCACTCGGGGTCCTTCTGCAGCTCTGTATCTGTATAAACTTCTCACCGATAGGTTAATAGGTCTCTGGCAAGTGATTTGGGCCGATCTCCAGCTCCGCAAAGCAGCACCTGCGCTCCGACCTGGTCACAATCGCTCCTTGTCTCACGTGCGTCTTGCTCTATTCACTCCTTGGCGCGCACTGGCTCTCCTCTGCAGGAGGTTGCGGTTGTCTCTCGGTTCTCCCCACCCACTTCCTGTCCCAAAGCATGCTGGAAAACGTAGTCCGAAAGTGTCCAGTATCGGTTTACATTGCGTTCGTCTCCCCCTGGTGGCCAGAAACAAGTAACTACAGCGGCAGGATTTAAACCAGCGCTACATATGTAAGATACAAGTTCTCACTAGCAATACACAGGGCCATGCAACCTGCATGACTAATTATTAATTATCTAGACCTTGATGGCCCCCATGATGTTAAAACAACTGTTAATATTTGTACACACTGCACACTACTGTGGGTTTTATTGCTGTGAAGCTCTGAAATATTACATTTATACACTGCACATTACTCTGGAGCTCTGTATCACAGAGCTCCTCAGTAATGTCCAGTGTATAAATGTAATACTATTTCATGTCAATCTAAGGACTTGTTTGTTTGCCAGTTCTTTTGTTTACATTATTTTTTTATTTTTTTTGGGATGTTGGGGGCAGTGAGCGGGCTTTCGGAGGGGCCCAAGAAAATGTTTGCCCAGGGTTCAATCAATATTAAAGATGGGCCTGTATATGATGCCCAGGTGCAAGTATATGCATATAGGAGGTGTAGATTGGGCAGGTATTGGAGGTGTGTCTGTCAAGAGGTGTAAGTGTGTAGGACCCCAGGTGCAGGTTATGCCCCTCATACTCGCACATGTGCCCCAGATCATTGCTCTCCACCGCTGCCTGGACAGAGAGCTCTGCGACCAATAGACAGCCCTCCCAAGCTGCCCCCAATCCTCTGGTACTTGAAGGTGCAGTGTGGGCGCTGGTGCCTTGGTCCCCTCGAAAAGCAAGTCTGCCACATTGGGAATTGTGAAGCCGGTACTGCCCTGGGCAGGCACTGTCGTGGGGGCATTGTCTGATGGGAGTGGGATGCTGTGCAGATAGTTCGGGGGAGGAGGCCAGTGCAGGCTGTGCTGGCTGCGGGTTAGAAGTAGGCTGGCCCGGGGCTGGTTGAGTCCTTTGGCCGTTCGGCTTGTGGATGTCCCGGGAGGACGCTCCCTGCTTTACCGCTGCATAGTCACTGTAAGTGGCCACACTCCTCCTGGGACTCACAGGCTAGAAGGGGGAGGGTGACTGTTTTTGTGTGCTTTTACTTTTCAGCGGAAAGTCTAACAGCATTTTTGGAAGATACATTCTGGCGGCCGAAATTTCGGTGCATCCCTAAAAATTCAATTTATTTTTAATCAGATTTCTATTAAAATGCTCCTGGAGGAAAATGAAAAAAAATACTATATAGTCCAAACTTTATTGTGAAGTATGGCATGAAGCTGTATTTTCATGCAATGTTTACATGTTCAGTGAATGCATGCCATTAATCCAACTTGATTGAAGTTGGGTCTGCAGTAGGGCTGTGCAATTAATTGCAATCGCAATCGAATCGCGATTTCTGACTCTGCAATTTCTAAATCGCATAAGGCTGCAATTTTCTGCTCCCTGTTAACTTCCGGCGGCATGGTGCTTTGGGCACTCGCAGGGGGAACCACGTGACGAGCCGCGTTCTCGCGGCTCGTCACATGGTTCCCCCAGGCGAGCGCCCAAGCTCCATGCCGCCGGAAGTTAACAGGGAGCCGAACACGTGGCGCACAGAGGTGAGCTGGGGCAGTATATCCATGAGCTGGGGCAGTATATCCATGAGCTGGGGCAGTATATCCATGAGCTGGGGCAGTATATCCATGAGCTGGGGCAGTATATCCATGAGCTGGGGCAGTATATCCATGAGCTGGGGCAGTATATCCTGAGCTGGGGCAGTATATCCATGAGCTGGGGCAGTATATCCATGTGCTGGGGCAGTACATCCATGTGCTGGGGCAGTACATCCATGTGCTGGGGCAGTACATCCATGTGCTGGGGCAGTACATCCATGTGCTGGGGCAGTACATCCATGTGCTGGGGCAGTACATCCATGTGCTGGGGCAGTACATCCATGTGCTGAATACTGAATACATTTAGAATGTATGTAGCATGTTTGAAAAAGCAAAAACAATTGGCTAAATCGCAAATAAAATCGCAATATTCATTCAAGAAATCGCAATATGATTATTTTGTCAATATTGCACAGCCCTAGTCTGCAGAGATAACCTGCACTTTTCCACAGCAAAACTGTTGTAAAATATACAGAGTTCAGAAAATACCTCAAACCAATTACTATGCAAGTCTATGTAAAACAATGACCATGTTACCTTAGGTGCAGATTGACTTGTTTGGAGTGAAACAACAGATCTGCAAGAGCAGCCAATTTTGAGGTGGGAGGGGCAGTCAGTAAAATAAAAGTGAAACCTTCTGAGCAGCAGTGGCATCGCTATGTGGGGGCGGGGGGGCTGCGTGTTCGCTCCCTGCGAGTGTCCGAAGCTGTGCAGCTTCGGCGCTCGCTTGGGGGAAACACGTCACCAGCCAATCGCGGCTGGTCACCTGGCTCCCCCAGGCGAGCGCACAAGCTGCACGCCGCCAGACGCTCAGAGGGAGCAAACACGCGGCCTGGAGGTGAGCGGGGGGCATATCCATGAGGTGGGGCACTATATCCGTGAGGTGGGGCACTATATCCGTGAGGTGGGGCACTATATCCGTGAGGTGGGGCACTATATCCGTGAGGTGGGGCACTATATCCGTGAGGTGGGGCACTATATCCGTGAGGTGGGGCACTATATCCGTGAGGTGGGGCACTATAGCATCCGTGAGGTGGGGCACTATAGCATCCGTGAGGTGGGGCACTATAGCATCCGTGAGGTGCTGGGGGCAGTGTAGCATCCGTGAGGTGCTGGGGGCAGTGTAGCATCCGTGAGGTGCTGGGGCAGTGTAGCATCCGTGAGGTGCTGGGGGCAGTGTAGCATCCGTGAGGTGCTGGGGGCAGTGTAGCATCCGTGAGGTGCTGGGGGCAGTGTAGCATCCGTGAGGTGCTGGGGGCAGTGTAGCATCCGTGAGGTGCTGGGGGCAGTGTTAGCATCCGTGAGGTGCTGGGGGCAGTGTAGCATCCGTGAGGTGCTGGGGGCAGTGTAGGATCCGTGAGGTGCTGGGGGCAGTGTAGGATCCGTGAGGTGCTGGGGGCAGTGTAGGATCCGTGAGGTGCTGGGGGCAGTGTAGCATCCGTGAGGTGCTGGGGGCAGTGTAGCATCCGTGAGGTGCTGGGGGCAGTGTAGCATCCGTGAGGTGCTGGGGGCAGTGTAGCATCCGTGAGGTGCTGGGGGCAGTGTAGCATCCGTGAGGTGCTGGGGGCAGTGTAGCATCCGTGAGGTGCTGGGGGCAGTGTAGCATCCGTGAGGTGCTGGGGGCAGTGTAGCATCCGTGAGGTGCTGGGGGCAGTGTAGCATCCGTGAGGTGCTGGGGGCAGTGTAGCATCCGTGAGGTGCTGGGGGCAGTGTAGCATCCGTGAGGTGCTGGGGGCAGTGTAGCATCCGTGAGGTGCTGGGGGCAGTGTAGCATCCGTGAGGTGCTGGGGGCAGTGTAGCATCCGTGAGGTGCTGGGGGCAGTGTAGCATCCGTGAGGTGCTGGGGGCAGTGTAGCATCCGTGAGGTGCTGGGGGCAGTGTAGCATCCGTGAGGTGCTGGGGGCAGTGTAGCATCCGTGAGGTGCTGGGGCAGTGTAGCATCCGTGAGGTGCTGGGGGCAGTGTAGCATCCGTGAGGTGCTGGGGGCAGTGTAGCATCCGTGAGGTGCTGGGGGCAGTGTAGCATCCGTGAGGTGCTGGGGCAGTGTAGCATCCGTGAGGTGCTGGGGCAGTGTAGCATCCGTGAGGTGCTGGGGGCAGTGTAGCATCCGTGAGGTGCTGGGGGCAGTGTAGCATCCGTGAGGTGCTGGGGGCAGTGTAGCATCCGTGAGGTGCTGGGGGCAGTGTAGCATCCGTGAGGTGCTGGGGGCAGTGTAGCATCCGTGAGGTGCTGGGGGCAGTGTAGCATCCGTGAGGTGCTGGGGCAGTGTAGCATCCGTGAGGTGCTGGGGGCAGTGTAGCATCCGTGAGGTGCTGGGGGCAGTGTAGCATCCGTGAGGTGCTGGGGGCAGTGTAGCATCCGTGAGGTGCTGGGGGCAGTGTAGCATCCGTGAGGTGCTGGGGGCAGTGTAGCATCCGTGAGGTGCTGGGGCAGTGTAGCATCCGTGAGGTGCTGGGGGCAGTGTAGCATCCGTGAGGTGCTGGGGGCAGTGTAGCATCCGTGAGGTGCTGGGGCAGTGTAGGATCCGTGAGGTGCTGGGGCAGTGTAGCATCCGTGAGGTGCTGGGGCAGTGTAGCATCCGTGAGGTGCTGGGGCAGTGTAGCATCCGTGAGGTGCTGGGGGCAGTGTAGCATCCGTGAGGTGCTGGGGGCAGTGTAGCATCCGTGAGGTGCTGGGGGCAGTGTAGCATCCGTGAGGTGCTGGGGGCAGTGTAGCATCCGTGAGGTGCTGGGGCAGTGTAGCATCCGTGAGGTGCTGGGGGCAGTGTAGCATCCGTGAGGTGCTGGGGGCAGTGTAGCATCCGTGAGGTGCTGGGGGCAGTGTAGCATCCGTGAGGTGCTGGGGGCAGTGTAGCATCCGTGAGGTGCTGGGGGCAGTGTAGCATCCGTGAGGTGCTGGGGCAGTGTAGCATCCGTGAGGTGCTGGGGGCAGTGTAGCATCCGTGAGGTGCTGGGGGCAGTGTAGCATCCGTGAGGTGCTGGGGCAGTGTAGCATCCGTGAGGTGCTGGGGCAGTGTAGCATCCGTGAGGTGCTGGGGGCAGTGTAGCATCCGTGAGAAATATGGGGAATTGGTATAGGCGCAATGAAGGTATAAAAGAATGAGGAAAGAACTTAGGACACGATCGCCACTGCACCCACAAATGTCATCCCAAAAGTGACAAAAAGGACAAATCGAAGTGAAAAAAGAAGGGAGTGTATAGCAGAATAAAATAGTCAGCGTTATTTACCAATAGATTATATTTGGCACAAACTCATCCATTGAAGGATCAAAAAAACCTCAAGAGAAAAAAGAACAGACATTGCATAATACCGTTTTTTCTATATATAAAAATTTCCAAGAGGTATACACACTCACACTGTGGAGAGCCTCATCCGTCTCTAGCTATATTCGCCTATGGGTGAATTCATATGGGCTCACCCATTAGCCACTTCAATCGATTTTTAAAACTTCCAATGGGACATATGGAAAGAAGATGGCAACATAGAGTAGTTCAGCAGAGGCACATATAGTATTTAATGGCATAAACTCAGACCACTCACGTGTTGAAGAGCCACCATGACTCAAGTATTGAGCCTAAGGGTTGTTTGGTCACAACTCTCGTGAAAGCCTCAATAGATCTCCAATTCAGCGTGGGTAAGGAGCCAAAAATAAACAATAGATGTAAAGTTAAAAATGTTTTAATAAAAATAAAATAAAAGGACAAATGAGCCGAACGCGTTTCGCCTAGGTCAAACAGACCCTACGGCTTCCTCAGCGGCAATATACATTGAACCCTCTGATTCGGTTAATATACACCCCTCTAAATTGTCCATCCAATCCGGGAGGCTTCCTAAGGCGGGAAGAACATTCCATGACGTCCCCACACGATTGTCGCTCCTTCAGTGTCCTCTCCTCGTGACGCCGAACTTCCACCGGTGATCAGGGACGCAAAACGAAAGTAACGTGTTTTTCTTCTTAGTGCGCCTGCGTCTGAATCTTAAAAACGAAACCGGAAGTAGCGCGCTTGTGTCCATAGATCATAGTTCAAAACGTCCGGAAAAACAATGGAGATGTTACATTGCAGGTTAATAATGGATTTCCTGTTCTAGGAAAAAGCTCCAAAACACAGGAAGCAGTGATTCCATAAAAAAACACAATTAGGCAATACTCCGAACATAATTTATATATTAAAAGCTATACAAAAACATCTGTTTATAATCCAAGTCTCAAAGGAAAAGGCACACAGAGTGCAAAGAGACATTCTTAACACCACAACCAGGTATGTGTGAGAAAATGAGGGATGGTGAATTCATAGGAAGTGCGAAAGCTCAAAATCAAGGTTTAATCCCCTTGGCTGGAGCGTACCTAGATTATAAATCCACCACATCTCCTCTCTATTAATCTTGTTATGGAAATCCTCCCCCCTCCAATTCTTACAGACCAACTGAATTCCCACAAATGTGGAACCCAAGGCATTACAATCATGGACCTTCTTAAAGTGACAGGGGACAGAATGATGTTCAACCCCTTTTCCAATGTTGTAGATGTGTTCTCTAATCCGTATTGATAGTGAAAGTGTGGTATGGCCGATGTAATGTAGCCCGCACCGGCATGTGAACCTATAGATTATGTTTTTAGACCTGCAGGTAATAACACTTCTAATCTTGCAGGTAATAAGATTAAGACTCATTGAGTCCGATACCGGAGCTGTAAAAGGTCGCTGCCGCTGCCGACGGGGACCTGGCGGCCCGGGCCCCTTACGGCAGCATGGGGCGTAATGCCCTGATGGTGGCCCTGCCCCCCAGAATTGTATGTATCCAGCACAGGCCCTCAGAATTGTATGTATCCAGCACAGGCCCTCAGAATTGTATGTATCCAGCACAGGCCCTCAGAATTGTATGTATCCAGCACAGGCCCTCAGAATTGTATGTATCCAGCACAGGCCCTCAGAATTGTATGTATCCAGCACAGGCCTCTCAGAATTGTATGTACCCAGCACAGGCCCTCAGATTGTATGTACCAGCACAGGCCCTCAGAATTGTATGTACCCAGCACAGGCCCTCAGAATTGTATGTACCCAGCACAGGCCCTCAGAATTGTATGTACCCAGCACAGGCCCTCAGAATTGTATGTACCCAGCACAGGCCCTCAGAATTGTATGTACCCAGCACAGGCCCTCAGAATTGTATGTACCCAGCACAGGCCCTCAGAATTGTATGTACCCAGCACAGGCCCTCAGAATTGTATGTATCCAGCACAGACCCTCAGAATTGTATGTACCACAGCACAGGCCCTCAGAATTGTATGTACCAGCACAGGCCCTCAGAATTGTATGTACCCAGCACAGGCCCTCAGAATTGTATGTACCCAGCACAGGCCCTCAGAATTGTATGTACCCAGCACAGGCCCTCAGAATTGTATGTACCCAGCACAGGCCCTCAGAATTGTATGTACCCAGCACAGGCCCTCAGAATTGTATGTACCCAGCACAGGCCCTCAGAATTGTATGTACCCAGCACAGGGCCCCCCGCACACCCCCCCCCCCCCTCCCAGAATTATATATATCCAGCACAGACCTCAGGATCAGATGACCTGTGTGTTTCTCTGAGTGATGGCATTCTCCTCCACGTGGCTGCCGGCTTATGAAGGCTGTGACTCTCACGAGATCTCGCCTGTAATCCATGTCAAAGCCTTCACAGGACGGCGGATGCGCAAGTGAGAACGCTGGCGCTCGCAAGACGACACGGCCAGTCGAGGTGGTAGTCCACGATTTACACGGTCCCAAAGGGCAGCTGCTTTGGGCTCCTCAACAATGACTGGGCCTGGGGCAACTGACCCTTTTGCCCTGCGTTAAAGACAGGCCTGGTGTTACTGACAAATGGTTTAGAGGGACCATCTCTGGCTCAAGGGTTAAAACATTAGGTGGGTGCAGAGGTGGTAAGGAGGGGTCCATGTTTAACACTGCCATTTTGCATCCTCTGGTTTCAAACCTAAAAGATCATTTTAAAATGTGCCTTTTCAGCGCAGCGATGGCTCTCTATGCCTCCAGACGTGAAATGATGCCCTCTTCCTGAAAGTCTGAGCAGGTCACGTGGCCATGAGTGAAGGCTGGATGCCCCAATGAGTGTGTCCAGCCAATCAAACGGCTAGGAGAGAGATAAGCCCAAAATTGGTTCCGGCTTCCGATGCCCGAAGTTAGCGCATGGTGATTTCAGTCTCTCTGCAGAGCTAAACCTAGTCTGGAACCCCAGTGTCATATGCAAGAAGTGAATGTCACATGCAGGATATGATTGAAGTCAGATGGCTTTAACTCAATGTAATTTTTCTTCACTTTATGTGCTTTAAAAAAAAAATAATATATATATATATATATGTGTGTGTAGTCCTGTGTTTAATTTGGCTCTGAGGACTGCAGCTGTTATGCCTCTAGGGGGAGCCAGAGGACAATGTATGGGAACATACTTTATTGGACTCATGGACCACACCTCCCAGAATGCCCTTACAGAAAAAGGAAGGACCCAAGCTAAAAGAAACAGGAAGTAAAAAGCATGCATGCAGCGTGGGCAGAACAAAGTGAGCAAAGAGAGTGAGCAGTCAGATAAGAGAGATTTTCCAGGATCTGTGCAAGCTGGAGCACAGAGAATCAGCAGCATCCAGTGCTGGAGAGTGTACCTTGGTCTGCTGTATATTGTGCTGGACTGTTCAGGAGGCAAGTGTGTTTGAAGAGGGGCCCTGTGTTAAGGAGGCCGCAGGCAGAGGGATTTGCTGGCGGCATTGACTTCAGGCAGAGGAGATTCTGCATACTGCGTGGGGAAGAATTGATCCAGAGGCTGCAGATTGCTACAACGTTCAAGAGGCCTTCCTGGGATTGTGAGCAACTGAAGTTGTGCGGTAACGAGCATCTTTCTCTCTGTCTCGCTGACAGCATTCTATCCATCTTTACACTAACTAAGAATCACACAGCTGCTGAGCGGATTTTACCCACAGCCTTTCCTGTACTGGCAGCTACGTTATGCTAAAAGGGCCCCATCTCTTATGTGCACCAACTGGTACCCATCATCGCTGTCATTAGGACGAAGATCAGGGTGGTTCCAGGTTGTTTGGGAGGGTCCTGGGCTGGGAGGTTAGAGAGCAGTTGGTGTGTCTAGTTAGCTACTGTATTACCTGAAATCCTTTTATGCTGCCACTTGCATTTCAATACAAGTTTATATTGTTTATTGTACCACTGTGTAGTTGTTATTATTAGGTTCCTGCCTGGGCAAACAGTCCATGCCATGGATGCCCAGACAGGTGGAGGCACTGCCAACACTATGTATCCTTATTCCCAAAATGCGGAAACTCAGGACCAACAGGTAAAGCAAGAAGGTGTAACCCAGCTGGAGGGTGCCAGCGGGGGCGGCCCCCAGCGGCAAAAGAGCGTTACAATTTTATATATATATATATATATATAACGGCAACTAAAAGGGGTTTTGAAAATAGTGTAGTGGGTAGGGAGAGCTTCTCTAAAAGTATGCTTTGTTATGGGTGGAAAATGGATATAGAGAGATTCTCTGGTGTACTTTGGTATGAAAGGAAAATGGCTATAGAAAATGGCTTCTCTGTGGTGCTTTCTTACGGGAGGAAGGTAAAATGGAATGCATCTGCCCAGTATAAACAGGATGCTGCTCACAAGCCTCCAAGGATAGAATGAAGGAAGTGAAGCTTTGCTGCACAGGAAATGGAACTCTGCCATACTATGAGTCAGAATGGATAAGTCAACACGCCACTTCTAACAGGGTTATTCAAAGCGAATCAAAAAGTCACTGCACATTCGGTGACTTCGTTCCCTGTGATTCGGCGATCCTAGTTCGCCGACCCTGCGATGTATTCAGTATGCACCACAGGGCTGCCTTACTGCAGGGAAAACCCGCCGCAAACCTGACGAACACTAGCTGCAAAACATGCCGAACACTCAGTGAAACCCGCAGAAACAGCTGGATTAACCCCGCCAAATATGCTGGAGAAACTCGACTAGCCGCCACTCACAGTGCAGAGCAGCCACAGGAAAAACCCAACAAGCAGACGAATGGGGGGGGGGACAGTACACTTGAAAGTTTGAAATTTGAAACGCTGTTTGCAAAAAAACTACTGAACGAAAATTCCTGGAATTTACATATAAGATCCAATGAATGATAATAAAAAGGGCAGTTACAGTAAAAAGACCATTTAAAAAAGGGAAAAAAAATTCCCTTTCCAAAAAAAAATCTATAAATAGATTTTCACTGCAGAATATAATATTAAACGGTTTATTAGATATTGTAATAAAACGGGAATATGTTTAACATTGAAGCCTATGGGATTCGGCTGAATGAAACAACTGACTAGCGGGTCATTTCGTCAACTTTTCCCTGCTGTTCGGTGTTCTCTGAATAGACGAAGCATTGCTTCTCTATAGGGATTTCACTGCCCTCGAACAGGCACCGTATGTGCAGGCAATTCGCCAAGATTTGGCGAACTGCCTGTTCTCTGAATAGCTGAATGGCCAGGAAAGGTAACCATATGCTGAATTTCAGTGTTTACCTTTTGGGGACATATCGGCTCTCTTTGAATAACTCTGTGTAATCTAGCTCCATGATAAAACCCCTGTTCTCAGAGTGCCGCATTAAGGATATATCATGGAATTCGTTTGATGCAAATAGAGAAAAAAAAATGAAAAAGGGCGGTCAGTAGTTGATTTTAGAAGGTAAAAAAGACTCGTGTTTGGCACAGGCAAAATAGACAGTTGTCAATCAGCAAATTTCAGATGAGAATAAAAGAGGCCATATGATGGAAACAGATTGCAATAGGATGAATTGGTTCATTCTGTCCAAGCCGGGAGGAGTAAACTGGAATGATATATGATCGGTACAGACAGATCAGTGGAAAGTCTGGCATATATAGGTTTGTTTTTGCTGGTATCTGCTCCCAAGCTATTGCCTGCTTTGGCTGTGGGAATAATTAATTCCACAGGGTTTACTCAAAAAGGGACATGTTCTGGTTTAAAAGGAGTTACAAATCCAAGTTGGACAATTTTATTTCCCATTTTTGTTGTTGTGCAATGTACTGAATCCTGCAGATTTTAATTTGTCACAGCTGCTGTTACTTTATTTCTATAAAAATTTAAATTTACGGATGAGGAAATCCACTCATTGTGAATTATGTTGAAAATTGTTGCTTTTATGAATGAAAACCTTTACACGTCCATGCCATTCAAATCACCTGGGTGAAGGGGGAATGCTAAAGGTGGTGTAGGTGGGGGTTGACTCTAAGGGAACACCTTGTCACTTGTCTTGGCTGTGAATGTCTGTATTGGTCTTGTAGCCCATGAATATCTGTCTCAACATATTTGCTGCATGTCGTGTCGCAGGAAACCTGTACGGATCGATGTGGCACTGAGGCTTCAGAAAACACTTATATTGAGACGCTCTATACAGTAGGGATGCACCAGTACCAATACTAGTATGTGTCGATACCAGCATTTACACAAGTACTTGATACTCTTGAAATTAAATTGCCCTCTTATCAATACCAGAAGTCAGCACTGGGCTGGCTTGCTGGCTGCTATGAGGGGCTCGGGTGGCTGGCAGAATGCACTAATGGCATTCAGCTAGGCCCCTCCTGCTGGCCCCTTTTCAGATTGAGTGAATACCAGCTTGTGAAATTTGGAACAAAACCTCCAGCCAAACTTGCAGAGTTTGAGGGATCTTGTGATCTTTACAAGATCTTGCGAGAGGATGACTGGAGGCCACGTTCCAACCTTCACAAGCTGGCGGCCACTTGCTGGGAAGCAGCCAGCCAGACGAGCCTGGCAGAATGCTGTTAGTGCATTCTTGTGTGTGTGTTTAACCCCTTCACTGCTGAGGCATTTCACACCTGTGTGCTGAGCTCATTTTTACCTCGCTCGCTCATGTTTAAACGCGATTTGAAGCACATTTTAATAAATGACCCAGACATATTATATTATGAATCTGCCGGAAAGAACGATATATATCATTTTTATATGTATACGTCATGACCTGCCTGTATATTATAAACAAAAATACAATAAAAATTGAATTTTTAATCATCTGCAGTGTGTAAAGTGTTTTTTTTTTCACATTTTATCACATGAGGCGTTTGCGGTTATGTTTTCTATGGGGTGCGCTTGTACAAAAAATTTGAAATGGGGACTTGTTACTTTTTTTGGGGGGAATTACGTGATTTTTAGCAAACACACCCCATAGAAAAAAATCATTAGTGCAGCATCATTGTTCACATTATAATTGAAATGTGAACAATATTGCTGCATTAATAAAAACAACACACAAAAAAAAACGTTTTTTTTTTTGTTTATTTATTTTTTTAAATTTATTTTTATTTTATTTATTTTTTTTTTTATTTACTTTTTACCTAGTCATGTTGGGTATCATTCGAAAGGCATGCTCAGGCCTTTCAAATGACACCCTCCATGACCCCCTAGCTGCCACGGTTCTGGAGATATCGGGGTTCACAAGAACCCCTATCTCCACCAGGGGATTTCCTTGGGAAATCCCCGGCAGCTAGGGGTTCCCCGGCTATCTGACATCATCACGCTATGCGTGATGATGTCAGACAGCGAGGGGAGTCCGGGGTGGAGCCGCCATCCAAGATGGCGGCCCCCACGGAGATAGGCTGCACTTCGGCGCCGCAAGGCGCTGAAGTGCAACCAGCACTTGAGGGGTTAAAGCCAGGCATCGCTTAAAAGGGGAGACTCTCCCTTTTAAGCGGTGCCTGGCTTTTTACCGCTGCTCCTTCCCGATCGGAGGGAGAGGGATCCAAACGGATCCCCCCTCCCTTCCAGGCTACTCCCGGCATTGCCGGTGGGTCGCCTGGAAATGACGTCATCGCGCATGGCGTGATGACGTCATTTACGCCGGAGGCGCTTGACTTCAGCGTCTGAGGACGCTGAAGTCAGAACGCCGTGGGACCCCGGACAGAGAGGTGAGTATCTCCGCCGGGGGTCCGCACAGCTGATGACGTGTGGGGCACGTCCTCAGCATGCAACGTGCATCAATGAGGACGTGTCCCACACGTCTTCAGCAGTGAAAGGGTTAATGGTGTTTCTGGCCATTTCAATATTAACTAGATAGTGACTAGGCAGTTTTACCATTGTCAGTCCGAAAGTACCCACTACTGTTTTTACATTTCTGCGCTCTGTTTCCTTTTCTTTATGGAACCAACACATACAGTTTTTCTCGCCATTAACCCCTTCACTGCTGAGGCATTTCACCGCTGTGTGCTGAGCTCATTTTTACCGCTTTCGCTCATCATGTTTAAACACGATTTGAAGCCTCATTTTATTATATGGCCCAGACATATTAGATATCGTTCTTTCCGGCAGACTCGACAGATTCATAATATATCATTTTTATATGTATACGTCATGTCCTGCCTGTATATTATGACAAAAAATGCAATAAAAATAGAATTTTAATCATCTGCAGCGTGTAGTGTTTTTTTTCTTCACATTTTATCACCTGAATGTTTGCGGTTATATTTTCTATGGGGTGCGCTTGTACAAAATTTAGAAATGGGGACTTTTTGGGGGGGAATTACGTGATTTTTAGCAAACGCAACCCATAGAAAAAAAACATTAGTGCAGCATCATTGTTCACCTTATAATTGAAATGTGAACAATATTGCTGCATTAATAAAAACACACAAAAAAAAACATTTCTTTTTAATATTTATTATTTTATTTTTACTTTGTACCTGGTCATGTTCCATTCCTACCATTCGAAAGGCCTTGCTCAGGGCTTTCGAATGACACCCTCCATGACCCCCCTAGCTGCCACAGTTCTGGAGATAGCGGGTTCCTTTGAACCCAAACATCTCCACCAGTGGATTTCCTTGGGAAATCCCCGGGCAGCTAGGGGTTCCCCGGCTGTGTGACGTCCTCACGCTACGCGTGATTTACGTCAGGCAGTGGGGGGGGGGGGCGGCAGGGGGTGGAGCTGCCATCCAAGATGGCGGCCCCCACCGGAGCTAGGCCTGGAGGAAACCAGAGCGTGCCTGGAGGAAATCCCGCTCTGAAGCTGATTTTGTTCACTTCAAGTTTATTCTCCGGTCATACACCTCTGCCCTCCACTTGACCAAACAATCCTTCTTCTCATCTCTTATATTTACGCTGTCCTCCAACCCTAAACGGCTCTGGTCCACCTTCAACACCCTCCTTACCCACCTGCACCTCCCCCCACAGCTGCCTTCAGCGCTCAAGACCTGGCAGACTATTTCCTCAGTAAAACTCTATCAGAAGTAACACCCCAACACAAGATAGTTATCTGCCACCTCCACTCCCACAGGTCCCCTCTGCCACCCTCTGCCGCTTCCTCCCAGCCACTGAGGAGGAAGTCAATTCCTTATTGTCCTCCTCACATCTCACCACGTGCCCGCTCGACCCCATTCCCTCACATCTAATTCCTCCCCTCTCCTCCTCCCTCACCCCTGCTCTCACACACATCTTCAACCTATCTCTCTCCACTGGCTCCTTTCCATCCGCCTTCAAACACGCGCTAGTTACCCCTTTACTAAAGAAACCATCCCTAGATCCCAACTCTCCATCCAATTACCGCCCCGTATCCCTGCTTCCCTTTACCTCTAAGCTCTTAGAAAAACTAGTCTTCAACCGCCTCTCCCTCTTCCTGTCCTCCAATTCCCTACTTGACCCCCTGCAATCTGGCTTCCATCCCCTACACTCAACTGAAACTGCCCTCACCAAAGTCACCAACGACCTCCTAACTGCTAAAAAACACGGCCACTATTCTATTCTCATCCTGCTTGACCTCTCGGCTGCTTTTGACACTGTTGACCACCCCCTCCTTCTACAGACCCTCCACTCTCTGGGTCTCGGTGACACTGCACTTGCTTGGGTTGACTCCTATTTATCCAACAGGTCCTTCTGTGTGTCCTTTGCTGGTAACTCCTCCTCCTCATTGCCTCTATCTGTTGGTGTACCTCAAGGCTCTGTCCTTGGTCCTCTGCTCTTTTCCATCTACACCTCCTCTCTGGGCAAAATCATCAACAGCTTTGGCTTTAATTACCACCTCTACGCTGATGACACTCAGTCACTGACTTTTGAAAGGACAGGGGGAGAGAGATCAGGGGTAGAGAGGTAGATCTGTTTATCTGGCATCTCCTCCTGGATGGCCTCCCACCACCTAAAGATCAACATGTCAAAGACTGAACTCCTACTTATTCCTCCCTCCAATGCCTCCCCACCTCCTGACTTCTCTATCACGGTGGAGGGTATCACCATCTCCCCATCAAACCAAGTTCGCTGCCTTGGAGTTACACTTGACTCTGCTCTTTCCTTCATCCCCCACATCAAGTCTCTTTCCACCTCCTACCGATACAAACTGCATAATATTTCCAGAATTCGGCCATTTCTTATCGCTGTCACCACAAAACAACTCATACACGCCCTGGTAATCTCCCGACTCGACTATTGCAATAATCTCTTATCTGGCCTCCCTCTGTCCCGCCTCCCCCCCCTACAATCCATCCTGAACGCCTCCGCCAGGCTAATTCACCTCACCCGCCGCTCTGTCTCTGCCGCTCCCCTCTGCGAGTCCCTTCACTGGCTCCCCATCCACTGCAGAATTAAGTTCAAAATCCTTATCCTTACCTACAAAACCCTCACTAACTCAGCTCCCCACTACCTGTCCTCACTAATCACCAAATACACCCCAGCCCGCTCCCTAAAGGTCAAACAGTGACCTGCGCCTAGCTTCTCCCCGCATCACCTCTTCCCTTGATAGACTGCAGGATTTCTCACGCGCAGCCCCCACTCTCTGGAACGCTCTCCCTCGTACTGACAGACTTTCCCCTAACTTCTCTTCCTTCAAACGCTCCCTTAAAACATTCCTATTTAGGGAAGCCTACCACCCAACTCACTGACGCAACCATCAATCACTCTCACCTTACAGTCCTCTCCTCCTGTTTCCAACCCCAACCCTCCCAGATTGTGAGTTCCTACGGGAATAGGGCCCTCATCTCCTCCTGTACGGTTTGTCAAATGTTGTTCAATGTATTGTAACCCTGTCTATACTGTGCTTATTGTACAGCGCTGCGGAATATGCTGGCGCTTTATAAATAAAGAATAATAATAATAATAATAGGCGGCACTTTGGCGCCGAAGTGCGACCCGGCGCTTGAGGAGTTAAAGCCAGGCACAGCTTAAAAGGGGAGACTCATGGCGTGATGACGTCGGGAGGAGCTTGACTTCAGCGTCTGAGGACGCTGAAGTCAGAACGCTGCGGAACCCCGGACAGAGAGGTAAGGATCTCCGCCGGGGGTCCCGCAAAGCTGATGACGTGTGGGGCACGTCCTCAGCATGTAACGTGCGTCGATGAGGACGTGTCCCACGCGTCCTCAGCAGTGAAAGGGTTAAATAGACTTTCTAAAGATACCATTGTTTTCATCATATCGTATAATTTACTATATAATATTTATGAAAAAATGGAAAACACTTGTTTTCGAACTTTTGACCTCTGAAATCTACAACTGCCAAAAAAGACCCTGACTAATTGTTTCTAAATTTTGTTCTGAGTTTAGAAATACTCAATGTTAACATGTTTTTGCTTTTTAACCCCTTCACTGTTGAGCCATTTCACCTCTGTGTGCTGAGCTCATTTTGACAATTCTGTGCTCATCATGTTTAAACGCGGTTTATTATACGACCCGGACAAAAAAATTTTTTAAACACCACGGTTTTATCTTGTTTTTTTTATATTGTTTACACCAAACCTGGTCATGTTTGGTATCCTATGAAAAGCCGTTTTCTGGCCTCTCCAATGATTCCAAACATGATCCTCTAACTGACACCAATGGGGAGATATGGTGCCTTCTCTCTTGGCAGCTAGGGGGTTAACTGCCCAACTGACGTCATCGAGCATATGGCGACTACTTCAGTGGGGGGGGGGAGGCCCCGGATGCTTGGCTGACATCGAAGATGCGATCCTGCAGCTAAGCGGTTAAAGAGACGCATCGCTGGAAAGGGCAGACTGTGCCATTTCCTGCAATGCTCTTTTTTTTTCTTAAACTCCCAGCTGATCGGAAGGCAGAGGGTCCAAAGGACTCTCTCCCGGCAGTGCTGGGGGCGCCTGACACTGATGTCATCACGACAGCCAGGGTCTTTCAAAACCGCAGGTCTGACTTCAAGGAAGTCAGACTGCTGCAGGACCCTGGCCAGAGAGGGGAGTATAGGGAGGGAGGGAGGGAGTTAGAGGACCATGACGTACAGGGTATGTCCTTGGTCCTTAATGGGATTTTTCTCCAGGATGACCCTGTACGTAATTGATCCCTAATGGGGTTAACATAAATTGTACAGTTAGCAAAATCAGAAATTGTTTATTGGAAAGCAGTCACGACATTATAAAAGTATCGGCACTCTGTATTGGTGAGTACCTGAAAAAGTGTAGGTACTCGGTCTTAAAATATTGTGTTTATTCCTCAAAATGCTTGGAAGGAATACTCTAGGGTTAAAATGGCTGGTGGGGGTAAACCGGTTATGGACCCTTTCCGTACCCTTCTCCTGTTCTAATCCATAAAGGGGGGGCTGCAGAACATCCATTCCAATGGCTGTCAGGGAGGGAAATGAGACCTAAATTGGTTTCCACTTCCTGGACCCTATAACTGAAGCGCAGATCAACCCTTGGTGTTCTGAGTGGGACTGAGCCCTCCAGATCAGGAAGAGTGAGGTCTCTTGGGGCGCTGTGATCACACGGCACTGACTGTCCCATTTTAACTGTTCATTTATTCCCCCACAGATCCTGATATGTGCAGAGGATGATGCTTCTCAATGTTCACTAGCCTTTGAAAATGCAGTTTCTGGAGAGTTATGTTTGACGGTCAGAACGGCATCTATTTCCTCCAAATGCTCTTGTGCGGATTTCAGACTAGTCAGGCAGTGTTTGTAGCCAGGCCAGTACCATCGCAAGACTGACGGCCTACCTAGTTTGCAACCCTGCATTTTCTTAGTTTTAGGTTAATATAATTTAGTAAATCCCATTGATCGGTTTTGTGGTCAGCCTTTTTTCCCTAGTACATCATCTTTTAATAGAAAAAAAAAATGGCAAGAAATAAACCGCAGCTTTTTTTTGCAATAATAGGCTTGTCGTTAGCACTTTGACCTAGTTATGGTTTTCTATTGGAAGTGGTCCCGTGGAGTTAATCACATCCCGAATCAATGGACACGTGACTTTTAATTACAAATTGGAAACGTGAGTTTAGAATACATACTACTTGCTCATGCTGGTTTTATTCAAAGAAAATTAAAGCTGACTTCTCTACTAATACTACTGTACACACAGCCCCCTTGAAAACAACATATTTTCTGAAGTCTTTATTCCTGAAATAATAGACCAGTAATACATGTTGTCTAGAAAATGAGCGAGAATTATGAGGCAAATTCCAAGAAGTCTGTTACTGTACTGTTAGGAAAATGTAAAACTTTTTGAAATTTCCCTGAAAATGACATTGACATGCCTGAAGCGTGTAATGTTAAACTGCCACCAAAAAATTAAATGCTTAGTTTATTATTTATTTATTAAGCACCAACACATTCTGCAGCGCTTATGTTGATGGTATTTTATGTGTAGTTTGGTTTTCTCATATTTGTTAAAATATTTTACTCTGTCACAGTGTGCATCCATTTGTGTTGTAAACTGCCCACCACTGTATCATTACATCACTTGCTCCTCCCTGTGTGACACGGAGTATAGAATGAAGTCTATGGGCAGCCGACTCTCTTCATCGTATTGTGTAGGATGTATTCAAATGACTTCACCGGGGTAGATTTTAAGATCCTGGATTTATCTCCTTCAGATGTCATCTCAAATCTTGGATATCATACAAAACACAATAGCTCCCTGCAACTTTATCGAAGCACTCACCCCTCAACCCCACAGTCAGTTAACCTTTTCCCTGTGGAGGACGGCTCCAGCATGTCATTGAAGTCCTGCGGCTCTGCACTGATCGTGGACTTTTCCTACAGGAGACGTCTTGGATGACAGCCCTCCCTGTGGGACCCCCCCCCACCCACTGAAATCATCGTGCATGGGCTGTGATTTCAGAAAGGGACACACCACCACCCAGCCAGGCATGGATTTCCCTATTGATCCTTTGGACCCCCATATTGCCTCAACCATAAGAGCTAGAGGCTCATGGGAGGTGTCATTGGAAAAGCCAGCGCATGCCACACTGCCATAAGGAATACTGGTGGCCCTTTGGAACCCTGCAGCTCTACTCTTCCCACCACACAATGTCAATTGAGGTGTTATTGGAAAGGTCTGGCCTTTACAAAGATACCAAATATGACCACGTAACTTGTTAAAATGGAAAAAATGAAACACAAGTTTCAAAATCTATTTTTTTTTCTGTTTTTAGGCAGTGCACTATATGCTCTTACTTATAAAGCAATCAATGCCTCTGCATTAACTCCCCTCATTTTAATGACAGAACGTAGGCCGGGGGCACACGAGCGCGCTTCAGAGTGGAAGGAACGTCCGTGAGAATGGACGTTCCTTCCACTCGAAGCCAGTCTGCCCCCCCCCTCAGTGCTGCAAAGCGTGATCCTCCTAAGAAGGATCAATATTTGCAGCCCCGTCGACGCGCATCGACGGGGAGGCTCTCTAGGCGGACGCATGCTGCTCACACACAAGTGTGTGACCAGCCCCAGTGGTGTATTTAGGTTTTGTGCTGTCCTAGGCCTGACTAAACTCGTGCACCCCCTAATTTAAATTTGAGGCACCCCTTCCTGTCAAGGGCACACCTCTTCCTGGTTAATCCCCACCCTTCCTCTTTAAGCTCCGCCTTTTCCTCTTTATATTAAAAGTGGATACCAAGTGCCTACTTGTATATTTTGTATACCATTTCAAATGTATCGAGATAAATAAAATTATGAAATGTTTAAATTCATGCATTTTTACAAAGAACAGCCACAAATGTCAAGTATACTGGATCACAGCCGCTCTAATTGGTTGAACAATAAAATCCATAGAAACGTACACTGCATATGAGCGTATCACACAACGTGCACAGCAATAAAACACACAGAAATGGGCACTGTGTATGAGCATATCAGAGCTGCACAGCAATAAAACTCACAGTAATGGGCAGTGTGTATGAGCGTATCCCAGAGCTCCAGGGCAATAAAACTCACAGTAATGTGCAGTGTGTATCACAGAATCCACAGCAATTAAACTCCCAGCAATGCAATGTGCGGTGTGTATGAGTGCAGCAGAATCCACTGCAATAAAGCTCCCAGCAAACCGAGTGAATATAAGCACACAGCAATTATTTATTCTATATTTACCGGCCTCCGTCCGCGGTAGGGCTGTGTGCAGAGTCAGCAGGGACTGTGTACGGACTCAGCAGGAGGTCCTCCAGGCCACGTTAGGATCGCGGCTGTGCCTGTGCGTGGAGCCATCTTGTCAGCAGTGGGGTGCCACTGTCAGAGGGTGCACCGTGGCTTTGATTCCCTTCCCGGTTTGTGTTCAGTCCAGAATAGAGTGAGAGTCTGTGTTAACGAAAGGGCGGGCAGCTGCGTGCGTGCGTGTCATGTAATTCAACCAGCCAGTCAGGTGGTACTGAGACTCAGTACCACCTGACTGGCCGGACCGCATGACCTGCACGCACGCAGCCTCACCAGGAGCCAGGCAGCTCAATGACAAATTTCTATCACTGCAGTGCTGGTTAAGGAAAGGTCCACTTTAAACAGCAGTAAGCAGACAGGGCTTCATATTCTGCTAATACCCCCCCTTTACCTGCCGTTTACTGTAATCTTCTCTCTCTGCACACAAATCACATCCCCCTCCCCTCTCCTAGAGCTGCTGCAGGGCAGGGAGGAGCTATGGAGGGAGCTCATTGTTTGAGAACACAGCTCAAAGCTGACACACAGTGACAGTAGCACCTCCTAGTACCCGCTAATGACACCCCAATAATCAATGGTACCTGGGGCGACCTGCCCCCCGCCACTCCCCTAAGTACACCACTGCTCTGTGATATGCTCACACACAAGTTTGGCGAACTGCCAGCAAGTACGGTGCTGTTTGAAGGCAGTGCAAATCCCCATAGAGAAGTAATGGTTAATCTATTCAGAGAACACCAAACAGCAGAGAAATGGCAGTGACATGCCCTGATGTTCGGTGGTTTCAATCAGCAGGTTTATTCAGGCGAACCCCATAGGTTTCAATGTTTAAAAATATTCCCGTTTTTATGCAATCTCTAAAATGATTTATTTTAATCTGCATTAAAAAGTCTTGATTTTTATTTAGTAATTTTTCAGATGTTTTTGGCAAAATTTCCCCCCCTTTTTTTTTTTTAATAGCGGTTTTTCTTTTTTCTGTAACAGAACTTTTTATTATCAATCCTAGGATCTTTATATGTAAATTTCAGACATTTTCGTTCAGTAGTTCTTTTGAAACCAGCAGGCCACGGGTTTGCGGTGGCAGCATTCAGCGGCCGACTCCATGCACTTTGGGGACCCTGCGGTGAATGGTGAATTCACTGCACTGTGGGGAAATTTTATTCCCTGAAGTGCAGGGAACTACAGAACACCAAAATGTTACTGTCATTTCGGTGCTCTGTGAGTAACCCATTTAGTGGTGGGGTTTTTTGCTGCCCCCTGGAAAGTGAAAGCCTAGGCCTTGCCTACCCAGGACATACATTGAGATTTCACTAATTTTCAAGTATCGTTCCTGGTAAAATACTTGGCAAAAGTAAAAAAAATAATAATTTAGGGGTGCGCCACCCAGTGCGAGCCGACACCCCCTGGAAAGTGCCACCCTAGGCCTTGTCAGCCTAGGCCAAAATACACCACTGACCAGCCCCGTCGCAGTGTCACATGGCTGCAGCGGGCGCCAGTAAGTACAGGCGCACTAGGTTCGCTCCTGTGCTCCCGGCCTAAATGGGGAGGAGATGGCACAAAGAGTTAAAACACAAACTGCTGTGAGGAGAGCATGGGTCCATTTATCTCCGTTCTTTACATCCCACAAAGCAAGGGTAGGTGTCTTTGGACACGTGGGAGTCTGGCTTTTCCAATGATGTCAAACATGACCATGTAACATCTAAAATAACCCCCCCCCCCAAAGCTATGGCATTGTCCATTTGTTACGTATCAAATGAGCAATACACTGACATTACCTTCTCATTAGTCTTATCCATAAAAAATTCTCTAACATACAAGCTAAAATTTTCACTCCCCCCCCAAGTTTTGGTTAAAACTGTCTATTTTCTCAGAAAAATACAGTAATAGGTTTCTAATTTTATTTGACAAGTGTGCACCATAGCATATATAACCACAAAGGTTTGGATGATAAAATGTGGAGGAAAAAAATCGTAAAATGATTTTACATGCTGTAAATTGTTGAAATCTGGGAATTCGATGGGACGTGGACATAAGCAATAATGATCTGTTTTTTGAGTCTGGGTTTTACTATATAACATGACTTTAAAGCACGCTTGAAAATGTTGAGCACAAATTAGTCAAAACAAGCTCCGCACACTGGGGGTGACATGGCTGAGCGATGGAGTGAAATACTGTAGAACAGCAGTCCTTAACCTTTTTGGCACCAGGGACTGGTTTTGTGGAAGACAATTTTTCCGGGGGGGATAGTATTTATTTTTTCCTCCGGATGATTCAATTGCTTTACATTGTTTCGGAGTCTGACAGTGCTGCTGATTGTGTCCTCAATGCTGAGAAATACAGACACTTATCTACCATCAGGGAGGTGCCTAATAAACCACAAATTACAAATTTTTGCTGCAGCAGGACAGCGACAATCTTATAAGTAGAGCAGAACAAGGAGTCTGGAAGTGATGGTTTGCGCCCCCCCCCCAAGCCCTGTTCTCAACATCAAGTCTGTCAAGGTTTACCTGAAATTACAGAAGGATTTGAGTCTGCCTACATTCACAGGAGCTCTGTGGGTCGTTTTCAGAGTTCCTTCAAAAAGTGTGTGCAAGTGTATCTAGAAGAATTGATACTGTTTTGCAGGGAAAGGGTGTTCACACAAAATATTGGTTTGGATTTCTCTTCTGTTTACTTTCCAGTTTTTTAATTGATAAACACTTCTATTTTTGAAAGCTTTTTTACGTTACAGCATTTTTTTCACACCTACCTAAAGCTTTTGCACAGTACTGTATATAAAAGGAGTGATGTCCTGTCCAATGGACAAAACCTTATTTGCACATGACCGTTGCAATTTAACCCCTGCTGAGCCATTTTTCAGCAATTGACAGTCTCTGCTGAAATTATGGTTTAAATACAATCTGTAAAACAGCCATGTGGCAGATTAGACATGTATTTCTATCGTGATATATATATATATGTGAGCCGGGCACTCATATGCTATGGAGAAGTGCTGCGGGCCAGAGGTTCCTGCAGTCATCTATAGATCGCCTCGGTGCTTAACTCCCAGTAGAAAATATAAAGTCTGCAATGGAGGAGGCACACGAGGGCTTCGTAAAAAGTAAATGTTTATTTAAAGTTACATTAGAAAAATGTTTCGGTCCACAGAGGGCCTTTTTCAAGGTATAGCGAATGAATAAAAAGCAGGTGTTTATATACAGCTAAACGAAGGAAAGAAATGACACTTACCCCCCCCCCCCGGTCTGGTCCGTGCCGGCGAGTGAATGTGGGCCGACGCCCTGGGATGCCGAAAGCCTCGGCGTCGCAGAGCCCTACGTCATCAGTGAGCGGCCAGGTGGCCGCGTCACCCCTGGCAACCGACCAAACCAACCAACATTAAATCATGGAGCTACCGCCGAATGACTTTTAGAGTGGTAAGTTAGCGGAATGGTAATGCAAGGATTGCTTTTGGGACCTGAAGATGGTGTAGAAGATGTGGTAAAATTGCCACGGGCTCTCAGGAGGGCTTCAGAAAGGGTATCCGCTGAGAAACCCCTATTGAGGAAGTGCTGGGTCATTTCGATGATTTGTTGCTCCCGAAGTTGATCCTCAGTTATAGCGCAGTACCTGCAGGTACTGAGAAATAGGTAGAGATTTTAATAATCCTGGGGGTGGTAGCTTTCTGCCCGTAGCAAGGTATTTCTATCTGTGTCCTTGCGGTATAACGTATAGCCCAGGTGCATGCCTTTTGCGGAAAATCTCTACATACAAGAAGTGGATACAGTGGGAGTGATGATGCAAGGTGAGTTGGACGGGGGTATTAAGCCCGTTGATGTCATTAATCCAGGATTCCAGCGTGGCCGCCCCTCCTCTCCATATAAGGAAGATGTCATCGGCATATCATGTGTAGAAAATGAGGCTGTGTCCCTGAAGTGGGAGGAAGTGCTGTAATTCGAATTGATACATCTAGAAGTTGGCGTAGACACCTGCCATGGCTGCCCCATAGCGGTGCCCGCCAGCTGTTGGTAATAATGTTGTTCGAAGCGAAAATAGTTGAGGTGCAGGGTCAACTGCAGCATTTCAGCCAAAAAGTCGATAGGTGGGCCCATATAGGTGTTTGAGGCTACCAAGGTGGCCTTAAAGAATGCGGTTCCTTTGTCATGCGGGATGATCGTATAGAGGCTCTTTACATCAAGAGTGGCCAGGGTAATGACCTCATCTGCCAATGATATTTGTGAAATCCTACTGAGGAATTCCGGTGTATCCTTGATGAAAGTCGGAAGAGAAAATAGAGTGGATTTGCATAGCCCATCAATGTATTTTCCCAAGGGTTCCAATCTGTAAAATAGCCATGTGGCAGATTAGAAGTATCTATCTCTAGATACCAGGCCATTTGGCGCAGCTGGCCTAAGAAATCAATGGCTGCGTTTCCAGTCTGCTGGAAGGAAACCATTAAACGGGTCTGTGACAATTTTCTCTGAAGTCTTCAAAGGTGTGAATTAAAGATAACACCTTTTTGGGATCTACCCAGTAGGTAGAAAGAGCAATTGCTCATGGCAGGGAGAAGACGCAGCCAGAGCGGCACCCCAACCACATATCAAAGAAGCAATCACATTCTCTGATCACAGAAGTTGGTCTTTGGGAGATGATTGATAGACCAGGGAATTAAGATTATTGACGAAGCATACTGAGCGTGCTACAGAGGGGAATTCTGGGATATGTAGTGCAGGAGGCTGGGCCATTTGTGGGTGTGTTTTGGAAGGACCAGAAAGTGTATAAATTCTGAAGCTGGCCATGTGCTGGCGCTGATCACAAGGGGTACATTCGAAAGATGATCGGTCCATGCTGTCCATGTTTCTATCTCCAGGCCCCAGGAGTCGCCGATGCTAGTTTACAGATTAGGTTGTTGTAAGTAACGCTCTGTGCTTAATCCCTTTCTTTTATTTGCTTTGTAGTGTGTAATTGATTTATTCTAGCTATAATTTTTCCTGTAACAAACGCACTGTGATTTTTTTTTTTTTTTTTTTTCTATATCATAAATAAATATAACTTTAAGTTTCTGCTTCTGGCTGAGATCCACGCTAACTAAGGGACTGGAGTATTGCTGATTGTTTTAAGCTCGAGTAGATACGAAATTGTGAGTTGTGGTCGCTGGGGACGGCAGGGATTGTTGTCTATGCAGTCACTGTCCGGGTCTAGGGTAGGCAGACAGTGCGGTTGCTTAGCCCTGTGACGCGCGTAGTGTCCATGAGGACTGGTGGCAGCATAACGAATAGAATAGGAAAGTGAGCCCAGGGATTGTGGGAGACGTAGTCATTACCCACTTCAAGAGAAGACTTGTACTGCGTTGCAATCCTGGGACCATTGTATCGCACTCTATGTAAAAGGATAAACGAGACCATACGGCGCATAAAACAATGAACAAATAATTGTAGGAACTACTGGTTAATAGAAGTAAAAGTGAAGGTGTCCTCCAAGATATATAAAAAGTGTCCTAAAAAATGTCCTTTAAAATACCAAATAGAGGAGGTAAAAGAGTACAAAAAAATTGTAAAAGGATTAATAAGTCAATTTGTGCAAAATAAGTCAGTGGTTTATACTCAAGGGGTGTTGTTGATTGAAGACAAATACATTAATCTTCACTGTGGTGTGGATATCAAATCTTCTCTTTAAAGGTGTCCCTCAGGGAAAAATAAATAAAAGCAATAATAGTGCAGATGGTCTTACTGAGATGAGATAATTTAATAAAATGAATGTTTCACTCACATTTATTAGAGCCTAAGGGAAATCCAGGCTCAAGGAAAATAGCTTGCGGCCAAGTATAGGGTGGCACGTCCCTCCTTTCATCTGTGGTGATTACTAGATAAAGCAGAGAGCACTCCCATAGCGTAACTCTGTGCAATATAGGTGGAGGATTAAATTAAAATTGGTCACACTCACCAGTTGTAGAGCCTCTCGATTCCAGGCTCAAGGAGTATCGCCTTGGGTCCTCTTAAGGTGGGGGCCCAAACCTCTTTGATGTAGCAGCAGTTGGTCCAGATGTCCAAAAGAAGGAAAAAAGTGGCGAATGCAAAATATAGGTAATGAATTTATTAGAATAAATAAAATCCTGGACAAATTGTACCGAGACGCGTTTCGGCTAAAAGCCTTCCTCAGTCGGTATGTTTAGTGTCCATAAAGTGCAAATAAAGTAAAAGTGAAAATGAAAGTGTCCTCTTATATAGTATCATTTCCTGCCACATTCAATTTGTTAACTCCCTACTTCCTGTTGGCCGATTTCCGTTCGTTCGGATTTACCCAGAAATGCTTTGCGGTCGTTTCGGAATAAAAACGAAAATGAATACAATACATTGAACGATCGCGGGAAATCCGAATATTTTGAACAATCGCAGCAGTTACGAATCTTTAAAACGATAATCTTATGTAGAAAATTTAAAACAAGGCTTAAACCAAGTTGTAGCCTATGTAAAATACGGAGATTCGGAAAAACGGACAGCATTTCGCATCGAAAGTAAACAAAAAGATCGACCAATAAAATTCTACGAAAAGTCGTAAAGGTTATTATCATGATCGAAATGCACACATAGTCCCGGCATACTAAGATCAAGTGAAATACAGATCAGGTATATACATACGATACGAAAAAGAAAAGAAAAGCGAAAGAAAATTCCTTTCTTTAGTTTCACCATGCGTGAACTGGACAAACCCTTTTTACCCAGAAGTGCTTTGCGAAAATTTTCTTAGTTTCGTTTTCGTTCGTATCCATAGTCTGGGATTTTACCCAGAGAGGCCTTGCGAATATTTATTAGTCTCGTTTTCGTTCGTATAATGAACCTGACTTTTTACCCAAGGTTTACTCGATTTTTTAGGGTATAGTAATTAATGATAATTCATCTTTTCGTATATAAGAAACGAAAGGGACGGAAAAGAAGGACGAAAAGTATATGAATTTTCTTTTCGTATATAGTAAAAATAAAAAAATATATAAATATAAAAAAAGGCATATATGCTAGAAAGCAAAGATGTTATCAAATAGATATATTCAGATAAAGATAGGGTAGAGGAGTTTTAATAATGTCTCATCATGGCCGTTCTGTATAAAGTAGATTGGGAAGTTGGTCATAAGAAAGTTATTAAAATCTCATAAAAATGGGCTCGAATTATAGAATATATGCATGATAGTAAAAATATTAATATTATTGATATTAAAAATATTAATAAAAATGGAGAGCTGGGTATCATAAAAATGGATATAAAGAATGTATAATAAATCGGGGGGGTCATCTAAAAAGGAGAAGGGGGGAGGAAAGATAAAAGAAAGTATTATATCATTTAAAAGGAATAATTAATTAGCTGTTAAGAAAATGGCACAGTTCAAAATCTGCATTTAATCCATGTGGCTGAAGTGTGTTCATTAAAAAAATCCACCTCATTTCTTCTTTGCCTAGTCGTGTTTCTAGGCTTCCTCCTCTCCAAAGGGGTTCAAGTTTTTGGACTGCCATGAATGAGAGGCCTTCTGGGTTTTGCCCATGTTTTAATTTAAAATGTAATGATACACTATGCTTATCAAAACCTTTCTTAATATTTCTTATATGCTCCTGTATACGTATATTGAGTGGCCGTGTAGTACGTCCCACATATCTGAGTCCACAAGGACAAGTTAAGACGTATATAACATTTTTTGAAAAGCATGTCATCATTCCTTTGATTCTAATTTTTTGGCCATTTCTTTCAATCTCCGAACTTATTTGTTTCTTGCCTTTGGTATTTCTGCAGTTTAAACAGTTTCCACATTGGTGGAAACCTTCTCTTATTCCAAAGTGATTAGGTACTTTCTTATTTCTTACCCTATGTGAGAGTTCCATCTTTAGATTCTTCACCCCTCTGCATATAATACGTGGTATCGTTGGAAGGATGCCATTCAATATAGGGTCTCTTTGTAGTATTGGCCAATGCTTCTTAATACTCTTCCTTATTTCTTTATTGAGAGGATTATAAGAAAATATAAATGGCACTCCTTCCATATATTTCTGCGTGGAATCCTCTTTCTTTTTCTTCAGAAGTTCCAGTCTTTCCATTCTTCTAACTTCTGTTCTTGTGTCCTCCAATGTCTGTGGATTGTACCCTTTCTCAACGAAATCCAAATGTAATTTCGCGGACTGGGTGTCAAAGTCCGAAATGTTGGTACAGTTTCTTTTCATTCGTAAAAACTGTCCTTTCGGGACGGCATTAAGCCACTGAGGTAGGTGGCAACTCCGGCGTTCTATAAAACTATTACAATCCACGTCTTTAAAGTGCGTCTTAGTCTTGATCTTGTTATCCTCAACAAAGATTTTTAAATCTAAAAAGACAACTTCACTAGTACTCCAATTTGAGGTTAAGATAATGCCTCTATCATTGGTGGCTAAAAGATTAAAAAAAGACTGTAAAACTTCAACTCCCCCTCTCCATATAAAAAATATATCGTCGATATACCGGCGATATAAAACCAAATTTGTTTTCCAATCAGATAAAAATGAATTTTCCCAATGTGCCATAAAAAGATTCGCAAAACTAGGGGCAAATCTTGTTCCCATTGCTGTACCAGACACTTGTAAGTAGAACTCCTCTGAAAACCAAAAATAGTTGTGTTCAAGTATAAGTTGTATGCCCTTAAGGATAAAATCGATCTGTTCCGGCTGTAATTTTTGACCTTTCTCTAAAAAGAATTTAGCTGCCTCTATCCCTTTGTTATGCGGGATGATTGTGTATAATGACTGGACATCGCTGGTGACTAGTATGTCACCGTCTTTCCAGTCTACGTCCGTCAAAACATTGATCATCTCTATAGTATCTCTCAGGTAAGTCTCAGTAGTCGTAACATATGGCTGTAGTTGTCTATCAAGATATTCTGAAAGTCGGCTGGAAATTGACCCTATACCTGAGATAATTGGCCTACCTGGTGGTTTTTCTAAGTTCTTATGGATCTTAGGTAAAAAATAAAAAATAGGGATTTTCGGATGGTCGATTTTTAAATACTTGAGTTCATTATTGTTCAGCACTTTATGGACACTAAACATACCGACTGAGGAAGGCTTTTAGCCGAAACGCGTCTCGGTACAATTTGTCCAGGATTTTATTTATTCTAATAAATTCATTACCTATATTTTGCATTCGCCACTTTTTTCCTTCTTTTGGACATCTGGACCAACTGCTGCTACATCAAAGAGGTTGGGCCCCCACCTTAAGAGGACCCAAGGCGATACTCCTTGAGCCTGGAATCGAGAGGCTCTACAACTGGTGAGTGTGACCAATTTTAATTTAATCCTCCACCTATATTGCACAGAGTTACGCTATGGGAGTGCTCTCTGCTTTATCTAGTAATCACCACAGATGAAAGGAGGGACGTGCCACCCTATACTTGGCCGCAAGCTATTTTCCTTGAGCCTGGATTTCCCTTAGGCTCTAATAAATGTGAGTGAAACATTCATTTTATTAAATTATCTCATCTCAGTAAGACCATCTGCACTATTATTGCTTTTATTTATTTTTCCCTGAGGGACACCTTTAAAGAGAAGATTTGATATCCACACCACAGTGAAGATTAATGTATTTGTCTTCAATCAACAACACCCCTTGAGTATAAACCACTGACTTATTTTGCACAAATTGACTTATTAATCCTTTTACAATTTTTTTGTACTCTTTTACCTCCTCTATTTGGTATTTTAAAGGACATTTTTTAGGACACTTTTTATATATCTTGGAGGACACCTTCACTTTTACTTCTATTAACCAGTAGTTCCTACAATTATTTGTTCATTGTTTTATGCGCCGTATGGTCTCGTTTATCCTTTTATCCTATCTTGGCACGTATTTTGGTTGTTTTTTATGTGCTTCTCACCATACATAGGCAGCAATTGATTATTTATTCACATAGCACTTTAATTAACTAAAATTAACAAGCGCCCACACTGTACAGTGTATACCCGTATACACACTTTTTAATTATCGCACTCTATGTACCTGTTGTGAGAGAAAGTGTGCAGGGACAGATAGGTAAGCAAGCGCGGGGGCTTGCTGTCCATGCAGTCATTATCTGGGCTAAGCTAGACAGATAGTGGGTGGCTTAACCCAGCGTCTTTCGCAGCAGCGCACGTAGTGGTCGTGACAAGCCACACCAGTTAAATCTTGTTTTTTATTCAGCAGACTTTTTAGTTTGATTTTAATTTTTGAAATATTAAAAAAAATGGCACTCTAATATGAGCCAAAAAAGTAAATGTTGGTACTTTGCATCCTATAAAAGTAGCATAGGAGTCCTTGTTCGCTAAATATTTTATACTGGTTATGATTCCACAATTGGCACATGTTAAAACTAAGCTTCTATGTCCGTTTTTGTTGAAAATATAAATGAAGCCAGAATTGTGTCATATTTTACTTGCCATCTGTAACATCTCACCCTTTATACAGAAAGAGCCGGGATAAAATTTCAAATCTAAAAACCTTTTAAAACTACAAAAAAAAATCTTATTTCTCAGAGGTGCCATTTTTTTTTTTTAAAATGTATTTTTATTTTACATACGTGTGCCATTTTGCTCTTGAATGGGTGCACATATGCCTAACTCAGAAGCGTAAATATTAACAAAAAATATACACTAGTCACAAAACTGCATGCACCAATCTCACCCTTGATGGAAATTAACACAATATTATATATTCATATCATATATATATATATATATATCTATGGGATTCTCCTTTTTTTTTTTTTTTTTTTTTTTTTTTTTTTTTTTTAAACCTGTCAAACAAAAGCACCAAAAATCTGGGTATTTCGCAAACTTTTCAGTGCTGTTCGGCGTTCTCGTAATAGATCAACTATTCTCTACAGGGAATTTCACTGCTGGCGAAGGTTGCCAAATTGCAATGCATTTCGCTGGCAATTCGCCAATATTTGGAGAATTGACAGCTTTCTGAGTAGCTGAATTTCCACGAAATTGCACCGTACAGTGAAATTCACCCCTCGGTGGCAAATTCGGCACGCTTTAAATAACCCCTTAAGTATCTAACCTCTAGAGTTGACTTGCCAAGGCTGTTTTCTGGATACTCTGAAGGTCTATAAACCACTATAGTGTGTAAACTGTGTAGAGGTCTGTGAGTGTATGTGTGCAGATGTTTTAGCCAAAATTGGTAGCGCCCCTCCCGAAACGTGTTTTTTTTTTTTTTATATTTTTTTTTTTTTTGCGTGGGTGGTTTGATCTATTCACATTTAGTGGCTGTTAACTAAATGTTTCACCAGTACAGTTAGGGCTGCAACAAATAATTGCTTGGGTAAAAATTTGGCTTCATTGTCGATGAATCTCTGAAAGAAGGTCTCCCAAAAATGTGTATTTAACTCAGGAAAATGGCTTAAAATGGTAATTAAAGCTATAAGCTAATGGTGTAAAATGACTTGGCTCTGAAGGGGTTAATGATGTACCTTTTGTAGCATTTCCTGGAGCCAAATAGCATTTAGTATTCAGTCTATGTGGTGATAAAGGTTTTTCAGCCACTTAACCACTTCAAAGCTCAAGTCCTGATCAACAAAACAAAAGTGAAAAAAGTGTTCGTATGTGGCTAACAAATAATCACAGGAGCCACAGTAGCAACAATACAATACAGCTTCAGAAAGAAAACTGTCCAGTAAGGAATGGAATCAATCTGATCTGTAGATACCTGCTCAAAACATACTAATTGAATGGTGTTATCGGTTCTAAATTATTCTATGATGGCAACATGATTGCAATGTTCTCGAGTCGGTCGCACCTGTGATGATCAAAATAATTCTGCCATGCATTGACATTCTCTGCGTGTTCATCTTTTTGCATCTCCGGAAACTGATGTTCATTTACTTTTTATAATTTTATTTTTCCAGGCTGCCTGAAAGTTTTCCAGACCTAGAGAGCCTCACATGCCTTTCCATAAATGACATCTCACTGCAAGCATTACCTGAGAATATTGGGAAGTAAGTACACCAAAGCAATCTCGCTCAACAATGTACAAAGCCAGGGTTCATCCAGACCTTACCATTAAATTCTAGCACCCAACATTATGTTGGTTTTGAGTGTTCTGGTCCCAGCCATAGCATACTTTGAAGCTTTATGTTAGAGTGCTTTTCTAGAACTTTGGCAGATACCATAATTTTGTCATGTTGCTAATTGTATTGCATTTTTTAAACCGGATGGATCTACTCCCTTTTAATATTTTTTTGTAGCACTTACAATTTAGTTTTCTATTTCCATTACCTACTGGACTCTTAACTTTTAACATAAAGTACCCAGTAACATGTTGGAATAATCTTTGCCTTTCGATCTTAAACCTTTCTGAACTATATGGGATTATGTTCCATTCATTAAAAGAAAAGCCACCAGTTCTACTAGGACATATAATGAATTTCTTTTTGTGGTTGAGATTTCCCCTTAGATGAACAATGTTTGCTAGAAGGATAAAATTTTAATTCCCTGCAATGTTCCTTAAACTACTTATTAAAAAAAATACATCCCCCCCCCGATCTCCCGATATATTTTGTCATGTGACCGCTTTCCAATAAAACCGAAGAGTGTGTGTTTCCATAAAATGATGACGGCACTCCAGGACTATTAAGATATTCTTCATTGATCCGTGCAGTGTCAATGTTTCAGCCCCGGGGAGGGGCTGAAACGTTGACACTGCATGGATCAATAAAGAATATCTTAATAGTCCTGGAGTGCTGCCATCATTTTATGGAATCAAGTTAATTATCGAGTTAGACGGCAAAGACCGCAAGAGTGCATGGCAATCCGTTGAATATATATATCTCTATCCACAGACACTGGGGCGACCTTTGAGCGACTGTTGGCAAAGGTTGTAGCCTGGCCGCTCATTTGGAAACCACCTGCCGTGATTTTGCAAGATCCTGGAGATCTCGTGAACTCTGGGATCTCGTGGGATCGCAGCTGGTGGTTCCCAGCGTGAGGCCGGGCTTTAACCTTTGCCAGCGCCTGCCTGAAGGAACAAGGCCAACCGGAGGAGTTTAGCAGAGTGCAGTTAGAGCACTCTGCCGGCCAACAAGCCAGCCCAGTGCTGGTATTGGTTAAGATATCGGGGACATCTGCAAGAGTACTCCTGCAGATCCCTGTATTGGCACCAATAACAATACTAGTATTGATGCATCCCTAGTTTTAACCATACAGTGCTTAAATATTCCTTATTATAAAACCACACCCAGCAGTGAACAGAACGCAAGATTTTCTATGCTAGTGAAAGGCTTGACCCACCTTGGCCACGTAGCTGTGGTTTCCTAGAACTTGTAGCCACTGTGTTTCTGTGTTTATCACAAATCTATAAAGAAAACCATACCCCATTATGTCCGTCAGTGTTTTCTAAATTTGTAAAGTACTGCCATGCTACAGGTTGAGTACTCCTTATGCTCCAAAATCCAAAGATACTTGGAGCACCGACATGACGCCACAAGTGGAACATTCCACTCCTAACCTCATGTGATACAGACACAATTAATAAAAATATGGTATAAAATCACCTTCGGGCTATGTGTATAACAAACATAAATTAATTTCATGTTTAGACTTGGGTCCCAGGGTATCTCATTTATTATATGCAAATATTTCAAATTCCAGAATCTGAAACCCTTCTTTTTCCAAGGATTTCAAATAAGGGAAACTCTACCTGTATTCGGTTTGCAGTAGAAATAATTCCTTGATGTTTTCTAATGAAAAATACAGCCGACTGTTGATAATTAGGGATGAGCCGAACCCGAACTTTCCAAATGTTCGTATCCAAACCCGAACTCAATACAAGTCAATGGGGCTGAAAATTCGGTTTTTAGAGTGCTCTCCAAGAGGGCATATATGCTAGATATTTGCCATAAAAGGTTTATGGGGGTCTGGGTAGTGCCCTGTGGGACAGGAAACGAGGAGAAAAAGTTAAAAAAAAATGTTTTTAAAGGGACAGTGAGTTTTCCATTAAATAAGGGTTAAAAATAAAAATGAAAAATTCCTTCAAATATCGTGCCTAGGAGGTCCCCATAACCTGCCCGTGAAGTGGCGGATTTCTAGGAGGTATAGAAATATGTAAAAACCAAAAAATGACATTTCAAATGACGGTAAATGCTTTTCCTTTAATCTATCCATAAACCACTGCTTGGGGAGGCAGTCTGTATGAAAAGAGGAGACATTTTCGGACATGCAGAAAAAGTTTACTGATTTTTTTTTTGCCGGTGAAAAGCAGGAGAATGACTGGAGAATGGAAAATTCTAGACCAAATAGCCGATTTGGAAAGTGAGATAAATGGGAGAATTTTTCTGGTTTGGCTATTTTGACCTAGGTCTAGGTAAAATAGCCAAACCAGAAAAATTCTCCCATTTAGGCTAGGGTCAGACTAGCGAATTTTTTAACGTGCGTTTAGGCGCACCTAATCACGGCCGCACTAGCAGCAAATGACGGCCAATATACGAAGTACGGTCGCACGAAAGTCCGGCTGCGCAACGCGAGTGGAAAAAGAACGCATTTTTTCGAGAAAGCAGAACCGCTAGTACAGACGTACAGAGTGCGCTGCGTCCACTAGCGGCGTGATTTGGAGACGTCAGACCCTGCTCATGTCTGGCCAACATAACGTCCAAAGTTTCCTGGTTTGGATCTGTAAAAAATCACGTACAAAAATGCGCATCGTATGACCATTTTCGCGCATTCCGTGAAAAAATACGGCAATGCGTTCGGACGCACTTTCGGTCGCTGTGAAATAATGCGTTAGTCTGACCCTAGCCTTATCTCCCTTTCCAAATCTGCTATTTGGTCCAGATTGTTCTCTTTTCCTGACATTCTCCTGGTTTTCACCTTTCTCTGAACAACCCTGAGAGAGAGGTGGAAGCCAGGAGAACTGGCAAGAGAAGAGAACAATCTAGACCAAATAGCCAATTGGAAAGTGAGTTAAATGGGAGAATTTTTCTGGTTTGGCTATTTCGACCTCGAATTTTCACTTCTCCAGTTATTCTCCTGCTTTTCACCGCTCTCTGAATGTTTAATCCCGAGGTGAAAAATAACATTGCTTTAGATGTTGTTTTGAATTTTTTTCAAACACCAGTTAAATGCAGCATATTAGGATGTTTTAGGAGGGAAATGAAGATCAGAAGCAGACACCACCCCACCCCCTCAGTATAGTGTACAATGTATCAAATTGATTACCAGACTAAAAACACCTGGTGTTATGCCCGTTTGTGAATAGAGGTCATTTAGAGTTGATAATCTTTCCACGTACACATTAGTTTTTAATTCAATATCTAATAAACCGTTGCTTATAATATTCTGCAGTAATGAGTCTCTTTTATTTCTAGATTTTTTTTAGTATTTTTTTTAAGCATTTTCTATACTTTTTTTAAAATTTCTTTTTCTTCGAACTCTAACCGAACACACCCAAAAAGTTTCGAAGTTCGCAAACTTTCGAACTGCCAAAGTTCGGGCCGAACTCCGAACCTTCCAAACCCGAACAGCTCATCCCTATTGATAATGGCGAATAACACTGTAAATTCTTTTTTTATTTCCATATCTGACATATATTTCTGCTTTCATATATCTGAAAAGTCACTTAAAGCAAGTCACCTCTAAAGTCTCAAATGATATGTACATTATTCAAAATGAAACTTTTGTTTCTGTGTGGAAAGTGTCTGCAATCTTCAAATTGAATCGGTTGCATCTGGAAATCCGTTTAGTACTGTAGAACATCTTCTTTGAGTTACATTTGTTATCTTGGTTTTCTGATTAACTTTAAATTGCATTTTAAGGCAAGCTAGAAACAAAGTAGCTGACCAGCGATCCCAATATGCACTCCATTAAAAGCCAGCTTCTCCAAACAAAGGGTTAATTTAAACCTGAGATAACGCCAAGAATTAAGGAAAAAAGCTGCAGATCAGGGCTCAAAAAGTTGAAATATTTAAGAATGCAGATTTTATCTCTTTAAACTGCTGATTCGTTTTCCACAATGTAGACTCTTTGGAAACACAGGATAAGGATTTCCGACTGCTGAAATAATTATTAAAACCCCTCAACCCTCATGACTGATGGCATCTCTATTCTGAGAGCTCAGCCAGTCCGATGGCTCTCAATGCTAAAACACTGAAAAACATTGACAGGTGTGCTCTGCAAGAGAGCTGATTGACTGCCTTCTGGGCAGAGCGAAGCCATCTGGGAGGCTGTCACAGCACTCTGGGGCAGCAAAGGGATGGGGGGCACTTGGCATATCTTGACAAATTTATCGAAGGTGATTTGGTCATGGTGGCTAGAGTTTCCCTTTAATAAAATGCATTTAATTTTTTTAAATTCATTTTTACTAATAGTATGACATACAACCTTTTCAAAGGTTAATGAAAGAGAAGAAAATATTATGGTTGAGATTAATATTTTCATTGGCGCATGTACCTCATAGTTTAGTAGTTTTTTTTTCCTTGTACCCCAAAGAGTTCTAGATGTAAATTTGTGGAAATACAAAGCTGTCAAGTAGATTTTAGGGTGTTTAAGGTAAGCAGGGTTGAATGGGGATGTCTAAAGGATCTCCTCAGCCCATATCCTGGTTAAAGGATTTCATTACATACATAGGCTGAAAAAAAAAAAGACATGTGTCCTTCGGGTTCAGCCTATCACACATCACCTACTGCTGTTGCTCCAAAAGACAGCAAAAAACCTAATCTGAAGCGCTTGCCAATATGCAACATACTAGGCAAAAATTCCTTAACCCCATAATGGCATCAGATTTCTCCTTGGATCAAAATGCTTTTACCCACGTATTAAATATTATAACACTTAATATTATGTTTTTGCAGGAATTCATCCAGTCATTTTTTAAAAGTCTGTACAGTCTCTGACCCAACCACCTCAACAGGCAGATAATTCCACAGCTTTATTGTTCTCATTGTAAAACAACCCTTCCTATTCCTTGGGCTGAATTTTCTTTCGTCCAGTCTAAATGGGTGACCTTGTGTCCTGTGTATAGTTCTATTAATGAATAGGTTTCCAGACAATGGTTTATAATTGCCCTGTATATATTTATATAAAGTTATCGGATCCCCTCTAAGGCGCTGTTTCTCTAAACGGGTATAAACTTGTTAGCCTTTCCTCATAACTTAAATCTTTCATTCCCCTTATTTAGTTGCCGATTTCTGCACTGTCTCTAGCGACATCTTTTTTTTAAAACGGGTACCCAAAATTGAACGGCATATTCAAGGTGCGGTCTTACCATTGATTTATAAAGGGGCAAAATTATGGTTTCATCCTGAGAGAATTCCCATTTTGATGCATGCCAATATCTTTCTGGTTTTGCCAGCTGCTGTTTGACATTGGGCATTGCTCCGGAGTTTGAAGTCTGATTATTCTCAAATCCTTCTCTTGCTTTTATTTCCCTAACTCCATACTATATATGGTATAAGTTGCTTGTGTGTTCTTCACTCCAAAGTGCATAACCTTGCATTTAAGTACCCAGTCCCCCAATCTTTCTAAATCCATCTGCAGCGAAGTAATATCCTACTCACATTGTATTGCTTTTCCTAGGTTTGTGTCATGTGCAAACACAGATGACTTTCAATGCCTATTTCAAGGTCATTTATAAGTAAATTGAATAGAATTGGTCCTGTGACAGACCCCTGAGGGACACCGCTTACCACTGGCGTGCATTTTGAAAATGTACTATTTTTGACCGCTTTCTGTACCCTACCTTTTAGCCAGTGTTCTATCCAAGAACAAGAATTTTCATCTAGATCAATTTTTCTTAATTTTAAATGATAACCTCTTGTGTGAAACTGTTTTCGCAAGCTTTGGCATAATCCAAGTAAATCCCATCCACTGCGGCTCCTTGATGTATACTTCTACCTACTTCATTGCTGTACCAATCACTACATTGATTTTCATGCTGCAGCACACGGACAATGGAGCAAAGCAATTATCGTCTGCAGTGTTTGAAGGATTTATTTTATCAGAAAACGAGTATTGTAAGATTCTTCTTAAACCTCTATGAAATGATGACTCCCCTCTTTGTACCATTGCTTCATTACACCCACATTGTGTCACTGCCCTGTAAATCTCACACCTCATTCTGCCATTGTACAGTAAATTTCTTTGGTACAGCTGAGTTCCATTTGTGCTACACCAATGGTATATAATCAGTGCTATAATGTATTATTCTAAAGTACATGGGCAATGCATGCTTTAATCACAATGCTGATTAATATTCTGTTTTCAAAGTAGTAAGGGTTCTTAAAGAAATGTAAATGAAATACAATTTGTCAGGGCACAAGCTTTTCTATGTTTGCAGGGTATAACATACTTTATGAATTATAACAAGTTTTCTTTAGGTCAAACGGGGAAATATTTTTGTATCGTATACAAAAGTGTGTCCAAAAATGGAATGAAAAATACTTCTATGGTCATGGTGACCCGAGTGTACATTACCCCTACTTGTCCTGGATGGCAGATTTTCCCCGCCTTGAAAGCTGTCCCTCAAATTGAGCTGGGTTGTTTTTCCAGGATTTTGGTCAGGTTGGCCAGGAATGTTTGCATTCCAGACCAGCCAATGGCTCTCGATGCACTTCCTTGTGAAAGGAATCTACACCAAGGGAGCCCTGTGGAGAAATGAGAGGTACGCATTTAAGAGGCATGTCTGTTAAAACGGAAGTTAATAGATAAAATTTAGACCAGCAATTTAAGCCTGAGGCTATTTGACGTCAAGCAAAGATGGTTGGTTATGATGGGCCAAAGACGTGTAGGGATGTGACAACATTGAGATGTTTCCAGAGGGTCTAGAGTCAGATGTAATATCTCATTACACAATGATTGGCATTGTTGATCTGCATGAATAATACTATATTGGTGGCATAATGAGTTTTCTTGAAAATATTTCTCATAGGTGCATTTTAGGCTGGGGTTAGACAAGCACATTAGGTGTGCCCATACTGATGTACCTTCCGGCGTCTGTCGCAGCATTATGTCGTTGCGACGGGGCCGGCCACACGCTGTTGCACACATTGTGCACGTGTCAGCAGCCATGCACAAAGTCTCCCCGTCTTCCATAGGAGGATCGAACCTTGCAGCGTTGAGTGCACTAACTGTGCTCAGCAAGGTGGCCAGACGGGCGTCGAGTGGAAGGAACGTCCACTCACATGGACGTTCTTTCCACTCTTCAAAATGCTCATCTGATCCCAGCCTTAATATGCGTACTATGGGTAACCTGGAGATTTTTTCAAGCACTGGATAAGTAATCTATGTGACCTTTTTACGCTGAAATATAGGTTGGTAGACTCCAAAAAGTCCTTTTTGTAATGGCTTTGGTTTGGTGAGTTTTGTACTCTGCATATTGACATTGTTCAGAAAATCTGCAATAGGGATAGACCGATATCATTTTTACAGTACTGTTTATTGGCCACCTTACAGACTGATATTAGGTCCTGATATTCTGTACACATAAATTTTTTTTAATATCACAATTTCTACACAAATCTGGCGTCAAAATTGACATTTACAACTGAGAAAAATAAAGTGCTTCAAAATAACATAGCTTTCCAGAACACAGAAAAATGGCCAAAAAAAGGGTCACGCACACTAAACGTAAAAACTACTAGAAAGCTAATGTTTTGGGATAAAGAATCTCAGCGCCCAATTGAAGGGTAATTCCCAGTACAATAAAGAATCACACACTCCTACACAGCGCACGTTGCTGAGAATTTTATTGTTGTGGAGCTCTGTGACGTGCGCTGCTTATGAGCGTATTAAAGAGCACCACAGCAATAAAACTCATAGTAATGTGTGGTGTATATGAGCGTATCAGTTCTCCACAGCATTAAAACTTGCAGTAATGTGCATTATCACAGAGCTCTACAGTGCAGCACCATTGTTCACTTTATAATTTTAAAAGTGAACATCCGTGCTGCATTAGGAAAAGCAAAATTAATTTTTACATGTTCTGCATATGACCCTCTAGCGTGGTTCTGGTGATAGGTCTCCAAAGGACCCCTGAATCTCCCCCATAGTGAATTCCCGGTGGGGGGAGGCTTGGTTTCTGACCTCATGCTCATACGCGATGACATCAGTGGGCAGGGATGGGTCCTGCAGGCGACTGCCATTAAAGATGTCAGCCCACAACGGGGGAAGTTCATGATTGGTGCTAGAGCCTTCCAGGTCATCAGAACTTCACCCATGGGCTGGAGACATCCTCTGCAAGTCAGTGGAAGAGCATCTGCCCTGGTTATTGGTATATCGGCAATGTAGCATAACGGGGAAAATCCCAAATATCTGCTCCAATTATTGGTCGTACCGATAATCTGTCGACCCCTAATAATTATCATTTTATAAAGTGCCAATAATGTATTAAAGCAAATACAGTAGAGATGATTACAGGGGCTCTCCACACTATTGTGTGTATATTTTACGGGTAAAGCCTGAAGTGCGGTTAATCTTAAAATTACCCTGGTAATCCTGACATTACTCAAAACCACTGGGTAAAGCTGCAAAAAAATGAAAAATTCAGACTTTACCCGGGTAATCTTGGGACTACCCAACCGCCCTTGGGTAACCGTCTGGAAGAGCTGAAAAATTCACACTTTACCCAGATAATCTGCAGACTATTCAACCCCGTTTGGTTAAAATCGAATCTTGTTATCGATCAGATAAAGTCTGAAGCTTTACCTGGGTAATCTGAGTACTATCCACAGCTCCACTTGGGTAATCTGCAGAGCATTCAACCCCCGTTGGGTAAAAGTGAATTTTGCTATTATCAATGAAAATGGAAAAAGACCAACATTAAAATGTATTAAGGATAGAATGAATATTCAGAGTAACAGGATATGTTTCTTATATGAATGTGAAAGAGTTGCATGATCTTTATGTATCATATGTGCGTATATCTAATTTTTAAAACCTAACCATTAGGTTACTCTTTATATAATATATTTATCTTCATAAATTTATTTTTCAGACAATAAGGCTGGGGTCAGACCAGCGCACTTTTAACGTGCCTTCTGGCGCACATAATTACGGCCGCACTAGCAGCAGATGACGGGCAATGACGGCCAATATACGATGTACGGCCGCAAAAAAGTCCGGCCGTGCAACGCAAGTGGAATTTGAACGCATTTTTCTGAGAACACTGAACCGCTAGTACTGACGTACTGAGTGCGCAGCTGCGGCATAGCGGCGTGTGTGCGTGATTAGGAGATGTCAGACACTGCTAATGTCCAGCCTACATAACGTCCAGACGCAGATAGAGTTTTATTGACGATCCGTACAAAATCACGCCCGAAAATGCGTCTTCTGACAGTTTTTGCACATTCCGTGAAAAAATACGTCAATGCATTCGGACGCACTTTTTCACGTTCGCGGGGAAAAATGCTTTCGTCTGACCCTAGCCTTAATGCACAGCGTAACCTGACAGTTATTTAGTGTGGTGATTGTGAATACAATTTGGTTAAAAATAACACACACAGTTTTGTTGTCAGATAACAGTTTGCAGCTTTATCGGGGTAATCCTCAGAATTCAGTCAACTGTAACCTGCTGAAAACCAAAGACAAGCTGAGTACCCAGAGGTGTTTTTATACTTGCAGTTTATCCGGATAAAGTCAGATGTTCATGTTCATTGCACATCACACTTTATCCAACAACACTAGGGTAATGTGCGTTTAACCCGGGTAAAACACAGCAGAGAACAGGAGTACCCAGAGGCGTTTGGATACTTTGCAGATTACACGGATAAAGTCTGAAATTTAATTTCACTTCGGACTTTTGCTAATGACGCCTGGATAATGTTAGAACTACCCGGGTAATACTAAAATTAACCGCACTTCGGACTTTAACCGTAACACCTATACTACAACATCAAGGGGGATTGGGTCTCTCCTGAAGTTGACACATACTGCCACAAACTGATTCATGCTGCCGATGTTGCGCCAAAGTTTACTGGGCTCCTGAGGATGAATGTGCTCAATTGCGCTATTCTGTAATTGCTTTAACATGAGGCAATGTTGCACAATTATTTTTCCTTTTTTAAAAATATTTTTTTTTTCCTGTCTGTACCCTGTGAGGAACAACCATCGTCATTTTGATCCAAGTATTTTCTCTGATTTTGCACAGAGATTCACGCTTGAATCACGTAGACTATATAACGTTTCGGCATCACGTACCACGGTTTCAAATCACAAATTTAGTGTTTTTATGGCCTATTTGTTCTTATGAGGTGCTTCCTGCATATATTTCATTATTGAACCACGTTTAAAGAGTGGCTCCACGATTCTTATATTGCACTACTGTTTTATTAAAGGATACAAATTTAACCATTAGTTCTGTACATTGTGACATTGTTTGCTACCAATTTCTTGTGCTTTTATGAACCATTTCTTGGAAATATTGTATCAGATAAACATTAACAAAAATATGAAAACTGAACGCCATCATCCCAGGAGACCGTCACAAGTCTCAACGTTGGAAGAGATAGGGGGCTGGCTGCCAATTTCAAGATTGAAAACGACAATGTTGCCACTTGTAAGGAATTCTGATAACTGTGTGTGGTGAAACAGTGGAGATCGGGCTTTGTCTTTTAATAGTTTGTAGAAGGTACCACTGGATATTTTAAAAGGATTGTTTGAGCTAGTTTTAGATTGAGGGAGACTAATGGCCCATTAACGGACCCTACTCTGGGAAACCTTTGCACACCTCTTGTTCTGTCACTCACAAATTTCTAAGCATTTAGTTTATTAGAGTACTGTTTCTTTAATTGAGCGGCCATTACTGATGCCATGCAGTACAGTTACTTCCTAGTAGAGCCAGATTCAACCAGCATAGCTACCAGTGAGTCAAGCAGAAAGCAAGCTCCACAGTTCTGTTACACAGGCCTTCTGCTTATAAGTCTGTAAGTAGAACCTTCATGTTTTTAGTTATGTATATATTTTTAGCAACTCAAAGCACTGTTAGATTAGTTTAGTAGTGTTTGATTGTCTTCACATTAAGTTAAACTTCTGTTAGCCAGTAATTTACATCTAGGTAGCATGCCTGTCACTTATTTGTGTAGATTTGCATTCCTAGACTAATATATTGCCATAATTCCGTATTTTCCACAGTTTTACAAAGTTTAAAGATCTGAAAAGTAAAGATACAAATAAAGTTCAGTAAAGACTTTTCTTCAATCCTGCTTCCAGATTTTTATTATGTTAGCTGTCTGCCAAGCTTTGTGCCTCAGACACACTGTGAGGGCAGAACACCTCTTGTTCTGTGTGAATAGAAGTTTCCACCCAGTCATTATGAATGATAGCCAAAGACCTATAATATAGTATGTTAAAGGAGAGGGGGAAAGCCATTGTTGCAGAGTGGCCTTTTTAGCAACTGCCACCAGTGTTATCTTTTGATCACTTTTGTGATCACAGAAAAGGAGAGCAAAAAAGAACAAGCAATTTCCAGCAGATGATGGCTGAACATCACCCATTCCATCAAAGTGAGCCATGATCAATATTCTTAGAGATCTATCACAGTTTGCATAATGTAAATCTGCAGGCAGCATTTTACACTGGCTCTGTGAAAAACCCAAAAGATTAGGTTGATCACGAAGCAGAAAAGTAGTGGTTAAATCCTAGCACTTGGAGGGGGGGGGGTGATATAATTTGCTCTGCGTGTTGTCAAATCTTGTTCTAGTCAGCAGTTACACGTGGCCTTTTGTCTACTCTTGTACTTTTTTAAGAATGAACTGCCATTTTATGGTAGCTCATCTGGTTGCATTTTCGCTTTCAATGTATTGTCCCTATGAAACCTCACTCTTTTGAATTACTTGAATCATTGATTTTATGTAACGTTTTCCTGCAGTTTCCTTTGCTTGGTAGTAATGATCAGTTCTATTATTGGGCTAGAGGCGTGCACGGACTGTATGACACTGTGCAATTCACAAGTTTTCTTTTATCTCATTTGAATCGCCATAAAATTCTGTGCATGTGCTGGTTTTGCATTGGTGTTAATATTCTCAGGAAAAGGAAGAAAATGATTGCCCTCACTGATCAAAAATCCCTTTTGGCATAGAGGATTGTGCCAACAGCAGAGAGCAGAATTCTCCTCTCTCATGCACTTCTTGTGTTCCAGTGCTGGCAATAAAACCAATATGTCAGCCTGTTACTTAACCCCGAGCCACACTCGGGAACACCGTCAGGGAGGTTATCTTTCAGTGCTGAAAGTGGTAACTCCGAGCCACACTCGGGCTGGATACATTACATGTCCTGCGCTCCCTCGCTGACCTCCACGATTGCATTCTCCTCTGGCGATCGCTATGCTTTGCTTCCTGGTTCCCTTCTTGTGAGAAGGGAACCAAGAAGTGTGACGTTGTGATCGTCCGGAGGCGACAGTGAGCGCAGGGACAGGTAATGTATCCAACCTCGAGGTGTGGCTCGGGGTTAACACTTTCTGCAATGCATTTAACCCCGAGCCACGCTTGATTACCACCAGGGGGTCAAATAAATAATTTTGATTCTGACATATAAAATGTCAGAATCTTAACACCAGCGAGGTTAAGCCTGTGAAATACAGAAGGGACCTGGAGAGTTTATGAAGCTGTAAAATGAAGCCCACCTGTGAAACACAGATGAATTATCTCCTTTTATAGGAATGTTTTAGAGCTGGGGCCAGCAAGCTTGGCCCTCCAGAGGTTTACGATATAGATTTCCCAGGAGGCTCAGTCAAACAAATGAGTGGATGAGCATCGTGGGAGTTTGTAGTTTGATATGGAAGCCAAAGGCCTCCTACCATGCTCTAGTGGAAGAAAAAAGTGAGAGGTTAACTCCAGGCCAGGCTGCCATGGCAACTAGAAATGCCGTTCTGGCACCTGGGTGTTTCCACCCTATGTCAATCCATCGAAAATCTAATTTTCTAGAATGCCATATTCCATAAACTTACTTTAGTATATCTTGGTAATGTATATATGAACGTATGTTAAAATCTATATTTGTTAAATATATTTTAATAGCATTCAGCTTAAGATTTTCAGTATTTAAATAAATTTTAGGAATATATTTCACTATAGTTTAGTTCAAGAATATATAAATGGTTTTGAGTTTTATTGCTGTGGAGTTCTGTGGTACACATGTACACAGCGCATTACTTTCAGTTTTGTTGCTGTGGAGATTTGATACATACACCGCGCATTATAGGGAGTTGTTATTATTATCCTTTATTTTTATAGTGTCACATATTCCGCAGCGCTTTACAAGATCAGTGTACAAGGAGTTGATGTATTAGAATACCACACATGGATGATGATCTGATTCAGCTGGACCCTGTTCCCAAAGGAACTTACAATCTATGAGAAGTAAAAGTATTTTGTGAAGTAGGCGCATCCATATTGTTGGGTGTCTTGCCCAAGTACACTCGCTGGCGGGATCGGGTCATCTTTCCATGATTATGTAGATCAGCGACCTGGTGGTTAGGTTGAACCCTCTTCCCGTAAAGTCGAGGCTTGCTTCTCTACAGTAGTATTGGAGGGATGTGCTGAATGAGATTTGACTTGCTTCTCCACGGTTGAAGGGAAGAGACGTTACCACTGGACTCCACAGCTGATAGTGTGGTAGGCAAGTATGTACTGCTGGGTGTCTTGCCCAAGGACACTTACTGGAGTGTTACCTATACTCCATCTAGCCTGTTTTATTGCTGTGGCATTCTGTGATAGTCATACACGCAGCTCATACTTGGTTTGTAAAAATATATCGTATCGTTGCATCTATAGTTGTTGAAAACTTTAAGTTTTAAGCTTTAAGTTTTTAAAAAAAAAAAAAACTGGCAACTATCTTTTTTTTTTTTTTTTTCTGGAATCCCTTGTCAAAGCAAATTTGTTGTTAAGCCCTAGGTTAACTACTACCCCCTGCCAACTCTTAACCAATTGTTCCACTCGAATTGTTAATCAAGCCTGTGTCCCACACTGCAGTCTGGTCAATTTCCTTCTGATACCCAACTATTCAGATATTGAAAATGGTTGTCTGTAAGCCTTTAATTTACTGTCTTATGCTCAACTGGTCCCACACAGATGCCTCTGTATACTAATGTAGTTTTTAGTTGAATGGAACCCATTGCTGTCCAGTGGTCAGTGTTGTCTTAAAGGCAGGTCAAGAGACCTCTGCTTTTGTCCCAAGCGGCAAAGACCGTTGGGATGGGGTAAGAAGAGAGTAACCAATGTGATATTACATGAAAAGCTGATTCGGCAGGTTTATGCTCAAGAGTATAGAAACAAACTCTTGTTAATGTATATCCCCTATTGGGACAGATATTATTCCTGTAGAATACCTTTTCTACCATGGGTTCTTAATAGCTTGTAGCTGAACAACTTTTAGTTTATCTACGTTATGCCTGCATTACACCAATGCACATAGTGAAACGCACATACCAGATAATGCCTAGAATTATATACAAAGACTAAGATACACTTGGGAAGATTTTATGTAGAGTAAGCTCACTAAATGATTCATTTACAGTGATTTTATAGAAAACTTTTAGTAAGTACAGGCAAAGTAAAGTGTTGCTGCAAAATTTCTAGAAATGACGGATAGGATCAAATTTTGTGTCTTTTCAATGCGGATGTACCGTTGAAATAAAGTATGCTCACTATGCACAAGTTCTTTTTTGTGATCAGGGTATGAGTGGGCACTTATTGAACTGCGGAATCCTGTTTTGTGTAGGCTTGCACATTTTGTTATGAGCTAACCTATGTTTTGTGTAAATAATGCACTCTCAAATCTCAGACGTTCTCCTTCATTATGAAGGCATGAACTAGTGGGTCACCTCTCTGTTTTGACTTAATCTTGAATAATGGAAAGTTCCAAACATGGTTTCTTTACATTTTAATTGGTATGCATTTAGATAAATAATGCCCAGGATAGCTGTGTGAACCATTGGGATTGGTTCATGTATTTTACCGTGTTGAAGCGTGCTTTAATAATGTAATTCATTGCCGTTCCAGTATGTTGCACCAGATTGCACTGTGATGTCATCAAACATTCCTGAGCTCCGATGATCATTGTCCAATTAAAGTATAAAAAAAAAAAAGCAAACCCAAACTATCTTCAAATTAAAACAAAATTAGAGATGGAATTACTGTAACAGGATCAATGTACCAGGACCACCTGCAAGCAAAGCTAATTTTGTGATGGTGCTCATAGTGTCCCTGTAAGCTACAATTAAGAGCGGGTCAGAATCTGCTCCCCTCCCAACCGTAACATGTTGCCCATGTATTTTGCTTAGAAATTATGCGGTCTGGTAAATATAGTATGCATAGAAATTGGAATATGTAATTACAGCAATTTCGTAACCGGGTTTACATACATCAGTCGCATACAGAGTTATTTAGCCTCTCTGAGACACAGAAAATACATTTAGATATCTTGGAAATAAACAGCACACATAACAGTGGTTCACGTGTAAGCAAATCATTGCAGCCTGTTATTATTATATCGTGATTAAAGGATTATCGTTTAAATTGGTATGACAAAATTTAAAGATACTCGAATTGCATATCTATTTCTTATACCCACGACAGCTGCAGAACCCCACCATGTCCATTTATAGATGTAGTATTCAGTATTGGTCCCATATACAGTTATTTGCCCATTTTTGCCATTTGTGTCTGAGAATTTTTTTTTTACATTTTCAGCTTGTTTTAAAAATAACTGCGGTTACAGGAGATTAAAGCCGATTATATATTTGGGATAATGTCTGACTCTCTACGCTCCATTTAGTTATAAATAAAGCCCCGTAAAATCTTCCCGTTACTATAGTGATGTTGATGGAAGCTTAGCATATGAAGCAACACAATGGCTTAGAGGCTTACTGTCATATATGATAGCGTGAATGCTGTAGTTGGCAATTTGAACCTGGAAAATCTCGCTGTCGTCCTGTCTCTTCTGCTAGCCTTTTATTTTTCTCATTGAGACCAGTGCAATATATTACAAGCGGAGTTAGTGCAAAGTCTTAATCTCTAGAGTGGAACTAGGGCAGGTTTTGTGACCATTTGAAAGAAGAAAAAAAAAACCTAATTGTGTAGAAAATATTCTTTTCCCAGAAAGCTTCACATGAAATACAAGTTAATATAACTAAATACTTGAGTGTTAAATACAGAAAATATTCTGTGTAATAATTTTATGAAAACAGTCTTTTCTAGTCGAAAGATTAATTGATTTTTATGCCAATAAGAAATGGGTGCTGTCATGGTTATTTACCATTGATAATGACTGGAGTGCCACCATTTGTATAGCTCAACATTTATAACAGACCTAAAATAGGAAATGTAAAATAACCATAATAAAATGTAAAATACAATAATGGGAAAGGGAAAAATTATGAGCCCTATTCCAAGGTTGGTGTTAACTTAACCAGAGCTGTTGTAAATTTGGCACCAACCTTGGAATAGGGCCTTATAAGTTTTAAGAATAGTGAAAAAGGGTTATTCAAGAAGTGCCAAACTTGCCATAGAATTGCACCGAATGGTGAATTTCACCGTACGATGCAACTTAGTGGCTATTCAGAAAGCTGACATTTTGCCAAATATTGGTGAATTGGCAGCAAAATACAGTGCTAGTCACCTCAGATCACCGCAATTCAGCGACCTTCGGCGGCAGTGAAATAGTCCCATAGAGAAGTAATGGTCCTTCTATTCAGAGAATGCCAAACTGCATCAAAATGTTGGCGACATGACCAGATTTTTGTTGTTTCAGTTCGACAGGATTAAACGGGGGAATCCCATAGGTTCAATGGAAAAAAAATCTTTTAGATTTCAGCACCAAGGACGGCAACGCTGAACGCAGCTGGCCTGAAGGGGGGCACGTTCAGCAATTGGAGGGAGCCTAGTCTTTAACCCTTTCGCTGCAGAGGCATTTCCCGCCTCTGTGCGGAGCTCTTTTTTACCGATTTTGCTCATGTTTAAACGCGTTTTGAAGGCTTATTTTAGTATACGACCCAGACATATTATACATCGTTCTTTCCGTCAGACTCGGCAGATTCATAATATGTCATTATTATATGTATACGTCATGACCTGTCTGTATATTATAACAAAAAATGCAATAAAATATGAATTTTCAATAATGTACAACGTGTAAAGTGTGTTTTTCACATTTTAACATGCGAGCAATTGCGGTTATATTTTGTATGGGGTGCGCTTGTTAAAAAAATTAGAGATGGGGACTCATTACATTTTTTTTGGGGAAAATTACGCGATTTTTAACAAACGCACCGCATACAAAAATCGTTAGTGCAGTATCATTGTTCACATTATAATTGAAATGGGAACAATATTGCTGCGTTAACGAACCAAAAATCGAGGCTGTCAGCCCGCACCGGGGGGCCCAGCGATCGGCCGGAACCTGGCCGATCGCTGGCCCCAAAGGGAGGACGCGCTGAGCGCGTCCACCGCAAGGAAAGTTACCTGCGGGTGGACGCGCTGAGCGCGTCCTCCGCAGCGAAGGGGTTAAAAAAATAAATTAAAAATCCAAAAACATACCTTAAAAACTCTTAGGGCCATATTACATAGTTGGTGCTAACTTAACCAGAGCTGTTGTAAACTTCCCAGAGCCATTATAGCCTATGGAGGTTTTCAGTTTACAACAGCTCTGGCTAAGTTAGCACCAACATTATAATATAGCCCTAAATCTATTATATTTTATATAGCGCCAGCATATTCTGCTGCACCGAACAATGGGCCCAATATAGACAGGGTTACAATACATTGAACAACATTTTGATAAACGAGTACAGGAGGAAACGAGGGCCCTATTTCAGTGGGAACTTACAATCTAGAAGGGTTTGGTGTGGAAACAGGAGGAGAGGACTGCAAGGTGAGAGTGATAGACTGGTTGGAGCCAGTGGTGTAGCGTGGGTTTTCAGCGCCCGGGGCCAGCCAAGAATTGTGCGCCCCCCCCCCCAACCTGTGGACACGTTAGCATGCCCTGATTCCCTTCCACCATTAGGGCATCGAACCCATTAACTGTGATACAACAACCACTCGGGATACTTGGTTCCAGCCAAACAACATGGTATTCTAGGGTATAAACAGTCGCAGACTTGAAGTTGTGAAAATGAAAGGTCTTTTTATTCCAGCATTAACAAACACCACACTTGCCTTTGAATCACTATTGCAGGTGATTAAACAAAAAACTACAAATGAAAACTAGGGATGCACCGATACTTTTTTTTAAAACTGAGTACGAGTACCGATATTTTTTATTTTATGTCATGTGAACGCTTTCCAATAAGAACAGACCTCCTATATAATGCCCCAGCTCACAAGTATATAACCTCCCAGATACATATACACAGAATGTCCCCAGCTCACATGTAGATTTCCCCCAGCTCACATGTAGATTTCCCCCAGCTCACATGTAGATTTCCCCCCGGCTCACATGTAGATTTCCCCCCGGCTCACATGTAGATTTCCCCCCGGCTCACATGTAGATTTCCCCCGGCTCACATGTAGATTTCCCCCCGGCTCACATGTAGATTTCCCCCGGCTCACATGTAGATTTCCCCCCGGCTCACATGTAGATTTCCCCCGGCTCACATGTAGATTTCCCCCCGGCTCACATGTAGATTCCCCCCGGCTCACATGTAGATTTCCCCCCGGCTCACATGTAGATTTCCCCCCGGCTCACATGTAGATTTCCCCCCGGCTCACATGTAGATTCCCCCCGGCTCACATGTAGATTTCCCCCCGGCTCACATGTAGATTTCCCCCGGCTCACATGTAGATTTCCCCCCGGCTCACATGTAGATTTCCCCCCGGCTCACATGTAGATTTCCCCCCGGCTCACATGTAGATTGCCACAGCTCCGGATGCCATGCAGGGGTTGGGGGCCAGATGCCATGCAGCGGGTGTGCCCGGTCCTGAACAGCATGAGAGTCCGTGTTGAAGGGGAGGCGGTTGCGTGCCCAGGTCACACGGTCCTGCCAGTCAGGTGGTAGAGAGACTCAGTACCACCTGACTGGCCGGACCGCGTGACCTGCGCACGCACGCAGCCGCCGCCTCCCCTTCAACACGGACTCACGCTGTTCAGGACCGGGCACTCCTGCTGTATGGCCTCCGGGCCCCCTCAACCCGCGGGCCCTTGGGCGGGGCCCGGCGGGTCAGTCCGGGCCTGAACTTTTAGGGGCGCAAATTTCTTTTGAAGTTATGCGCCCCTAAGAAAACTCCGCCCGGGGCCACTGCCCCCCCACGCTACGCTACTGGTTGGAGCAGTGAAGAGAATTAGCTAGTCGGGTGGTTGGCTTTCCTGAATAAGAATGTCTTAAGGGAGCAATTGAAGGAAGGGAAACTAGGGGAAAATCTGACAGTGTGAGGGAGAGCATTCCAGAGGATGGGGGCTGCGCGTGAGAAATCCTGCAGACTATCATGGGAAGAGGTGATGGGGAAGAAGCTACAAACAGGTCACTGTTTGACCTTAGGGAGCGGGCTGGGGTGTATTTGGTGATTAGTGAGGACAGGTAGTGGGGAGCTGAGTTAGTGAGCGCTTTGTAGGTCAGGGTAAGGATTTTGAATTTAATTCTGCAGTGGATGGGGAGCCAGTGAAGAGACTCGCAGAGGGAGAGGGAGCGGCGGGTGAGGTGGATGAGCCTGGCAGCGGCATTCAGAATGGATTGTAGGGGGGGGGCGAGGCAGAAGAGAGGACAGCTAGAAGATGATTACAATAGTAAAGTCGGAAGAATACAAGGGCGTGGATGAGTTGTGTCCATGGTAAGTAATGGCCGAATTCTGCAAACCTTACATAATTGGTAGCAGGAGGAGGAAAGAGACTGTATGTGGGGGATTAAGGAAAGAGCAGAGACGGGTGTAACTCAAAGACAGTGAACCTGGCTTGATGGGGAGATAGTGATACCATCGACCATGATGAAGTCAGGAGGGTGGGGAAGCATTAGAGGGAGGATTTCGTAGGAGCTACGTCTTCGACATGTTAATCTTTAGGTGGCGAGAGGCCATCCAGGAGGAGATGCCCGATAAAACAGTCGTTGACTTTGGAAAGGACAGGAAGAGAGAGATCAGGGGTGGACCAGTAGATCAGAGTATCATCATAGAGGTGGTAATTAATGCCAAAACTGTTAATGATTTTTCCTAGGGAGGCTTTTTGCTGAAGATGAAAAGCATAAACGGTTGAATAAAAAGCATTCTAAACAAAAATATTTTTTACTTTGAATCCTACGGGCTGTTGAACTGAATCACTTCTCTATAGGGCAATTCCCCTGCAGCGTCACGGCGGTTTATATGCAATTCATCTTTTTGCCATGTAAATTGTACCAGATGGTCTGTCTAATTTCATCTGACAAGTCCCCTTCAAATTGTAAGCATCGCTAATCTGTTGTAGTCACAAAAAATCGTCTAAAGTTGTCCGATGGTGGTCGGATGCAGTGGAAGAGGGCTGATTCTCCTGCACATTCGGTCGGATGACGACAGACCATATCAGATGAACACACAAATACGGGCCCAGTGGACGGCCAGCCTTAATGTGCAATGGATATCATCTATCCATTGATTTGAGTCAGTTTGCTAGCTCAAGTCATAAAGCTTCTTTAAGTTGTGGGACAATCCTATTCATCATGGGTCTTCCACAAACTAGCACACTGAAGAAAGTTGGTTTGAGGAGTGCATGAGACAAAATAATGCAAATGAAATTGTAGCACTTTTCTCATATTACTGTAAACAAGAGAAAAGTCTGAATATAGCCTGTTTCTTTGAGATGGCCTATACAGGTTTGGGCTGGATTTACTTAATGGCACTTTTACTGTTTATCTTTCCCACTATGTTTTCTTTTTGAGTTTTTTGTTTCACTGTATTTCACTAAGTTAGGACCCACCTTAGAGATTGCTTGACATGGCAGTGGGCTTGTTACTTCCATGGCCATTTAAGTAGACTAAGAATCTCTCCATATGTAGGTCTATAGGATTTTTAGCGTGGGTGATACTACTTTTGTTGTAAAACAAATACATGGGACATGGTGTTATAGACATACAAATGAGAAGTGGTCAGCAAGTGGGTCATGAGTAATGTGTTTCCAGCATAGTCTTCCTAAACAACTATTGGTTGGTAGGAAAAAGTAATAAAATGGTATTAAACCAATGTTTTACCACAAATATTGGATACTTGTTCCATTGTAAACCTCAGGGCTTTTTTGATTTGACAAAAGAGGTAAATATCCATCAGCCCTAGATGTTCTAAATAAACAGTCAAAGGTTACCAATGTCTGATTTTCAGACCACTAATGGAACTCAGCTGTTAGAGTTGTAGTGCATTGTCTCAGGGAATCCCGATTCGGAATATCTGAAGCATCTAATATGTATTCAACAGTTTCTGATATTTGGGATCTGAATGTATTAAACCATAAAGTGTATTGTACAAAATTTTAGAAAATTATGCATGAATTATGTACAGAATGACAAGCTGGCACAGGAATGATGCCCCTGCTAAGAAACCACATACAGAATGACATGTGAATGGCTACAGAAACAACGCTCAGAAAAGGAACATTTCTTAAAATTACTTTTCATGTTCTGAATTAATCCAATTCTATTCAGATCTGTCAGATTTATAATCTGTTCAAATCAATTTGGGATATATTTAGAAGCAGAGTGACTGGGTACAGAGCTCCGCTATTCAGACTGATCCAAATTGCAGATATTTCAGCCTAGACGGTCTTTTAAAACATTAAGGAGTCCTGGCTTTTTAAAGTTTTATTATTTGAATAAATACCTTTTTAAAACTTTGTTTAGGTATTATTCCATTTGAGTATTTTCATCCTTTTATTTGCACACGCGACTGCTGGACCCAAAGGGAGTTTCCACTGACGAATCAGGCTGATACCATTTGCTCCTTTGAGCCTGGATCTACTGTGCTGCCGTCCGGTGGGGATTGTCATGTTTGATGTGCCTGAATATATCCAGCATTCAGTGAGTGCGGTCCTACTAGGGGCTTTATATACCACCATTTTATACAGTATAACGCTATGGTTCATTTTTTTTTTTCTTCCATAGATTCTTTAGACTTATATCTGTTTGTTGCTGTATCATCATGCCTAAGGAAGGAGGCTTTTTTTGAAGTCTAAAGATACGTATACAATTATTTTTGTCTCTTTGTTCTCTCCCTACAAGCACTTTTTTCTGCTGTGTCTCAACCATCAACCCTTCTAGAGTGTAAATTCCCACGGGACTAGGGCCCTCATTTGCTCCCGTGTTGGTTTGTCAAATGTGGTTTGGTCTCCGTGCATTGTAACACTGGCTATACTGTAATCCTTGTTCAGCACTGCGGAATATGTTGGCGCTATATAAAGACTAATAATAATCAGAAATTCAGTCTATATCTAAAGATGTGCCCATGTACCATTATGTACTGTTAACTCAAACTTTGAAATGATCTTATTTGTAACTTGTAGCTTGAAGCTGCAATGTCACAACTAAAGAGAGGCACGTTTACTTATACCTGTATTGGGGAAAAAATACTATCAGGGTTATCCAAAGAGATCCGAATTGCTTGAGAAAGGTAACCGAATGCTGAAAATCAGGGTTCGGTTACCTTTCCTGGCCATTCGGCTATCCAGAGAGCAGGCAATTCGCCAAATCCTGGCGAATTGCCTGAACATACGGTGCCTGTTCGGTTCCTGTTCGAGGGCAGTGAAATCCCCATGAAAATGCACTGCTTCGGCTATTCAGAGAACACAAACCAGCAGTGAAAGGTTCCCCTAATGTCCTGCCATTCGGTGGTTTAATTCGGCAAATTTATTCAGGAGAATCCCATAGACTTCAATGTTAAAAATATTCCCGTTTTAATTCAATATCTAATAAACCGTTCATTATAAAATTCTGCAGCAAAAAGTCTCTGTATTTATAGATTTTTTAGGATACTTTAACCCTTTCGCTGCTGAGGCTTTTCCCCCCTGTGCTGAGGTCATTTTTTACCTGTTTTGCGCATCATGTTTAAACGTGTTTTGAAGGCTTATTTTAGTATATGACATCGACATATTATATATCGTTCTTTCCGTCAGACTCGGTAGATTCATAATATGTCATTATTATATGTATACGTTATGTCATGTTTGTATATTATAACAAAAAATGCAATAAAATATGTATTTTCAATAATTTACAGCGTGTAAAGTGTTTTTTTCCACATTTTAACAATGCGAGCAATTGCGGTTATATTTTGTATGGGGTGCGCTTGTTAAAAAAATTAGAGATGGGGTCTCGTTACATTTTTTTTTGGGGAAATGACACCATTTTTAACAAACGCACCGCATACAAAAATCGTTAATGCAGCATCATTGTTCACATTATAATTGAAATGGGAACAATATTGCTGCATTAACAACAAAAAAAAAAAAAAAAAGTGTTTATTTTTTTTTTTTTTTTTAAATTTTTTTTTATTTTTATTTTTCTTTTTTTTTTTTTTTTTACAATTTTTTTTACTTTCATGTTTGGTATCGTTGGAACGGCCATGCTCTGGCCGATCCAACGATATCAAAATTTAACCCCTAACTGCCAGGATCGGGAGATAGGGAGTTCATTGGAACTCCCTATCTCCACACTTCGTGGCAGTTAGGGGTTAATGCTAGGACTGGCGTCATCGTGCTGCGCACGATGACGCCAGTCCTCTGGGGGAGTTCCCGGAAGCTTGGCCGACATCCAAGATGTCGCCAGCTCCCGGAAGGATCGCAAATCGGCGCTTTTCAGCGCCGATTTGCGATCCAGCTCCCCAGGGGTTAATGCAGGCATCATTTGGAAGGGCAGGCTGTGCCCTTCCAAATGATGCCTGGTTAAGCCCCTGTGAGCCGCCGATCGGGAGGGAGAGAGGTCCGAAGGACCTCCCCCCTCCCTTTCAGGCGCCTCCTCCGCACATGCGGGGGGGGCGCCTGAATTATGTGTCATCGCAGGGGCGCGATGACACATAATAATGGCGGCACTGCTCCGGATGCGGGCTGACATCCAGGATGTCAGCCCGCACCGGAGGGGCCAGCGATCGGCCGGAACCCGGCCGAACGCTGACCCCAATGCGAGGACGCGCTCAGCGCGTCCTCCGCATACCAGCGGGAATGCTGGGACGCGCTGAGCGCGTCCTTAGCATTCAAGTGGTAAGCATTTTTCAGATTTTTTTTTATTTTTTTAAAAAGTCCGATTTTTTTTTTTATTTTTTTTTTTCAGTTAACTTATTTTTTTTGTAACAGCCCTCTTTATTATCATTCCCTGGACTCCTGTGAAAATTTCAGACATTTTCGCTCAGTAGTTTCTTTGCAAACAGCGTTTCATTTTCCCAGATTCATACAAATGGTTTTTCTAATTTATTCACTGCCTCCTCTACGTCACAGCTGCTTCGGCTCTGTGTGATTCGGCTCCTGTTCGGCTCCTGTTCGGCTTTTTCGAAGGTTAATCCAGATGTTTTTGCTTGTTTTCAGCATGCATTCGGTTAGTGTTCGTCAGGTTTTCGGCAGCTTTTCCCTGCAATTCGGGGACCCTGTGGTGTTTGCTGAATACACCGCAGGGTCACCGAAATGCAATCGGCAAAAGGAACCGAATTGAAGAGAACGAAAAGTCACCGAACGTGCGGTGACTTTTCGAATCTCTTTGGATAACCCTGTTAGAATTCTATTCTAAATATTCTAATATTAGTTCCCCATTAATATACAAATCCTAAAAATCAGTCCTTTGTCATTTTCAAATGAGATACTCTTGTACTTGTCGCAGGACCAGCATTTTGGCCACCATATCCTACGGCTCCCTACACATGCTGGGTCCTTCCTAGCTCCAGCACTCTCCTGTCTTGGAAAAGCACAGGCTGGCATAAAGGACCATTTAAAGGCTAGGAAACTACTTTTGCTATGTGGTTGAAGAACAAGCATGTTTGGCTGGTTTGCCATTTGGTCATGTGCTATTATTTCAACATAGCTGAAGACTCCAGGCCATATGACAGTGGCAGAGTTGCAAATCAGGATAAGGTTTTGCATTTTTGGGACACTTATGGCAAAATTATGACATACTGGTGGAAATGGTTCCCTTGATGACTCTTAAGGGTTCAGCATGATCTGGAGTAATTCCATGACTTTGTAGTTCTAACATGTGACGTGATGTTTCACTTGGAGAGACCTGTAGTATTTACTGGTAAAAAAATGGGGGATATATTTAAAATCTGTTCTATTGTACATTACTTTTTAAATATTCTTCGGATACATAGCTGCTTTGATACTAGAAGTGTTTTATATTTTTTTGCTTTCGCCAATGTATTAAGTAATTCCCTGTCAAAGTTTTGTTATGATACAAGCTCCTACTGAATTGAGACCTTTGCCCTTGTCTCTTCATTTGGACAAGTGTTACCCATGATCATGCAGTTGTTTTGATATCGCTGACGATGGCATACCGCCCAACTGAGTGACAACTGTGAGCAGAATCATTGTTCTATGGGGTGGCCCTCTGCTCTATCCTTGTACCTGATAGACTGCTGAGGCGCTGACCTTTATTTATTAATGAAGGATTTTACCAGGAAGGATACATTGAGATTTCTCTCGTTTTCAAGTATGTCCTGGGTTCAAGAACATTGAGTGGTTACAGAAATACAAAATGGTAAAATGCAAGATAATAACACAAAACAAATATACAGATTAACAGAAAAATAAATATGATCTGACTCCTCACTACTGAGGACCAATTACTGCAATACAGCCCTCTATGTATGCTGACCATGAAGGACAGACTTTTCAGTGCCTGGCGCTGGAACTGCAAGTAGCTCCTAGTGATGGCTCATCAAATTCTGTTTCTCTCCTACAAAAACACCTTGGTATGGTAAAATTAAACTTTTCTGGTATTAAGGGTTAAACACGCACCACTTTATTTTGGCTTTATGTTGGCTACCCATTACAGGTGTTGCTCGTCTCGGGTACATTCTTCATGTAGATAACCTTCATCCAGTGGTAGGTATTGTCACTAGAAAATTACTAGGTGCTACCATACTCCTGCGGTTAAGGCTCGGGTCAGACGAGCGCAGTATTCACGTCCGTGTTGCCACACATTTTAAAGTCCGTGGTAGCATACAATTATGACCAATGGAGCCCCACACACAAAGTACGTCCGCACAGAAGTGCGGACGCACAACGGACGTGTCAAACGAACGCAAGTTAGGCAAGAACGTAAATCCGCTAGAACGGACGCACAGAGTGCACTGCGTCAGCATAGCTTTGTGTGTGAGTGATGGAACGAGGTCAGACGGACTGCATTTTTGACATCCAGCATTTTGACTGACTATGTTTTTCATATTTATTTTCCCTTCTACATCAGTCACAAAAACCGACTGTCGCCACTACCTTGTCGTCAGTCAGAAAGTACATCCGTTGTGCACGACGCAGTGTCCGCACAGAATGCGCTCGTCTGACCCTAGCCTAAATCGACACTTTCAGCTTTCATACATAAAAATGGGTTGTGTGCTTCTAGTGAACCCGAAACCTTGCCTTCCGTGTATTCTGTTAACAAAGTGAGCATTCCTATTCATCCTAATCCGCTCTTATGTGATAAGCTTTAAGTCCTTGGTTAACTCATGTCCCTGTAGATACTCTGATCATTATAGCAATTAAAATGTTAATTGTATTTGTGTGATTTGTATTCTCATGTGTTTGGCAGGCGTGGTGATTCATATTTAATTACTTGTGGTTTTGTAAACCCGCACTTTCTTTGCCCGTCCTTCTGAGAGCGAAAAAAAAGTGCATTATAATATTCACTGGATTATTTATTGTAAGGGGAATCTATTTGTACATTGAAGCTGTAGAGTGCTAATTCTGTTTATTTGTGGGCTGGGGATTTATTCCAGAACGTAAATATTTTCATAGGACTGCTTTACACCGCCGGCAAGTTAACCCTTCAATGTTTAAGTCTGGATTATTGGGACGCAGGATTTTCCTTTCTATACAATGTCATTCTTCAGAGCGATTTATACTGTCTGCATGTGCCTTTTGGTGTTACAGTTCCATTGCTTCTTATGTTTCTTTGTTTTGGATTCAAATATTCAAAGAGTCACCAAGCTGCTTCTGTTACCGAATTGGCTTTGCTGCTTCATGGCTTCATGCCAGTCCAATCTTAGAAGAACAAGGACCAAATTTCTTGTCTTATATCCCATGTTCCCTTCTCCAGGGTGTTCGATGTTCATTGGAATGCTATTAAAGTGCATCGTTGTGCGCAAGCGGTATTGGACTTGCGAACGGCAAGAGCATAGGCCCCTTAGTGCTGCACAATTTACATCCCTTAGGCAAATTGCGTAGCCTAGACTGGCGCAAATTGCCTAGAAAAGCGCTGAGGCTTCTGGTTTTGAAGTCTCTGACCTGGAGAGGCAGAGCTGCACGAGCGAAAAGGGAGAAAAAGGGAAGTAAAAAAACACGAGGGGTGCACAATAATTGGACAGAGACAGCCTCTGCCCAATTATTTAAGGGGGGTGGAAAAGGAACTCCTTTTTTTATTTCTTTAAGGTTTATTAAAGGGGTGTTAAAATGGTCTCACCCTGTGAGGACTTGGTCTCACAGCCTGAAAGAAATATTGACTTATCAGGGACACAAATGTATGCCTATATGTGCAGGGTCCTCTGAGGTCTACAGATTTGTACATTTTGTGTTGTGGTCGCTCACTTTTTAATACTGTAAAGCAGTGCAGGATATGTTGTTTTTATGTTAAATGAACCTGTAGTGGCCACAATCTCACATCTGAGGATGAATACCACATTGATAAGGATTCATGCACTAACTCATCCCTTGATCCCCTCATCCTCAGTTACCTACAGAGTTCCAATGCCAGGTACCACCATCCTCTTAGATCATGGGCAGCTAAGTTTGAAATTTATCGCATGGCGCTTCACAATTTGCCCTCAGTCAGGGCCAGCCCAAGCCATTGTGCTGCCTGGAGCGATGGATGAAATGCTGCCCCCCCCCCCCAAGAGAAGGAAAAAACCAAACACATGACCTGTATGAATGTATCACAGAGCTCCACAGCATTAAAACTCTCAGTAATGTGCAGTATGTATGAGCGTATCACAGAGCTGCACAGCAATAAAACTCACGCTCATACACAGTGCATATTACTGTGAGTTTTATTGCTGTGCAGCTCTGTGATACGCTCATACACACCGTACATTCCTGTGAGTTTTATTGCTGTGCAGCTCTGATATGTTCATACACAGTGCACATTACTGTATCACAGAGCTGCACAGCAATAAAACTCACAGTAATGTGTGGTGCGCAGAGCAGGTGCAAGGATGAAATGCTGCCCCCCTAAAAAAAACACTGCCACATACATCCATTACGGTAATATATACAGTATATGCATGCAGGAAGCGCTGCATCTTACTCAAATATCCAGTCTACTAAAAATCATTCATAGGGGTTTCGTCACTATAGTGCTCAGGTACACCCTGATGACAGGTGATATGGTCCTGACTGTCCCCCACGTAACACACAAGGCAATGCAAAGGGTAAACCTGAAAACCCCACAACCTGAAGAGGTTAAAATGAGAAAAGATATTTATTGTGCTTTGGAGTCAAAGACCAAATGGTGAATTTGTAGATTACCACTAACCCTTAATGGCTTTGCGTTAAGGGCTCTTTTAGGCACACTATTATTAACCCTTTCACATACTATTAACCCTTTCTGCCTCACACTGTTAATGATCATTTCCGATACATAATAGTATTAACCCATTCAGCTCTGCACTATTAACCCTCTCCTTCAAATATTCTAACCCTTTCAGCCACACCCAACCATTAACACTTTTAGTTGCAAACTATTAACCATTTCAAACATACACACACTACTGTAATCCTTTGTCACACTCCTATTAACCCTTTAAGCCACACTATTATTGAACCTTTCACAGCTTCAGACTAGTATTAACCTTTTTCTCAAATTAACATTAACCCTTCCAGTCACACTTCATTGAACCCTTTCATCAAATTACAACTGACCCTCTGTTATGCACTATTATTAACCCTTTCAGTCACACACTTATTAACCATTTCAAACAAACACTTCTAAGCCTTTCAGTCATACTCTAAAGTTAACTTTTAAGTCATCCACTTCTGTTTACCCTTTCAATCACACACCACTTTTAGTCATTGTTACAACCTGTTATATTGTGCAGAAAGGTTTCCTTTATATACACTATTGTTTTAGAAATAGTTTGAGATAAAGAGGATGATGCATGATAAGTAGGGAGTTATTTTTTTGGGTGGGGTTTGTGCCTGTAAACATCTTTTTTTTAAAGTCAGGTGTGGGATCTTTGTACAAATTACAGCTTGCTTTCTGCTAGAAAATGCAGAGTATGTTTGGTCAATTGATGTATTGCCCTTTTAGGACCTCACTGAACTCCTTAAGCAGATGCAGCTTTATGAGGACCTCTGTGCAGTCATTGATTTATTCCCCCCCCCCCCCCCCCCGTCAAAGGGGTTGCAGAAGGTGGTGGGGCTCAGTTGTTTTGTTTTTTTTCCACTTGTGGCTTATCCAGCACTTTATTGAGCTCCTCATACAGCACAGCACTGCTTTCTGTGGGGGCAATGAAGCAGTTAATCATACTAGTTTAATTAACAGAACCAGAGACAGAATCAGGGGGAATAAGAGGCTTTTCTCTTTCCTGGTTCTGCTCCTGTTTGGGTCTGCCAGCCAGTCTGTCACTCAGTGCATCGGGAGCTGAGACAGGTGATTAGATTTGGAGGAGAGGGCAGCAGGGCAGTCCCAGAACCCCCAGTAATGAACCTGCCTGGTCACTTGTGAAGAGAAGCTGCTCTTGGGTCTTGGTCCTTCCTGATGCGTTGCTGCTTTCCTTCCTGCTCTTGGGGTCACAAGGTCGCAGTCTGTTTACTCAGAGGCAGCTCACAGCCCAGATAAACATGACTGCATTAAAAAAAAAAAAGCTGTGAAAAATGTGCCGCCTGGAGCAACCGCACCACTGTGCTCCATGGACGGGCCGGCCCTGCCCTCATTGGTGATGTCGGAGTCAAAGCATTGGCAGTCAATCTGGTACCTCAAGTGATGGAGGGCTGTCCCAAAGGACACTTCTGGTTAAATGTGTCACGCACTCTGGTGGCATGTCTTTAATAAGCACGTTACTTCTTGGTGTATAACATATAATGTATGTATATGAAATTCTCAAAATTTGACTACATATGTAGGGAGTGATTCCCTGTCAAATGAGCCCAACATGTGTTTGGTCTGACAGGTGGACTTGAAGAAAAACAAAACCTATACATAGAATTTGACCTTGCTCACAACATCTAATATTGCAAAAAAATATTTCTGATTTAAGAACTCTGGTTAAAGAATCGCCCAGTCATGATGAAGCAATTGTAATCACTAATGGCACAACTGTAGAAGTATGACATGGCTGTTTTTACTACTGTGTTACACTGCAACAGGCAAAGCCTTTTTTCTGTCTGCGACACTTAACAAATTACTGTCTGCTTGCACCAATGATTGAAATGATGAAATTTGACCTACGCTTCAAGCAGAGTTGTAGTGACTGGTCAGGCAATTGTGTAGCTGTCATCGTCAGAGTTTTAATGTTGCGATTCTAGGCAAAATGCCATTTCATGCTCCCATGGGAGGCTGGCTCTTAGCAGGCATACTTCTTTTTTCTTCTATATTCTGGATTAATAAAGAAAACATTGTCTGAACTCTGCTGTTGCAGACGTGTGTCATTGTAAAAGTCCTGTTTTCAAGCCTTATTTTCTTCTATGAGGAAAATAAGTATTTGCTCTAGTATTTATGCAGCATGTGGTGATGCATTAAATAACCAATTCCCAGCTGACCTATTGTAGCAAACCTTTAACCCAAGTGTTACATTGGTCCTGCTGGAGGTGAGTAAAGTAATTGCACACTGAAAGCTTAAACGTTAGCAAATCCGTTACTGTGATGTTGGGAAGTTGCTCCTGAAACCGTTAGCTTTTTTTTCGGTGCCTCTGGTCATATGGCTGTCTCTTCAAAGAGACACACACTATCACCAAAAAATGAAATGTTATCTTGTTGCTGATATCTTACATGTACTTTCTTATTCTCCTATTTAGTTAAGAAAATATTTTACGGTCCCTGTGTGCATCCATTTTGTGATGTAAATTGCCCCACAGTGTCTGTACAGCACTTGTTCCTCACTGTGGGGCATCAGGCATAGTATTAGGTCGATGGGACTTTGACCCGTAGAGCCATCGACTTGCATTGTTTGGAATGTATGTAAATGACGTCACCGGGGGTACCATTTAGGCTAGGGTCAGACGAGCGCATTCTGTGCATCCGTGCACAACGGAAGTACTTTCTGACTGACGACAAGGTAGTGGCCACACAGTCTGTTTTTTTTGACTGATTTAGAAGGGAAAATAAATGAATATGAAGAACATTTTGTCCGTCAAAAATGCAGTCCGTCTGACTCCGTTCCATCACTCCCACACAAACCTATGTGGACGCAGCGCACTCTGTGTGTCCGTTCTAGCGGATTTACGTTCTTGCCTAAATGGTGTTCATCTGCCGCGTCCGTTGTGCGTCCGCACTTCTGTGCGGACGTACTTGGTGTGTGGTCTCTATTGATCATAATTGTATGCTACCACGGACTTTAAAATGTGCGGCAACACGGACGTGAACACTGCGCTCGTCTGACATGGGCCTTAGTGTTGGCCAACTATCAGATCTCATCCAGCTGCTTTCTCTTATCTAGGGTAGCCTAGACAACACAATAGATTCCCTGCAGCCTTGTCTAAAAGCTCACGCCTCCACCCCATTGCCTCTTCAGTACTGTTCGATCGTATGCCACAGCGGTAAATGTTGCATCTTGGGGAAAATCCACAAAATGGAAACAGGAGATAAACACATAATGTTCGTTTTTCATTTTTATAAGCAATTCGAACAAAAGAAAAAAACAGCAGCTTGTGTTTTGTTTGTATTTAGGGATGCACTGATACAAATTTAAGTCCAAGTAGCAATACACTTTTTCAGGTACTCACTGATGCAGCGTACTGAAAATTTTATTTAATGTCATGTAACCTCTTTCCAATAAATAAATTCGGATATTTGATCAAAGCCTTCCCAAATTATGTTACTATTGAAATGTATGGCCAGACACCCAATTTACCCACTGCACAGCCTACACACATACAGACATCCGATACACGTATACCCAGACACAGACCCCAGATACGCTTATACACAGACTCTAGCAGAATGCATTAAAAGCATTCCACTATCATCCCCTCTGGCTGGCCACGTGTGCCTCCAGACTTTGAGTGGCCGCTGGCTTGTGAAGACTGACGGGCACTCACGACCTCTACAAGATCATGGCTGGAGGCTGCATCATAGTCTTCACAGCCTAACCATTGCTTGGAGGAACCATCGCTGGCTTCCGGGTATATGTAAACTCTATCAGGGCATCTACTCGTACAAATGCCGGTATCGGCACCGATACTAGTATCGTGTTGCCGCATCACAATTTGTAATGCACAAGTAATTTAGGGTCAGTTTATGTTAGTGGTAGTATTCTTTCTAAAGTTTCTCCTGTCCGGAGCTCACATCACATGATTATGGCCTTATTGTAATGAGCTCAGTGCACTTTCCTGGGCTGCTGATGGTGTTGTCCCCCCCCCCCCCACATACATCCTGCTGCTGAAGCCACTCTGTATAGGGAATCCTTGCAACAAGTATATTTTGAAGGGGGCAGAGGTTCAGTAGCCACCCAGAAAGGAGGGGGGTATATTTATATGAATCAAATTCTGCAGAATAGTGTTCTGTAGCCTGGTATGTTAACTTAAGACCCGGTCTTACAGGTCATTGTTGTAAAACAAACAGTGCATCTCACTATGTTTCAAAGTTTGTAAATGCCTTTTGTTAAGGTAAATTCACTCTCTAAAATCTATCCATGCCTAGGTTTATACTCCAGTAATGACGTTCACCCTGGGAAGAAATGAATTCCTTACCCAGACTCTGATGTTGCATTCTCTCTCTAAATCAGGGGTCTTAAACTTTGGCCCTCCCAATGTTTTGCAATTACATTTCCCATAAGGCTCCGTTGACTTCATGAATGGCCACGTATTATGGGAGATGCATCTCCATAAACACCTGTTGGGCCAAGTTTGAGCACCCCTGCTCTATTCATCTTTGCAGAAAGCTAGAAATGCCCATCCCTTCTTTCTTCCTACCTGTGACGGAGATTCAACTAACTTTATTGCTGCATTCTATCTGTGAGCAAAAGGGGTGATGGAGGAAAGCGCACTGGAGTCACCGCACCACTATAATTGGCATTCGGTTTAACATGTATAAAAATTGCAAAACCCTGTGTAATAAAAGTATATGGTAGGTATTTGATACCCAATATAAAAGCATCAGACAACACATACATTTTACATTCTGCTGGTATTCTTTTTATTGGCAGCTGTTGCTAATAATGCTTTCAAGTTCCTTAGAAATATCAGCGAGCAAGATATTTTAGAACACTTCTATTTACCTTTCTTTATAACACCTGTGACAACAATGGTATTAATGTAAACAAACATTTACAGTATTTGGTTGCTAAAACGAAATCTTCTTTATTTTCTTTTTAGCTTAACTAACCTGGGTTCCTTGGAGTTGCGAGAAAATTTGTTGACCTACTTACCAGAGTAAGTTTTGTTTTCGTGATTTTTTTTTTTTTTTCTTTCCCTTTCCAGGGCTACATATTTAGTTTCTAACTAGATTCTGAAACCCGTGTTTGCATTGGGTGGCAGTATCTTAATTAGAAAACGCAATCCTCTCTTGAAGTGCCAGGAGACCTGTAAAACCCTTATTTGTTCTATATAATTAACATTTCATTGAAGAATGTGAAGGAAAAACAAACTTTGAGTTTAATAATTGGTGACAGTGTCCCATTTTAAATCATGCCTTTTTGAAACTATATTGCTACAACAGGAAATATAATTAAGACTTCGTAAAGTGACAAGACTTCAAAAAAATAGCATGTTTTATTGTTTTCGTGTAATTTGTTTTGCGTTGAATGCCAAGGAGCAAACAAATACAAAAACACTTTCAAAATGTACAAATACAGGCTGTTGATGAAAAATAGAGGATAAACAATACTTGCCACCTGTTTGTCAGAGGATTTATTTACAGTAGGGATCTGCAACCTTGGCTCTCCAGATGTTTTGAAGCCAAATCTCCCATGATTCTAAGCCACTCATTCGGTAGACTGAGCCTTGTGGGAAATGTACATCTGTTAGGACCAAGGTTGCTGACCCCTGGTCTACAAGATGAAGTAAGGGTGTTCTCTTAAAGGAGGCTCTTCTGCTCCCTTGCCGGCCAATCAGCATGTCGGGGTGTGTGCGGGTGCTCTGTATGGTGAAGGAATGTTTCCTTGGCAGAACCAGTCAAGAGGAGATGGCAGTTAGTGGGGACTAGCAGAGATCTGGCAGCATGAAGGCTCTTTAATCACTGGACCAGTGGCGTTACAAGGTGGGTGTGGGGGGTGGGCCACACCGGGTGACACCCTCTTGGAGGGTGATGCCACCCAGAGCCAGCCTTTGATGTGTACTTGCTTTCAGCGCGGTCTCTCTATGGGGAGGGATCAGCACTGGGCAGAAGAGAAACCCTGCCCCCATCTGGCACAAGCCCTGCTCCCTCAATGTGCCAGCCAGGCGGCGGGGAGACAAGAGGGTGTGCAGCCCTCCCACCATCATGGCTGCCCCCTGCTTCCCCTGGCTCTAAGTCTGGGGAGCCTCCAGCACACTGCCCCACCCCTTCCTCACAGAGCACCACCACAAGCACTTCCTCTGGATGTGAGGAGAGAAGCCAGACCCAGGAGCAGCTTCCCTGACACCCCGCACATGCTGGTTCTGTACATAGGCAGGTAACAAGTGCTGCACTGTGAAGGGAAGAAGAGGGGACTAGAGAGGGTAACAGACTGTACACTGGGGGGCTGAGGTGGGTGATGGATGGACCGTATGTCCTCTCTGTCTGTCCATCCCAGTCTGTTGGTCCATCCATACATCCCACTATCTCTGCCAATCCATCCCACTGTCTGGCCATCCATCCCTGTCTGTCTATCCCTCTGTATCTTTCTATACCTGTCTGTCCCTCTATCCCTCTGTATCTTTCTATACCTGTCTGTCCCTCTATCCCTCTGCATTTCTTTCTATACCTGTCTATCCCTCTGCGTATTCCATGCCAGGCAGGTTATTCCCTATGAAGGAGATATGGGGGGGGGGTCACACCATGGGTTACCGCCCCGGGTGACACTAAAGTAAAAGGTTATCATGGAAGTAGATATAAAATTTGGTGTGGGTTTGGGGGGGGGGTCACAACAGGTTTATTTCAGGTAACGGACAGCTGTCAATCATCCACTAGGAATCTAGCTTCTAAAGAAGTTCTGAGAAGTCAAGTATGTTTTATAACTGCAGATTGTTAAACCACAAATGTAATACCTGCATCTTGCAATTACTGTGTATCTTGTCAAATGTCCTGTTCTTAATACTGCACACTGTCCAAGGATTAAAGTTGTGTTCTTTGTTGACAGTTCTTTATCGAAGCTGCACAGGCTGGAAGAGCTGGATTTAGGGAACAATGAGATCTATAACCTGGTAAGGGATTTTAACAATCTCAGCATGGTTTCAAAAACGGAACTTCGTGACTGGCTTTAAAGGATTTTTTTTTAATTAAATTTTTGACTCCTTTTGTATGTTTTTAAATGTGGGAATGCCATGTGATAAAAGTAACACGATCCTAGTAATCTCATATAGATTCATCTTTGGGGTGTGTCTTGCGGAATCTTAAATTTTGTAACTAACTTTAATCCCCCCACCTCTGCATCTATGCATAGATTTCTGTTTCTCCATCTGAAGCACTCGTCTTTAACAGTGTGACCTGATAAGTAGTGGGGTATGATTCACAAGAAGTACCTCCTGTGTACTTGTTTACACTGCTCGAACACACCCAGGGATGGTTTTGTACAAAGTTTAATTCCGGTTTAGTGTTTCGCATAATGTGGGCGTTTACTTTCAGGGCAAAATTGGATTCTATTTTGCTCTCATAAAAACAATTGAAGGTGTTACTCAGTCTCACAGATGTGACTTGCCCAGGATGTCTCAATCATGTAAAATGGCTTAAATAGATTATTCAAAACCGGATATACTTTTCTATAAAACTCGTAATTGCCTAACTTTCCTGGGGTGGTTAGTAGCTGACCTAGATCTTGTGTTTAGACACCGCCTTCCTTGCCAAGTTCTTTAACAAAGTTTGCATTTTTCAGATTCTTTGCACTCTGAAGTTCACTTTTCTAACATTGGCCCCTAATTAGATTTCTGGATGGTATAGGTTTCTAAACTTCCAGGATATTTGTGATGTATCCCCCTGCACTCGTTCACAATCAGGCAAGCCTATGGCTTGTAATTATTGCACTAAATGATACACAATCTGTAAGAAATATGTCTCATACCTACACATCACTTTTAATTTGTGATGTTTAACATGTATAACGATTCGTTTTGTATGTGCTAATTACTGTGCTGATTACTATAATTGCTATAGTTAAGTGCCACATGTATTCTGATTATATAGGAACAAATTACATCAAACCGTGGGGTATAAAGGATAAAATACTAAACCGAACATGGCAAGGCAGCTATAATGTACCAGAGATTCAGGAGCATGTAAAAGAACTCTGTTAACTCCCCCATGAGGATAACCTAAGAGACCTTGGCAGCATGGTGCAAACCTTCTCTGCAATCAGGGATTTTAAACGTAGATAAAACTGGCTAGTAAATTGATGTAATCGACAGCAAACCTGGCACATCACTTAAATTGCTAATTACTAGATTTTTAATCCATAAAATAAATCTTTATTTGGAGTAACATGTATTGTTTTCGCGTTTCTCTTTATTTTGTTGCAGCCAGAATCGATAGGGTCGTTACACAAACTTAAGGACCTCTGGTTAGATGGCAATCAACTTGCAGATCTACCTCCGGTATGTTATGTCCTATAAAATACGCATTTAATTCCTGATTAAGTGTGATCACTAAGGTATTCTATTGTAATGCTCTCTGTAAATAGAAATAGAGTCCTGCAATGTGTTGAGGTATTTTATTTTTCTGTTTTGGTGCTGCTTCCAGACACCCCAATAACTGTGTTTTTTCATTTCAATTGATTTTATGTACTTATTAAAAAGTATTCTGCAGTATATATTCTGAAAATAAACTGATAAATCTTTGCATTTTTCTTGCAATTTGATCAAGTTATTGATAATGAAAGCTTCTTAAAGATTCTTAAACATTGGAGCTGTGACGCTATGCAGGGATAATCTGACAATTAAAAGGGACACTTTATTATTTTTTTTAAACAGAGCGAACTATGCATTTCTATGTTTGGAAGTATCCTTTTGAGCATTCTCGTGGAATGCATGGTACCTTTTTTAATAATCGAAATTCACTTCTATATACATGTATAGTGGAGGAAAGGGAAATGTAGAACAAGATCTGGAGAGACGCAGACTATAGCCATACACAGAATGTTAACATTAAGCCAGAGTGGTCTTTTCTGTAATCTGGATAATGAAACTCGGAACATACTTGATTGTCAATCCACCAAATCTGAACAGGGAGTTCTCGGAAACCAATAACAAAGCTGCAAATACCAGAGTTCCGTTTTAATCAATATTGTGCAACGCAGATGCGATCCCATAGTTTAGGTTTCCTAAACCAGGACCGTTTTGATTTGTAATGTCTTCAGTATCTTTGTCACCATATATAACATAAATAATGGTTCAAGTAGCTGAATGCATTTCAACAATGCCGTGAGTGCTGTATATCAGAATCCCTTTAGATCAAAAGCAGTGCTCCGTGTCATGACTTACAGAATTTTATTTCTGTTGGGGGGGGGGGTCATAATTTAAGAAAGGAGTCTGCATTCTTATTGCAAATGATCTTTGTTTAGCGTCGGAGTCATTTATGTGTGATTGGGATGTGGCAAATTGCCACTTTAAACTCTTTGGTAACAATCTCCATTGATTTTTTTTTCTTTCTAGAAGAAATAGGGCAAGCATCTAAGATTATCAACCATGAATGGAAGTGACTCCCCAACTCATGTTTTCCTACAAGAGGCAAAAACATTCAAGGCACAAGTGGTAGTGTCTAGTCCTCCCAATCATTGTCTAGGCTAGGAGCTGAAATACCGTCCAGTTGCCCAATAAGATTTCTGACTAGGCCTCTAATTTTTTCTGGGGGGGATTTCTACTATTTGAGATGTGTCCACAAATTCAGGAAGCCGTGTTTCTCAACTCCAGTTGTCATTACCCACTAACAGGCCAGGTTTTAAGGATTACCTTGGGGAAATGCAGACTGAATCCTGCAATCACTGAGCAGCAAATCATATCACCGGTGCTGTGCTTCAGATATCTAGCAAACCTGGCCTGTATTGGGTCTTAGGACTGGAGTTGAGAAACACTGTCTTAACTATTCTCAAATGAAGATGCACTTGTTTCTGGGTCTTCATGGTCTTGTTTTATGTTCCAACACTTTAACAGTGTTTTATAATAAGTACTAATTTCCTGGAGCCTACTCGTTTTGGATAGTATAAAATCGATTTTTCCATGCTCTTTCTTATGTGTGATGCAAAAGTTGACTAGTGTTCCAGAAGAGAAATCTGTAGGACAGCAGTCCTGGCAAACCAAATTTTTTGGAACTATGGTTTCTTTCATGCTTAGGCACTCGATAGGCTGCTTAAGCATAACTGTATGCTAAAATCAAATGCAATCCCAAAACGGCTAGATAGCCTTCATCCAGCTCTTAGATATGTCCAAAAGTCATGGTTATGGGTTGACTTCTGTGTTCTCTAATTGCTCTTTAGTTGAACCAAGGTGAATAAAATGGGTACCATACACTTGACAACAGCGTCTATACAACACAAAAGTCAAATTCTAAATGTGGGTGTCCTTACTGACTAAAAAAGAAAATTGAATATCTTTTTCTTTTAATGTCAATATATTGCCTTAGATTTTAAATTTAAGCGATCAGACTCCTTTCCATTTCCAGAGATGTCTGTATGAATGATCTGTGTGGGTGGCTGTTTGACTACACAAAGAGAGCAGCAATACGTTCATAAAGCAGATTTCCATTGAATTCTGTTACTTCCTTGTTAACCCCTTTCCTGCTATAATACTTAAAATTCAGTCATTGAACCTTTGCTCCCTTAGATTCCTGATGCTGACATGGTAAATCCAGCTGGTTTTAATCAGCAGGGTCTTGTCCCTCAGGCTCTCTCAGCCTCTGTTTAGGCGTCGGAATGTGTATTGTCTAACATGTATGTGTCCATTGTACCTGTCTAGACATGTTTTGTTTTTGCTCGTTGTGGTGCAGGAAATTGGAAACCTGAAAAACTTGCTCTGTTTGGATGTATCCGAGAACAAGCTGGAAAGACTTCCAGACGAGCTCAGCGGACTGACTTCCTTGACAGACCTGCTCGTATCACAGAATTTAATCGAGGTCTTACCAGACGGCATCGGTAATTTGAAACTATTTATCAAAATTTGTCTCTTAAGTTGTTTTCTTTCCCAAGCAAATATTATTGTAATGTCCTGCTTGTTAACTTTTTTTTTCCTTTTTCAAACCATTTATGTAGGCATAATCACTGATGCAACAACTAGTTACTGTTAAATAGAATGTTGGTTTTTTTTTTTCTTCAGAGTATGGGGGTAAAATAAGCCATCAGGGAGGGGGGAGGGGGCGGGAGGAGGTAAACTATGATCATAATCAACAATCAACTTGGCAAACCTTGTTGACTTTTGTAAAGTTTTTAAACTCTGCTCCAAAGCCACCAGGCTGATGCAACCTACCTACTGGGATTTCGCCAAGTGTTTTTGATCATATCCAATCAAATGTTTCTTATGTGTTTCACAATAAGAAATCCTCTTGCAAAAAAAAAAAAAAAAAATACACATGCAAACTTACAACAGGGGTGGACTGACCCATCTGGATTGGGGCCCCCATTAGTCTGGATTGGTGTCCCTGCAGGGACGTGCATGGTGCGTCATGGGGATTCACGTCTCAGTGCAGGGGATGCTCTGCGCATGCCATGTTGTGTTCCGGCTCGGTGCTGATCTGGCTGTGAGCAGGGACTGCAGCCACGGTGGGCTGACATTCTGGATGTGAGCCCTCACTTTGGGATTGCCCTCTGGGCTGCAGGAGTTGGTTACAAGTGTTTATAACGTGCTAGCAAGTTCTGTAGAGCTGTACAGTCATTGTGGAAATCCCAATATAGGAGATGCAGGGGTATTTGGACCCCTGTACCTCTCGATACATAGATCTTACAAGGAGGAAGGTTTTGGTATCATCGGCAAGGCCAGAGCCTGGGCCTGAATTGGGCCCCCCCACCTTGTAAAGTTAATCATCCTGCTGAGCGAAATTTATATTTCCCATAAATATAAACCTATATTAATATATAACGATATCCTTGAATTAACCCCTTAAGGACCGTTGACGTACTATGTACGTCCTGCCCACGGGTCTCCCTTAGACCCGCAGACTTACATACGTCAGGTTCTCCTAACCCCCCTCCCGCCCGAATACTTACCTCCTTGCTGGTTCCAATGGAGATCTGGCAGGGAGGAAGCCTGCCCCTCTGCTTTAGAGGGGCTGGTGAGCACGATAACGTCACCTCGCTGCGTGGTGACCTCACTGGCAGGCGCCCGGCACCTACATTAAAACCAGGAAGTGGAGGGGGGGCTCCTTTTGGAGCCCTCTCTCTCCAACCATGGCAGCTACAAACTTACTTTTTACTCAGGGGTGTATAAAGTTAACAGTTTTGCTGCTGGATCGCGACTCGGCGAAAATCGGCACGGAGTCGCGACTTAAACATGGAGGTGGTCATCTTGGATGTCAGCCAGGCCTCCTGGTTCCCCCCACCCACTGACATCCCCACCATATGTGTGAGGATATCAGTGGGCCAGTTAACCCCCTAGCTGCCAAGGGGAGATAGGGGGATCCTTTGGATCCCTTTTATCTCCCGATCCAATCATGGCCTTTCGACTGATACACAACTAAGTGTGTGTGTGTGTGTGTGTGTGTGTGTGTGTTGTGTGTGTGTGTGTGTGTGTGTGTGTGTGTGTGTGTGTGTGTCTGTGTGTGTGTGTGTGGTGTGTGTGTGTGTGTGTGTGTGTGTGTGTGTGTGTGTGTGTGTGTGTGTGTGTGTGTGTGTGTGTGTGTGTGTGTGTGTGTGTGTGTGTGTGTGTGTGTGTGTGTGTGTAAGTGTGTGTGTGTGTGTAAGTGTGTGTGTGTAAGTGTGTGTGTGTAAGTAAGTGTGTGTGTGTGTAAGTGTGTGTGTGTAAGTGTGTGTGTGTAAGTGTGTGTGTGTAAGTGTGTGTGTGTAAGTGTGTGTGTGTAAGTGTGTGTGTGTGTAAGTGTGTGTGTGTGTGTGTAAAATGGGGGGGGGGTGGTTAGTTAAATAGGACCTAGACTGTCATCTAAAAATAATGGGCATAAAACAGTCAGAATGAACTCAGTGCACATAGGTGGACTGGCTCAGCAGTGAAGAGGTTAAAAAGCAAAAACATGTAAATATTGGGTATTTCTATTCTCGGGACAAAATTTGTGAAACTATTTAGCTAGGATCTTTTTTGACAGTTGTAGATTTTGAGGATTAAATTACGACAGTGTCTTTTTTACCATTTTTTTTTTCCATCCTATTTCAGATTTCTTTTTATAATAAATTATAGGATATGATGGAAATAAAGGTATTTTTAGAAAGTCCATTTAATGGCGGGGAAAAGGTGTATAATATGTATGGGTTGCATAAACGAGTAAGAGCAAAATTTGACCTAAACACGAACAGCGCAGAAACGTAAAAACAGCAGCGGTCACTAAAGGACGGATTTGTGTAAAAGCGCCCGGTCACTAAGGGGTTAAATACATTTTAATAATATACTGTATTTTATATATACATTAATAAAGTTAAATATAATAGGTTTTGAGTGTTATTGCAGTGGAGATCTGTGATACGCTCATACACTGCACATTACTGTGAGTGTAAGGCCCCGTTCACACCTGGGCGTTTCACGGTGGTTCCTGCGCGCTATAAAACTCCCAAGATTTCCCATGGGGCCCGTTCACACCTGGGCTTTTTACAGCACACAGGAACATGCTGTAAAACGTCCTACGCCTAAGGAAGTACAGGAGCTTCTTTGGGGCATATTGCAGCGCATTCACGCTGCCGTCTATGGCTGCGAATGCGCTGCAATGCGCGTTTTTCATGTTTGCGCGATACACGCGTCAACGCGCATATTACGCGCGTCAAAGAACGTACAGGTGTGAACCCAGCCTAATTGCTGTGGAGTTCTGTGATGTGCTCATACACACTGCACATATTGCTGCAAGCTTTATTGCTGTGGAGCTGTGTAATGTGCAGTGTGTGCACGTGTATCAGTAATGTAATTTCTTGAGACCAGGACATACTTAAAAATGAGAGAAATCTCAATGTATCCTTCCTGGTAAAATCCTTTGCAAATAAATAAATAAATGTATAGTATTGTATAGACCTGAGAAGTGATTGTCCGCTTCCCAGGGAATTCTGTGCTTTTGCACAGCCTTAGTTGCAATGAGTGGGTGATGGCTGCCACAGCAGATCGGTGGCCATCTGTAAGTCTAGAGGGGCTCAATGGGTTCCCCAATTCGATGGGGGCCCAGGTGGTTTTTGTTAACTCATTGAAATGATTTTGAAAATCGTGTGAAGAAATTAATTTAACACAATAATGTACTTGTGGGTGTTGCATTGTATGGTTGGGGTTTTGTATGGTTTCGGACTTCTGTGGCCATACCTGCCACATTTTCGGTGACCTTTGTCGGCCTATTAAAATGTCGACTTTGCAGGAGGGAAAACCATTACCTAATCAAGGTGTTTAATTTGAAGTCACTCTCTGATTTATTGATTTTTCGTCCTAAATTGTATAGATTTTTCTTTTTCTGACGCCGCTCATCAACCTGATGAGGTTCACAATTCAGGAAGAAAATCAATTCATTTATATATGAAACACTCATGTTCACACACACAATATGAGGATTAGTAAATAGCTTTATTCCTTTAAATACTTATATATGCGAACTATTACTCTCCTGCACCATGAACTCAAGGCCTGAATTGTTATGATAGCCAGGAAATGTAATTACATAGGTCTGATTGACAAGTTTCTAGGTGGAGGTTTATCCTCTTTGAAGTCAACGTAATTTTGAAATCTGGAACTGCAGTTCATGGTAAATCATATAAATTGTGGTGATGTCTAGTGTCAACTTAACCCCTTTCACTACCTTTTTTGAGGGGGGGGAAAAATTCCCTTATTTGAAATGCGCGATACCTAGTTAACGCATATAGAGTAAAATGGCAATTGCAAATTTTGTGTAAAGGTTGTTTTGAGATGGTTATGATTTAAAATGTAAATGTGCTCAAGTTTTATTTTTAATGCATTCATTTAGAGTTCACTTTGCTGGGATGAAAGGCTCTAAACCAGTGGCTTCCAACCCCGGGCCTCAAGTACCCCCAATAGGCCAGGATTTAAGGAGTCCCTAGGGGAAATGCAGACTGAATCCTGCAATCACTGAGCAGCAAATCATATCACCTGCGCTGTGTTTCAAATATCTGGAAAACCTGACTTGTTGGAAGTACTCTAGGGCTGTGGTTGGGAACCACTGCTCTAAACAATAGGTGGTATTCTTTATCTTGCACAATTTCCAAACGGGGTCTGCATTATTGGCATACAGGCAGAAATAACTTGGGTCAAATACAGTAAAGTAATAAAAATGGTCATAACTCCTAATGGGGATTTGTAGTGATCATAATGAGATTATTGGTAATGCAGCTATCAAAGTATTTTTATTTTCTGTTGGTTTATCAAAATGCCTGTGTAAGGGAATTACAGGAACACCTTGTATCTGGGCTGTTCAGGGATTTTATAACCCTGTGAATCACATCCCTGCATAGTACGAAGTGACACTAGAGTTGGCCCTGAATTTTGCTCTCTCCCTGGCTGTAATTAAATAATGTTTGAGTTTTTTGTTGCAGTGAGGGTGGAGACTGCCCCTTGTAGCTTCTTTCGAGTACTGCAGGGTGACAGGGTTGAGATCTGAGAATTTTGTTTCTCCTCAGGGAGCACGCAATTTTTTTTGTTGTTTTAAGACAGGCAAACTGGGTTTTATGTTAATTTCCCCTTCTAACCTTTTCACTGCCAAAAATTTGTATGCTCAATTTTTTTTTTTTTTAAATGAGCACTAATACTGAATACAGAAACTTGTGAAAGCTGTAATAGTGGACTTGACAGGAGCTTGTGTCATTAGACCAACTCTATGCTGCCTTACACATTTCAGTGCCTGAGCCATGGTCCAGTGTCCTCCATAAACGTTTCCCTTGTTACTTGTCTCTTTTGGGACATGAACCCTTGTCACAACATGTTCCCAATTCAAGAGGTCTTTTGTTATATTTCATTTGCCATTACTGCTTGATCATGTGGCAGTCATACATGGCAGAGGGAGCCATCTACTAGACATAATATATTGGCACCTAGAGTGACAAGACCCCAAACTTTGGGAGCAGTTACTCTATCCATTCCAATTTGGCATCCTCTTATGATACAAGAGGTCATAATCAACATTCAAACTGCTGTTTTGGCTTATGAGTCCTATAATGGAGCTCCAGTTTTCTTTCTTGATAAAAAGGCACAAGTGACTATTGATGCTGGAAATACTGATCAACCGCCCAACAACATCAGGTGTATTTTGGTTTTTGAGCTGGTTTTTCTGGTGCTCCATCCACCCCCTCCCTTTCCTGAAACTATTTTACTCACAGGGTCGTAGAGGGGATTTTTGAGGGGCCACTTGTCCTCTTAGGATTTATGTTGTTATGAGGGAAAAAGTTGAATGGCTTTCCGATTCCAGGTGGAGGGGGATGTTTGATTTCACTTGATTGAAGAAATTCATGCTTTTCGAATGAAGGGGATTGTATTCACCTCTAGATTTCCGAAAAAGTGGAACTGCTTGTCTTATTTATAGCATCGTGATCTAGAACCGGAACATGGTGCATGCTTATGAACATTAGATCTTTATTTGACAATTCTAAAACTTTTTTTTTTTTTTTTTTTTTTGAGCCCAGCAAGGTTTTTTTTATTTCATATTCCACATACACCGCTTGTCTGTGTACTCTGATAACCCAGATTTTGCGATGCATCATTTGATTCATGCTTTGTGCATGGACCTGTGAAATACGATTAACCCATTTAGATGCTCCGTATCCTAAATTAACAGAACACTTTCATACAAGACCTGTCAATCGCCTGCAGTCAGCTATAGCCAAAACGAAGGCAGAGAAAAGGCTTCGAAGTAGCAGTTGCTGCTTCACTGCCAGAGATTAAACCTGGTTGCTTGAAATGGGCAGATTATGCAAATTTACACTCTTCGCGCATTAACGCGAGGGGCAAAACCCTTTGCGCTGAATGTCGTATTACGACGTTTGCGCAAACGATGTACGTTAACATCTAACGTGAGTGACCCTGCGCGAGTGCAAGTTCGTGCGCGCATCCCATACTTAACATTGTGAGCGCAAATGCGTTTGTGCGCTGGTATGCGGATTGTCTTACAAATGCGCAAATTTTTACGAACGACATTTGCGCACATAATTTTAACGTCTTTTAAAAGCTGGTGGTAACTGCAAATCTGAACGTCCTGGCGAAACCAAATACACAGCACAGTATAGTTACACATTCTACACATATCCAAACAATTAAATTGAGAGGTTGCGCGTGTTTTTTTTTTTTTTATTGCTGCAGCATATATACTCAGATTGATTTTGGCAGGCGCAAAAACTGAACGGGAGACAATTGCGGTTCTTAATACGGATTGCCCACCGATTTCTGCGCGCAGCGTTAATTTGTACGCGGATTTTTTATGTGCGATATTTTCGGACGGGTGAGAAGATGCTCTCGGATCGTAATAGCGTAGTTAATTTACGCGCGTTAACGTTTAACGCTGCGTGCAAAAAAAATTGCACTGTGCGTGCATTTTTGCGCGGCGAATGTAATCGAGCCCTATATATTTTGAAAATACATAAAAAAAAACCAGTAATTTTAATGTAGGCAAAGAAATTTATATATTTCCATCACTATGAAAAATTTGATTCTACCTTTCGTTTTCATAGTGCCCATATTTTTAGGTCCTTCAAACATGTGTCCGTTTGATAGGTATATAAACTGTGCTAACCAAATGGAAAGAAATGTATAGATTGGATCTATCCTTGAAAAACTGTCAGAATAATGATCTCCGCAGTCAACAAGTGGTGTCAGATGGAAATCAAGAGTGTTGGCTTACAAGAGGTGAGCGCTGGTTTGTGCAAAAACCTGCATGTAGCTTAGGTATCACAACAAAGGTCCTCACTCGAGCATTATCAAAGCTGTACCTCCACCCTGATGTGTTATCCCACAGACGGTGAATCTGATGACGCAGGAAAGCCGTCAGTTATTTATTTTCTGATAGAATCCGTTTTTAAATTCTATGTCTGATCAAACTTTGATTTCCCAGTGGATTTCAAACACATGCATTCTTTGATTTATTTGTATTTTTCCTTGAAATTTATTTAAGCTCAAGCAGCTGTTCCCCTGCTAAGTGCAGCCTTGGAACGTCTGTATACATTTGATTTTATTTTAGATAGGAGCTGTGTCAGAGGGGAAATTGCATGCTTTTCATGTACAAATGAATAATCTCTGCAGGGATCACGATTATCATCACTACAAAAGTGCTACAAAGTTTGTGTTTTGTGTCAAAACCTGCTAAAATATACTTGGACTTGTTGTCTTTAACATCATTGCTGCTCTGTTACCATCACGTTGTTCACCTTGTATGCCACGAGCAGCCTTGTGATTAACTACAGTGTGCGTTTGTCACTTCCAGGAAAGCTGAAAAAGCTGTCTATTCTTAAAGTTGATCAGAATCGACTCTTGCAGTTGACAGAGAGTATAGGAGAATGTGAAAGCCTTACGGAATTAATCCTTACTGAAAACCAGCTTTTGGTGAGTACAAGTAGCTCTATCGGCACGTATCCAGGATTGACATTAATAATTTTTATCCTTGAATGTATGTAACAGCAATGGTTTCTGTGAGGCCTTACTATGTAAAACTGGAAACCACAAAACGAACCGGCAAGTTAATACATAGAATGTCGGCCCTGACATTATCCTATTTGGTGTCTGCATGCTCGTTTGGGTCGCATGCGTGATGTCCCTGTAATTTGCTCTGACAGAAATCTAGTGGTTGCTAAAAGCGACGTTCGACTCATGGTGTCCTTTGAGGGCACACTTAAATAATAGGTCAGTCCTCGAGCGATATACTATTCCCGTTTCATTGCTGAAGGATAACGATGTATCTGGCGCAGTTACTACTGATTTTATGAAGGGGATAACGATTTGGCTATGAAATTGAACGTACGAAGCACACGCTCTGTATTTGGAAAGACCTAGGTTGAAGTTGCCATTGGTAGGAAACACAGGCAAGTCAATGGTAAATGGATGAAATCCAGATGAAGGTGCAAATGAGTCCTGGGGAAAAAATTGAATTTACCCAAAAGCCCCTAGTTTCCTCATAAAGAACAATAAGCAAACTCTAAGAAGTTTTCTACTGTTCCAGAATATGACCCAATCGAGTGTATTTCATGTTTGTCTCCGGCCTGAGCTTTGTAACAATGAGCATACATAACCCTGGTAGCGAAGGGGTTGAAGTCACTTGGGGGGGGGGGTTAATGGTTTGTCCCAACCTATATAAGTGGCTGGCTAATGGCACCCTTGGCTAGTGACCAATGAGTTCTACACACTTTTCCTACCTCTTGCTGTATATTATTCACAAATGGCAAAATTCAAGTGCCCTGGTACAGGTTGTCGGATGTGTTCTGACGGAAAAAAAAATCCTAGCGCTTTGCTTCAATATATAAATATTCCATTTGCTCAAGGTCATAGAACAGTAATTTTTTGACATAATTTATTCGAAGCTAAAAATAAGCTCTGCTTGAGGTAGTGAACTTTATTTTTTATGGTTTTTTTTTATTTTTTTTATTCCATTATGCTAAATTGACATTTCAAGACTTATGCGTTTTTAAATATGTATAGATTTATTTTTTTGGCCTGGAGTTTAGAGATCATTTAACACATTCAGTTTTCCAATACTTTCTCTTTAACAGGTCCTTTTTAACCCGAATTATGTAATCGTATTTTGCTAATTTTGTTTATGAATGGATGATTAATCTCTTGTAGATATGCGGTTCTCTGGCAGTTTTGAGGCCACTGTAGCCATATTTGTCTGTAATGTTTTTTCTCCAGCCCTACATCTGCACCGCAGTGGTGTCTTGTTATACAGTGGTGTCTTGTTATACAGTGGTGTCTTGTTATACAGTGGTGTTGTAGCACATTTCCTCTATAAAGCAATTTTGGTTTATACACAAATGTGTTCAAGCTTGTTATATAATTTTACCTATGGTTGTTAGTTACAAGTTTTGATAAAGCGCTAACAAGTTCCATAGCGCTGTGCAATGGGTGAAAAAGAATAGCAAATATACATACAAGTTAAACCCATAGAACAGTAAGAGAGGACCGTGCTAGAGAGCTTACAATCTAAAAGGAGAGGGGTGACACATTAGGTAAGGGTAAATGGAGAACCTGACGTAGCGTGGGCTAGGTGGGAAGATGAATGAGCATATGTGGGCTGGGCGCAAGAATGAATTGGCATATTGTGCACCTTACACTGGCAGCTGAGCAGGATTAATTTCTCTCTGCGAGGTTTGTGCCTATAATGAAAATAATTAATGACTAATCTCTTACTCCAGTTTGTAATCTTGCATTTCTCGAAGTCTCGCAATGGCCCCATAGGTCAATGGTTTCCTTGTATAACCTTTACAGCAGCTTTCTATGTTGGTACTAATTTTGTGAAGTGATCCATCTTTGTCATACGTTTCTAACCTGGTCCTCAGTGGTCCAGGATTTCATTAAAACCATTTGCTTCTATGTATCCCAAATCCATCATCATTGACGTTTCACACACACATTTGTTGCTTCCTTCGGTATAAAAGTAATGTAAACCTGGACGATAAGATTGCAATTTCTATCTTTATAAACTGTTGTTATTTAGGGTCTTTATTTTATACTTTCTGAGCCATCTCTAAACCTACACACTTAATTTTTTCTTTCTTTCATGGATAATAGTATTGCATATTCATATTGCAAATTGAATGATTTCCCTTGCACAAGTTGGAACATTAATTTATTTAATGAATATTTTCTTTTTTAAATGTCTGTTAATAGATTTAACAATATATTACATATTGCTTGCAGATCTCCTTTTCTAACCTTTTTTTCCTCAGATTGGTTTAGCCTTGCTGTATGGAAAGAAAATATTTCTGTCATAACCTAATGTGATATGATTTCCCTCCCCCAAATATATCACCAGGGAGAAAAAAGGAATACAATGGCCTCACAGACTAGGGCAGGGGTGGGCAAACTGCAGCCCACAAGCGGCCACTGGCATGCAGCTTCGCCGCTCGCCTGGGATGGGAACCACCTGACCAGTGAGTGATCTCGCAAGAACGTGGCTGGTCAGGTGTTTCCCGTTCCCGGCAAGCGGCAAAGCTGCATGCCAGCGACCGCTCGCCTCGGGAGTAGAAGAACTCCGGCGGACGCAGAGCCTAGGGCCACAGCAGAGGAGGTGAGAGCTGGGGGCAAATATACCCATGTGCGCTGCCTGGGGCAATAATATCCATGTGACCTGGGGCAATATATACCCATGTGAGCTGGGGGACAATATATACCCATATATTTAACTTGCAGGCTGTGATGAGAATCTCAACAAGCAATCTCCCGATTTCCAAAAAATTGGAGAAAAGTGTGATAGGATACGTTTGCCTCATTAAACTGGTTTAAAATTAAATGTGATTGCAGCAATAGATGATATGAAATTGGCACAATAAATAAATTGAATAAAACTACCACTATTTCATAATTTTAAAAGGTGCGGACCTCCGCTCCCACAAAGTGGCCCCCGAGCTAAAACAAATGCCCACCCCTGGACTAGGGCGTTACATACACAATTTAAAAATGGATAAAAGAATAATGGATTGAAGGGTCCAAAAAAATGCTATTAGGAAGCTCCTCCTAAATAATAATGTAATTTAAAGGTGAAAAACTAACTTTTTTTTTTTTTTTTTAGAACCTACTAAATATTCAATAACTATCAAAAATAAATGTATGGCAAATCAAATGGCTATGCCAAAAATGCTTGGTGAAAATCCAAGGTTGCAGTAGCCTTATGTTTGGAAGGGTAAAAGCAGTGGACCACAAATCAATCCAAAATAAATGTCACGCTAGACTATTTGCTGTCAAATGAGTGGTTTAAAAAAATCCCTGCTCTCTGAATTTCTGGAGAAGTTCAGATGTTTTAGAAGGTCTGACATTGTTTCATGATTGAGGAACCAGCAGGTGCATAGACCATTAAAAGTGTGTGTCCCATTTAAAATGCCAGTGCTTAACTGAAACATAACTTAATATGAACACAATTGCAGTTGACCGTGCTGGCCAGCAGGTTACATCTGTAACTGTATTCTCTTCATCTGCTACAGTTTGCAATAAGGCTGTTCATTGAGCCTTCTTTGAACATAGGCCATGAAAGACTGAATTAATTCCATGCCCATCTAAAGTGTGTGCTGCGTTCGTTCGTTTGTTCTAAAGTTAACCCAATCACTTAAGTAATGATTTATTGATCTGTCTACTTGTGCAAACACTTTTTATAGACAGACAGTACATCAAGGATTCAAAACACAATTCTATGAAACCCACAATCCTGATTACAGCAAGGCAGCAACCTAACTACTGTAATAAACTAAAAAAATAAACCACCTGAATAATGCGCCAATTCTACGTATGCATTGCACCTCCACAGATGATACCCCAAGAATGCCCAGTTAAAGAATAAAGCTATTTGGCCACCAAACTGTCCATGCTGCAGCTGCAATCACATTACGACCAGCCAGGACAGGAACGAGACAAAAAAAATTGCATTATCCGCTACCCAAATCTTTTTAACTGTGTGGCCTTTTCAGCACCAGTCTGTGTTGGATGGGAGTGGTTTATTGGAGAAAGGGAAGACTTTCTGCCTAACCTAAATTCAGCACATGTTGATACCTAGTCATCTGAGGCTCGTCCGATTACAACCTTGTGAGACCTGACCGCGACTGCACTGTAGAGCAGTCCACTAGTGCTGTTGCTCCTTCTCTGGACCCTCACAAACCTTGTTTTTGCTCACTAGAAGTATACAGGTAATCCAGATGTGGACCCCCTTGCTTGAATTGCCAAGAGGGGCATTGGCTATACCCTCCTGACGAGGCCTAACCAGGCTAAAACCGTTGTCAGGATTGCTGCATCATTCGTGCAGAGATGACTTCCTTGGCATTTCAGTACTGGCCACCCTTTCTGGGTGACAGCAGTACAATTTCCATATGGAATAGTTGTCTCTGTAATGGCACCATCTAACTAAAACCTTTTTGAGACCTGAGCAGGGATCCACTGTAGAACAAGCCACTAATGCTGTTGCTCGTTCTCAAGACCCTCACACACTTTGTTGCCCCCCTTCCCTGATTACAACCATGACCACACCATTCTATCCAATCGATCTTTCATCAGTTTCCTAAACACACTTCTTGATTAGGGCACTTACAGTTGTGTTCAAAATTATTCAACCCCCACTGAAATTGAGTGTTTTGGCCAGTTTGACATTGATTTTGATCATTCAGTCAACTTGCTTACAATTAAATCAAAGAGGCATATGTAGGTCAGACAAATATAACATAACATTTATAATGAAAGAACCACAAATGTCTTTTCTGTGCTCACATCATTATCAGTTTTATTCAACCCCCAAGTGACATTCAATCTTAGTACTTAGTACAACATCCTTTTACAGTTATAACAGCTTTTAAACGTGAAGCATAGCTTGACACCAGTGTCTTGCAGCGATCTACAGGTATCTTCGCCCATTCGTCATGGGCAAAAGCCTCCAGTTCAGTCACATTCTTAGGCTTGCGCACTGCAACTGCTTTCTTTAAGTCCCACCAGAGGTTCTCAATCGGATTTAAGTCTGGTGACTGCGATGGCCACTCCAAAATGTTCCAGCCTTTAATGTGCAACCATGCTCTAGTGGACTTGGAGGTATGCTTGGGATCATTGTCCTGTTGAAAGGTCCAACGTCTCCCAAGCCTCAGGTTTGTGACGGACTGCATCACATTGTCATCCAATATCTCCTGGTACTGAAGAGAATTCATGGTACCTTGCACACGCTGAAGCTTCCCTGTACCTGCAGAAGCAAAACAGCCCCAAAGCATGATTGACCCCCCCCCCCCGCCATGCTTCACAGTAGGCAAGGTGTTCTTTTCTTCATAGGCCTTGTTCTTCCTCCTCCAAACGTAGCGTTGATCCATGGGCCCAAACAGTTCTAATTTTGTTTCATCAGTCCACAGAACACTATCCCAAAACTTCTGTGGTTTGTCCACATGACTTTTGGCATACTGCAGTCGACTCTTCTTATTCTTTGGAGACAGCAAAAAGGGGGTGCGCCTGGGAGTTCTGGCATGGAGGCATTCATTACGCAGTGTGCGCCGTATTGTCTGAGCTGAAACTTCAGTACCCACATCTGACAAATCTCTTCTCAGTTCCTCAGCAGTCACACGGGGACTTTTCTCCACTCTACGCTTCAGGTAGCGCACAGCAGTCGAAGTCAGCATCTTCTTTCTGCCACAACCAGGTAGTGTTTCAACAGTGCCCTTTTGCCTTGAATTTGCGAATGATGCTTCCTATGGTCTCTCTTGGTATGTTTAACATCTTTGCAATCTTCTTATAGCCATTGCCCTTCCTGTGAAGAGTAATCACCTCTTCTCTTGTCTTCCTGGACCATTCTCTTGACTTCACCATGTTTGTAACCACACCAGTAAATGTCTAGAAGGAGCTGAGTATCAGTCATTTTAAAGCTGCCTAATTGGTGCTTATTATGCTTTATTGCTGCTCCGTGACATCCACAGGTGTTTTCAATACCTGATTGAAAACACTTGAATGAACCTCTGTTCTTCAGAGTGGTAGTCTTTAAGGGGTTGAATAATTGTGTCAATGAAGAATTCACAAAAGAAACATTTACTACTGTATTACAAAACCAATTGATGTCATTTTAGTTGCATATGGTTCTTTAAAAAGTCCTTGTAGGATTTCCTTCTGAATACAATTACAAATGTACACTAAATTCCCTAAAACCCTTTACAGCATTGGGGGTTGAATAATTTTGAACACAACTGTATGTGTAGGATATCACTGAAGTATGGGGTTTTAGGACTTGTACTGTAACTGTCAGACTTTCATAAACTCAAGCAAATCCAGATTTTATGTGAAAACTCTTTTTGCTTACAGGTTTTACCAAGGAGCGTTGGAAAATTAAAGAAGCTGAACAATCTGAACATAGATAGGAATAAATTAATGTCGTTGCCAAAGGAGGTGAGTTTAATATATACTTTCATAGTTACACTCTTGTCTGTTGTGCAACTTCTGCAATACACACAGTAATGGCTTTCAAAGTAGATTGCAATCATGCAATATCACATTGCCATATTGTTTCTGATATCGGAACTGGCATATTGCTTTGTCAGACCATTGATTGCAGCTTTGGCAAACCAGATGTCTCAGTACTACATGGGACATGATGCTCATGTAATCTTCAAGGTAACAGAATGAGACTTGTACTTCCAGTACGTTTTTGGTTTCTAACCAAACAGTGGCTCCCTACTTGATAGAGTACTAAAATTCCCTTTAAAGCATGATATGGTGAGGGACCCAGGTGGCCAGTCTTGTATATTAATGTATAATCTATGCCAGCTAGTCATCTGTATAATTGATATACTTTAATGGTTCCCCACCACGCCATGTTTCAATGGAATTGTAGTTTTAAATCAACAGCTGGGGGTACCCTTTTGGTTAGGCTTAAAAATCTATTTGATATAGCCACAAACCAATAAAGATGTAATACTTTTCTCGTTCTAGCAGCTATATCATACACTCCCTCATCCTGGTTTCAGTAATATTTTCAAGCAAGTGCTATATACAGAGGTGTCCATATTGGGTGGTATTTCTAGGCTTTTCAGATGTTGTTGTTTTTTTTTTATGAACGCTTTTGTCAGATCTCTAAATGAAAATTGATTTTGATGAAAAAGTCAGCAAATCCACATTCAACTACTAATTTTTTTTTTCTGTGGCAAACGAGCTTTTTAATAACCTGCAAATCCAAGCTATCTGAGCAAGTTGAGGAATGAGAAGAAAAAAGGTGTGCTGCTTTATTTTCTTTCAAAGCTATCGGAAATAATATAACTAAAACATTTGTACATCCCAAAAACGGCAGTTCCTTTCAGAGGACATGAACACCATGTATAATTAAGTTCATACAGCGATCTTGTCAAGTTAATTAGTCAGGCCATGCGCGCTGCCGGGTGACCTTTTATGGTGTAATCAATATTGGGGTCTGCAGACCTACTGTCTTCATGCGATTGTTATCGTTTCAAAATGGGAAATCTTATTACATTTCGTCATAGGTGAAAGTTCCCCAAAGGAATAAGCCTCATTAACACTAATTGACAGTTTATAGAGACAGCTTCAGAGAAAAGAAAGTTTGACGTATACGGAAACTGACCTTTCCTCATTCATCAATCTGCTAGTTGAATCAGGCACGTGGGTGGTGAAGCTTGGCCAAATTTCATTGTTAATAGTGGAATAAATTGATTTCTAGTCTGTTCAAAAAGAAGCTTGCTAATTACAATATTGTTCGGCACTAAAGAGGATTTGAAGAAGCTCCTCGTCACAGTGGGATGTAGAAGCCTTTAAATTTTGATTGTTCACATAATTTTTTTCCCCCATGTTTCTTCCTCTGAACACTTCTGAGTTTGTTAAAATAGACTTCAGACGCTCTGATCATTGTTGCCTTGGATAAATTTGCAACCCTTAGGCTAGGGTCAAACAAAAGCATTTTTACACGCGAACGTAAAGAAGTGCGTCCGAACGCATTGACGTATTTTTTCACGGAATACGTGAAAACGGTCATACGATGCGCATTTTTGTGCGTGATTTTTTTTACAGATCCAAACCAGGAAACTTTGGGTGTCTGGACGTTATGTTGGCTGGACACGAGCAGGGTCTGACGTCTCCAAATCACACACACACACACCGCTATGCCGCTGCAGCGCACTCTGTACGTCCGTACTAGCGGTTCTGCGTTCTCGAAAAAATGCGTTCATTTTCCACTTGCGTTGCGCGGCCGGACTTTCGTGCGACCGTACTTCGTATATTGGCTGTCATTGCCCATCATTTGCTGCTAGTGCGGCCGTGATTATGTGCGCCAGAACGCACGTTAAAAGTGCGCTGGTCTGACCCCAGCCTTATTGGCCCTGCAATAAGGAAAATGTTTTCGGTAAATAACAAGTGAGTGTCGTTCAGCTTCTTGGATCACGTTCAAATTATTCTGCTCTTGATACGGTTTCCAGTACAGAAAAATCTACAGAATTTTGCGAAATCACAAGCCTGGATTTGTGGTTATTTGTTAAATAGGGATAGAGGAAAAGGGAAGAATTAGAGGGAAGAGGAAGCCGCATACTGAACTTAAAGAAGTTCCTGAACCAATAGATTAATTAGCATCTCACATTTTGGAGATGACACAGGAAGGAATAAAATTTCATATTTTCCCAAAATGTTTTGGACAGAAATGTGATCTAACTCAATATTGATCTAGAAACTGGAGGCTGAACAATGCATTGCTAGATTAAAGTTGTCATGCGCTTGGAACTGGAGACGTTGGTGGGCCTCATTCTGTTTATTCTCATAATCTGGTAAAACACGATTTCTACAGACTATGTAAAAACATGAATAACATAATTTTCCTAATTCCTTATTATTATTATTTTTTATAGTAAAACAGTCTTTGTCATGTTTTGTATTTTTCAGATTGGTGGATGCTGTAATCTTAATGTGTTTTGTGTGCGTGAAAATAGGCTGACCCAAATTCCCTCAGAAATTGCACAAGCTACTGAACTTCACGTCTTAGATGTTGCTGGAAACCGGTAACCCTGCTTTTTTTCTTTAACATGAGATGTACCATTTGATCATAGCAAAATCTGCTAATAGGCACCTATAAATCCTTAAATTGCCTCCAAGCTGTCTACACATTAATTTGCCAAATATCTCCTTATTACCGATTTTATAGTCATGCGACTAATCATTGTGCAAAGAGCTGTTACACTTGGTGATGCACCCTTTGTGTGGAACTGCTGACTCTAGGCCCAGACTGGCTATTGTAAAAGCTAGGCATTTGCCCTGTGGGTAACGATGTCCATGGACTCTAGGATGACTGTGAAAACTCTAAGAATCTCCCCAGATGTATTCTATAATGTCCTGGCATTAAATGGGACAGTGGGAGACAGTGGCCCAGCACCAGTTTCCTGTTGAAATCTTGGCCAACATGGCAAGACACCCAGGCAATTGCCCCCTTGACGAATGGAAAGGCATGATCTTTTTCTGGGGGCCACGTTTTAACTGCTTCCTACTTCAATTATTTCACAACTAATATAAAGAGACCGCATTCTTGCATCAGCAATCCATACCTGGCCTAATCCTCTAATAGACCTCAAACACATATGTGGAAATGACCACATACCTTGTGCATTGGTAAAACCTTGGTCAGACATGAAGCATAAAGTATATTCCACGTGCCCAATGTGTCTTCCAATTACAGCACTTTGCAATGATTTACAGCTTTTTTTTTTTTTTTTTGTGTCCCTCTGTCGCTGGCCAGATTTGTTCATGTCTGTACTGACTGCTCAATAACACATGAACACATTACAATGGAGGCTGTTCTTTCGTTCATAAATTAGCTAGACAGTTTTAGGTTTAACCACTTAAAGACCAAATGACTATGCCATCATAACCTGAATTAATACCCAGCGACAGCATAGGCCGTTATGCACTGGAATCCCCATTCTGATCTGCGGAGTGCTAGGACATGGTGGTATTCATTGTTCCTAGAAAAAAATGTACTGCCTGACAAGCAACTCTGTTTAAAGATAATCAGTTGCAGTATCAATGGGCAGGCAATCGCTGTGGCAACCTATCAAATATGCAAAATTTCAGCATTCAAATGACAATACACTTCTAGTGCTATATAAGATATAAAACCCAAAATAAACTGCCTCAATAACCTGAATGTCTGTGTTTCCACATTCCGTACAAATTGCTCAATATGTTCTGAGTCCCCCCCCCCCGTCACTGTGTGTACATATTCGAAACTGGGTGGAAATGTCATTTACAAAGTATACAATTTTTCTTGATTCGTTTCATGTAAGATGTGTGTATATACAGGTGAAACTCGAACAATTTGAATATGGTGCAAAAGTTAATTTATTTCAGTAATGCAACTTAGAGGGTGAAATTAATATATGAGACTCATTACATGCAAAGCAAGATAGTTCAAGCCGTGATTTGTGATAATTGTGATTATGGGTTACAGCTCCTGAAAACCCCAAATCCACAATCTCAGAAAATTTGAATATTACATGAATAAAAAGAGGATTGTACATAGAACAATATGGGACCTCTGAAAAGTATAAGCATGCATATGTACTCAGTACTTGGTTTGGGCCCCTCTTGCAGCAATTACTGCCTCAATGTGGCGTGGCATGGAAGCTATCAGCCTGTGGCACAGCTGAGGTGTTATGGAAGACAAAGCTGCTTCAATAGCGGCCTTCAGCTCTTCTGCATTGTTCGGTCTCATGTCTCTCATCTTTCTCTTGGTAATGCCCCATAGATTCTCTATGGGGTTCAGGTCAGGCGAGTTTGCTTGCCAATCAAGCACAATAATTCCATGGTCATTGAACCAGGTTTTGGTGCTTTTGGCAGTGTGGGCAGGTGCCAAGTCCTGCTGGAAAATGAAGTCCGCATCCCCATAAAGCTAGTCTGTGGAAGGAAGCATGAAGTGCTCCCAAATCTCCTGGTAGACGGCTGCGTTGACCCTGGACTTAATGAAACGCAGTGAACCAACACCAGGAGATGACATGGCTCCCCAAATCGGCACAGACTGTGGAAACTTCACACTGGACTTCAAGCATCAGAAAATGGGACTTTGGACCACTGAGCAACAGACCAGGTCTGTTTTTCTTTAGCCCAGGTAAGACGCTTCTGACGTTTGTTGTTCAGGAGCGGCTTGACAAGAGGAATATGACATTTGAAGCCCATGTCCAGGATCCGTCTGTGTGTAATGGCTCTTGATGCACTGACTCCAGCCTCAGTCCACTCCTTGTGAAAGTCCCCAACACTTTTGAATGGCCTTTTGCTGACATTCCTTTCCAGGCTGCGGTCATCCCTGCTGCTTGTGCTCCTTTTTATTCCACACTTTTCCCTTCCACATAACTTTCTATTAATGTGCTTTCATACAGCACTTTGGGAACCTCCAACTTCTTTTGCAATTACCTTTTTGAGGCTTTCCCTCCTTTATGGAGGGTGTCAATGATGGTTTTCTGCACAACTGTCAGGTCAGCAGTCTTTCCCATGAGTGTGATTCCTACTGAACCAGACTGAGAGACCATTTAAAGGCTCAGGAACCCTTTGCAGGTGTTATGGCTGAATTAGCTGATTAGAGTGGGACACGTTGAGCCTAGAATATTGCACCTTTTCACAATATTCAAATTTTCTGATATTGTGGATTTGTGGTTTTCATAATTATCACAATTATCAAAATTATGACAAATCACGGCTTGAACTATCTCATATATTAGTTTCACCTTTTAAGTTGCATTACTGAAATAAATGAACTTTTGCACGATATTCCTAAATTTTCGAGTTTCACCTGTACAGTGGATAGCAAAAGTCTACACACCCCTGTTAAAATGTCAGGATACTGTGATGTTAAAAAATGAAACCATGATAAATCATTTCAGAACTTTTTCCACATTTAACGTGACAAACTGAAATCTTTTAGGTGGAGGAAAAATAAAAAAACTAAAATAATATGGTTGCTTAAGTGTTCACACCTTCTAACTGGGGATGTAGCTGTTTTCAGAATTAAGCAATCACATTGAAAATCATGTTAACCCCTTACTGACCAGGCGGTTTTACACAAATCCGTCCTTTAGGCTAGGGTCAGACGAACGCATTTTTATGTTGTCTGTGAAAAAGTGCGTTCGAACGAATGGACGCATTTTTTCACAGAATACGTGATAGTGGTCATACTATGCGCATTTTCGTCCGTGATTTTGTACGGATCATCAATAAAACACTTTTTGTGTCTGGACGTTATGTTGGCCGGACATTAGCAGCGTCTGATGTCTCCTAATCACGCACACACGCCGCTAGCGGACGCAGCGCACTCTGTACGTCAGTACCTGCGGTTTCACGTTCTCGAAAAAATGCGTTCGTTTTCCACTTGCGTTGCGCAGCCGGACTTTTGTGCGACCGTACTTCGTATATTGGCCGTCATTGCCCGGCATCTGCTGCTAGTGCGGCCGTGATTAAGTGCGGCTGCACGCGCGTTCGCACTGCCTCAGTCTGACCCTAGCCTTAGTGTCCGGTGCTGTTTTTACGTTTCTGCGCTGTTCGTGTTTAGGTCAAATTTTCCTCTTACTCGTTTATGCAACCCACACATATTATACACAGTTTTTCCCGCCATTAAATGGACTTTCTAAAAATATCATTATTGTAAATTATATGATGGAAATGAAGAAAATATGAAATATGATGATAAAATAGTAAAAACACACTTTTGTAATTTAACCCCCAAAATCTACAACCGTCAAAAAAAAGACCCCAGCTAAATAGTTTCAAAATGTTGTCCCGAGGATAGAAATACCCAATTTTTACATGTTTTTGCTTTTAACCCTTCACTGCTGAGCCAGTTCACCTACGTGCGCTGAGCTCATTATGACTGTTTTATACTCATTATTTTTAGATGACAGCCTAGGTCCTATTTAACTAAATCCCCCCCCCCCGGACATTTTTTTTTTCTTTTTTTTTTTTCTTTTTCTTTTTGTCATGTTTGGTACCATGATCAGGCCTTTCCAATGCTGTCCAACACGATCCTCTAGCTGCCACCGATCGGGAGATAAGGGGATCATTTTGATGCCCTTAACTGGCCCACTGACATCCTCACACATATGATGGGGATGTCAGTGGGTGGGGGGTGTCCTAGGGGCTTCGCTGACATCCAAGATGTCGGCCACCTCCAGGTTTAAACCGCGATTTGGCGCAAAGTCGCGATCCGGCAGCAAAACAGCTAACTGTATACACTGCTGAAGAGGGGAGGCTCTCCCCTTTCCAGTGGTGCAAAAAGCATCGCTGTAGGGTGAATGGTTGGGGAGATAGAGGGCTCCAAAGGAGCCCCCCTCCCCTTCTTTGATTTCAATGAAGGCGTGGGGGGGTGGCACCTGCTGATGACATCACCACGCAGCGTGGTGACATCGTGCCCGCTGGCCCCTCTAAAACAGAGGTGCAGGTTTTCTCCTTGCCAGAACTCCGTGGGAGCCAGCGAGGGAGGTAAGTATCAGTGGGAGGGAGGTTAGGAGCCTGCTGACGTACTATGTACGTCCGCGGGTCTAAGAGAGAGCCGTGGGCAGGACGTACGTCAGCGGTCGTTAAGGGGTTAAATAGGAGTCAGTACACACTTGCCATCATTTAAAGTGCCTCTGATTAACTCCATATAAAATTCAGCTGTTCTAGTAGGTCTTTCCTGGCATTTTCTTTAGTCGCATCCTACAGCAAAAGCCATGGTTCGTAGAGAAGCTTCCAAAACATCAGAGGGATCTCATTGTTAAAAGGTATCAGTCAGATGAAGGGTACAAAATAATTTCAAAGGCATTAGATAAACCGTGAAGACAGTCATCATATGGAGAAAATATGGCGCAACAGTGACTTTACCAAGAACTGCACGTCCCCCCCAAATGTGATGAAAAGACAAGAAGAAAACTGGTTAGGGAGGCTGCCAAGAGGCCTACAGCAACATTAAAGGAGCTGCAGGAATATCTGGCAAGAACTGACTGTGTGGTACACATGACAATAATCTCCTGTATTCATATGTCTGGGCTATGGGTAGAGTGACAAGACTGAAGCCTTTTCTTACGAAAAAAAACATCCAAGCCCGGCAAAATTTTGCAAAAACACATCTGACGTATCCATAACGCATGTGAGAAAATATGTTATGGTCTGACGAAACCAAAGTTGAGCTTTTTGGCCATAATTCCAAAAGCTATGCTTGCTGCAAAAACAACACTGTACATCACCAAAAGAACACCATACCCACAGTAAAGCACGGTGGGAGCAGCATCATGCTTTAGGGCTATTTTTCTTCAGCTGGATCTGAGTCCTTAGATGAGGTAGAGGGAATTATGAACAGTTACAAATACCAGTCAATATTGGCACAAAACCTTCAGGCTTTTGCTAGAAAGCTGAACATGAAGAGGCAGCTCAGAGCACCCCCACACAAAGTGCCACTAAGTAGTTCAAAAGCAAGAGGAGAGCATGCAGTGGTAACGCCAATCAATTGGCACTCACGTGAACCAAAGGAGTCTTTCAACAGCTTTAAGATTTCCTGGTGTTATTAGCTACAAGTAAAAAACGCATCCTAGCATAAAACTGTAGCAATTTAATAATAAACAGAGAGTTGAAACCACTCACAAGACAAGTGGCACACCATGCATGACATAAGTGTGCAAACAAGCATGGGTAGAAATTGGCATCCGATATTCACCATACCGCTGATTCGAACAGTCTGAATGTCCTTCTCCTGTTCCGTGGCAGCTAGAGCAGGGGTCAGCAAACTTGGCTCCCTGATGTTTTGGGAACTACATTTCCCACGTGGCTCAGACTAATGGATGACTGAGCATCATGGGAGATGAAGTTCCCGAAACATCAGGGAGCTAAGTTTGCTGACCCCTGAACTAGAGGGTCATGTATGATATCATTGGAAAGTTCTGATCATGGCCTTTCCGATGATAACAAACGTGACTAAAAATTATTTAAAAAAATTATTTTTAAAAATATATATTGTCTGGGGGGGTTTAATAAAATAGGACTTAAACTGGCCTTAAAATGTCAGACTAAAACTGTCAAAATGAGCTCAGCGCACAAAGGTGGAATGGCTTGGCAGTGAAGGGGTTAAAGAACATGTACAAATTGGGTATGTCTAATCTCAGGACAAAATTTTTAAACTATTTAGCCGTGGTCTTTATTGGCGGTTGTAGATTTTGAGGATTCAATTTTGGAAAAGTGTTTTCCTTTTATTTCATCATATTTCAGATTATTTTTTTATATACTGAATTATACAATATGGAAATAATGGTAACTTTAGAAAGCCCATTTAATGCGGGCAGGAAAAAGGTATATAATATGTGTGGGTTGCATAAACGAGTAAGAAAAAAATTTGACCTAAACACAAACAGCGCAGAAACGTAAAAACAGCAGCGGGCACTTTCAGACAGACTTTTGGAAAACCGCCTGGTCACTAAGGGGTTAATTTAAGGGTGTGCACACTTAAGCAACCATATTATTTTAGTATTTTATTTTTCCTCCCTCCAATTAAAAGATTTCAGTTTGTTTTTCATTTGAGTTGTATTGTTTATTGGTCACCTGAAAGGTGGAAGAAGTTCTGGAATGATTTATCGGTGTCTTTTTATTTTTTTCAATCACAGAAGCCTGACATTTTAACAGGGGTGTTTTAGACTTTTGCTATCCACGGTATATATAACTAATGTATCATCTGTTATTTACAGAATGGTATATAATATGCGGGGTGCTCTCTAAATAACAAAGCGGAAAATGACTTGTTAACATGTACATGGCAAAATTGCTCTGATCCGTAAAGCAAGGCTAAAAAGCCATTGCCCTTAAGGGGTTAATGGAGAGCTACTAATTTATTTTTCAAGAATAAACCATATTCCTTAAAATGACTTAACCTTTTTACTTGTTATGTCATGGATGACCTGAGTTTCTGTAGCCGTTTAATTTTTCCTTGCCATTTAATTCATGAAAACAAAATCTGTTCCATTAGACGGAGGTATTTAGATATGTACAGTAATTATTTTTTCCACCTTTCCATAGGTTGACTTTTTTACCCTTGTCATTAACCTCCCTGAAATTGAAGGCTTTATGGTTGTCAGATAACCAGTCTCAGCCACTGCTCACTTTCCAGACAGATGTGGATCCAGAAAATGGACAAAAGGTCTTAACCTGTGTATTACTTCCGCAAATGCCTTCTGAGCCAAGTGGCCAAGGTAAGAGGTGTATATGCACTTTGCTTGTCAATAAAAAGTTAGTCTGGATGAATGGTTTCCAATATAATGAAAAAATCTACTCACATTCCATTATGTTCTATAGCAGTGGGGTTTAAGTCTGGTCTGCAGGCTTAACCCTTTGGCTAGGGTCAGACTGAGGCAGTGCGAACGCACGTTCTGGCGCACTTAATCACGGCCGCACTAGCAGCAGATGCCGGGCAATGACGGCCAATATACGAAGTACGGTCGCACAAAAGTCCGGCTGCGCAACGCAAGTGGAAAATGAACGCATTTTTTCGAGAACGTTAAACCGCTGGTACTGACGTACAGAGTGCGCTGCGGCCGCATAGCAGCGTGTGTGCGTGATTAGGAGATGTCAGACGCTGCTAGTGTGCGGCCAACATAACGTTCAAACAGCCGGATTTCCCTAGACTTCTTTTCACCCCATCGTCATGAAATACGTCCAGAATTGCGCATCGTCTGACCACTTAAGCGTATTCCGTGAAAAAATGCGTGCGCACGCATCGACGTACATTTTGACGGTGGCCGCAGAAAATGCGCTCATCTGTCCCTAGCCTTTAACTGCAAAGTGCTTTTCCAAACAAAACATTGTCAGAAACCAGTGTGGTTTTTTTATTTTCAAAAAATAATTTTAATTTTAAAGAAATATTTAAGCTTATACCCTTTGTATGTCTTACTGTAAATAACCTATTTTTGGCCAGTAGATGGCACCATCTACTGCCAAATTGTGTTTGAGCGGCTGGTCTATTTTCTTTTATTTCTCCCTACATTGGCTGCTGAAAGCTTGCTATTTTAGGCTAGGGACAGATGAGCGCATTTTCTGCGGCCACCGTCAAAATGTACGTCGATGCGTGCGCACGCATTTTTTCACGGAATACGCTTAAGTGGTCAGACGACCACAGTCGCAGGTACTCACCAACGCAATTCTAGGGAAATCCGGCTGTTTGAACGTTATGTAGGCCGCACACTAGCAGCGTCTGACGTCTCCTAATCACGCACACACGCTGCCATGCGGCCGCAGCGCACTCTGTACGTCTGTAGCAGCGGTTTCACGTTCTGAGAAAAATGCGTTCATTTGCCGGTTGCGTGGTGTCGGCGCACTTTTGTACGCACGTACTGCGTATATTGGCCGTCATTGGCCGTTATGTGCTGCTACTGCCGCCGTGATTTAGTGCGCCTGCACGCGCGTTCCGACTGCCCCACTCTGACCCTAGCCTTACAGTTTTAGCTCTTTGGGCATTATGCCCAAAGGGCTGAAACTTTGGGGGCACCTTCTGCAACACAAAAGCTAATGAAATTAATTTGCAGCAAACTAATTTCATTTGCTTTTGGGCTGTAGATCAGCATATCGAGATATCTCTATCGGGGCACCAGATGGTGCCTTTTGAAGCCTGAAATATCTCTCTTGGTAGTGAAGGGGTTAAAATCAACTGCACAAGGTGAAATCAAAGTAACCTCAGAGTATTTTTGCCTCTTTCCCTATGACCTAAGGAGCACTTAATGGTAGGTCTTGAAATAAACACTGCAAAAAATATCGCAGATTTAAATTCACCCTGTAAATGTGAAAATCTGTATTTTTCCTTATTTTATATTTAAAATTGGTTATACCATTAAACATCATGTCTCTTTCTTTGTGACATTAATTTGCTAATAATGATGATGCTGAGGTGACCTATTCTTCTGCAAATACCACATAATGGATCAATACGCATACACAAAAAAAATTACAATTTGAACTGCTTCAATTCACTTATGGAAACTTGTAGAATGAAAGGGTTTTGTCAAATACATGGCCATACTGGATGAATTTTTTAATGTCAAAAATGGCATCCAACATGTTGGGCAAGAAATTCTGATACCTCCTCTTTCACAGTTTGTTTTTTTATTATAACATTTTTCATATCTTTAGACCTATATAGAATATTTTCCATATTCCATTAATACTTTCATGACGTCACTGTCAGTATATAAAACTGGACAGAAATACTGTGGCTATTGAGACTTTAGGGCAGGAATCCTAAACGCTGGCCCCTCAGATGTTCATTGCCTACAATGCTCAGAATTCTTTGCAATAAATGACAAACATCTGGGGGGGCTGAGTTTGAGATCCCGGCTTCAAAGGGAGACTACATGTATAAAAGATGCGTTGTGGTAAAGATAAAACATGCACAGAAATTAATCTTGACGGGTTTCCTCGCTCCAGAATTTTTCTTTCGATACATAAATATTACACCAATTCTTCTGCAGACAATTTACCAAGATGCGGAGCCTTTGAAAGCCTGGTAAATGACATGTCAGAGGATACTTGGAATGAGAAGGCGATGAATAGAATCAGTGCCATACGATTTCTGGATGATGAGAAAGAAGAGGAGGATGAGACGGTAACTTTTTTTTTTCATTCATATCTTGGTAGCTTTCAAAGTGAGCTCCTAGATTTTAAAAGGCACAGCTTGCTGTCGAAACTGCAAGCAATTTTACACATTTTACGTAAAATGTCCTATAGTTACTTTTGGATCTGTTTAGTAAGAGCTGCTAATGAAGATTGATGTGCACAAATCATATTGAATAGCTGTAGTATTTAAATCCATAGTAAATGTTTGTTGCTAGTAGTTCAAGCACCATGTATAGAGGACATTCCTTAAAACGATGTTAAAATGTCACAGTTGTTAGGTTGTCATATTGCTGAATGTACTAGAGTTAAATTCTTCTTGGAATCTTTAGGCCAGTGTATCAAAGTGTGAGTGTTCTAAATTTTACGTTGACGTTACTGTTTTTAAAGTTTACTATTGCATTGATCAGAAAAACAAATATTGACATCTGTAATGGTGATACGTTTGCTGGGCAAGTATTTGTCAGACAATCTGGACCTTTTGATATTTTGGTACATCACAAGTTCCCTCGAGCTTGGTGAGGGGAGTGTGCTTACACTCAAGTATTTGCAAACCCTTTATGTTGCAGCACGCACTCGTATATATTGCACTTCCCACTGTGTTTGCTCAGGTGAAGAAAAAATGTTCTATATATTATTTTTTTCCTCCTCCAATGTGTTCCTTGGAGGTAGTTTTAAAAGGTTGGATAAACAGATTTCATTCTGAATTAAAATATTCTCACTCTAGTTTAAAACTTCCTAGTAATGGGTTGGACTGTTTGGCAGAAGTCTTTTTTCATAAATGAGATGGGTAGTTGTATCAGAAACTGGGGTGACTAGTCTCTGGTTTGAAGACCAGACCCCCAACCTGTTAGTGTCCGTCCCCTCTTCCAACTAAAGCTGATCTGCAGCAGCTTACCTTTCTCCAGAAACCTCAGCCAGAACATGAGGGAGTGCTGTATAACGCCTGGTATCTCTCCCCAAACACCAGACGCAGCTTAGTGCAGGGAAGAATAATGATCTATTTGAAAGAGGGACCAGTTTATATGAGAGACAGGAAGTGGGAAGTAAAATGACATAATCAACACGGGTCACTGTCTACACAAGGGAGAATAAACCTCACTTCAAGAGATAGACATCTAATCTGCATACACAGTCAGGATTGACACATTATTAACTCAACATCCTATCAATCGAAGGACAATCATACAGACTGTATGAACAATAGTTCTTACAAGTTTGGTTTATTATAGTAATACTTTTAAGAAACGATCAGTTTTTAAGATGGCAATAAATGTAACAAAGTTAATGCTTATATACCCACTTATGCCCACTGTCAGCGTTGGCTTTATCACATAGGTCAGCGGTCTCTTAGCAGGAGACCAGCAACCAAACTTCTCCACTGGGGACCGAAGCCCTATATAGTGTGGGCAAGATTGAAACATGTTCCCTGGAGGGAGCTTTGCTTACAGTAGTTATTCTATCTCTAGTGCACTGGAGGACTACTGTGGGGCACCTTAAGGCAATAGCAGAGCCAAAAGTGAACTTTGCTTAAATATTAAAGGCAATGTTCCACCTGGATTAATGACCGACACGGATGTTCATCGCCTCGGAACTCATGGGGTTATTATAATTTGTAAAATGACTTGCTCGGAGTTAAAGGTTGCTATCCTGATATTACAGGGCATGGAAGTCTCTAAAGCTTGCAAAAAGAAAATAATTAAAATATATCTATCCCAAGTACAGTTTTTTTTTCCAAGTGAAATGTCATACTTGATGATGTGTTCGATTTCTTCATGTGCTAGTTGTAACTGCATTTCCTATTTCCTTTTTAGGCAACCCTGTTGAGAAGGGCGACTCCTCACCCCGGAGAACTGAAGACCATGAAAAAGACTGTGGAGAACCTACGTACCAATATGATTGCTGCTAAAGGACTGGATTCTAACAAGAATGAGGTCAATAATGCCATTGACAGAGTGACCACGTCTGTTTAGACTTTCACCACCACACCATACCTCCTGTGTCTTCCCTGCTGTTGAAATGTCTCCCCTACTTCCAGGACCACATCCAGCCTATTGTTTTTACCAGAACATTATTCATCACCTCTCGTCTCTTCGTTTTTGTTGGGGTGCTGTTAACTGGAAGAACGTGCCTTATTTCAGTCAGATATGTGCACCCATTATCTCTAAATTAATGCTTGTAATTTTTATATTTTATCAATCTTGTTTTTAATAAGTAGAACACACTAATGTGTTGTTTTTTTTTTTTCTTTCTACTTTGGGGAAATCTTTTATTTTTTAAAGTGAAGGGGTATTTTATGACCAGTTATTTTTATTGACATACTGGTGATAAATGATTCTAGTTTTATGTGAAGTGTCTCTTTTTACTTCATGGTTTTTGGCAGCTTAACTGTTGTACATTGAGAAGAAAATACTGTATAGGAGCTTGGAAAGATGGTATGATTCATTTATCAGAATATACTATATGGTACACGTTAATAGTTGCTGAATGGAAGGTCTGTATTGTTTAACTGACATCTTTTAGCTTATCTTTTTTTGTTTTTGATTGTTCTTTTATCTGTTTGTACCACTCAGTTGTGCCTTAAGGCCTCAAGGCAAATAATGTCCAGTGCATAAATGGAGATTTTATAAATGCAATTAGGTAGGGATTGAGCATGTATTCTAAATTGGTTTAAGTGCTGCTTGTATAATTATTTTCATTTTTGTCCGCCATTTGCCTTATATGTGGTGTAGGAATATCTGTGTCTTTTTGCCAGGTTTGTTCACTGATGGGCAAATAGTGATGCAGGAACTTTTAAGAACCCATTCTCATGGTCACATTGATCTTTGCTCCAATACATAGGATTTTACTTTTTGTTATGTGTGGGACCTCTTAATGGCCTTAAGAAGCAACCCAGCGGTGCCTTGTTAGAAATGTTACGTTTCAGTTTGGAATAGGAGACCAAATTAAAAACTTGTCATTTAAGAGTCACCGTAAGCCACCTTTTTTTTTACCTTTTTATTGCCGGACCACCTGCTGAAGTGTTGATTTTTTTTATTTTATTTTTTTATTTTTATTTTTATTTTATTTAAATTTTTTATTAAAATGGAATGTGAGACCAAACACATTACTCTTGCACAAGTTGTACGTTAACGTGTTAATAAGGAACACCGTTTCATGCAATAATGCCCTTTTTGACTTGAATGTGCATTCTATTCTTTTAATGTGAATATACTTTGTGTATCTATAGGAGCAGGCAGAATGTTTTTTCACACAATAATAATTTGATTCGTCTCACGTGGATTCAATAATTACAAAAACAATTGTGACCTTAAAGTAACAAAATGTACACTTCTCTGAATAGAGTGCCAATGATTAAATTTTTAGTTCCGACCACTGAGAATTTTTTCTTTGCTTAATAATATATTTTTTTAACTGGTTTCCTTCTATTCAGTGTTTCACCTATTCTTTAAAAGGGCTTTTTATAATGGGGTTGCTGATAAATTGAATGTCTGAAAAATCAATAATTGTCTTTATTTCACTATGCATATGGGCATTTTATTCATATCTTGCTGGTAACATTGATGTAACCCAAATGTACTGATTTTGACATTTGGATGTGAATTCCAACGTCTCAGAATTTGTTGTTAATAAAGCACCTTATTAACCTGTACAATATGCATTATCTTCTCTAAATCTCTACCAACGGAATACTCGCATGCATATGTCTTCATCCTTATTATTGTACGCCTTACTTTGAAGAGGTGTTATTACACTCACTCGTTCTTTGGTAGCCAGATTGCTGGTGAGAATGCAACACATTTCAGAGATACACATGGCTGAAGTTATCTTCACTTCACTTTAATTTAGGTATCTTCTTTGTCAATGTTCATATGTTCATGTTTGTCAATCTGTCTCGTTAGGTTTGAATTTTTTGGTAATATTTTTGAAGGTCCATGGTTTTTTTTTGTTTTTTTTATATTAATATAGCTATGATTTAAAGGTTTATATGGTTATACTTTATAAGTAGAATTAAAAATCATCCGATGTATTCTTTGTTTTATATGCAAATGTTTTCCTAAAAACCATTACAATCACTACACAGCACATTATTTTTAGGTTTCATGGATTTGATGCATTTTTTTTTTTAAATTGTATAGTTGAACAGAGTCCTCTCCCAGCGAGTCAAAGTGACAGACTATAATGCTCCGGGGAAGATCTTCCCAAGCAATCTGTATTCCTACTAGACTCTCCATTAGTTCTGTAATCAAGCATAATGTCTGTAATGATCTGGAAAATCCTCCTACTACAGGTCTTATTTACCCACAGAGTGAAATAAGAGCAGCTTATGAATCCTCTTTGGAGAGTAAACAAGTCTGGCATGTCATTAGCAAGAACTTGATCTAGAATAAACGTGAGCATCCACTTTGCACTAAAAATTATACAGGGTAGGTTAGAAAAGGCATGTCCTCAGGTGCCAAGACCAAAATGTTAATTTGTATTCGAAGATTGATATCCATATGGATATTAACCCCATAGTGACCAGGCGGTTTTACCACTGTCTGTCCGAAAGTACCCACTGCTGTTTTTACATTTCTGCGCTGTTTGTGTTTTAGCTCTAATTTTTCTTACTCATTTCTGCAACCCACACCTCTAATATACCGTTTTTCTCCCCATTAAATTGACTTTCTAAAGATACCATTATTTCCATCATTTTTGTATAATTTACTATAAAAAAAATGGGAAAAACACTTTTGAACTTTAATCCCCAAAATCTACAACTGCCAAAAAAGACCCTGTCTAGTTTCGAAATTTTGTCCTGAAATTAGAAATGCCCAATTTTTACACGTTTCTGCTTTTTAAGACCTTCACTGCTGAACTCTTTGCAGTTTTATGCTCATTATGTTTTAACGTGATTTTGAAATCCTATTTTATTATACTCCCAGACAATTTTTATTTAAAAAAAAAAACACTAAATGTTTTTTATATTTTTTTTTTATCATTTTTCCACTAAACCTGCTCGTGTTTGGTATCATTGGAAAGGCCATGATCAGGCTACCACAGATTGGGAGCTACAGGGATCCAAAGGATCCCCCTAGCTCCACTTGGTAGGCTAGGGGGTTAACTGGCCTTCTGTCGACATCGTACTTATGACGACAATGTCAGTGGGTGGGGGGGTGACCCGGAGGCTTGGCTGACATCCAAGATGTCAGCCCCTTCCGGGAGCAAATTGCGATCCGGTGTCGACTGGCGCCGAATCGCCATCCGGCACCTAGAGAGAAGAGAAGCATACTGTGACTCAGACACGGTAGGGCAATTATCCTACTGGCAGGGCTGTCTTTTCCTTTATGTTTTTATTATGTCTCATGTCTGTACTCCCACATTGTAAAGCAGTACAGATTCTGTAAGCGCTATATACAGTCAGGTCCAGAAATATTGGACATCGACACAATTCTAGATGAGCTCACCGGTGCATTCCTTCTTTTTGAGAATGTTCCAAACCGTTGTTTTGGCCACCCCTAATGTTCTTGCTATCTCTCTGATGGCTTGGTTTTGTTTCTTCAGCCTAATGATGGCTTGCTTCACTGATAGTGACAGCTCTTTGGATCTCATCTTGAGAGTTGATAGCAACAGATTCCAAATGCAAATAGCACACTTGAAATGAACTCTGGGCCTTTTATCTGCTCATTGTAATTGGGGTAATGAGGGAATATCACACACCTGGCCATGGAACAGCTGAGCAGCCAATTGTCCCATTACCTTTGGTCCCTTAACAAGTGGGAGGCACAGCAGTTTGCAGATGTGCCTCCCACTTGTTAAGTCCTACACCGTTCATCTGTGTTGGATGTACATACCCTCTAATTAAAGCTGACAGTCTGCAGTTAAAGCACATTGTGTTTGTTTCATTCCAACTCCGTTGTGGTGGTGTATAGAGCCAAAGATGTTAGAATTGTGTCGATGTCCCAATATTTCTGGACCTGTCTGACTATCCTACAGAAAGCACTATGAACTTTCCTTATTAATTTTGTGTTAACCATTGTGCCGCATCCATTGGTGATAATGTTTCATGTGTGTCCTTGTTGGCCCTATGCATTGGTCAGTTTTTCTACATCTTTATTGCTGTGCTTTTTCTTAAAGTTTTGTTTTGGAATCTTTAATCCGTTGTTTTCTAGCAATTCTAAGAGATTGGCAAAACCCCTATCCTTTTCCAACTGTGCTAATTCAGCCTATTGCAGTATCTGATGGGGTCATCTATGTTTGACATCCTGATTAAAGGGCCACTAAACTTGAAATGTCTTTTATGTTGCTGACATCTTTCATGTGCGTTTATGTTTAGTTAGGAAGTCACTCTATATGTGTTACTGGGTGTATCCATTGTGTGATCCTTTTGTGTTATAAACTGCCCCCCCCCCAGTACCTTTCCATCACTTGCTCCTTAGTGTGTGTCTTCGGCCAAAGAATGAAGTCTATGGGTCCACCACTGACTCAAATCATTGTAGCGTGTGAGATGTATTCAAAGGACATCACTGGGGGTAGACAATACACACCCTGCTGCCTTAACTGTTAAATACCTTATAAGATAGAGCACAGCCACAAAGTAAAACCTTTGCACAGATTTTTGTAAATGTTGCGTCCTGGGAAATATCCACAAAATGGAAACCGGAGATAAAAAAAACGTAAGTTTATTTTTCCTTTTTTACATGCAATTACTTCAAAGAAAAAAAAACCAGTACGTGTTTTATAAAGCGTTTTTTTGGGGGGGGTTTTTGTAATGCACTAGTAATCTAGTTACAGCTTATGTAAATCGTAGTGTCCCTTTAAATGCTTGCAATCATGTGGCCACTTATATAATGACTGGTTTGACAAATTTGAGAGCAAATGAAACTAGATGGAAGAAATAGGAGCAGATCCTATGGCACCTAGAAATTGGGATTTCTATCCTCACTTGAGATAACAATAGCCAACTTCTGTATTTGAAGTTGAGTCATGATCACAAATGAGTATCAATTTTTAGTATATGTATTGTATATAATTTAAGCATTGCCCAAAGCAGTGGTTTGCACTTTTGATATTCAGATTAATTACCTGATTTGCATGAACAAAAAGCATATATATTTTTTTTTTTTTTGTACATACAAATGAATTGATTGTAATGCTCTCAAGGAAAGAAAAAAAAATAAAATGCATCCTTGATCGCCACCCAATGGCCTATGCTGCACTTACACCAAAAGTTCAAGGTTTTTATTTTGGCTTCCTAAATGGGCCGTTGGTCATTACTACACTAACACCAATGTAAAGTATTGAAATATACAGGTCAGTGTAACCATTATTTAATAAAGCCACCTCATTTGCCTTGTGTTTGCCATCTTAAAGGGACATCTTAGTCATTTTTGCTTCTGTAGTTCAGTGTGTTTCATGTAGTCTGACAGTTCGGAATGGGGAGACGGGAAAGTAAAAGCAGTCATTCTAGAGGTGTCCAGAATCATCAGATATATGCACTAAAGTTAGGAAATGCTTGTAAATGTTCGTAACGTGCACTATTGATTTTAGGTGAAGGTAAAAACCAATAGAATGTACCTTTTTAACTACCTGTTCGATTATTCATTAAAGAGGGTAAAATATAAAACTAAGAATTCATTATACCTTTTATTAATGCTGCTTAAGACCGCATTAAGTCTAGTCCACACCTTTTATGACTTGTTTCTTTGAAATCTGAATTGTACAGGAAATATTTGTGTATATCTTCTTTTTTTTAAAACTTAAAAAAAAACAGCAGCAGTTCAAACAGGTATACTATGCTTGTGTTGTATGCAATGCATTATTAGAGACTCTAGATCCCCTAACAACTTCAGCTTCTTAGAATGGGTGTAATGCAAGGACTCTGTAGTCTGTTTTTCAACGTTATTTGCCTTTCGTAAAAAATACATTTTAAAGTTATATTTCTTAGAACTCCACACAGAAACGTGTCGGCAAATCAGCCCAAAATTTAATGGTATATGTGATCAATTAACCTTAAATTGCTTAGATATGAGATTGTCTTCTAGTTTTCATTTTTGTGTGTGATAATGGCACATTTTTTAGTAGATATGTGTGACTATTAGTCAGACTTTCCCTGGTTTTCTAATCCAATTCGCCGACCTTGTGGTGAATTTGGCATTCACCACAGGGTCCCTGAAGTGCGGCGAATCGAACCGCAGAATGCATCTGGAAAAAAGGGTGCGAAACCATCAAATGCAACAGTCTATCCGCTGAATCAATCTGAAAAAATCAATCCGCCGACCAACCGCTGGGAAAAGCGAACAAGGGTAAAAAAAATTTTTTAAATTTTTTTTTTAAAAAAAAAAAATACTGCATGAAAAATGCCTAGGATAATAATATGGTCTGCTACAGAAAAACCTGCCACTTTAAAAAAATATTTTGCAGAAAAAAAATTCCAGAAAAATGCCTAAATAAAATCCTAAAAAATAAACCGTTGAATAAATATTTAAGAAAAACAGAATTATTTTACATTGAAACCTATGGGATTCACCTGTTTAAACCTGTCAAGCGACCGAACTTCAGGACCGTTCGCTGACATTTTGGTGCTTTTCAGTGTTCTCTGAATAGATTAACAATTACTGTAGATACTCGAGTATAGCGCTAGATTTTGGTGACAAAAATTTACCTTTAAAATTGGAGGTCGCGCTATATTCTCGACATCTGCATTGCGTGTAAAAAAAAAAAACCACTTGCTCAGGGATCCCAAGTCTCCCGGAAGTTCTGGTAGTCTCCATGAAGTGAATGTGGGCCCCCTGTTGCCCACAAACACTTCAGGAACTCCTGGATTTGGGAGAGGTGGGATCCATCACTGCCAGAAGGCACGCTCGGATTAAGCGACAATTTTAAGATTTGACTTAAAACCTAGCATGCACCCTCGCTCCACACAGCATGCCGGGAGGTGTAGTTTTCTGACCTCTGGCTCCAGCAGGCAGGCTCATCTACCACGTCATCCGCCAATATCCAGACCCATCCTGTTGTTGCCCAGTCTTGACGTCACTGCAGACGCGCTGTGTGATTCTCCTCATATTCTGAGTGTGAGGAGAATTGGGCTGCACCTATGCAGTGACGTCAGGAGCTTGTTCGGGGGCGTCTGGCTATTGACGTACGATGCAGTGGTTGAGCCAGCCTGGTGTAGCCAGAGGTGAGAAAATGACACCTCCCGGCGTTCTGGCTATCGGTGAATGGTTTACTGCGTTGGTCACCTCGCTCATCTTATCGCAAGTAGAGTGGTGGCCAGCGGCTTCATACTTAGTAACAACTACAATAATTTTAAAGCCGAGCACACTGGACTGAGGGGTGGCTTGACCGTGTTAAGAGAACCTTGAAGTATTTTAATGGTTTACCGGTACAGTATACTTTTTATAATTTTTCTCCTCGTGTTATTTTCGAGTCTTGAGTATTCTCTCATTTCCATAATAAATCTCTATCCATCGCGTTATATTTGGGTCGCGCTATACTCTATCTATGGTACTTCTCTATGGGGATTTCACTGCCTCCTAGGATAACTGTATTGTGCTGGGAATTTGCCAATATTTGAATCATCAGCTTTTTGACCAGCCAAATGGCTGCGAAATTGCACCATACGGGTAAATTATCTGTTCGGGGCAATTCCGTGGCCAATTCGGTGCGCTTTAAATAACCCCTAAAATTTTTAGCCAAATTGGAATTTCATTTGGTATATTAACGACTGAATGGCAAGCTATAGGCCTTGGAAAGGAAAATTGTGAGCTATGACCGACGCATTTGAACTCTGAAGATTTTGCGAAAGTGAAGTGTCCACAATCCAGAACTAAAGCAGCAGGCAGAGCATCAAATATACAACAATTTCAGTCTGTGCCCCTAGTCTGTATTTGTAAAATGGAAGTAACAAAGGAAATGTAAAGAGGTGATTATCAGTATTGATTTAATGAATGTTCACTCCCAATTCAAATGGTTTTAACACCGTTCAAAATGTGTATAGCAGCCGGTGACTGAAAAACAAGATCACATTATTGCTATTGTCCACCATCATGTGAGGTAATTTGACACCGGTGTTGTTACATGGCCTCCATAGAATACAAATAATCACATCGCCAAGACTGCAATAAATTCTGAAATTCCATGACACCTAGAGATGATACACCTTAACCATATTGCTCCATTTCTCTACACAGTGACTTTTATTTTGCATGGGGCCTTGATATATTAGAACATGGATCACACATACTGTAGCCACCTTACTCCTGGCCTCAACATTTCCCTTTGCCCTACAAGCTGCATATAATGAATATACAGACACAAACCAAGCTGTTTTGACAGTCTGTGCCAAGGCCAAAATTCTTTAGCACACAAAATCTAAACCCAGAGGACATACAAATTCTGTCAGTCCTTCTAGTGGCATGGTTATATGTGACTTAACCAGAGAATTGTAAGGCTAGCCAGAGGTCCAGGGCAACAGAGGTGAAGAGTCCATGTACTCAAAAACAAAGCCAAGTCACCAACAGAAGATCAGACCTGAAAAACCGAAAACACAGACCCTAAACAAAATATAACTTATTGCAAACCCGGGCGCCGAGTGAAGAACACCAGGTTCGCGGTCACTGGAGACGCCAGTAGGCGGGGTGCGGCCTGATGAAGCAACGCCCGACAGAACTATATCCCAGCAACTCCATTTTACAGGTGCCCTGACGTGGTTATCCCTTCCCTCAGCCCTTTGTAGTTTGTTACACATTGTGTGCCAACCTGGCATTCCCTGACAATCCTGCATTTTATACTGACCTGGCATTCCCTGACAACCCTGCATTGTGTACCAACCTGGCATTTCGTGACGAACCTGCTCTCTACCAACCTGACATTGACAACCCTTTATATAGATCTTACACTTAATAAATATAATCAGTTTCTAAAAGTAACAATTATTTTTAAAAATCTAGTTATCCGAGCCAGTGACTAATATTTTCATGATTATCATTCATTTGTGGCATCTGTACTCAGTTTTCCCAATATTATTATCATTTATTATGCTTTGCTGTCTTCTTTCTTTAACATTTGAATCTGCTAGTGTATTTATACTATTTAAGTCCTAGCACCTGCTGCCCATTTAAAGGTTTGCATTTAAATAATGTAATAGTCTTAAATTAGATTATTTTGACTTACATGTTAGACAAATTTTTAGTGATCTAGTCCTGCCAGATTCTGCTGGCTAATGTATATTATTGGCTTGTTGTTGTGTCAAATCCACTGATTAATTAATGATTCATTAACCCTTTCCCGCCGCAGGGGGTACCATGCTGTCCCTGTAGTGGTTGGGCTTTGACACCTCGTTGACTTCTGTGGGCCACCTCGACCCTGCCCAGCATGCGTTGTGCATCTTTTGCTACTGCAGGACGGCCTGAACTCAGGTCGTCCTCCTGCAGCCAATGACGTGTGGCAGCTGCATGGGTGGGTCAAAGGAAAGGCCCCGTCGGTGCCAACCCCCTCCTGCTGGGCACCAGCCTGGCATTAAGGGGTTACGTCATCTTGACCATAGCCCCTGACATTATTATTAAAAAACATCTTAGTGTCAAGTCCTTTCATGACTATTTATTGTCCCATCCTAACCTGCTGGCTTATTATTTTTTAGTTGAGCTGTTGTGCCCAGTCCTACTGGCTTATTTTAGTCTTTAAACTTACTGATTTATAAAACTTATTGCTTTTTGTTTAATGGCCACCAGACATGGTTGTTAAAAGCTATTCTAACAAATTTAGTTGTAACACAAGTTCCTGCTGGCAATATGGCTTATGACTGTTGGTATTAATTTAATATTATCATGCAAAAGGACCATTGCTCATATTATATTAGTTTTATGATTACTTTAATCCTCCTGCACAGACAATTGGAATATTTATTTTATGTTATTTTAATACTAATAATATTTTCAATCTAATTCTCATGACCAACTTGGTTCACTGTCTTATTTATATTTATTATTATTATTATACATTTGATTTAGCTCCCGTACTCTGTGGCTAATTTTATTAGTTTTCTTGTCGCCCCATAGCCTGCTAATTATGTAAACAGATTAAAAGTCTTATCACAATTTGTTATCATTGCCTACACATTTAAATTGCCCTTTAAATTTATATAATATTTTAACAATGATTGCTGCTGGCTTTTTATATATTTTTATTATTACTTGTCACAAATCTGTTGGGTTACCGCAATAATAATAATTTACTAATCACTCCATAGCCTGCAGGCAAAATTATTTATCCTCATTATTTCCTCACTTTTTTACTTCCTGATTATAGTTAGCTTTAGAAGAAGACTATAGTTCTGAGGTTACTCAAATCCTACCTTTTTATTCAAACTACTATAAAAATCAACTAAGAGGAGAACCACATTATTGTGTTATGGTAAAAAAGGCAATCAGTGGGTTGAGGCGTAATAGAACTTTATGACCTAAGGCTCAATGTAAATTATATTAATACTTTGGCTCAATGTGGCTGGTTGTAATATGAGACAAAGCCACAATAAAGATTCGCGATATAGACCTGCCAATCATGGTAACATGAAGTGGCAAACGGAACCAAAATATCAAAATAGACTCACTCTGACCTACAAAGCCCTCGCTAATTCTGCTCCCCACTACCTGTCCGCACTAAACACCAATTTAACCCCAGCCCGTCCCCTAAGCTTCAACAATGACCTGCTCCTGGCATCCTCCATCATCACCTCTTCACATGCCAGACTGCAGGACTTTTCTCGTGCGGCACAGACACTATGGAATGCGCTTCTTTCCATTAATCAGACTCTCCTCCAATCTGGCTTCTTTTACACAATCCCTATTGACACTTCTCTTTAGGGAAGACTACCAACTATTTTGGTAACGAAACATCCGACAGACCCAATAACCGTCCTCATCTCTCTCTCTACATTAACATCATTCTCATCACTGCAGTCCTCCCTACTGTTTCTCACTCCTTCACCCATCTACATTGTAAGTTCCCACGGGAATAGGGCCCTCAATTCCTCCTGTATCTGTTGTAGGAATATTGACTTGCCGTTTTGGTGTATTGTAGAATTGTCTTTACTTTTACCAATTGTACCTTTTGTAGAGCACTGTGTAATGTGTTAGCCCTAAATAAATAATTACAAGACAACATGAAGTTTATCCATAATAGTGGGTGTACTTCAAATAAGTCCAACAGTGTGTAATGTTTACAATGTGATGTCACATTAAATTGAAAGGTTTTATTACAGCATCAAATAACTTCCTCCTTCAAAAAAGATAGAATTCTATAGGAACACAAATAAAGGAGTTCTATATGCAAAACTGAGCTGACCTTGTATATGTTTACAAGTTGAAACAAAAAAGGGGGGTATCCCTCACTAGAACACCAAAAATAAGCCCCGATAGAGGCTTGTCAAATTGAAAATCCAAATAAAATAAAATCTATGTAATTTTAACAGCAATAATAAAAGTTATAAGACATACAATTAAAAGAAACAGTTTGCTGATACATTCATTCAGCTGATCAATGCACCGAATAATATCTAATGATGCAGGTATAGAAATATATTAAATCATATCAGGTTTCTATGCTTGTGAAAAAAATAATAAAAGGAGTTCACTCTTGTGGACAAAGTTACATATGAATGAAATAAACCATTTCTCTCCAATTACGTCTATCCTTACTCTTAGAGCTATTACCAATTAGTGAAGGCTTCAAATTTAGCAAATAGAGATTTAGATACATACAATAGATTATAATTATCTAAGTATGTATGTATTGCTTATTTCACACCGGTATACAAAAATGGTTCTCTAATTGCTGATTATCATGCGTGCTCAATGATGATGCTTAAATTGAATGCCGAAGTGTTGCCACTCCCATGAACACTATCTGTGTATGTGAACCTCAATCATATGTTTGTCGGTCATAGATGTAGAACAACAATATCAAACATGAAACAACTTCCATATGATCAATTCCTATTTGCACTGAAAGACGGTTCAACTTTGTTAGATGGCAATTGTGCGGGACTAACAATTCATATAAAGCAATACCGCACTTTATTAGTCCACAAGCAGTGAAGGTAGATTAGATAATGATCATACAAAATCATTTCTATATAATATATTGCAGAGAAAGCGATTTTTGGCAAGGCTGCAGCTTGCATAATTGTAAAGACGCTGTATATAATAAACAAACCTTTGGCAACAAGAAGCTCCAATATACAATTAATCACTTCAAAACAATAATTCACTCATTTTTCAAATTGGTGCGCTTCATAATTTGCCACAAAAGATCAAGTCACACCATACTAAATTTGTAATTAAAACAAGGAAGGAAGAACTGCAATTTCATGAAGATCTAATCCCAATATTCACGGTCTTATTTCAATCACCAAATCCCTTGGATATATATACAACTAGATCTAGAGTTCTTGGTTACAATCAAGCGATCGTTCACATATTCAGTCTTCCATCAATTACCAAGTCCCCACGGGACACATATTGTCAGGTCTAAGGTTCTTGATGTTAAACCAATTGAGCATTCAACGCGCGTTTTGCATTCTTCGCTCCTTAGGAATGCTGAGCCAGTCCCCTAAGATTCAATACTGACCTGCTCCTGGTATCTTCCATCATCACCTCTTCACATGCCAGACTGCAGGACTTTTCTCGTGCAGCACAGACTCTATGGAATGCGCTTCTTTCCATTAGTCCGACTCCCCTCCAATCTGGCTTCTTTTAAACGCTCCCTATTGACACTTCTGTTTAGGGAAGACTACCAACTATCTGTCACGTCTCGGCCTTGCCCCCTGGTGGTGAAGGGTTCATGTCTGTTTTTTTCCCTGTGGTGTGTCTGGCTGTGCTGTCTAGGGCTGATCTGGGGTTCTGTTATGATCTCCTGGTCTGGGGTCACATGAACCAATCACATGGTCCCACTCCCTATATATTCCCAACAGCACAGAGCCTCATTGACGGTTTGTGGAGTTTCATGGTGGTTCTGTTTGCTTCATGTTCCCTGTGTTGCTGCAAAGCATTCCTGTCTCATGGTATTCTGGTTTTGACCTCGGCTGTATTTCTGACTATCCCTTCTGCCCACTCCTGGTACTGTATATGCTGATCTGTTGCCAACCTCTACCTGTATGACCATTCTTGTATGTTTTATGTTTCATGTACCTTGTCTGTCTTAGTTTAGTATACTCAGAGGCCGCATATAAGGACCTCTTTAGTTAGTCTGTCTGTATATATTGTGTTTACCCTCGCTCTTCTTGTTCCACTGCTCTGTTATTACTTTGTGAGGTATTCTCCCTAGTTAGAGGACAACTAAAGGACAAAAGGACCTACCCCAGCTTAACATTCCTTTAGTTCTTCTGGTCCTCCTGTCCCTTGTGTCTGTCTGGTTCCTGAGTAGCCGTGACGTGGAGTTTAGTTCCTGTATTGCCTAGTCTGTCAGTTTGACTGCCCTGCAGCCTGAACAATTCATATACTGTCGCACATTGGTTGTTTCTGAGCGTGTCCTAAGTTGTTTGTCGGTCTTGAAACCTTCAAAGCTTAGTGGCAATTCAGTTCTGTTTTTTGGTGCTCCTTGGTTTTGGAGAAACTAGTCTGTTTTATTTATCTGTCCAGTCAGTAGCTCATCTGCCTTAAGGGCTTCACTCCTTGTTTCTAACCACCACGATGGCCCAAGCAGGGGCCCTCCGTTACACTATCTTGGTAACAAAACATCCAACAGACCCAATAACCGTCGTCCTCTCTCGCTACATTAACCTCATTCTCATCACTGCAGTCCTCCCCACTGTTTCTCACTCCTTCACCCATCTATGTTTTAAGTTCCCACGGGAATAGGGCCCTCAATTCCTCCTGTATCTGTTGGAGGAATATTGACTTGCCGTTTTGGTGTATTGTAGAATTGTCTTTACTTTTACCAATTGTACCTTTTGTACAGCACTGTGTAATGTGTTAACCCTAAATAAATAATAATTACAAGATAAAATGACGTTTATCCATAATAGTGGGTGTACTTCAAATAAGTCCAACAGTGTGTAATGTTTACAATGTGATGTCACATTAAATTCAAAAGTTTTATTACGGCATCAAATAGCTTCCTCTTCAAAAAAGACCATCAAAGATCAGGGTTGACACTTATCCCCCAGATTTATATTGTACCTACTGTCTGTTATATACAGTAGGTTTTTGATATGTGATGATTTGTTGTAACTTAATCTTGTAAACCTTTTTTTATTTTACAACTTCCAATGGAGTTTTCTGCGCTTTTTGCAGCTCCTAATCTGCCTGCTATTCTCACGGAGGTGGAAGGATGAATACCCCCCCCCCCCGGTAATACTGCTTTGCTGCAGTGCAAACAGACACACCCATATAAACAAGTATATTTATGCCCCACCACTTTCCCCCCAAAAAATTTATATTTAGCTGACACATGCAGACGGAATTACAGAACTGTAGGGAAGAGTTAACAGTTGAACCTTATCAAGCACCCCAGCTTTCCTGTTTGTTCAAATGATGTGTTGGTCATTTGCAAAGCTCTTTATAGATGTTTAGTTCAGAGTCAGACAGCAGCCGGTGTTGTGTCGGATCTCGTCCCTCGTCGAGAGCTGTTCCAAGCAGCCTTTGGCAAAAATCGGAACTCCACCTACCCAGTCTCCTGCACATCTGTCGCTGTACAGGGGCATGAGTTCACAGACTCCCCTGTACAGCCCCCTGCACAGTGACAGAAGTGCAAGATCCTGGGTAGGTGGAGTTCTTATTATTGCTGAAGGTTGCTTGGAACAGCTTTCGTCGAGGAACGAGATCTGACACCACACCGGCAGCTTTGGGGGGAGTGTTCTCCTGCTATGCAGCCATAAATCAGACCCTACTGAAACCGGTCATGCAAACTCAGGGAGATTTTATTTACAAGTTTTTACTTTTAAAACCACCCATGTCAGCAGTTTGGCTAACACCGTGTATAGGCAGATTTGAGAGAACTTTCAAATGAGCTAAAGTTGTTTTGGGTGCGATTGGTGCACTTTAAGGCTGCAGTAGTCTACCACACCTTGTTAGGGTTTAATACTTGGAACACTCTGGTACATTCACAGGATACGTCTCACTAATCTTGCCCTGAAGTAAGAGTGTAATATAGAGGTGCTCTTACGAGTGAATAAAGAGGATGGGGAAGAGGAAATCCTATCCGAAGAAAGCTAATTTTATTCTGTAAGAGAAATCCATGTGCGAGTCTACTAAACTCCTTGCCCTAGTGAAATTCCAGGTGACTGTTAAAAGACCATGATGTCTCCTAAACCGCTGAGCATTTTTGTAGAGCACATGGTCTTTTAAAAGTTACTGGTACATGGTAGAACAAGCATAATTTTCGAATCAGACTGTTAATTTTTCATATTTTTTGTTTGCTTAACTAATGAGTTTTGTTAGTGTTGTGAGATATACCTCTATCAAGCATGATCATAGACGTCTGATTGTATAGCTTTGTTTATTTGACCGCATAGACCCTCACCTTTTGTCACAGCTCCCTTAACAGAACGTAGGTTGATAGCAAACATCAATCGAGATACAGTTGTGTTCAAAATTATTCAACCCCCAATGCTGTAAAGGGTTTTAGGGAATTTAGTGTACATTTGTAATTGTATTCAGAATGAAATCCTACAAGGACTTTTTAAAGAACCATATGCAACTAAAATGACATAAATTGGTTTTGTAATACAGTAGTAAATGTTTCTTTTGTGAATTCTTCATTGACACAATTATTCAACCCCTTAAAGACTACCACTCTGAAGAACAGAGGTTCATTCAAGTGTTTTCAATCAGGTATTGAAAACACCTGTGGATGTCATGGAGCAACAATAAAGCATAATAAGCACCAATTAGGCAGCTTTAAAATGACTGTGATACTCAGCTCCTTCTAGACATTTACTGGTGTGGTTACAAACATGGTGAAGTCAAGAGAATGGTAGAGGAAGACAAGAGAAGAGGTGATTACTCTTCACAAGAAGGGCAATGGCTATAAGAAGATTGCAAAGATGTTAAACATACCAAGAGAGACCATAGGAAGCATCATTCGCAAATTCAAGGCAAAGGGCACTGTTGAAACGCTACCTGGTCGTGGCAGAAAGAAGATGCTGACTTCGACTGCTGTGCGCTACCTGAAGCGTAGAGTGGAGAAAAGTCCCCGTGTGACTGCTGAGGAACTGAGAAAAGATTTGTCAGATGTGGGTACTGAAGTTTCAGCTCAGACAATACGGCGCACACTGCGTAATGAAGGCCTCCATGCCAGAACTCCCAGGCGCACCCCCTTGCTGTCTCCTAAGAATAAGAAGAGTCGACTGCAGTATGCCAAAAGTCATGTGGACAAACCACAGAAGTTTTGGGATAGTGTTCTGTGGACTGATGAAACAAAATTAGAACTGTTTGGGCCCATGGATCAACGCTATGTTTGGAGGAGGAAGAACAAGGCCTATGAAGAAAAGAACACCTTGCCTACTGTGAGCTACTGTACTAAGATTGAATGTCACTTGGGGTTGAATAAAACTGATAATGATGTGAGCACAGACAAGACATTTGTGGTTACTTCATTATAAATGTTATGTTATATTTGTCTGACCTACACGTGCCTCTTTGATTTAATTGTAAGCAACATGATTGAATGATCAAAATCAATGTCAAACTGTCCAAAACACTCAATTTCAGTGGGGGTTGAATAATTTTGAACACAACTGTACATGTCCAGGAAGTTCATTGGGCAGACTAGATGGGCCGAAAGGTTCTTATCTGCCGACATTTTTCTATGTTTCTATGTTTCTAAGCTGATTAACCTACTAGTAATAAAGGGACAATAATATAAGGTAGTTCTTTAAAGACATTTAGAGAAAATTAACCAAACCTGGGAAAAAGAATAAGTTGCGGAATAAGGCATACAAATCATTTTATTATCTTCCTTAGTAATCCATTTACATAATGACTGAAACATTATAAAGCACTTGACTAAATGCACAATCTGAAGTAATTTGCCCATTCTTGGCTCCAAAGTGCTATGCTGAATGGCTTTCATTCACTTTGTCAAAACCTATGTGAAGAATATCCACCAGTGCTGTATAGGTTTATTAATTGTTATAGCTTTTTGTTGGGAAATGAAATAATTGGCAAACTGATGAAGGAAAAGCAGACATATTAAAAGAAAACTGTTATATTTTATGATAAACATCAACTGGGATGCATAATTATTCAACATTGTTCAGTCAAAACATAGAGTGAAGAGTGGTAGAAGTTAATTTCTGCTTTTTCGATTACAAAGCTAGAAACTCAAAGGTTATGCATGAGTATATATTTTCTGAGGCAGGTGAGCAGCTAACATTCTTCTATATTCTCTTATGGTCTTTATTAGATAGCCACTTCATCTCTCTAGTAGATCAATTGGAGTAATTGATTATACAGAAATAAAACTAGCCCATCTGTTTACTGTGAGGTAATGAGCCGTTGCAGACCACGGAAATACCATAATTGTCTCAGTTGAACACTTGTCCTTGTGTGGGCTATATAAAAATTTAGTATGTAAAAGATTTGACTTGTGTGGAAAAACATCCATTGTGCACGGTATTGATGCTCCAGTGTGGATTTTTGTTTTTACCAGGTTTTGTTTGTAGCTGAACAGCAAAAGTCTATTTTCTAGATACTGTGCTCCTCATCCCTAATGTGAGCTTTTGTTATTATCATTTATATAGTGCCAACCGTTTCCACGGTGCTTTGTTAAAACCAATAGGAAGGAAACCAAATTAAGACCTAGGGACAGAAACCAGAGGTGTAGAGGACCCTGCTCAGATGAGCTTACAGTCTAGAGGAGTTAGGTTGGAGGAAGACTAAAGGAGTTTTATTGGTCATCAGGATCGCAAGCACTAGTGTTCAGGAAATGGTGAGGACATGGAAGTGACATTGATCATGATGTTGAGGGTAGGTGAAGAGAGGGATAGGTCAGCATCAGTAATGTGCTATGCAAATCTGAATTGATTGGTTTTGTGGGATTTCTTGAAGGCCTGATTATTAGGGGAAAGCTTGATAGGGCAAGGTAGGTCATCCCATAGGACCAGAGCTGCCCTTAACAGAGGGCAGGTGGAGGTTGCCTGTTGACCGGGATGTTCTAGAAGGGATATGCTTGTGGAATAAGGAAGACATGTAAAGAGTTATAGACTATTGTTACATGTATGGTATTACATATCCTTCTGGTCAGACATAATATGCAGACTGGAAGCAGGGACATCTTTAGTGTGGGACAAAATGGGTAGTTTCCCAGGGCCCAGTCATTGTTGTGGGGTCAAAGCCAACTGCACCTTGAGCCAACTTCATTCCCCTGCATGCTGGTTTTCCTGAACTTTGACACAAACACCTCTCTGACCATATATCAGAGCACACCTTAGGCTGTTTAGAACTTTTTGGATTTCTGTGTAGTTGCCGTTATGGTTTCTTGTTTATAGGTCTGTGCATCCTTTAATGTTTCCTGCATTTTGACCTGGCTCAGGTCTGATCATTCTCTCCTGTAATTTTTGACCTTAGCTCTCCTTACTCGTTTGTGTGTGTCTGGCTTGTTTCTCTGAATATTCTTTCATCACTTTAGTAACCCAACCATTAAAAGGAATGGTTCTCTGTTTAGGAGTTTCCTTCTTTCTTTTCTGGGGATCTACTTCATGAGATACTCCCTATCCTGCCAGCAGTGAAGATTACAGATCCTGACAACAAAAACACAATCCTTATGCGCATGCGTATAATACATAACAAGGAAAAAAAGTGTCATCTGCGCTCGTTTCTGTGTGTTCCATGTACAACAAAACTGAGGTTTTTGTTTGTTTCAATGGCCATTGCAACGTAAGCTCACTCGCCACTTCAAGGCACCTCTTTACAGAGTGAGTACCTAACAAATGTACCAAAAGGCCGCTTTAATGAGCAGCTCCAAGCCCCTCCTGCTGCTTTTCAGCCAAGGAGAGGCAGAGATGGTGGGTTTTATTTATACACGCACCAAACACTCCCTTCTATCTTCTGCTTTCCTTATCAATTCCCTGCCTGTCTTCTACCTTTCCTTTTTTTCCCTCCCCTTCTCCCAGACCACCTTTCTCTAGAAATGTTTTTCCCTCTCTTCCCCCTCTTGCTGCTTCTTTCCACCATCTCCCTTCTCTCTAAATCTACCCTCCCTCCCTATACACCCTACAAATTACAGCAAGCTGGAAAAGAAACCCAAATACACCATAGCCTGCTCAGCTCCTTTAACTTATCAGCTGAGTGCTGGTGGAGAGTGTTAAAATCCAGCCCTCCCACCCCCACACAACAGAGCTTTAAAACTCTTCAATCACTATTTACCAAAAAGAAAAACCTGTCCAAATTCCTTTTTATTCTGCTGCTTGCACTTGCAAATGATGTTGAATCCAACCCTGGTCCAATAGCTGACACCATATTTAATCTCCCCACTAAAAAAGGCCTCTCCTTTGTGCACTGCAACATCCGCAGTTTACTCCCTAAACTGGATGAGCTTAAAGCGTGGTGCTCCTATTACAAACCTAAAGTCATTGTGCTGACAGAATCATGGTTAACCCCTAAAGTGCCAGACTCTGCCATAGCAATACAAGGGTATTCATGCTCTAGAAAGGACAGAGCTAAGAGAGGAGGGGGAATTGTTATCTATGTTGACAACTCCATAAAGTTCACCCCATTGCAGAATCCTAGCCCCCGGCCACATTTGATTTCCTTTCTGGTACTATTGAGATCCCATTCAGTAAAACAATTATTGTTGCTGGATTCTACCGCCCACCAAGTTCCCCAGTGCAATCCCTTTCTGACATAACCCAAATTCTTAGTAAATTAGTCGCTCAAAACCAAAAAAGCAAACTGCTGGCCCTCGGCGACTTTAATGTTGATTGGCTGAATCCTAAAAACAATAAACACTGCTCACTGTTTAAGGCTTTGCAGCTAACACAATTAATCTCCTCCCCCACTCGCATTAATATGAAAAGCCCTAACCACACCTTGCTGGACTGGATTCTCTCCTCATGTCCTGATCGAATACAGGAGGCAGGCGTTCTCGCTAACAGTTTCAGTGATCACTGCCTAGTGTACTGTGTGCGCAAAATAAGGGTCATAAAATGTCCACCAAAGGTAATAATCACCAGGTCTTTCAAGAAATTTAATCTTGAATCCTTCCTAAATGATCTCAAACAGCTCCCATGGTACAGACTAAACCTAATCCCAGACCTGGACTGTGCAATTGAATACTTTCAAGCCGAGCTCCTGAAAGTCTGGAACACCCATACCCCACTGCGCAAAGTGCGAGTAAAAGGGGCCCATCTCCCCTGGGTTACAGCTGACCTCACGCATATGTACCAGCTTAGAGACTCCCTGTGGTCAAAGTTCAAGAGTACTGGATCCATGAACGATCACTGTGAATACCGAAAATGCCGGAATGAATGCACAAAAGAAACAAAAATGGCTAAAGCCCAATACTTCAATGAAAATTTAAACAATAACATATCAAACCCCAGACATTTTTGGAAAATCATAAGTAACATACAAGCACCCCCAGCCACTCCCAACCAGCTGCTTTAAAAGTAAACAACCAAACTGTACAACACCCCCTAGATGTAGCAAATGCGTTTAATAATTATTTTGTTGGATGCGCCACCACCCTGATTGCTAAGCTAGGAAATGACACGCAATCAGAAAGGCTGCACGCAGGTCAGGACCCACCAACAGTGCAAAGACCCCATAACCCAGAGAAATTCATTTTTAGGCCAGTGCCTGTCAGTGCCATCACTAAACTTCTCCGTAACCAAAAAATGAAATACCAGTCTGGACCTGATCAAATCCCAGCAATGCTGCTGAAAATCAGTGCACCAGCAATTGCAAAACCTGTCGCAACCCTGATTAATGAATCACTGGCGACTGGATACATACCCAAACTCTGGAAGACTGCAAGGGTGGTACCTATCCATAAAAGTGGAGACAATACTTTGGTATCCAACTACCGCCCAATATCACGGCTCCCTGTAATGTCAAAAATTCTGGAAAAATGTGTCTACACTCAATTACGTGATTATTATCAGTATCAGAACTATTTAACCCCAGATCAATCAGGCTTTCGTCCAAACCATTCAACTACAACTGCCCTTTTAAAAGTTTGTAATGATATCCAAGCTGGCATGGAACAAGGAAATCTAACTGGAGCCATCTTCCTTGATTTTGCCAAGGCTTTTGACACCGTAGACCATGGCATCCTATTACAAAAACTTAAGAACTCTGGTATTGGTGATAGTACGTTAACCTGGTTCCAATCCTATGTGTCTGATAGGTCTCAATTTGTGTCCATTTCTGACAGCACTTCCCTCCCAGTCACGTGTGGTGTACCACAAGGCTCGATACTTGGCCCCCTGCTATTCACAATATTCATAAACGATCTGCCCAATGTCTGCAAAGCTTCAACTGTACACATGTACGCAGACGACACTGTAATCTATACCAGCAAACCAAATCTCCCACAGCTGGAGGCAGTGCTGCAAGAACAATTCACAGGGGTAGAAAAGTAGATCGCAAATAACAAATTTTTTCTAAATACTGACAAAACTGTTACAATGCTCTTTGGAACCGCACCTAAACTACACAAATTGCAAACACCCCATCTATGTGTTGGGACAAAATCAAATGGCACGCTGACCAGTCACTTCTCTCAAATACCTAGGTATGTGGTTAGACCCAAATCTATCTTTTGGCCCCCACATCGAAAAACTCTCATCTAAACTCTACCCCAAACTAGGTGCCCTGTACAGAAACAAATCCTGCCTGAGCCCCGCGGTAAGAAAGCAGATTGTACAACAAATGCTTATGCCAGCCATTGAATATGGAGATGTAGTGTATGCAGCCGCTCCAGAAACTTACTACATTGTATAACTCATTCTGTCGCTTTGTGCTACAATGTAACTACATGACACACCATTGTGACATGTTAAAAGAACTAAACTGGCCATCACTGGACTCTAGACGCACCCTTCACCTTTCCAACCTGGTGTTTAAGAGCTTTTCTGGGAAGCTACCACCCTACCTGAATATGCTGCTTCCCCCGGCAGTTCCCTCATCCTATAACCTCAGATCCAGGACCAGCACCTTACTTGCAATACCGCAATACAAAAAGAAAATGGCTCGATCCTCATTTTCCTACAGAGCACCACAATTATGGAATAACCTCCCAGACACGTCAAATCTTCCCCCACTCTAAAGTCCCTTAAGACTTCCCTATTAACATACCTCAATACAAAATGCACCTGTAAACATGTAACATAATGACTTTATTTCCTCCATATTTATTTTTCTGTTAATCTGTATATTTGGTCTTGTGTTAATTTCTTGCATTTTACTATTTTGTATTTCTGTAACCACTCAATGTTCTCGAACCCAGGACATACTTGAAAACGAGAGAAATCTCAATGTATCCTTCCTGGTAAAATCCTTTTATAAATAAAATTTGGGATTAAAAACAAAAACATGGAAAGAGGAACAGCTGCAGAACGACGGACTGGTGTTACAAGCATGATATACATAAATACAGAAAAAATGGCGTCGTGCCCATACGCACCGGAGCGGCAGCAACTGCCAGGAGTAACAGCCCAGTTAATGTATAAAACATAACAAGGAAAAAAAGTGTCATCTGCGCTCGTTTCTATGTGTTCCATGTACAACAAAACTGAGGTGTTGGTTTGTTTCAATGGCCATTGCAACGTAAACTCACTCGCCACTTCAAGGCACCTCTTTACAGAGTGAGTACCTAACAAATGAAACGAGCGCAGATGACACTTTTTTTCCTTTTTACGTTTTATACATTAACTGGGCTGTTACTCCTGGCAGTTGCTGCTGCTCCGGTGAGTATGGGCGCGACACCATTTTTTCTGTATTTATGTATATCATGCTTGTAACACCAGTCCGTCGTTCTGCAGCTTTTCCTCTTTCCATGTTTTTGTTTTTAATCCCAAATGGGAAGTGTTTGGTGAATGTGTAAAAATAAAACCCGCCATATCTCTGCCTCTCCTTAGCTGAAAAGCAGTAGGAGGGGCTTGGAGCTGCTCAGTAGAGCGACCTTTTGGTACATTTGTTAGGTACTCACTTTGTAAAGAGGTGCCTTGAAGCGGCGAGTGAGCTTACGTTGCAATGGCCATTGAAACCAACAAAAACCTCAGTTTTGTTCTACATGGAACACATAGAAACGAGCGCAGATGACACTTTTTTTCCTTGTTATGTTTTATACATTAACTGGGCTGTTACTCCTGGCATGCGTATAATAGTGATGATGAAACCTTGATGAAATCTTACTTTTTATTTGGCAACTGACTGAAGGAATGAGCATATGCCGAAATGCGTTTTGGTTCACATTTTTCTGGTGTATACCAATGACTTAACCCCTATTGCGGTTTAAGACTGTTTTAGATCCGTACATTTTTATTTTTTTATCCATTTGTGTATTTTATTATATTTTTAAAAATTCTTTACCTAAAAAGAGCGATGGCCTCTTTTCTTTATTTGTGGGCCTAATATTTCCAGATTGGGGACATCAACACATACTCTCAGGAATGAAATTTTGGGCTGGAGAGCACATCCGCACACTGGGATCCCAGGTGGAGACACAGTGCAGAGATGGACGTTGACCAGGGAACAACGTTAACGCAGTAGCTCTTAAGCCATATTGATAGAAGGCTCCATCTATGGTGAGTGTAAACTTGACTACATGAATATGGATATCTCTGTGTCAAACTATGAAGATACTGTCCTTTCTATGGTTCATGTTCTGGGCACAAAGTCTGTAAAAGAAGGGATAAGGCCACCCTATATCTGGCCAAATGTAGGCTAAACTAGAGCCAGGAGCGTGAGTTTCTAGAACATGTGAGTGCTCTTCTTATTAAGTTGTGGATTAACCCTTTCCCGCCATGGGGCGTACTATGCTGTCCCCGTGGCAAGTGGACCTTGAAATCGCTGGGTAGCATAGTATGCCCAGCTGACTTCAAAGGGCCTCCTTCGCCCCATGTCGTTGGCTGCTGCGGGACGGCTTGAACATTTTTGAAATGTTTTTCTGGATATTTTTTGTTATTCTATCTCTCGCTGTTAAAACTACCATTAAAATTATAGACTGAACATTTCTTTGTCAGTGGGCAAACGTACAAAATCAGCAGGGGATCAAATAATTTTTTCAGTCACTGTATGGGCATGACACGTTAACCTCAGATAACCTAGCACTAACACTCCCTTATGTGAACGCTAGCGTTAAGGAGGTGATAGGGCCTTTTGTTTTGTTTTCCGATGTCTTGAGCTCTCCTGGACATTACTTTTGAGTTGTTGTGCAAGGCTTTTTCTGCTCGCTGAAGCAATGTTTACAGCCTGTACATACTGTGTAACTTTATAGAAAATAAAAGCTATGTATTTGTTTGTCACTCTTCCAAGTCTTTCATTTCCCATTCCTTTCCTTGACTCCTTTTTAATTCCCTCTCCCCCTTCTTTCGTGTGCCTACCCCTGCCTTTTTAATATTTTCTTCTTTCATTAGTGCTGGAATGCCTGATTTCACTCGATCACCGGCTCTTGATTCTTTTCTTTTTTATAAATCCTTTTTATCTTTCTATTTAGTTAATCTTGAATGCTTGCATTTTAAATTCTAATAACTGTTTTGAGATTCTAATTTACAGGCATTTATAAATACAGACTTAAAGAATTTACAGCATATCGACAATGAATATGAATCACCCAAATTCATTGTGTACTGTAAAACAATGTCTTTGTGATGAACACTGAATTTAAAGACCAGGAGTTTTCTAGCCACAATGAATACTTTATCTTACAGACCATCATGTATAGAGCTTTGGATAAAATCGTTACAATGCTCGTGTAAGACCCGTAGGCTGGGTTCTCATATTAGAATGTATAATTATTTAGTCTCGCCTCTTTATCCCTTTTTATATTTGTGATTATTCACTAAATTATTAAATGATATGGATTAGAACGCCATAAACCGCTTACTAGATTAGTAAATTTATAAAAAGAGCAATCTGTGATTATCATTATATGGCAATAAAGCTGACAGTTGGCACCATTTATATTGTAAATCTTTAATATATAATTTCCCATTTTTCATGATTTTACAATGGTTGCAAGAGAATGCAAGCTATTCTGTACTGTAATATAGTGGGATGTTTAGTTACCGGCATAGGCGACTCTACGGGGGGGCAATTGCCCCCCCTAGGTTATTCCTTGCCCCCCCCCCCACCAAAATTCAGCATCCAGCTTCCCACACTTCTTCGGACCAACATATCTCCGTAGCTATGCATCGTATATGGACGAACTATGTGTCCTTTGAAAGGGCAGATTCTGGCCTTTCCAATGATATCCAACATGACTAAATTCAGTGTGAAGTAAAAGTCATAAAACATTAAATAAAAACGTGTACTTAAGCTTAAACATTTTCACAGGGTTGACATGGCTCCGCAATGAAATGGTTAAGGTTCAAACTATACACTACATTGTGTATTATGTTAGTTTTTGGCTTGGTTTTAGTTGTATATTAAGGGTTAATGGGTAGGCTTCATCCCTTACAGTATACATTTGTTTTTTCCTTGATTAATGGCATTTTACAGGTTGATGGTAGCTAGTTAGCTACATGCCTCAGTGTATTCATTTCATGTTTTCCCTTGATGAATGGCATTTTAGGGGTTAAGGGGTTGGCTAAATGCCACATTGTTTATTAATTTCATTGTATTTTCCTGAGTTTATGGCATTTTAGGGGTTATTATGGAAGCTAGACTCTAAAGGGTCTATTCATTTTTAGATCCTCTGCTTTTCATCACATTTCGGGGAATTTATTTTGCCGAAAATAAGGTGAATTCCCTATTTAGTGAATGGTCACTGTAATTTGCTAAAAGTGGTGTCGCTGAAGCGACAATCAGACATTCAGCGAAAACTGTCGAATTGCAGCAAATAAAATATTGAATTTAAGTATCAGGTTAGTACAATAAAAAGGTATCATTGCATCACATTACTCTGGGGTTTTGGAATCTTATTTATATATACTTATTTTGTGCACTATTACCTGGTGTGAGTTAACCCTTGCGTCGGCATGGTTTTGCGTTAGCGCCAGGTTAATTGAGTCTATCGCCTGACCAACAGATCGTTTACCTCTCGCTACAAATGGGAAAAATCACTCAGTGCGTTGCTATTAGCGACTTGTACTGCGGGCTTACTGTATTTTCCGCGTCCTTTACTTAACAAGAGGAGCGCTAGAGATCTCTAGCGCCTTTGCAGCTAACGGATCACTTGGTGCCAGTGCTAAATTTTTTGAGGTGCACTAATTGCAACATTTTACCTACTGCTCAACCCTGGTGCTAACTCCAAAAAAACAGAAAAAACAGTCCAACCTCGTCCAAAATTAATAGGCAATTGAAAGGAATGCAGCACAGGTGTTCTCTTGGCCCCATACACCATAGCAATGGATCTGGTCTGCATTGTCGCTGCTGTTGCAGTTGGCTGTATTATAAATGTATCCTTTATCCACATTCTGTATATCCTAATTCTAATATATTGCCTAATTTTAAACATTTTATGCTGGGGGTTATTCATAGTATGGAATCAGTGGATTATTAGGGTGACTGTATGGACCATGTTTAAAGGGACACATGGATAAGTCTTGCCCTGAAACATGTATTTATATGCTGTAGCAGGGAAATTTTTGTCGCTCACCTGGCCTTCCTTTTGGATCTATTAAATGCATTGTAATGATTCTACATGCTGTTGGGTGACATTTATCATGCAATGCCCATCAGCCTTAATATATGTGTGCATATAAACATGGATGATGCGGCCACCGTGGAGGATTTTAATAATGCAGGGGTGAGAGGTTATTCACTGGATGTGTTCATATTCAAGCTTGTGAGGGCAGGGATAGGTATGGAAAAGAAAAACAGTTCTATCCTGTACACAACCGCATTAGCGCTGGGTCTCAGCCCGGGTCTTAGAGTTTCCCTAGCGTGCGCCAAACGACCTTGTTCATGGACTACCGCGGACATGATGATCTGTTAGTAGGTCATCAGGCACTAACAGGGTTATTCAGAAAGCGGTGAAAAGCAGGAGAATGACTGGAGAATGGAAAATTCTAGATCAAAATAGCCAATTTGGAAAATGAGATGAATGGGAGAATTTTTCTGGTTTGGCTATTTTGACCAAGAATTTTCCATTCTACAGTCATTCTCCTGCTTTTCACCTCTCTCTGAATAACCCTGTAAGTTTTAGCGACTAGCGCTAAATTTTTTCTTTAGTGATGGTGTTTTAGCTCACACCAGGTGATAGGGCCCTTAGTTTTATTCAGTGGTGAAAATTATTAGTGCCCCCCCAGTTTTGACTGCGGTATCTTCTGTGCCCCCCCTAAATATTGCTCCTAGAGTCGCCACTGGTTACCGGCTTGTATTATTATTCTGTCCTGCATTATTTTTATATATATATTTATATATAATCTTTTCTTTAATGTAATTTCTACCCTTTTGTAATGTAACGTTGTGGCACTAGTCAGAACATAACGTGTCCCAGGTTCAGGCACAATTTCTTAAGACACTGAATTACATTGTTTGAAACCAAGTCACTGTTATTCGTTCCTCTTAAGACATTCAAAAGTAAAGCCATCCTTAATTATTTCTGCAATATGCTTAATGGATTTTTCAAATCGCTGCAACCTTCGTCCACAGCTCTAGGACTTGATGTTCAGCTCCTTAATTGGAACGAGGCACTAGACACTTGGTGTCATTAACTTGTGCGTTTGTTACTATACACTCGGCTAATGATCCAATTTAATGGAGTGCTTGAGATCTGCGATCAATTATTTATAACAGGAAGTGCTTTAACTTACTATCCCAAAGTCTTCCAGAGTCATAGACATGGCTGCTTTCCTTTTATACTGAAATAAAGTAAAACAAGCTAGAAATCATAAAATACCTACACCCCCAATAATGATATTTAATAGTTTCTACTCTCATTCTTATTATATTTTATTAAAGAGATGGTTTTGCCTGAAGTAATGTTAGTTAATGGGATTGCGTTTATGTGCATATATAGTTCTTCCTATTTCTGTATTTGTAGCACCTACATATAAATGTATAAGGGGTTGGCAGTTGGGGTTGACCGATTATTGGTACCACCAGTGCCGATTATTGAGTTTTTTACCAGTTATCAGAATTGGCATGCTCCATAGCCGATAAACTGATCAGATTTCCCTGCCGGTACTCCATACCATCACGTATCAGCAGGGCAGACGCTCCTCCGCTAAGTTGCAGAGGACGTCTGCAGCTCAACATCGAAGATCCACAGCTTGCTGCCCATTCGACGGCGATTGCGGACCTCTCCCGCAGGTAGCTAACACATTTGCCTGCGGGACATATCTCTGCCCACTGATGTCATCTGACACACCACTGACATCAGCCGGGAAGGGGATTCCCTTTGGGGGATCTCGGGGTATTTCGGATCCTTGTATCACCAAAACCATAGATGCTAGAGGGTCATGTGAGATGTCATTGGAAAGGCCAGAGTAGGGCCTTTCCAATGATACCACGCATAACCAGTTTTATGGAAAAATAAAATATATACAGTATATATGTATTTTTCTAACGCAGCACTATTATTCACAATAATAAAGTGAATAATGATGCTGCACTGTGGAGCTTTGTTTTATGCTCCTACACAGCGCACTTTACTGAGTGCCACAGCAATAAAACTCGCATTAATGTGCGGTGTGTATGAGCCTCTGCATATCACCGAGCTGCACGGCAATAAAACTCAGTAATACGTGATGTGTATGAGTATCCCAGAGCTGCATGGCAAGAAAACTCATAGTAATGTGCGGTGTGTATGACTGAGTTATACTACTGCACTACGCTCATAAACGCCACACATTACTGTGCATTTTATTAATTCAACCCCTCACACTGAGCCATGTTATTCCTTACCCCAAAATATTGTTTCACTTTCTAGTAGTGATGTTTAGTGTATGATATAACTTTTCTTGCATTTTTCTGTGTTCTGGAAAGCTATTTATTTTGCAAGCACTTTATTTTCCTAAGTTGTTGTAATGTTCATAATTTTATGAAACCTGTTCAGTTGATGCCAGATTGATGTAGAAATTGATTTTTTTTTCTCAAAAAAATTAAATGTACATACTATTGGCACCTGATATCGGTTATTGGCCTGAAAGGGTGCTGATAATAAGTATCGGTACCTAAAATGTGATATCGGTCTATCCCTAATATACTGTGATCTTTAAATTTTGTATTAGATATGTATTGTACTTCCTGACCCTTGTATGCATTTGGATGCTTTTGGACATTAAAGGCTAGACTTCAAGCCTGGTGTAAACTTATCAAAGAACCTAAAGCCTTTGGTAAGTGTGCCAAAGCTCTGGTTAAGTTTACACCAGCCTTGGAATCTATCCTAAGGGTTGTACGCTAATGAGATTGTATGTTTAAGATTACAGTCATACAAGCAGGAGGCAGAAAATATCTTGGAAAACTGGCCTGATGGAGTGATACTATCAAATAATGTCACATAAGCACAATTACAATAGTGTAATCGCAAGTATGAAATAATTAGCTCATCTGAATTGCATTTGATCATGAATCATCCCGGTAATTTAAGGGTTGCTGAAATGCTGCAAACAGAAATAAGCGTGATATCGGAATCCCAAATGACGGTGGAGCATTCTGGTCACCCAGGAGCTCACCCCTAATAATATTGCCGGTGCAGCTTTCTTGTTATCCAATATAGATTACTATGTCTAGTCCATTCTAACCCTGAAGTTTGCTATTCATTTTTATTTCACTTTTATATTTGGAGGAATGTACCATAAAACTCTACAGATTTTTTTTATTTTTAAGCATTTAAACCCTGACCTTTTAATTTTAGTTTATGCTTACATTTTTGTAGGGACACATAACCGAACATTGGCTGTGAATAGTTTAATGCAGAGACATATGTTTGTCCCATAGACCTTCAATGTTTTATTCAGCATGACAATGTATCTTTCATTCCCTAGTTGTATTGCAGCAGAGAATGCGGAGGATGAATTTTCTGCTCCTTCTGGCATTTTGTGTCTGATTTCAGAGGAATGGTTGTGATGTGCATTCTAATGCAACATTCTACCTGTCTCCAAATCAAAAACTTCTAGACAACTCCATCTATTTCTCAAATTTCATGAAAAATAAACTAGATTTCTTCTTTAATCTGATGAGGGCTCATTTATAATTGATTGAACAAAAATACCTAAATGGATATCTCTAACGTTCTTTTCCGCTCCTGTTCGAAAGAGCCTTATGGATTGGCTAGTAGTTAATTATAACTGAAATGCACTTTTGACAGAATATTACATGCTTGATCATTTCCAATTAAGATTTTGTGGTTATGTACATCTATCATTTTTATAGTTTGATTTCAGTTTATTTGCAATTTAATTTGTTTGCCACAGGCTAACTCAGGATGAAGTTGCTTATATTTTATATTTTCTGAATACTTTTGTGAGGAATGAGGATGTGATTGTTGACCATAAAAACGTACAAATTAGCTGCTAAAAATACCATAAATTCACATAAATCACACTATTCTAGGACCAGCTAATGGAATGGATAAAAAATGATGCGTAGAAAGAAAATTGTTTCTGTTGCAAGACCAGAAGTAGTTTGCACTCTGCAACTTCTAAATGCATTTTGTGTTCTCACTAAATGCAACCATTACCAGGTAAACGTACAAGAAAAATTAGTGCTGTGGCAAAAGGCAAAAAAATGTCCTCCTGATCTTAAATGCCCTGGCTGATCTAGTGAAAATGACAGGATTCATTTCTAAAAGAATTATATTAGTTTTGATTAACTCTTAAAGAAAAGTGAATAACCTCTACAAGTATGTTAACCTCCCTGGTGGTCCGATTCTGACATCTTATGTCAGAATCGGTCCTATTCTGGCCCCCTAGCGGTATAAGTGTGGCTCGGGGGTTAACTTTCAATACTGAAAGCGGTATCCCCGAGCCACACTCGGTCCGATACTTGCATGTCCCTGCGCTCCCTCGCTGTCCCCGTAGTCACACTGCAGCCGATCGCAATGTCACACTTACTGGTTCACTCCTCGCGAGGAGGGAACCAGGCAGTGTGACGTTGCAAGCGGCTGGAGGAGACTGCGGGGATCAGCGAGGGAGCGCAGGACATGTAAGTATCCAGCCCGAGTGTGGCTCGGGGATACCGCTTTCGGTACAAAAAAGTTAACCCGAGCCACACTCAGGAATACCGTCAGGGAGGTTAATGTGCATATTGCCCAGACAATAATGTAATTATTAAATGTGAACAAGAATATATATATATATAGTATGCAGGTTACATCAACAAACAATCCTGCATGCAAATAGCCATGACCAACTAATATTCCTGTAAACCAAGATGGTTATTCACGAATATCTGAATTTGCCTCCAAATTGCAGCAAGCGGTTAATTTCACCGTAGGTTAAATTTTGGGGCAATTCTTCTATTCACAAAGCTGCCAATTCGCCAAATACAGTATACAGTGCAGTGCGCCGCAATGCAGTGTGATTCGATGGCACCAAAATTGTCCCATAGAGATTCGTCTATTCATAGTCCACCAAATTGCACCAAAATTGGGGTGAAATTACCAGATTTTTTGTTTCAATTCTGTGAAGTTTAGATAGTGTTTATTCTTTATTAGTCGTCCTGTACAGAACAGTCACTTCTATATAACGAAGTTCTACTTTATTAATCTGTATGGAACAGTTTCCTCACAGAGCTGCCTCATCACATTGCTCTGCTTCAGCCACTGTTTTACATCTCTCCAGAACATTCCCACCATGTATTTTTGTTGAAGAAAACATAACATTTAGTTAAAACATGGGATGTGAAGTTCACTAGAGGTGCCTTGACGTTCGGCACGTGAGCTTACACTCAAATGGCCTTTCGAGTAAACCAAAGCCTCTAATTGTGCTTTGTTTCACGTGGTGTTATAGGAATAAGTGTAGATGACCCCTTTTTATCTTATGTTTTATACATGTTGCTGGGCTGGATACATTTGGTGGTTGCAACCACCCATTGGGGAATAGGGCTGGCCCCTTTCCTCCGGTACTATGGGATGTGAAGTTCACAATTAAATATAAAGTAAAATAGAAATTTTGGGATGGTTGTTCTGAGATAGTTATTAAATTTAAAAAGTAAATTTTCTCATTTTTATTTGTTTATGCATGTGTTAATAATGATTCACAGAAATATTGACTGGACAAAAGGTTCTAATCTCTAGCTGGTGTCCCCTTATCTTAGACAAATTCACATGGGGTCTGCTTTATCGGCATTCAGGCAGAAATGGCCTTTGTCTCAAAGTAATTGTGGTATAGATAATAAAAATGGTCATATCTCTTGCTTATGGGGATTTGTAGTGTTCATTATGAGATTATTAGCAATGCAGCTTCCACAACATACCAAAAGAATATAAAAATATGTGGCATAATGCTTGGATATGGAAATTACAGTATCACATTGTATCCATACAGAGATTTTCAGTCATTATAGAAACATAGAAAAACGTCGGCAGATAAGAACCTTTTGTCCCATCTAGTCTGCCCAATTACATGGATACTTTACCTGGATTTATCTTTTGTTTAGGATCGCCTTATGCCTATCCCATGCTTGCTTAAATTCAATTACTGTTTTGGCCTCTACCACTTCTACTGGAAGACTGTTCCATGTATCCACCACCCTCTCAGTAAAATAATGCTTCCTGACGTTACTTTTAAACCTTTGCCCCTCTAATCGAAGACTATGTCCTCTTGTTTTGCTACTTTGTTTCCTGTTAAATATACTCCCTTCCCCTACCTTGTGGATTCCCTTTACGTATTTAAATGTTTCTATCATATCTCCTCCTCTGTCTCGTCTTTTTTCCAAGCTGTACATGTTAAGATCATTAAGCCTTTCTTGGTAACTTTTCTCCTTCAAGCCGTACACCATTTTAGTAGCCCTTCTCTGAACGCTCTCTAATCTTATCCTTGTACTGTGGTGAGTGAGCCACAGAGTTCTCCTTGTATTCTGCCCTCTCCCTGGCTGTTGTAATGCAGCAGTAACGTTTTTGAACTTTTTGTTAGTGAGGTTTGGGGCTGCCTATTGCAGCTTCTTGTACAGTAATACTATCTGTGCCAGGCAGTGCCATCCCCACTGCTCACTGGCTGGCTGCCGAGTGATATTGCCAGCACCCACAGACATGGGAGGCGCAGCTTCGATGACGCGATGGAAAAAGTGAAGTGCAGCGCCTCAGATGGTAGTACAATGAATTCCCTTATGTACTATTATCGATCATGTTGATCAGGTTTCACTACAAATACAAAGCATCTTAGTGAACACTGTAACACAATTTAACTATTGCTTAGGGTAGATTTTTCAAACTCACAAAATTAGAGCCTCCTTGGCTCTGTAGTGTGGACTGTTTGTCGGCTGTCCCCAGCCTCTGATTCGAAACCAACATTCATCTTTTTTCTTTAAAATAAATATAATATGGTGCAGATCAACTTGACCACAGTGCACAAGACAAGTAGCGTAATTTTGGATCAACTCACATGATTCTCTGCCTATGTGGGGCTTTCCTTTGAAAGCAGATGGCTGTTTTTCAGGCACAACCAGAACACCAAGGACACAGAACAGCAGGCAGGTTTTCTTTGGGGAAAAAATACTTTATGAAAATGATCTGAGACGCGTTTCGCTGATGCACAGGTCAGCTTTTTCTATCGGCATAAAACACAATTCATTTTCCCCTTTTTTTTTATTCAAATCCCAGACCTAGCACTGCCAATCCAGAGTCCCGCTTTCCTCCACGTGTCTCCATTTCATGACGTATTGTGGGCGTTTTTTCATTCGTGTTTTTTCTGTCTTGACGGCTCACGTGTTATGTGGTTTTCACTTCCCTGTATACGCTTGCTTTCCATCCTTGACATTTGCGCTTCATCACACTGGATCTCAATCTTTATCGTAGGTTACTTTGGTCCAATGTCCGTATTGAGATCTATTTAGAGCATGGTGTATACTCTGTGATCGGGTCCCATGAATGAGGGAATGAATAATTAAAAAATCAAATGAGATGGCTGTGTAAATTTATGATAATCACTGCATGACGGTTTGTGGTTCTATTTAGTGGTAGCGTCCACTTTGCAACTTGTACCACTAGGTGGCACAGATGATTTGCAGGATATAAACGACGCAACGCCTACCAGTTTCAAAAGCCGGGCTCTTCATTTATCTCATTACCCTGTCGTGATTCCTACCACATAGGGTGTTCTTGTTCTCCATTATACTGTTTACTTGTGCATTGATCCTGGCTCTGTTCTGACTACTCTCTTGACCTTAACCTTTGCTATTCCTATTTTACCGTCTATTGACCTTGGCTCTGTTTACTGACCATTCTCTTTTGAGATATATATATATATATATATATATTTTGTTTAACCCATGTACTGAACCTAGGCCTGTCTGAAAACCCTCACTGGCTTGTTCTTGATTCTGTCTTTTCTGTGTTTCTGCCCTGTTAATGGATATCCGGCTATTCTATAGATCGGCAGTGTAGTTTGTGCATTGTCTGCGTGAGCGGATCCAGGATATCTCTTACAAATACAGAGAGGGAAGCGAATTTTCTGTGTACTTTGTTTCTCCACAAGGGGTACACTAATTCTGCCTTCATAAGATATGCAAAAGGGGTTTGATATGCTAATGATTGCTTTTATTATAAAAAAAATTAAACCTCCATGGCGGGTTTCCAGAGTGTGGCTCGAAGTTAAATTTCAATGCCGAAATTGGTAACCCCGAGCCACACTTGGGCTGATACATACCTTTTTCTCGTATATACGCACTTGAATCATACGATATAGTCTGCACTATTATTTCCCCTTTTCTTCCCCTCCCTCTTCTCTTTTTCATTTTTCTTGTCCATTGAGAAGAACTGCGTCAGTGGGACAATTCACTCTACAACACGGCCCAGACGCTATACAACGACGTGTGACCACAGAATCCGGTTTTATTTGTATTTTGCACATTTTGCACGTGCACTTGACTGTGGTCTAGGACTTACCTATTTTTTAGCCTGTCAGAGAACTATTAGCACTTTGTGCACTATTGCACACTCTACGTACGCACTTTTTTGAATAGTGGATTCATAAACACATGCACTTTATTATCATACATCTTTTCCATGGTCTAATAATATGGATTGTACTGTGGAATGTGATTTTGCACACTTGATTGTCATTTGCACTTTTAGTGCCACGCACATGGCGCTTAGGACCTGACGGTTCTTCGCGATTCACAGAGACACTTGACTCTAGACTCTATTACGAGTACCCGCAGGGCCCCTTAGGCCAGGGTTATATGCGACTTACCATTGCGCCACTTGGACCATTTTTTTGTTTCCTCTGATACATACCTGTCCCTGTGTTCCCTCAATGTCCTCCCGCATTCACCTCCATCCGATCACGTGTTCTGGTTCCGTTCTTGCCAGAAGGGAAGCAGGACGCCGCTATGGGGCTGAATAACTGTACCGATTTTGACATATAAAATATGTCAGTCAGACTGCCAGGGTGGTTAACTGATAAAATTGCTCTTGAAGTCTTAACGTGTTCCTGATTATTCTGTGTAGGGTGAAACTAGAACTGTTGAAAATACGTACACAAAATTTGAGTACATAAATAACCAGGTTTTTTTTTTCTTTGCTAATCTATTTTCACAACCACGTGTGTGCTAGGTAATAATACAACACAGAAGCAAACTTTTAGGCAGAATACTGGTCCGTTAAAAACCATGCAAAATAGAGCTACCAGATATACAGACAAAAGGAGAAAAAAGACGATCGAGTCAGCGCTTCCTTCAGCCAGTGTATTCTTTCTTTCTGCATATATTAATAGGTACCTTTAAAACAAACAAAATGCTACCATAGCGTAGTAATTTTGTACCCAACAAGAAATATATGTATTGCAGCAGAAGAAAGTTAACACTCACATTTCTGTGTGTCTCAATCAGACACTAGATGCTCCAGACAGCCGGCGATATTGAATAGGAACGCCGGATTTCCCACAGTGTTCGCAGCCTTCTCACTCCAGTAAATACTGGACGCCAAGTATTGGTTATAAAGGCAAATTTATTAAAATACATTAAAAAAAGGTTACAGGCATGGCACCTAAACGCGTTTCGCGAGTTTCCTCGCTTCCTCAGTAGGTGCTATATACATATGCTAGATATACAGACAGGCTCAATTCCACATTCACTACTGCATTTATCAAGCGCAAGTCTTAACTGCACGGTTTTGTTCGACTTGGGGAAACTCTAAAAATCCTTGCATGAAATTCGCTTTAAAGCAGACAGATGAACATACACCAAAAGAGTCACAGCAAAGTGTATCAGGCCGTATCATCCACGTGTGGTATTCTAATGTATCAACACCTTGTACACTGATCTTGTAAAGCGCTGCGGAATATATGGCACTATATATATACACAGGTGAAACTCCTGAAAAATTTGAATATCGTGCAAAAGTTACTTTATTTCAGTAATGCAGCTTAAAAGGTGAAACTAATATATGCGATAGACTCATTACATGCAAAGCAAGATAGTTCAAGCCGTGATTTGTCATAATTGGGATGATTATGGTTACAGCTCATGAAAACCCCAAATCCACAATCTCCCAAAATTAGAATATTCCATGCAATCAATAAAACAAGGATTGTACATAGAACAATATGGGACCTCTGAAAAGTATAAGCTGCATATGTACTCAGTACTTGGTTTGGGCCCCTTTTGCAGCAATTACTGCCTCAGTGCGGCAATGTGACATGGAAGCTATCAGCCCGTGGCACTGCTGAGGTGTTATGGAAGACCACGATGCTTCAATAGCGGCCTTCAGCTCTTCCTCATTGTTCGGTCACATGTCTCTCATCTTTCTCTTAGCAATGCCCCATAGATTCTCTATGGGGTTCAGGTCAGGCGAGTTTGCTGGCCAATCAAGCACAGTAATCCCACGGTCATTGAACCGGGTTTTGGTGCTTTTGGCAGTGTGGGCAGGTGCCAAGTCCTGCTGGAAAATGAAGTCAGCATCTCCATAAAGCTCGTCTGCAGGAGGAAGCATGAAGTGCTCCAAAATCTCCTGGTAGAATACAGCACACCAATTTAAATACAATTTACTAAGTTGTTATTTAGGTACTGTCTCAAAATGATTGCTTTTAGATGTATTACAATGCAAAATTTAATTGACTAGACTTTGGTAGTGAAAGGGTTAAAAATAATCGCAACCAAGGCTTTTTATTATTCCTCTAATACAATAATGATTTGGATCCCCATGAACGTCTATGAATTGTGAATGTTAAGAAAAGCCTTGCTATGAACTGGGAAAGTACTTTAAAGATGCTTTTCACACAGTACTATGCCAATGGTAAGCAAACGCTGTAAACATCCACATCATTATTCAGCGGCGGAACTGGTAGATACTCAACCCACTCTTTCAATACATGATTTTGTATATTGACTCAAACCGTATTGGTCGAGATTGATCACAACTACATGGAATAATCAGTCGCTGTTCCGCTCTTCTTTACGGTTTGTGCTCATAAACGATGAGGAGGGTGTAAACCGATTAACACAAGTGATAAACCGCCTGCTGTGATAAATCAAGTTAATTGACTGCAAAACATTTGACAAATAATTGATGGAGAATCTCTGATAAATCCCCCCCCCCCCAGTGTGTTCATCACCTGCAACACATGCAGCTTGCTTTGTGTATGATCCGTGCAATGTGGTGGTGGTGGCTTTATAAACGTATACTGCGTTACAGTAACAAGGAAGCCCTCTTTTTTTACATTCAGCGAGAAATTCTCTAAATGGGTTATATAGAAATATTTGCTCTCTTGTGTTACTATGAACTGTTATGTAATTCAACGAAAACAAATTAATGTATTTGTTTGTAATTTCAGTGTGAGAACCCTTATACTTTTAACTCCCAAATTATAAATGCTTGAGTGGTCACATCATAATCATTCTATGATTTGCAAAGCATTGGTGTACTTACTAATTACTATACATATTGTAATGGTTTGTATGCAAATGTTTAAAACTATAAGCATCTCAGGAAATCTTACACTTTTAGACTGTTACTGGGGCAAAGATGTATTCTTTTAAAAAATAGGTCAGCAACCTTGGCCCTCCAAATGTTTTAGAACTACATTTCCCATGAGGCTCTGCCATTCTAATGAATACCTGAGCTTCGTGGACATCCAAAACATATGGAAAGCCAAGGTTGCTGACCCCTGCCTTAATATAATGTGGGGAATAATGTAATCAAGTGTCTCCCTCCCTAATATATGGTTAATTGATAGTATAGATAAACTATAGTATAAGTCCAATAATACAAAACATTTTGGCTGTTTTTGTGTTGTGAAATAAATCTTAATTTACCTTTTCCACAGACCATTTATTTCCATTTCACTTGTTCTTGTGTACTGAATGTATGGTATGATGAGAAAGCACACAGAGCAGAAAATTAGATATTTAGTTAAACTTCTCATGTTCCTTGTAATAGGCAATTTAGTTCTCTATATACTTTGTTAAATCCATATATGTTCCTGTCTGCTGCATATATATATATATATAAAGTAGTAAAAGTGGCGGCACTCCAGGTCTATAACGTAAACACTTCGATTTATTCCATATGAGTCAACGTTTCAGCCCCAACACAGGGCTTTCTTCAGGACATAAAACTCATATGGAATAAATTGAAGTGTTTACGTTATAGACCTGGAGTGCCGCCACTTTTACTACTTTATATCGAATTGAGCTGACAGGCAGGCACCGGGCGATGGTGATAGAGGCAGCTTGAGTGCTCGGCTAATGTTTGGAGATATATATCTCCAAACATTAGCCGAGCACTCAAGCTGCCTCTATCACCATCGCCCGGTGCCTGCCTGTCAGCTCAATTCGATATAAAGTAGTAAAAGTGGCGGCACTCCAGGTGTGTGTATGTATATATACTGTTTCTCTGTGCTTTGTCCTGGGTGGGAATATCTGAGTATTTGTAGGTAACTTTTAGATAATTCTGTATATTTTTTAATTTTAATGTTTTCTTCTAGGTGAATAGGAGTTTGATACTGCTAAATAATACTTGTGTTTTTATAAATAAGGGTTTTGGGGTTTGTAATGAATTTTATTTTTTAAAGCTCTGGGCTGGGTCCAGTATTTGTTCTTGTATGGGACTAGTGCCTGTGTCTGGAGCAAAATAAAAAAAAGTAGCAGAAGTGCAAAGCTTGCTAGGGCCCACGCATTTAATGCATACAATCGATAATAATCAGATTTTTCAGGATGCAGTTTTACAATTAGAATTGCTTATCTATCATTTCAAGCGCAAACAAATTCCATAGCACTGTACAATGGGAGGCAGGACAACAAATATAGATACAGGTTCAATACACCGTACAGTAGGTGAGAGTACCCTGCACAAGAGCTTACAATCTAAAAGGATAGGGGTGACACAGTAGGTGAGGGTTAATCGAGAATGTGAAATAACGGAGTGTATGTGGGCTGTGTGGGAAGATGCAGTAGGAAGTGAACAGAGTGAGATGGTAGGCTTCTCTAATGTGTTTTCAGAGACTTCTTGAAGGACTGGAGAGATGGGGGGTCTGATGCTGCGGGGGAGGGAATTCCAAAGAAACGGGGCAGCTCGGGAGAAGTCTTGAAGGCGAGAGTTTGGGGGTGCAGATACGTGAAGCTGAGAGTATCATATTATACATTATACGTATAGACGGCAATATATTCTGCAGCTCTGTCCAAAGGTGTAACTGGAACTCTTACAAAGACTGGTACAATACATATGAAAGACGAGAAAACAGATACAGGAATAATTTGGGACTTGGTCCCCATGGTAGTTTACAATCCATAAGTATAGTAGGGGAGAGAAACAGGAGAGAACTGCAAAGCTGAAATTGATGTTAATACAAATTGAGATAAGAAGAGCATTCATTAGGTTAGTGAAATGCATGTGTTCAAATGGAAGTTTTGTGCTTCCACTAACTATTTATTTTGGTGCCAGTATTCCAAAAAGGAACATGGAATCTAGTGTGTGTGTGTGTGGTTTTGATTTTGGATCTTTTGTGAGCCATCTCCTCATTGTGATATGCTTGTTTTAACATGTCTGAGGAATGATGTATCTGGCAAATGCAAAGACACTGGAACTGTCACATCTTCGGCCCTCGCGGCGCTTCCTGGGGGTCTGGGCGCCCGGTGGCATCGCTGGCTGGCCGGGTGCCAGGAGTTCGAGCTGGCCGATCGTCGTCTCAGGGGGCGGGGCTTGGCTTGATGACGCGGAGCCAGCAGCCTTACATGCAGGGTGCGAGATTCTGCTCGTCGCCCTGACGTGGAGTTATTCCCACATTGCCAGCTGATCTCCGTTTACTGTCTCAGTGTATTTCTGCCTAGTTGCCGATTCTGCTTGTATGAGGACCCCGCTTGTGATTGACCCGGACTGCCTGCTTGACGATTCTTACTCTTATCCCATATATGTGTGTATGTTACACACTGTATATACAGAGTTCATGTTCAGATCATACCTCATGGTACCTGATTGTGGGTCTGCCCTGCAGGTTGCTCAATCCATCAAACCCTCATGTTGCCTGTCTGTTACTAAATCAATAGATTTTGGGTCTGCCCTGCAGGTTGCTGAATTCATTGTACGTGCTTTCTATGTTGCTGAGTACAAGTATATGGGAGTCCTCTCTGTTGCCAATCCTGCCTGTACGACTACCCTCTCTGTTGCCAACTCGGAGCGTACTTTTGGCCACGCTTTTTATAAACAAAGTTATGTTTATATCTTGTTACACTATCTCTGTCTGTGTATAGTTAACTTGCCTTCACTCAGACACTTGGTCACGAAATCATTTGCTGCTGAGTAGTATCTAGTATTCTATATCACCTCCCTGGCTGGGAGTGCTAGGTGTGGCAGTTCTAACTGCTATAAAGTCGAGTATCACAGAAATCTGTCCATAAGGATCCAAACCATGCTGATCTGAGGTGAGCGCCATTGCGAACGTGACAGGAACCCTATGGTTGAGTCCTGTGCGTGGCTGGAGAGCATTACCATATACCTTGATCCAGACTCTTTTTTGATATATTCAAGCTACTGGATAAAAGATTATTCTTTTTATTTCTGCTGCAATAACAGAAAAGAAGGCCATTTGGGGTATATTTTGGTTTCGACACTCGTAGCATGGTCAATGTTCCAATCTTAAATGGGCCAGCTATGAATATCCTTTGATATCCTCAGTTTGCTTGCAGTCTGTGGCCTTTGGCCCTGGAGGATTGTCTCATTTTATGTTATGGACAGCCCAGATGAGCTAGGTAATGTGCTCAAAAAAATAGATCAAAACTAAGCGGCCTGTAGACATGGAGGATAATATTCCAAAGTTGGTGCTAAGTTTACAACAGCTCTGGTTAAGTTAACACAAACTATGGGATAGAGCTTGTAGTGTCTGATTCTGATGTATACAGTAACAGGGAGCCTCGAAGGGGAAATATAGATACGAACTGATAACCCTTAGCAGCTCCCGCTTACTGACTCTATTACAATTGAGCTGATATATTGGTACCTCAAAATGTAATATTAGGGAGCTGCTTATAGACACTAGAAGCACCACCACTGCTGGTATCTGCTTCTGGAATTTATAGAACAGTATGCATGGGGCCTGCCTTGGACAGAGTAAGGATAGTGGTTGGTGGGTTCTACTTTGTGCCTGGACATGTGCAAACATTTATTTTCAAATTAATTATGAAAAATTACTTTTCTAATTTAAAGAGAGGGCCAACGTTCCCTTTGTTTCCTTTCTTCAGGATTATGCTTTATTGCTCTTGTAATTTGTATATATCAAAATGTTAATTTAAGTAACTATAAATAGTTCCTTTCCGTTCTTCAAACTTTTTAACCCCTTCACTGGCAAGCACTTTTCTGAAAAAATATTTACCGTAATGTTCATTTGAAACATGGGACGTGAAGTTTATGCAAAATTTCTATTTTACCTTATATTTGTAGAGATTGATGGTCTTAGATTAGAAAAGTTAGAAAATTTACATTTATTATACTTTTTCTCTTTTTTAGCTTTCCATGTATTCGTTTATCCTTTACAGACATACTGTTAAAATTAAAGAGTCTGAACTCTAGATGGTGTACATTATCTTACGCAATTTTAAACAGGAAACCGGGTCTGCAATATCCGCACGCAGGTTTTATTATGTATTCTCAAATTCCCAAAACTTGAAATATACCATTACTTACTCATTTTAGAATTCTGAAAGGCAAGAGCCCAAAAAACATAGAACCAAAATAGCATTTACTTCATTTTGATACAGATTTAAGCAAAACACTTAAAATGCAGATCAGCAAGTAGAGATAAGCAAAGATAAGATTTCAAAGGAAAGTGCTATAAATCCTTAAGATTGGGTATTTTCACTACAAGGACCTAATTTCATCTCTGTAAACTAGCTTGGTGGAAAAATGAATTCTACCAGTATAATAACTTTTTGCATTCAATATTTTTTCTGTATCTGTTATCTTTTTAGTTCTTGCTCAAGCTTTCCGTTTCTGCACCCTTTCAGCGCCTCCAATAAGATGTTTTTCATCTTCATTATTCACTGAATTTAATACTCCTATTCCAATTTATATAGGATACTGGAAAGTGCTCATATCACTCCTGGCGATTATAAACACCACAGTGCTCTTTGAATTGAATCTTGTAGCCTGGAAGGAGCAGCAGTTTGTCATTTGGTTGACAAGATGAACCTAAATATGTCATTTCATCTTTCCACATCAAATGGGATACAATGAAACAGCTGCAGAAAGCAGAAGAGTGCATTTAAAGAGGAAGATTGCAGATAGCAGGAAGAATGAATTCCTTCACAGATTTTCCAGACTGCTTTCATGCATCATATGATTTACCGTATTTTTCGCTCCATAAGACGCACCTGACCATAAGACGCACCTAGTTTTTAGAGGAAAACCGGAAAATAAATATTCTGAAATCTAATAGTGTAATAATGGATATTGTCCCAGCTCCTCTCATGGATATACTGCCCCCAGCTCATGGATACTGTCCCCCAGCTCATGGATACTGTCCCTCAGCTCATGGATACTGTCCCCCCAGCTCATGGATACTGTCCCCCCAGCTTATGGATATGCCCCCCAGCTTATGGATATGCCCCCCAGCTTATGGATATGCCCCCCAGTTTATGGATATGCCCCAGCTCATGGATTTTCCCCCCAATTTATGGATATGCCTCAGCACATGGATAATGCCCCAGCTCATGGATAATGCCCCAGCTCATGGATATTGCCCCAGCACATGGATATTGCCCCAACACATGGATATGCCCCAGCACATGGATATGCCCCAGCTCACACATGGATTTGCCCCAGCTCGCTCATGGATATGCCCCAGCTCGCTCATGGATATGCCCCAGCTCGCTCATGGATATGCCCCAGCAGCTCATGGATATGCCCCAGCTCGCTCATGGATATGCCCCAGCTCGCTCCATGGATATGCCCCAGCTCGCTCATGGATATGCCCCAGCTTAAACATGGATATGCCCCAGCAGCTCATGGATATGCCCCAGCTCAAACATGGATATGCCCCAGCAGCTCATGGATATGCCCCAGCAGCTCATGGATTTGCCCCAGCTCGCTCGCTCATGGATATGCCTCAGCTCACCTGCCACGGCCGCGTTCGGCTCCCTCTGAGCGTGCGTCCGGCGGCAGGAAGCTTGGGCACTCGCCTGGGGGGAGCCACGTGACCGCGAGATCGCGGTCACATGGCTCCCCCAGGCAAATGCCCAAGCTCCTTGCCGCCGGACGCACGCTTAGAGGGAGCCGAACGCGGAGGCGGCAGGTGAGCTGGGGCATATCATGGGGCATTCGCTCCATAAGACATACCCACTTTTCCCCCCACTTTTTGGGGGGAGAAAAGTGCATCTTATGGAGCGAAAAATACGGTATTTCCTTTTTTTTGATGGAAGTATTGACATGTGGCAAAATCATTCCACTAGTTAGCAACACAAATACCACTGATACTTGTGTTTTTAGGAATTATAATCCTGTTTGCCTTCTATAAATGAGAATGCTACCGTGTAAATCAGTGTTTAGTAGACTAAAAAATAATTTTACATGTCAACGTTAGAATGTTGATGGCCCACATCAAATAAGAACATAAAATAAAGCAGCCTGAGTCACATCATGATAAGCTCCCCTACGCAGCGGTTTTATTGACAGTGCTGTACACTGTTATTGGGAAATATGAATATCACAAACTTTTATCATATTAGCTCTGTCTACGATAAGAACTCAACAAGTACAAGAGGGAAAAAGATAAGAACAGAACAAAACCTATAAAGACGAAAGTATTGTGTAAACATTTCAGAGTTTTAAAGGGTTATTATTGCATTGATAGCTGTATGCGAGAAAGCCAAAAAACAATAACAAGGAATAAGGCTAGGGTCAGACTAACGCATTTTTCGCTTTGTCCGTGAAAAAGTGCGTTCGAACGAATGGACGTATTTTTTCACAGAATACGCGATAGCGTTCATACGATGCGCGTTTTTGTCTGTGATTTTGTACGGATAATCAATAAAACACTTTCTGCGTCTGGACTTTATGTAGGCCGGACATTAGCACCGTCTGAGTCTCCTAATCAGGCACACACGCCGCTAGCGGACGCAGCGCACTCTAGTCAGTACTAGCAGTTTCACGAACTCGAAAAAATGTGTTTGTTTGCGTTGCCCGGCCGCACTTTCGTGCGGCTGTACTTCGTATATTGCCAGTCATTGGACGTCATTTGCTGCTACTACGGCTGTGATAAAGTGCGGCTGCACGCGTGTTCGCACTGCGTTCGTCTGACCCCAGCCTAAGGGGTAGAGAACGAAAAGCTGGAAGGGGGACAGACTCAGAAAGGCTAGTGTTCAAGCTGATTAAATGCAGTTCGTAGGGCCAGAGGTAATTTGGAGACGGCAAAGGATCTTCCCAAATACACCATGCAGGAGGTATCCTGTTGCCCCTTTCTTGCATGCTATGGTGATATCTAGACCACTGGAGGATTCAACATGCTAGGTCAACACAGTCTATTCACAAGTTTCTCTCGTTCTTCTTTGGTACCACCTTCGCCCTGCTAGCCCACCTGGCCGTGTCAATTTATAGGTGGGATAGTAACTCCCCAAAAAGACCTGAAACTGGATGAAAAGGTAAAATAGGCAAACCGTGAGTTGAAACACAGTGATAAAAGGCTTCCCACCCATGCAGTATACACAATCTGTGCAGTTGCAGCATTTAGAACTAGAATACGGTCTTAAAAATTTTCCACATCTGTATACTTGCTCTAAATTCATAGCTTCACAAAGCTTTTCTGGTCTCAAAAAAAAAATTGTGTTATTCCTGATGTGCTACTAACTTGTTTTATCAATGTGTTGTCTAGTGATCATGGAGCACCAAGCCATCTGTGCCCACAAATGTTATACTCCTTTTATAGACCATGGAAACCGTACATAACCATACAAACCCCAGAGATGGATGAGCCAGTATCGGGAATAATGCATCTTTTTAATGAGTGTGGTGATGTAGTAAATCCCCAAAAAGGTACATCCAAAATGACATCAATAATGATAAACACTCCATGTCACGTTTCCATATTGCAGCCAGGCCCCCTGGTGGTGAGAGCGATCCTTTGCAGCCCTTGCCGATTTATGGGTTAATTTAGTTCAGGCTCACCACCCCTGGATTCTCTGACTGATTTGGCCTGTGGCCATATGACCTGCTCTGCCCTATATATATGGCCAGCAGTACATCAGATCCTTGCTCCAGGAAAAGTTCTATACTTAGTGCCTGCTTTTGTGATTTGTTTAGCGATTTCTGTGTATGACTTTTGGCTTATGCTTCTTGACCAGTCTGTTGTCTGCTCCCTGTAACCTGTATTTCCTGATAGATTCTGTGTTCTGACCTCGGCTTGTATTACTTACTCTTCTGGCTCCTGATCCCTCGTTTTTGGCTGACAATCCTCTCTGACATCTAGACCTGGCTTTTCCCTGACCATTCTTGTATATTCCTGTTTATGTTCTGTAAGTCTTGTTTCCTTGTCTTTGCCCAGCAGCATAGTGTAGTCAGTGTGATAGAGGCCAACTACAAGGACCTCATTTCTAGTTCAGGGTTCTGTGTTACTGCTGGGCATATTGGTTGTCGTTATTCTGGTGTTTATTCCCTACTCTGTAATCTATATAGTTAGAAGACCACTACAATGATCTTCCCCCAGTGCAGGGTTTCCTCTTGTGTCTATGTACTGGGTTCTGTATCATGCAAGCAAAAAACCTGCCTAAGGGATTAATGACACTCAGCATAAAGGACACTCCAAAAGCGCAAAGTAACCTTTAACCTCCCTGGCGGTTTTCCCGAGTGTGGCTCGGGGGTTAAATGTCACTGCGGTAACCCTGAGCCACACTCTGGCTGGATACATACCTGTCCCTGCGCTCCCTCGCTGACCTCCTGCAATCTTATTCTCCTCCGTACAATCACTGCATCCTGGTTGACTTCTCGCAAGAGGGGAACCAGGAAGCAAGACACCGCGATCGCACGGAGGTGACTGCAGGTGACAGTGAGGGAGCGCGGGAACAGGTATGTATCCAGCCCGAGTGTGGCTCGGGGTTACCGTTTTCAGCATAGAAATTTAACCCTGAGCCACACACGGGAAAACCGCTAGGGGGCTAAAAAAATTGTTCGGATTCTGACATATGTCAGAATTGGAACGCAAGGGAGGTTAAACATGTTCTAACTATCAAGAACACATAACTATTTAATTTCAATAGTGATTCCACTGCTTGTGTTGTGTAAAAATTGTGTTACAAACAGTGTTACAACTCAATGTAAAAGTGATTCAGTGATACGTGCTCTTTTGAATAGATTAAAAAGTACTTATATTTCAATCTTTGTTGATTTCATTCACTGGTCCATGACCAAGAGAATCCTCATGAATATAAAATAAGAAAAAAAACTGAAGAAATAATATATACAGGGTTATTCAGAAAAAGGTGAAAACCAGGAGAACTTGCAGGAGAAGAAAACAATCTAGACCAAATAGCCGATTTGGAAAGTGAGATTAAATGGGAGAATGTTTCTGGTTTGACTAGTTTGATCTAGAATTTTCACTTCTCCAGTCATTCTCCTGAGTTTAACCTTTCTTTGAATAGACCTGATAGTGTTGTATTTCCATACAATGATCTAGAATTCCAAATTTTAATGTGAATCTTGCTCACATTTGCATGAGCCTAAACGTGGCTCTACTGTGTAAGCGTTTGGTTAACGTCCTGCGATGACCCAGACCATACCTCTGTCTTGCTTTACATCACTCAGAATTTTTTTCATTTCCCAGCTCCTTAACCCCTTCACTGCTGAGGCATTTCACGTCTGTGTGCTGAGCTCATTTTTACCGCTTTCGCTCATCATGTTTAAACGCGATTTGAAGCCACATTTTAATAAATGACCCAGACATATTATATATCGTTCTTTCCGGCAGACTACGCAGATTCATAATATGTCATTATTATATGTGTACGTCATGACCTGCCTGTATATTATAACAAAAAATACAATAAAAATTGAATTTTTAATCATCTGCAGTGTGTAAAGTGTTTTTTTTCACATTTTATCACATGAGCGTTTGCGGTTATGTTTTCTATGGGGTGCGCTTGTACAAAAAATTTGAAATGGGGACTTGTTACTTTTTTTGGGGGGAATTACGTGATTTTTAGCAAACGCACCCCATAGAAAAAAATCATTAGTGCAGCATCATTGTTCACATTATAATTGAAATGTGAACAATATTGCTGCATTAATAAAAACAACACACAAAAAAAAAAACATGTTTTTTTTTATTTATTTACTTTTTTAAATTTATTTATTTATTTTTTTTTTATTATTTTTTTTTTACTTTTTACCTAGTCATGTTGGGTATCATTCGAAAGGCCATGCTCAGGCCTTTCAAATGACACCCTCCATGACCCCCTAGCTGCCACGGTTCTGGAGATATCGGGGTTCACAAGAACCCCCTATCTCCACCAGGGGATTTCCTTGGGAAATCCCCGGCAGCTAGGGGTTCCCCGGCTATCTGACGTCATCACGCTATGCGTGATGACGTCAGACAGCGAGGGGAGTCCCGGGGCGGAGCCGCCATCCAAGATGGCGGCCCCCACCGGAGATAGGCTGCACTTCGGCGCCGCAAGGCGCTGAAGTGCAACCCAGCACTTCAGGGGTTAAAGCCAGGCATCGCTTAAAAGGGGAGACTCTCCCCTTTTAAGCGGTGCCTGGCTTTTACCGCTGCTCCTTCCCGATCGGGAGGGAGAGGGATCCGAACGGATCCCCCCCCCCTCCCTTCCAGGCTATCTCCCGGCATTGCCGGGGGTCGCCTGGAAATGACGTCATCGCGCATGGCGCGATGACGTCATTTACGCCGGGAGGCGCTTGACTTCAGCGTCTGAGGACGCTGAAGTCAGAACGCCGTGGGACCCCGGACAGAGAGGTGAGTATCTCCGCCGGGGGTCCCAAACAGCTGATGACGTGTGGGGCACGTCCTCAGCATGCAACGTGCATCACTGAGGACGTGTCCCACACGTCTTCAGCAGTGAAAGGGTTAACTAAATCTCCTCTTCATGAATTCTGAACTACCTTTGACCCTGTAAAATCTAACCCTTCTGGATTCTGATCATGTTTGGTATTAATGTATGTTGATACACTATGTAACTCCTATCCCTTCTTTATATTTCTAACATGTTCTTGAATTCTTTTGTTGAAAGGTCTTGTGGTCTTTGCAATATACTGTAAATAACGTTCTTAGTAAGGCCCCGTTCACACCTGGGCGTTTTACAGGGCGTTCCTGCGCTCTCTAAAACGCCTAAACACGGAAATCCCATGATTTCCTATGGGGCCCGTTCACACCTGGGCGTTTTACGGTGCATAGGAATGCGCTGTAAAACGTCCTATGCCCAAAGAAGTACAGGAGCTTCTTTGGGGCGTATTGCACGTGTTCGCAGCCATAGACTGCAGCGTGAACTCGCTGCAATGCGCGTTCGCGCATTTTTTACATTTGCGAGATACACGCGCCAAAAAAACGCACCTATTACGCGCGTCAAAAAACGCGCAGGTGTGTGAACCCAGCCTAAAATGAGTTATCACATCTCTGATCTTCATCTTCCCTCCTATGTCCACTTCTGAACTAATTCTCTTTGAATTGCCATAAAACAAAGTATCCAGACAGTTTCCGCAGCCATGAAACCTTGGTTTAATTAAAAAAACAAAGTATTTGTTTTTATGTGATGAAACATATTGGCTATGAATTAGTCTGTTTTAAATTGTTGACTCTTCTACATATCAGGCCATTGTCAGACGAGCGCAGTACATGCGCCTGTACTGATGTGCCTTCTGATGTCACCTAAATCTACCTTTCTGCTCCCGATCTCTCACCTCCCGTGCTGGACCGTGTTACTGCTTGCCTGTCAGCTGTCTCCGCCTGGATGACTTCCCGTTTCCTAAAGCTTAAACTCTCTAAAACAGAACTTCTCATCTTCCCTCCCTCTAAAACTAGCATTCCTGCACCCATTTCCCTTCAGGTGAATGGTGCCACTATCTATTCTACCTCTCAGGCTCGTTGCGTCGGTGTTCTTCTAGACCAGGGGTCTGCAACCTGCGGCTCCGGAGCCGCATGCTGCTCTTTCAATGCCCTTCTCCGGCTACCAGGCCAGCGCTCCCGCTAGGGCGCAGCCGGCCCCGACCCAGGTTCCCCCATACTCCACTGGGCGGCCACTGTTGGCTCTGTTCCCATCATCACGCTGCGCCTGCTCTGGGCACAGCGTGATGGAAGACATTGGCTCGCGGTGGCTGTCCAATAGAGAGCATGATGGACAGCCACCGCACGGCTAAACTTGAACAGGTTGATGGAAACGAGGTATGAGGGGACCTGGGGATTATTCATATATGTGGGGACCTGGGGATTATTAATTTATATATGGGGGCACCTGGGGTTTATTAATTTATATATGGGGGTTCTGGGGATTATTCATTTCTATTTTGGGGGATTATTAATTTTTACATGGGGGGACCTGGGGACTATTATATACAGTATGTGGGGAGAAGAAATATAATAATTATAAATAGCATCAATCATGGCATGGCTGCATTAAGCTCTCCATCAGGGTCCTATCTCCTTCTGTTCACTGTATGTTTTGTGTATGTATATTTGTTATTTGCGCTCTCTCATTGTACAGCGCTATGCAACTTGTTGGCGCTTTATAAATGATTGTAACTAATTAATTGAAATTATTTTTTATTTATATTAATGACATGGCAATTGCCTGCCTTATGTGGGCTTAAAATGATTGGTTCTTTTTATTATTATTATTGTTATAAGTTTAAATTTAAAGTACCCCTCCCCACCCCAGGGCAAATTGTTGTATGTGTTACTTTTTTTAACTTGCACAAAATGCATATATTAATTTTCCTAATTTACTTGAAGTATAAATGTATGCAGGCAGCCCGCTTACATTTATTAATTTAAATTAACTAAAGCAATATTAACTAAACCATTGTCTGATAACCTATTCATTAACAGGACTATACATAGGACAAGGGGTCATCCATTTAGACTGGAAGAAAGAAAATTTAGCTTAAAGCATAGGAAGGGTTATTTTACGGTGAGAACAATCAAGCTGTGGAATTCTCTGCCTGTTGAGGTGGTTGGGTCAGAGTCTGTACAGACTTTTAAAAAACGACTGGATGACTTCCTGCAGACACAGAATATTAAGGGTTATAATATTTAATATGTGGGTAAAAGCTTCTTGATCCAAGGAGAAATCTGACTGCCATTCTGGGGTCAAGAAGGAATTTTTTCCCAGTATGTTGCATATTGGCAAGCATTCAGACTGGGTTTTTTGCCTTCTTTTGGATCAACAGCAGTAGGTTATGTGGGAGAGGCTGAACCCGATGGACGCATGTCTTTTTTCAGCCTATATAACTATGTAACTATGTAACTATGTAATATGTGCATTTTGTGCATGTGAAAAAAAATAGCAAGTACAACAATAATATAAAAAATAAATAACACACTATAGTATGTTTTATACAAAGCATAAAGGTAAAAAAACGATATATGCAGCGTTATCTACATTTTAGATGTCAAAAGGGGTTTGCGGCTCCCATTGTTTTCTTTTTTGTGGGAAACGAGTCCAAATGGCTCTTTGGCTGTTTAAGGTTGCAGACCCCTGTTCTAGACTCTGATCTCTCCTTTACTCCTCCTATTCAGTCACTAACCAAATCCTGCTACTTCCACCTAAAAAACATTGCACACATCCGTCCCTGTCTTAATCAGGACTCTGCTAAAATGCTCCAAGCTCTTATTTTCTCCCGCCTTGACTACTGTAACATCCTCCTCTCTGGCCTTAAGAGATCCCAGATTCTCCCTCTGCAGTCTGTTGTGAATGCCTGTGCCAGGCTCATCCACCTCTCCTCACACCTCCCCCCTTTGTCAATCTCTACACTGGCTTCCTGTCTCCTATAGAATCCAATTCAAAACATTGGTACTCGTATACAAAGCTCTCCACAAACGCGCCCCTGTCTATATTTTCTCCCTTATTAACAGGTACATCCCATCCCGACCACTTCGCTCTGACATTGATCTGATGCTATCAGCTTCATGTACCCGCTCCCCCAACTCCCGCCTTCAGGACTTCTCTCGAGCTGCTCCCTTTCTATGGAACTCCCTCCCTTTGCACCATTAGGCTCTCCCCATCTTTCCAGTCCTTCAAGAAGTCTCTGAAAACACATTACTTTAGAGAAGCCTATCATCTCACTCCCCCTCTGTTCATTTTCTGCACCATCTTCCCACACTGCCGAAATGCGCCCCAATACTTCACATACTCTATTATCCCTCACCTAGTGTGTCACCCCTATCCTCTTAGATTGTAAGCTCTTGAGCAGGGTCCTCTCACCCAGTGGCGTAACTAGAAACCTGAGGGCCCCGGTGCAAGAATCCACGAAGGGCCCCCCCCCAAAAAATGATGTATGTATTTTTACTTATTTTTCACTTCAAAATAAAACAAAGATAGTATTGCCCCCAACTCACATGGATATATATTGCCCCCCAGCTCACATGGATATATATAGGGCCCCCCAGCTCTCATGGATATATATAGGGCCCCCAGCTCTCATGGGTATATATAGGGCCCCCCAGCTCTCATGGATATATATAGGGCCCCCCAGCTCTCATGGGTATATATTGGCCCCCAGCTCATGGGTATATAGGCCCCTAGCTCATGGGTATATATAGGGCCCCCAGCTCATGGGTATATATAGGGCCCCCAGCTCATGGGTATATATAGGGCCCCCCAGCTCATAGGTATATATTGGCCCCCAGGTCATGGGTATATAGGGCCCCCAGGTCATGGGTATATAGGGCCCCCAGCTCATGGGTATATATAGGGCCCCCCAGCTCATGGGTATATATTGGCCCCCAGCTCATGGGTATATATTGGCCCTCAGCTCATGGGTATATAGGGCCCCCAGGTCATGGGTATATAGGGCCCCCAGCTCATGGGTATATATAGGGCCCCCCAGCTCATGGGTATATATTGGCCCCCAGCTCATGGGTATATATTGGCCCTCAGCTCATGGGTATATAGGGCCCCCAGCTCATGGGTATATAGGGCCCCCAGCTCATTGGTATATATAGGGACCCCCAGCTCATGGGTATATATTGGCCCCCAGCTCATGGGTATATATTGGCCCCCAGCTCATGGGTATATATTGGCCCCCAGCTCATGGGTATATATTGGCCCCCCAGCTCATGGGTATATATTGGCCCCCCAGCTCATGGGTATATATTGGCCCCCAGCTCATGGGTATATATTGGCCCCCAGCTCATGGGTATATATTGGCCCCCCAGCTCATGGGTATATATTGGCCCCCAGCTCATGGGTATATAGGGCCCCCAGCTCATGGGTATATATAGGGCCCCAGCCTCATGGGTATTTGGTCCCCCAGCTCTCATGGGTATTTGGGTCCCCCAGCTCTCATGGGTATTTGGGTCCCCCAGCTCTTACCTTTGCTGGCCCCAGGGCAGGCTCCGCCGGCGTTCTGCTCTTCTCCTTGGCGAGCGGCCGCTCAAGTAAGCATGCGTCTTGGCCGCTCGCCGGAAACCACCTGATCAACGCAGAGGTCTCGCGAGAGGATCTCGTGCGCTGGTCAGGTGGTTCCTATCCCACATGAGCGGCCAAGCTGCATGTCAGCGGCCGCTCGCAGGGAGAGGGACGGCCAGCGCGCGGCTCCCAGATTCCGGCGCTGATTGCTGGAATCTGGCGGGCGGCGCCGGGCCCCCCTCCAGTGGCGCAATGCCAGGGCCTGGTCGCAACTGCGACCGCTGTGACCCTGGTACTTCCGCCACTGCTCTCACCTATTGTAATGTGTGTTTAACCTGTATGTTTAATTGTTGTTCGGCCTCCCACTGTACAGCGCTACGGAACTTGTTAGCGCTTTATAAAAACTTGTATCTGTAACTTCTGATGCCCCGTCGCAGCGTTGTGACATTTCAACAAGGCCAGCCACACACTGTGGCGCACGCACGAATTGCGTGCACTACTGAGGACGTGTTGAAAGTCTCCCTGAGGAAATGCTACAATGCATGTTCGAAGGGGCTGCAAATTGCGACTCTCCTTAGGAGGATCGAGCTTTGCAGCGCTGAGCGCAGTATCTGCGCTAAGGGAGGTTTGCCAGACAGGCGTCAGAATGGAAGGAATGTCCACTCTTAAGGACATTCTTTTCGCTCTTAAAAACGCTAGTCTGACACTGGCCTCAGTTGGGGTTTTTCTGGGATGATCTCTTTTAGAGCAGGATCCTTTTGAAGTATCAGCCAAATCTTCTGGATAATTCTCCTAACATGTTTATTCAGTTGGTTGTATCTGCAGCGCTCACTCCCGGAGGAGCCGCTGAAAATATAACCACGGGTCAGTCTCCCCGCACTAGGGAATAAATATACTCCAACACCGTTGTGAGTTTTTATAATTTAAATAGTTTACTAAAATAATAAGCAGATGTTGAGACACGGTATTCACAGGTATATTACAGTACTTTCGTATCGCGGTAAAAACGCGTAGCGGGAAAGAAACGAAACACGAGGCTTCGTATTTCGGAAAAATAATATCTTCACAACCGAACAGAAAAGAAATGCAATTGCACGAATATTCGAAAAAGGGACAGGTAGCGAAACCCAAAAATACAATCTCTTCGTATTACGATAAACGCGCAGCGGAAAAGAGAAAAATATATTCGGAACGTATCTTTAACCCCTGTTCCGATTCGTAACAAATGAGTCCCGCACAGGTTAAGTCCCGGAATGTAAAGGGTGTGTACGTGTGTGTATATGGTACCCGGGTACTATTCAACTGGCCAGTGAATTACTTATAACGATGTCTTCGACTAGTCAAGTTGGGGCCCTGTGGGTTTTGGAAACAAACAGCAGCGTGCTTTCTTGATTTTATAAACCGGCCTTGGAGGCCTCTCACCCATCCGGTCGATCACCCAGGCTCCGCTGACCCAGGACGTCTCTCCACTTACTGCCTGGCTGTGATACTGGCTACTGGATCCGTTGTCTGGCTTTCCTTGCTCCCACCCGGACTTGTCCAGCTACCGCCTGCTCTCCCATCCAATGGACTTGCGGTACTCCTCACTCGGGTCCTCTGCTTGCCTTGATCGCAGCGTGGGTATAGACAGGTCTCTGCAGGGTCACTGTCCCGATCCCCCAGCACCAGCGAGGTAGCCCCTGCGCTCTGGCCTGGTCACGATCCTCCACAGCTCGGCCTGCTTCCTTCTCCTTTCAGCTCCCAGCTCACTCTGAGCATGCTTTCCACGAGGCTGGTGATGCCTTTCCTTTCCTACACACCCACTTCCTGTCCTTACGCAAAGCATCATGGAAAAGGTAGTTTAGTGCCTTGTGTTTGTCCAGCATAACTTTCCATGGTCTCTGTCTCCCTCTGGTTGCCATTGCAAGTAAATGCAGCAGAACAGTCTTTTTAAACACATCGCTACACTCTCCCCCCCTAAACTCTTGGGTCCTCCCAAGGGCGTGTAACGGGTACATGTGTCGGTCATACATAACATAACAACAGTTGCATTACATTTCTACTTAACATTTCTAACTTTAGCCTACATATTCAGGGTTGACAACAGGCAGCAATTTTCCTCAATCTCCCCCAAACCCTTAGACACCTTGGCAATTAGAGCTGACACTTCTGGAAACCTACGCCCAGTTGTTACAGCCTCCTCTGTGCTATGTCCTGGTGAATCAAATGTGAGTCTCTGAGGGGGTCGTACTGAACGTTTAGGTTCAAATTTTCCAAGAACCTCTTCAGTCAGGAGAGCTGACTCTACAGGCTCAATTCTCTCATCAACCATAGGAGCCAACACTTCCTCGGAATATGAGCCCTCCAGTGAAGGCATAGAACTGTAATCTATGGATATTTCCTCTAAAACTTCAGGAACTTCCCAGGTCTCAGGTACTGCAGGTGCTCGAGTCATAACTTCAGAGATATCAGACCCTAAATCACTCTCACCCCAGTCAGAAACCGGCTTGACGCTCTGGGACTCAGGTGCCCACACCCAGCTCAGACACCAGCCTTCTTCTTCACTCTCTCTAACGGAACGTAACTGATGAGACCGAATAGTAGGAGTCGGACGGGATATAGGCAGACCAGGCACAGATAATTTGTCTCCAATCGGTACTTGTACAGTCTTTCCTGAACGTAGGGCCTTCTCTGTCCCTTCCGTTCTCCTCAGCCTTCTTATTTCTGTAGTGGTTCTCTGTTCCTTGACCCTCCGTGGACAGGCCGGTCGTAACATCGAGTGTGCCTTCTTAGGAGCAGAATTCTCTTCCATGACCAGTGGGGTTAAGAGGTGTCTCAACACATCAGCGTTCATCCCCACTATCATAGAACTTCGATTAGCTCCCGAGGGACGAGGACACACAATTGCCAACGTGTCACATACTCTCGGTTGTCCAGCGATTTCCAAACTGAATTCTAGCTTCACCTGTATATATCCATCATAGGGAAACTTCTCCATTCCCATACCCCAGATTTCGAGATCCTTCAATTTCTTCAGGGGTATATGCTTCAGATATTTCTGATAGAAGTCTCGGTAAATCAGCGTTACTTGAGCACCCGAATCTAGAAGAGCCTTAGTATAGACTCCTTCCACTTGAACCGGGATGATGGGCGAAGGACCTATCAACTTGTCAGGGAACTTTTTCGTAGCAGCAGGAGAGGTAGACCCAGTCTGTTGTACTCTAACCCTTGTCCTCATACGTGGTGACTGCGGGCATACATTTTCCTCCCGTGACATAGGATCAGACCTCCAGGGAGAGGATCTTCTAGGTCTAGCAGGCACATATAGAGACCCTTCCTGTCTCCTTTCTGGGCACTGAGCCTTGAAATGACCGAATTCTCTACAGGCAAAACATCTTCCCCACGAGGATGAGGGCACACTTTCTTCCTGTGGCTCATTTGAAAATCCTCTGTCGGAGACCACAGCAACCGCTGCTGTTCGTATATCTGAGAGAGACTTCAGTATTTCAGTCTGCATTTCTACTACTTTCAAGATTGTCCGGCATAGGTCCGTGTGTGTCTGTTCCATCTTAACTTGGGCTTCTTGTACTCTCGCGAGAGTCTTTTGTATCTCACCATACACCTGGTTTGACGACTTTTGAGTTATCTCCGGCTCATATGTCTCTTCCGGATCTTCCTCATCTGATGAACACTCGTTATACTCTATGGGTTGCGCATAGACCTTTTCTCCCCTTTTTCCAAGCTTCTCTTCCAGAAGGGCTTCTTCCTCCCGAACAACTCGAATCAGTTCTAGGTAATTTAACTCTTTATTACCTTCTCGAGTCCTCAGCTGCAACATCACAGGATCTAAAGGTAAGGCACCCTTCAATATCTGACGCATTCTAACCTGATCTACTGTAGTGGGGTCTGTTCCTTTCTTCAACAGTACTTGGTACAGTATCTTATCCAGGCGCCTCATGTATTCTGTCATCTTCTCACCCCTTTTCTGGTAAGTATGCTCATATTGGTACATTAACTCAGCAGCCTTTTCCGTTCGCCCGAAGACTTCCTGTAATATGTTCAGGTAATCTAGAGCAGTACAGTCTCTCTTACTCAGCTTCAGATTCCTGACAGCCTCTGACGCAGGTCCCTTTAAGCTCTCAGTAATTCTTTGCTTCTTCTGCTCTTCAGAGATGTCCCACTCATCCAGAGCCTGCATCGCTTGTTCCACCCATTCTTCGAAGGTTTCTTCTCCCGCCGGAGTTGGCAAGTTTCCTGAAAATTTTTCCAACTTCTGATATCCGAAGCTGATGTAAGAAGGGTGAGCCCTCTGACACTTAACCACGAGGTCTCCAATAGCAGCAATGAACTCCGGCCCGATCATGGCCAGCGGGCTGGATGCAGGAATGTTCGCTGAATCACCACGTGGCTTACTTGGCTGGATCAGACGAACTTCCACGTCGTCGGTTAGCTGTATACTCACGTCCTGAAAACACACAGGAACACCCTTTCTCCACTCAAAAAGAACATACGTGTGAGAAGTCTCTGGGTTCACTTTAATGTCCGCTAGAAACCCCCGCTGGTCAGGTGCCAACGCTGCCACGGCCAGGCGGATCTGCTCTTCTGCCCAGGTGCCTACAGGAATATCCATTACTACACTCAACTCTAACTGGCCACCCTGTGCTTTACACCACTCTGCTGCTTCATCTGGATCCATATTTAACCCTTTAAATGCGTTTTTTCCAGAGACTGAGATCCCGGAAACGAGCCCTCACTTGTAGCGCTCACTCCCGGAGGAGCCGCTGAAAATTTAACCACGGGTCAGTCTCCCCGCACTAGGGAATAAATATACTCCAACACCGTTGTGAGTTTTTATAATTTAAATAGTTTACTAAAATAATAAGCAGATGTTGAGACACGGTATTCACAGGTATATTACAGTACTTTCGTATCGCGGTAAAAATGCGTAGCGGGAAAGAAACGAAACACGAGGCTTCGTATTTCGGAAAAATAATATCTTCACAACCGAACAGAAAAGAAATGCAATTGCACGAATATTCGAAAAAGGGACACGTAGCGAAACCCAAAAATACAATCTCTTCGTATTACGATAAACGCGCAGCGGAAAAGAGAAAAATATATTCGGAACGTATCTTTAACCCCTGTTCCGATTCGTAACAAATGAGTCCCGCACAGGTTAAGTCCCGGAATGTAAAGGGTGTGTACGTGTGTGTATATGGTACCCGGTACTATTCAACTGGCCAGTGAATTACTTATAACGATGTCTTCGACTAGTCAAGTTGGGGCCCTGTGGGTTTTGGAAACAAACAGCAGCGTGCTTTCTTGATTTTATAAACCGGCCTTGGAGGCCTCTCACCCATCCGCTCGATCACCCAGGCTCCGCTGACCCAGGACGTCTCTCCGCTTACTGCCTGGCTGTGATACTGGCTACTGGATCCGTTGTCTGGCTTTCCTTGCTCCCACCCGGACTTGTCCAGCTACCGCCTGCTCTCCCATCCAATGGACTTGCGGTACTCCTCACTCGGGTCCTCTGCTTGCCTTGATCGCAGCGTGGGTATAGACAGGTCTCTGCAGGGTCACTGTCCCGATCCCCCAGCACCAGCGAGGTAGCCCCTGCGCTCTGGCCTGGTCACGATCCTCCACAGCTCGGCCTGCTTCCTTCTCCTTTCAGCTCCCAGCTCACTCTGAGCCTGCTTTCCACGAGGCTGGTGATGCCTTTCCTTTCCTACACACCCACTTCCTGTCCTTACGCAAAGCATCATGGAAAAGGTAGTTTAGTGCCTTGTGTTTGTCCAGCATAACTTTCCATGGTCTCTGTCTCCCTCTGGTGGCCATTGCAAGTAAATGCAGCAGAACAGTCTTTTTAAACACATCGCTACATATCCATATATAAAAGTTAGATCCAAGACTTTTCTTTCTTTTGCTTTATACTGCACAAAGGTTTTATACCCATGTATAAGTAATATTTGTGCAGAGAAACCATTATATTAAGATAAAAAAATACAGTGTAATTCTCTCTGGAATCTGGAATATGTCCTGTGATTTATGTTAGTTGACACTCATTTCATTCAACACAAAAGTGGTAAAAAAAGAAATAAACCAATGTTTTTAACCCTTTCGATGCCAAGATCAAGTGTACTCATCCGGTAGAGCATCTGCTGGTGCCCGATAGAGTATACTCGATAAGGGTGTACTATTCAAGCAATGCAAAGGAATTTTTATTTTTATTTTTATTTTAAAAAAACCTAATCATTTGCAAAAAACTCTAGAATATGCCCCCAAAATTTTAGCACCTGGGGCATGAAACCCAAGGTGCCAAAACAGTTTAAACATCTTGGATTTCTTTTTTCCCCTCAAGAAAAAAAAAATGGATTCCAAGCTGTACTATGAAGATGTAGTAGTGCTATTTGGCCAGCAGATAGTGCCACCTTCCTGAAAAATAATGTATGCATTTAAAATGTGTGTTTGGTATTTGAAGCTATATTTGAAGCACATTTTCAGGGTATGGATAATGCAAATTTGTTTTCCCTCCCGCTTTTGTAGTCCTTCCTGGGGTCCCTCCAGTGTCAGACGCAATGAAGTCATTTCCAGGCAATCGCCAGGGAGATCACCTAAAGGGAGGGGGGATTTTTCCAGATCCCTCTCCCTCCCGATCGGGAGGGTCTACGAACAAAAGCCAGACACCACTTTGAAGGGCAGTGTCTGCAATTCAAAGTGGTGCCTGACTTTAACCCCTGAAATGCTGGACCGCGATCTGGCACCATTCGGCGCCAGATCGCGGCCTAGATCCGGTGGGGGTCACCATCTTGGATGGCGGCTCCACCTCCGGGTCACCCCCCCTCATCAACAGATGCCATCGCGCATGGCGCGATGATGTCAGTTAGCCGGGGAACCCCGAGCTGCCTGGGGATTTCCCAAGGAAATCCCCTGGTGGAGATAGTGGGTTCATATCTCCCGAATGCTGGCAGCTAGGGGGGGTCATGTTTGGTTTCATTCGAAAGACCTGAGCATGGCCTTTCGAATGATACCAAACATGACCATGTTTGAAGTAAAGGAAATAAAATTTAAACAAATAATAAAAAAATGTGAACAATTATAATGTGAACAATGTGCTGCACTAATGATTTTTTTCTATGGGGTGCGTTTGCTGAAAATCACTTAATTCCCCCTAAAAAAATGTAACAAGTCCCAATCCGAATTTTTTAACAAGTGCACCCCATAGAAAATATAACCGCAAACGCTCGTGTGATGAAATGTGAAAAAAAACACTTTACATGCTGTAGAAGATTAAAAATTCTAATTTTATTGAATTTTTTGCTATAATTTCAAGGCAGGACATGACGTATACATATAAAAATGATATATTATGAATCTGCCGAGTCTGCCGGAATGAACGATATATAATATGTCTGGGTCATATAATAAAACGTGGCTTCAAATCGCGTTTAAACATGATGAGCAAAAGCGGTAAAAATGAGCTCAGCACACAGCGGTGAAATGCCTCAGCAGTGAAGGGGTTAATGCTCCCTGGGTAATCAGGTTTTACAGAGTAGAGAAAACAAGTGATTTATTCCAAAACTACACTAAAATTCTATTTAGTCCCATAAACACATGTGTACAGCTAATACCAGTTACATGTTGCACCTATTTTTCTTCTTAACATAGAAACATAGAAAAATGTCGGCAGATAAGAACCTTTTGGCCCATCTAGTCTGCCCAATTACATGGATACTTTACCTGGATTTATCTTTTGTTTAGGATAGCCTTATGCCTATCCCATGCTTGCTTAAATTCAATTACTGTTTTGGCCTCTACCACTTCAACTGGAAGACTGTTCCATGTATCCACCACCCTCTCAGTACTCCAGTACTGCACACAGTACTCCAAGTGAGGTCTCACCAGTGCTCTGTACAGTGGCATGAGCACTTCCCTTTTCCTACTGCTAATACCTCTCCCTACACAACCAAGCATTCTGCCAGCATTTCCTGCTGCTCTATTACATTGACTACTTACCCTTAGATCCTCTGAAATAATAACCCCTAAATCCCTTTCTTCAGATGTTGAGGTTAGGACTGTATCAAATATTCTATATTGAGCCCTTGGGTTTTTACGTCCCAGGTGCATTATCTTGCACTTATCCACGTTAAAACTCAATTGCCACAGCTCCGACCATTTTTTTAGTTTACCTAAATCATTTGTCATTTGGCTGATCCCTCCAGGAACGTCAACCCTGTTGCAAATCTTTGTGTCATCAGCAAAAAGACATACTTTTCCATTAATACCTTCTGCAATATCACTAATAAAAATATTAAATAGAATGGGTCCAAGTACTGACCCCTGAGGTACCCCACTGGTAACAAGACCTTGCGCCGAATAAACTCCATTTACCACAACCCTCTGTTGCCTGTCACTCAGCCACTGCCTAATCCATTCAACAATATTGGAATCCAAGCTCAAAGATTGCAATTTATTGATAAGCCTTCTATGCGGAACAGTATCAAAAGCCTTACTGAAATCTAAATAAGCAATGTCTACTGCATCACCTATGTCTATTATTTTTGTTACCCAATCAAAAAATCAATAAGATTAGTTTGGCATGATCTCCCTGAGGTAAACCCATGTTGTTTCTGATCCTGTAATCTATGTGTTTTTAGATGTTCAACAATCCTTTCCTTTAACATGGTTTCCATTAATTTCCCCACTACTGACGTAAGACTAACTGGCCTATAGTTCCCAGATTCCTCCCTACTACCCTTCTTGTGAATGGGCACAACATTTGCTAATTTCCAGTCTTCTGGGACGACTCCCGTTAGCAAGGATTGGTTAAATAAATCTGTTAACGGTTTTGCTATTACATCACTGAGCTCTTTTAATAATTTAGGGTGGATCCCATCAGGCCCCATTGACTTATTTGTCTTTACTTTAGACAGCTGCTGTAGAACCTCCTCCTCTGTAAACTGATATGTAATTGTCTCGTTAGTGTTTCCTCCTAACTGAGGTCCCTTTCCTTCCTTTTCTTCTGCAAAGACTGAACAAAAATATTCATTGAGGCAGTCAGCGAGACTTTTATCCTCTTCTACATACCTTCCTTCCTTTGTTTTTAATCTAACTAATCCTTGTTTTACTTTTCTTTTCTCGTTTATGTATCTAAAAATTGTTTTGTCCCCCTTTTTTACTGACTGAGCTATTTTCTCTTCTGCGTGTGCTTTGGAAGCCCTTATAAATTGCTTTGCCTCTTTCTGCCTAATCTTATAGGTTTGCCTATCTTCTTCACTCTGAGTTGTTTTATAATTATTGAATGCTGTCTTTTTGTTCTTCACTATTTTGGCCACTTCTGCAGAGTACCACAGTGGTTTCTTCCCTTTTTTGTTTTTGCTAACAAGCCGAATGCAATTTCCTGTGGCCTTCAATAATGCTTCCTTTAAATAATCCCATTTCTCCTGGACTCCCTTTAAACTCCTCCAGTCTGATAATGACTCCTTCACACAAAATCTCATTTTAGAAAAATCTGTTTTTTTAAAGTCTAAAACTTTTGTTTTTGTGTGGTGCGGCTCTATCCCTGTTCTTATATTAAACCATACTGACTGGTGATCACTAGATCCCAAATTTTCACCTACAACAACGTCCGATACCAAACCTCCATTTGTGAGTATTAAATCCAATATGGCCTCTTTACGGGTCGGCTCCTCAACTACTTGTGTTAGAGATAATCCCAGTAGGGAGTTTAGAATATTTGTACTCCTGGTGCACCCAGCTGTTTTGGTTTTCCAGTTCACATCAGGAAGATTAAAGTCCCCCATGATAATAACTTCCCCCTTCATTGCCATTTTGGCTATTTCCTCAAGCAGCAGATTATCTAGCTCTTCTACTTGTCCAGGGGGTCTATAGATCACACCTACACGAGCACTGTATGATTGCCAAATGTTAGCGTAACCCAAACTGACTCTATGTTCACCTCGCTCACTTTTATTTGGTTCGTTTTTATGTTGTTTTTCACAAGTGTTATTCTTCATTTACACACATGTTGTTCTTCATTTACATCTCATTAGGCAAATGTGTCATTTTTTTCATTTTGCGTTCACCCATTAAGAAGTAATCTGCTTTTTGTATTCCTGTCATTTGTAATGACATTTGCTTTGAAACAATGAAATGAAAAGAAAATGTGATATAGCAAAATAGCAACCTATTACTGATTGTTCACTGACATTTGATCCTATTTACAGGACTCCGCATTCTAAAATGACAGTTTATAGAATTTCTCATTAATTTAGATAAAATCAGAATAGCTGATTGGCGACTAGACATAACAGGAGTCTCTATTAGTCTTCTGACTCCAGTTAGCTTTGTAAAACAAATCCAATATACATTAATATACCTCATTACCTGTATTTATTATTACCGGGATGGATGTTATTATAGAGATAAAAATCAATAAATGCAATATAATTTAGTTTGTTCATATCCTCAGAAAATAATTCATTTTAATTCCGTGGTAAAGTCCGGACACAACATGACAAATCCTGATAATTTCAAATGAAAGAATTAGTTTCTTGTGTGTCTGTCCTTGTCATTAAGCAAGAGCATAGTTTCCTGTTTGAACAATGAGGCTCTTATTGGATTTTTTATTTAATTTGCTTTTGCAACCAATCCTGTTATCCTGCTTGAATATTCTTGAGTTTTATAGGAACACTACCACCAAAAAATAAAATGTTTTTATTATGTTTATTTTATGTTGCTGATATCTTACATGTGCTTTGTTTTTCTCTTGTATGTTTAGTTAAGGAAATATTTTACTATATATGTGTCACTGGGTGCATGTGTGATAGTTTGTGTTGTAAACTGCCCCCCCCCAGTATCCTTACAGCACTGGCTCCCCACTGTGTAGCAATAGGCATACAATCGAGTCTAGGCGTCAAAGCTCATTCAGCTGCCATCTATTATCTCAGAGCTTAAACAACACAATAGATCATCTGCAGCCTTGTATAAACATACCCTCCTCCACCCCATTGCCTCTTCACTACTGTGTAGAAGCTATACCACAGCTGTAAAATAAAACATTTGGTTGTAAAAAAAAATAATTTGGTAACTTTTGCATCATTGCAACAATCCACAAAATGAAAGCAGGAGTTAAAAACCTAACTTTATTTTTCCTTTTTAAATGCAATTAATTAACCTCCCTGGCGTTATGATTCTGACATATTTTATGTGTCAGAATCGTTAAAATTTATTTGGCCCCCTAGCGGTATATCAAGTGTGGCTTGGGGTTAAATGCATTGCTGAAAGCGGTAAACCCGAGCCACAATGGGACTGCATACATTACCTGTCCCTGCGCTCTCACTGTCCCCCGTTGTCACCTCTGGACATTGTAACGTCATACTTCCTGGTTCCCTTCTCGCGAGAAGGGAACCAGGAAGCAAAATGCCACGTTCGACGGAGGAGAATGTGATCGCGTAGGTCAGCAAGGGAGTGCAGGTAAAGGTATGTATGCAGCCCAAGTATGGCTCGGGGTTACCGGCTCCAGCACTGAAAGTTAACCCCAAGCCACACTCGGGAATAACGTCAGGGGGTTAAAAAAAAATACAGTAGCATGTGTTTTATAAAGTGGATTTTGGATTGTAATGCACAAGTAATCTAGCTACAGCTTATGTTAGTGGTAGTGTCCCTTTAAATAAAAAATGGTGCATTTTATTGATGTCTGGGTTGGTTTTATGTACTATATTTGTTTTTTTTAGCTAGCAGTATCATTGTATGTATAAGGATTATTGTTCACCTTACAATTGCATTATCTATTGTATCTAACATAGCCTAGAACATTTGTTGTATTGTTAGAATTGTGGAAAAGCTAGAATGTGAATAAAGGGTATTGTATCAGTTTCAAAAGATGCATGCCAGTCCCAACACAAAACAAATTCATTTTCATCTCCTGCTGAGAACATTGTAATCTTCTCAGCATGTGTCTTTGCCTTTCCATACAACAAAATATATCCTTAACACTCAACTGTTGAATAATTCTACAACAAGATATAGGCATTTTTACTAGTCTACCATCACTAATAATATCTAAATGTTTTCCTATCTCTTTTTCCATGGAAAGCTAAAAAATCATTTTAACCTGGTATTTTTACACCGTCATCACTGTGGATTTCTGAAAAGCCACATCCCATTACTAACAGTGTGAAAATGTGTGTGTGTAGCCTTAATACATACTTTTTATAGACTGTAAGCTCATTTGACATACAGGAGGCTCCCCCTGCTGGCCAAAAAGCTCTTCTACATGTATAATGATACAGCTGGAGCTGCATGGTTCTATGAATGAAAAACAGAACTCCAAACTGTTAAAACACTTCAACACCTGGGCAGACATTACCTAATTTGGGGGCACATTCTGGAGCCCATTTGCAAATGCATTTAATTTGCATTAAATGAAATGCCTTTGAATTGCTCCAAAATTTTTACCAGATTGAGTTTACTTGATGTTGGGCTCTTGAAAGAGTTTTTGAAGATCACATATACTCATAATAGTGAAGGGGTTAAAGACCAGTTATAAGGAATTTGCTGTAGCTTTGTCTAAATGGTTGGTTGTACAGGAAAATGGGTTGGTGTACACCTGGGAAAACCACATTTATTGGTCAGTTTAGGATAGAGAATTGCTCTGCAGGGTAATGGTTTAATGCGTATGGGCTAGTCTGTTTTATGAGTAATGAAATGGAGTCTAGAATGGCGCAATGGTTAGAACGTTGTATCAGAATGTGTACAGAACCTTTTATGTTAACTGTATCCCACCGTTTCTATGGACATTTCATTGTGGGAATAAAGGAATCCTAGGCATGTGCAGCCTATATTTCAGTGTGTGTGTACACATGCTACATTTATTACTTTGAAACTGTAAATACGCTTTTGTCTTTTGTGTTATTATCTGCGTACTTGGGTCTGTTTGTGTCGGCATGTGATTGTCAGTGTCTATACATGTGTCAGTGTCTTCTTATCATGGACAGGGACTGTGTGTGAATATTTGTGTCTGTCAGTGGCGTCACTAGGGTTGGTGACTCCCCTGTGCTGAAACTTGTGGTGTCACCCCCCTCCTCCCCATTATTCCCATATACTGTATAGGCAACAAAGAAGCCCCTAGCCTGGAGGAGATCACATCTCACAGAGCAAACTGCTATCACATACCTTACATCACACAGACTCACAACACATTCAGCCAGTATCACTCAGAACACAGATTCACACTACACAGCCAGTATCACTCAAAACACACAGGGTTATTCAGAGAGACCCGATCTGGCCCCGAAATTCAGCATATTCTCATTTTAATTCAATATCTAATAAACCGTTTATCATTTTATTCTGCTGTAAAAAGTCTCGCTATTTATTGATTGTTTTTCTTTGGATCTTTTAGGCATTTTTCATGATTTTTTTGGCAAACTTTTTCTGTAACAGACCTTCTGTTTATCATTCATAGGATCTTATATGTAAATTCCAGGCATTTTCGTTCAGTGGTTTTTTTGTTTTTTTTGCAAACAGCGTTTCAATTTTGAAACTTTCACGCGTACTGTTTTTGTTTTTGTTCGTCTGCTTGTTGTCTTTTTCCAGCGGTTGCTCTGTGCTGTGATCGGTGGCTCCTTGGATTTTTGTGGCGGTTTCGGCTTGGTTTTTGCAGCGGTTTCTGCAGGTTTTCTGTGAGTGTTCGGCGGGTTTGCGGTGCGTTTTCCCTGCATTACGGGGACCCTGCGGTGCATGCTGAATACACCGCAGGGTCGGCGAACTAGAATTGCTGAATCGCCCCGAGGTGCAGGGAACGAAAGGGCACCGAACGTGTGGCGACATTTCAAATCTCTCTGAATAACCCCCCCCCCCGCAGATTCACACCACTCAAACAGCATCAATCAAAACACAGATTCACACCACCATAGGCGTCTCTAGGGGGGGCAGGGGGGCAATTGCCCCCCCTAGGTTATTCCTTGCCCCCATGTGCCCCCCCACCAGGAATCAGCATCCAGCTTCCCCTACGTAGAAGTTAGAAACTAAAGGGTCAATTCATCTTTAGATCCTTTGCTTTTTGTTACATTTAGGGGAATCAATTTCGTGAAATATGGTGAATTCCCTATTTAGCGAATGGTCATCGTAATTTGCGAAAAGTGGAGTCGCTGAATCAGGTATTGGACATTGTCAAAAAACGCTGCATTGCAGCAAATAAAATATTTCATTTATGTATCTGGGGTTTTGAGATCTTATTTATATATACTTATTTAGTTTTTTTCAGTTTGATTTAGTGGCGAAGATTATTAGTGCCCGCCCCCCCAGTTTTGACTCTGGTATCTTATGTAAGCAGGAAGCACCGCAACCTACCAGGGTTTGAGCGTGGTGCCACACATTCCTCCGCGAGCTCCACTTTAAGAGGGACACTGATGTCCCTACTTCATCAGGAAGAATTCTTTGTATGATTAAGGCCATTGGGCCAAAACGTCACATCTAGTGGGGTTGCTTTCCCCCTGAGTAAATTTTCTCTTGCACTACCTCCAGCTTGAAGCCCTGCTTTTTCTTTCTGGTATCTTATGTGTACCCCCTATATATTGTTCCTAGAGTCGCCACTGCTCACCACACACTCAAAACAAAATCACACCACATTCATATATTCACACTCACCATGTGCTGCTGGGGCAGGGTGGATGTAGCTTTGTCGAGGAGAGTGAGCCGACTGCGCGCACACACATGCCTGGCCTTACTGCTGCTCTCTTCCCTCCTCTGCAGATTCCATATGGAGCTGACAGGAAGTGACCTGTGACAACAGGTCACTTCCTCTCAGCCCTGCGTGGAGGAGGGAAGAGAGAGTGAGTGAGTAAGGGGCACTGCTGTAAGGCAATTCAGCCTGGTGGCAGTTCCCTGCAGTCCATCCCCCCCAGTGTGGGTGTACCCCTGACCCTCCTCTCACTCTCCCCGCACACTCCTGCACTTCTGACCCTTCCTCCACGCCCCCCCAGTGATGTTACTAAGGTTGGTGAAGTGACACCCCCCTTGGACACTTTTGGTGTCACCAGGGAGCGTTCCGCACTCCCCTTGTGATGCCACCGTGTGTGTTTCAGTGTCTATGCTTGTCACTATCTTGTGTATGTTTGTCAGTGTATACATGTGGGTGCTTCATAATGCCTGTATGTGTGTGTCACTGCTTTTTTGTCTATCTGCATGTGTGTAATATATACGTATAGATACTATTTTTATATGTCGGTCTTTGTATACAATCTAAATTCTGAATACTGTAATTCCATTTTTGTTCATTTATGTTAGTTCCTTGGAGATTATTTAGAATTATTTGGTAATAGTCCTCTTAACGATAACCTTACATTTGTGGATTTGTATTTAAACTGCACCATGTTAATACTGCTATACAGACGCATCACTCCCTATTATGCAAGGTGTGGTATGTTACATTAGACGTATCACATTAGATAGACAATCCTCACCCTGACCTACAAAGCTCTCACTAACTCTGCTCCCCATTACCTGTCCTCACTAATCACCAAATACACCCCAGCCTGCTCACTAAGGTCAAACAGTGACCTTACGCCTACCTTCTCCCCGCATCACCTCTTCCCATGATAGACTGCAAGATTTCTCCCGTGAAGCCCCCATCCTCTGGAACGCTCTCCCTCGTACGGTCAGACTTTCCCCTAGTTTCTCTTCCTTCAAACGCTCCCTTAAGACTTTCCTATTTAGGGAAGCCTACCACCCGACTTACTGACGCAACCAGTCCATCACTCCCATCTTGCAGTCCTCTCCTCCTGTTTCCACCCCAACCCTTCTAGATTGTGAGTTCCCACTGGAATAGGGCCCTTGTTTCCTCCTGTACTGGTTTGTAAAATGTTCAATGTATTGTAACCTTGTCTATATTGTGCCCATTGTACAGCGCTGCGGAATATGCTGGCACTTTATAAATAAAGAATAATAATAATTAGAGATGTCATTTCGAGGCAGGGTGTTTGTTTAGAAGTCAAGTTTTACAGAAATGTTTTAAATGTATGCCTTTGCTGAAAAGATTAGTTTAGGTAAATAACTTCATTTGCCGATAGCAACACTAAATGTACTATATTTTTTCAGTTGTATCATTTAAAAGTTTGAATATCGACCCCATTTCCCAGTTTACAGGACCAACCCTCTGTGAATTAAACAGTACAATGTATTTATATTCTCGCAAACCTCTAAATTACCCAAAAGTACATTTGATTAAGCTGTTTTGATGTTGTTCTGTAGTGTGATTTAAAATCATTCTGCAAATGGCATTATTTCATCAATTTAATTCTTGTTGGGACACAAAGGTTTTTTTCTTGTATTTACTGCAAATGAAAGTCATTTAACATGTTTCTTTACGCATATGTGACTGTGATGGTCTTTTTGTAGCTATCGATCTGCTGATGGATCTTATACAATTAGAGCATAATAGAAATACATAACAGAACCCTTATGGATGGATGAGAAGGCAATGTAATTACTACTAGAGCACATTGTGTAATTAAGTAGCTTGCAGTTCATCTCACTAACTCTAAAATTAACAATCCAAGCTTGAAGTGCGCCAAGAATCAGGTAGAGCTGACAGCAAAACATACATTTTTATGTGACACCTGGAATTTCCTAAGAAAAGATGTTATTAGTAAAATTATAATTTTTCCTTTTGATTTGAGTTTTTTTTCTCCCCATTACCCACACTAATTAGAAGTAAAGGCTGGTCTAATTAACATGTATATTTTATTAAGTTGTAAATTTAAAAGAAAGAGGTCATGTAATATGCATATGCTTCCAAAGCTGGAAATTGAAATAGAAACACTTTTAGTTTAACAGCTGCCATAAGCTAGCTTTCATTTTTTTTTATAAAAAGACAGTTTTTACATCATTAACATTTTCCTGGGATACTTACAGATGCTTCGTGCTGATGGACGTCTCTACTTGAAAAGCACTTAATATTTTGAAGCTTAATATGTATGGCATAGTAGTGTATATACTTTGGATATTTCATCCATTACCTAGGTACAGCGCTGCGGAATGTTTTGACACATTATAAAGTATAATAATAATTAACACAACCTTAAATGAATGTGAAATAGCCAAAATGTGTGCAGTAGTTTTTTGGTACCTTGTGAATTACTTCTTTGTGATTTTTTTCCTGGAACTTCTTATTTTTGCCAACTACCTATATTTGTCAATCTATTCAGATTCCCATTTCCTTCCTTTGCTGTCTATCTTGGCTTTTGTCATCTCACCACTTCTGTATGATCGTTAGCAATCACAATGATGAGAACATATGGAATAAGTCAGAACCACTTTTGTACCCACCAACCTGGTCCAGTTTTTCTTCATTATATAAACACCTCTCATCTGACTCTTTAACCCCTTCACTGCTGATGACGCATGGGCAGTGGTGTATTTAGGTTTTGTGCTGCCCTAGGCCTGACTAAACTCGTGCACCCCCCAATTTAAATTTGAGGCACCCCTTCCTGTCAAGGGCACACCTCTTGCTGGTTAATCCCCACCCTTCATCTTTAAGCTCCACCTTTTCCTCTTAGAGCTCCGCCTTTTCCTCTCTTTATATTAAAAGTGGATACCAAGTGCCTACTTGTATATTTTGTATACCATTTCAAATGTATCTAATGAGATAAAGAAAATTATGAAATGTTTAAATTCAAGCATTTTTACAAAGAACAACCACGCATGTCAAGTACAGTATACTGGATCACAGCCGCTCTAATTGGTTGAACAATAAAATCCACAGAAACTTGCACTGCATATGAGAGTATCACAGAGCTGCACAGCAATAAAACCCACAGAAATGGGCACTGTGTATGAGCATATCAGAGCTGCACAGCAATAAAACCCACAGTAATGTGCAGTGTGTATGAGCGTATCCCAGAGCAATAAAACTCACAGTAATATGCAGTGTGTATCACAGAATCCACAGCAATAAAACTCCCAGCAATGCAATGTGCGGTGTGTATGAGTGCATCAGAATTCACAGCAATAAAACTCACAGCAATGCAATGTGCGGTGTGTATGAGTGCATCAGAATCCACTGCAATAAAACTCCCAGCAAACCGAGTGTATATGAGCACACAGCAATTATGCTGTGGAGCCATCTTGTCAGCAGTGGGGTGACACTGCCAGAGGGTGCACTGTAGCTTTGATTCCCTTCCCGGTGGGTGTTCAGTCCAGAATAGAGTCTGTGTTAACGAAAGGGCGGGCAGCTGCGCGCGTGCGTTTCACGTGGTTCAGCCAATCTGAGACTCAGAGAAATGGCAGTGAAATGCCCTGATGTTCGGTGGTTTCAATCAGCAGGTTTATTCAGGCGAACCACATAGGTTTCAATGTTAAAAATATTCCCGTTTTTATGCAATATCTAATAAATCATTTATTATTTTAATCTGCAGTAAAAAGTCTTTATTTATTGATTTATTTTTTTAGTACCTTTTAGTCATTTTTCAGAGTTTTTTGGGCAAAATTCCCCCCCTTTTTTTAATAGCGGTTTTTCTTTTTTCTGTAACAGAACTTTTTATTATCAATCATAGGATCTTATATGTAAATTCCAGACATTTTCGTTCAGTAGTTCTTTTGAAAACAGCAGGCCACGGGTTTGCGGTGGCAGCATTCAGCGGCCGACTCCCTGCACTTTGGGGAGCCTGCGGTGAATGGTGAATTCACTGCAGGGTGGGGAAATTTTATTCTCCTAAGTGCAGGGAACTACAGAACACCAAAATGTTGGCGTCACTTCGGTGCTCTGTGAGCAACCCATTTAGTGGTGAGGTTTTTTGCTGCCCCCTGGAAAGTGAAAGCCTAGGCCTTACCTACCCAGGACATACTTGAAAATTAGTGAAATCTCAATGTATCCTTCCTGGTAAAATACTTTGCAAAAGTAAAAAAAAAAAATTTTTTTTTTCCTTTTTTTAGGGGTGGGGCCACCCAGTGCAGGCCGCCGCCCCTGGAAAGTGCCGCCCTAGGCCTGGGCCTAGTCGGCCTAGGCCAAAATACACCACTGCGCGTGGGTCACATCCTCATTGACTCCCGCTATATGCGGAGGACGTGCCCCACATGTCATCCGCTTGCGGGAGCCCCTCATCCCCTCTCCGGGGTTTGTCCTCACCTCTCTGTCCAGGGTCCCGCAGCGTTTTGGCTTCAGGGAAGCCAGGCACCGAAGATAGGCCGGCCCCTGACGTAAATGACGTCATTTGCAGGCAACTCTCCCCCCACCCCGGGAAATTGCCTGAAAGGGAGGGGAGGATCCTTTTGGTTCCCTCTCCCTCCCGATCGGGGGGGGTTTCAGCCAAAAACCAGGCACTGCTTTGAAGGGCAGTGTCTGCCCTTTAAAGCGGTGCCTGGTTTTTAACCCTATAATTGCCTTATAGCGATCGGCGCCGCTCGGCAGCCGTTCGTAATCTAGCTCCGGTGGGGGCCGCCATCTTGGATGGCAGCTCCACCTCCGGGTTCCCCTTCTGCTCCTGACGTGTCGTGCATAGCACGATCACATCAGATAGCCAGGGAACCCCTAGCTGCCCGGGGATTTCCATGGTGTCATTCAAAAGGCGTTAGCATGGCCTTTCGGATGATACCAATCATGACCATGTTCAAAGAAAAACAATTTTTTTTTAAAAAAAAATAAAAAAAAATAAAATTAAAAACATGTTTTTTTTGGTATATTTTTATTAATGCAGCAATTTTGTTCACACTTCAATTATAAAGTGAACAATGATGCTGCACTAATGATTTTTTTCTTTGGGGTGCATTTGCAAAAAATCACGTAATTCCCCCCAAAAAATGTAACGTGTCCCAATTTCAAATTTTTGTACAAGCGTACCCCATAGAAAATATAACTGCAAACGCTCGTGAAAAAATGTGAAAAAAAAAAACACTTTACACACTGTAAATAATTGAAAATTCAAATTTTATTGCATTGGTGTTATAATATATAGGCAGGACATAATGTATACATATAAAAATTATATATTATGAATCTGCGGAGTCTGCCGGAAAGAACGATATATAATATGTCTGGGTCATGTAATAAAACGTTGCTTCTAAACGCGTTTAATTTAAACATTATGAGCAAAAGCGGTAAAATTAGCTCAGCAAACAGCGGTGAAATGGCTCAGCAGCGAAGGGGTTAAGGGAAAAGTTTTTCCCCAACCATAAAATTTATAATTTTGATATCTAGTCATACATTCAAATTGTTAGTAAAATTTGAATCTTTTCTACAATGTTATTAATCACGTATAATTTTTATCTTCTTTCTCAACAAATAAAAAAGAAGGATTTTACTCGGGAAAGATACATTGAGATTTCTCTCGTTTTCAAGTATGTCCTGGGTGGCGAGTATATACCGTTAGGTGTCTTGCCCAAGGACACTTAGGCTAGGGTCAGACGAGCGTGATTTCTACGGACTGTACGTCCGTGCACACGGACGTACGTCAGTACGGAAGACACAGTAGTGGCCGCACAGTCCGTTTATTCACAGACGTATATTTTGACGGAAGAAGGAGGGAAAATAAATTAAAAAGCAAAGCCATTTTGTCCGTGAAAAATGCTGGACGTATAAATGCAGTCCGTCTGACCACGTTCCATCACTCACACACAAAGCTATGCGGACGTTGCGGACGCAGCGCACTTTGTGCGGCCGTTCTAGGAGTTGTACGTTCTTGCCTGCCTTGCGTCTGTGGGCCGCGGCCGTTGTGCGTCCGCAGTTCAGTGCGGACGTACTTCATGTGTCAGGCTCCAATGGGCTTTCTGTCATGCTATCACGGACGTACTTTTAGGCGCAATCACGGACGTGAACACTACGCTCGTCTGACCCCAGCCTTACTGGAGAGGTGCTCTTGACGGGATCGAACCTGTATCTCCAGTCTCTCTTCACAGTTATAGAGCAGTGATGTTACTTCTACTTCACCCACATATAAAATTATAATCAAATATTTAAACCATATCTTTTTCATAACCTCATGCATGTTATATTTCAGAAAGGCAAAACTATCCTACAATATTAATACAATTATATATTTGGGAATGCCGTAACCCCTTTAACCCCTCCACCACCAAGTGATTTTCCAAATATTCTTTGTCAGAAACCAGTGCTTGTTTGTAAATTCATTTTTCGTTAATTATACCGTAAGAAATATTTGAGCATATACCCATTGTATTTCTTACTGTAAATAGCCTATTTTGGCCAGTAGATGGTGCCATCTACTGCCATTTGAGCTACAGATCCATTTTCTTTTTATTCCATGCATCGGCTGCTGAATGCACAATGTCAGAGCATTCAGTTAGCTGATTTACACAGTTATAGCTTTGTGGACATTATGCCCACAGAGCTAAAACTATGGCAGCATCTTCTGCAGCCCAAAAACAAATTAAATGTGTTTGTTTTTGGGCTGCAGATCAGCAGATCGAGATATCGCTATAGCTGCACCAGATGGTGCCTTTGAAGCCCGAGATATCTTGATCTCGGTAGTGAAGGTGTTAATATCAGGTTTATTTCTATAAAACCACTTTCAGGGACCAGTGGTTTTATGGAAAACATTTATACAGTAGCATACAGTGTGAATCTATTATAGAATCTCTACAACGCATTCGACAGATGGCTTCATCTACTGGCCAAAATGTGCTACTGCCACTACATTGCAGTTGGGTCTAAAGTGTCTTCAATAGGAGAAAAAGAAATGTCTCCGCTGTTTTCTCCATTTTTGCCATTGCACCACACTGGCTGTAAAGTCCAATGTACTCGAATGTTAGGGACGTAATCTGGAGCCTATAGGAAACCAAATTTTGTTTATAATAAACAAAATTAGTTTGCATAACTCCAGAATAAGGCTGGGGTCAGACGAGTGCAATATGTGTGCCCGTACTGACGTGCCTTCTGGCGTCCGTCGCACCATTGTGACGCTGCGACGGGGCTGGCCACAAGCTGTTGCGCGTGCAACAGCAGACGTGCTGCGCCCATTTTGCAAGCCTCCCCGTCGAAGTGCTAAGACGCGCTTTTAACGGGGCTGCAACGCGCTATCCTCCATAGGAGGATCGAGCCTTGCAGCGCGGAACACGCTATCCTCCATAGGAGGATCGAGCCTTGCAGCGCTGAACACGCTAACTGCGCTCAGTGAGGTTGCCAGACGGGCGTCAGAGTGGAAGGAACGTCCACTCTCACGGACATTCATTCCACTCCTAACCCTTTCACTGCTGCTGAGGTGACGTGTGGGGAATGTCCTCATTGACTCCTGCTATATGCGGAGGACATTCACCACATGTCACCCGCAAGCGGGAGCCCCCAGAGAGATACTCACCTCTCTCTTTCTCCGGGGTCCCGCGGTGTTCTGACTTCAGGGAAATCAGACACTGAATTTAAGCCCCTCTTGATGTCAATGACGTCATCGTGCCATGCGTAATGATGTCATTTTCAGGCGACCCCCCCCCTCAGCAATGCCGGGAGATCGCCTGAAAGGGAGGGGGGATCCTTTCGGATCTCTCTCCCTCCCTATCGGGAGGTAGCACGCTCCAAGCCAGGCACCGCTTAGAAGGGGAGAGTCTCCCCTTTTAAGTGGTGCCTGGCTTTATCCCCATCAGGCACCGGGTCGAATTGCGGCCTAGCTTCGGTGGGGGCTGCCATCTTTGATGGCGGCTCCACCTCTGGGTCCCCCTTCGCTTTCGGACATCATCGCGCATGGTGCGATGACATCAGTTAGCCGGGGGAACCCCTAGCTTTCCCAAGGAAATCCCCTGGTGGAGATGGGGGTTCCTTTGAAACCCCATATCTCTAGAACGGTGGCAGCTAGGGGGTCATGGTCATGAGCATGGCCTTTTGAATGATACCAAACATGACCATGTTAAAATTTTAAAAATAAAAATAATTAAAAAATTAAAAATAAAAACGTGTTTTTTTTTTGTTGTTTTTATTCATGCAGCAATATTGTTCCCATTTCAATTATAATGTGAGCAATGATGCTGCACTAATGATTTTTTTCTATGGGGTGCATTTGCTAAAAATCACGTAATTCCCCCAAAAAAATTTAACGAGTCCCCATTTCTAATTTTTTTAACAAGCGCACCCCATAGAAAATATAACTGCAAAGGCTCGTGTGATGAAATGTGAAAGAAACCCACTTTACACGCTGTAGATTAAAAATTAGTTATGTTGATCTTGGTAGTGACAATAGAACATTCTGCTCACACTTAGGCAATTAAGATCGCCGGGAGAAATATCATCAGCCTTTCTGAAGTTCTTACCACTCTAAAGAGCCTCTTGATGCAGGTGAAAAAGAGTGCAAAAATTGGCTTAAGCTCAACATTAAGAAAACTAAGATCATGGCACCCGGCCCTCTCAATTCCTGGCAAATAAATAGGGAAGAAATGGAGGTAGCGAGAGACTTTATTTTCCTGGGCTTTCTATATCATCGCAGATGGGGACTGCAGCCAAGAAATCAAAATATGCTTGCTACTGGGGAGGAAATTTATGGCAAATCTAGACAGCATACTAAAAAGCAGAGACATCACCCTACCAACAAAAGTGCATGTAGTCAAGGCTTTAGTTTACCCAGTTGCAATGTATGGCTGTGAAAGTTGGACCATAAGAAAGGCTGAGCATTAGGGATGTGCGTTTCGGGTTTCGGAATTTCGGAATTTTCACGAAATTTCCCGATTCGTGTTTTCGGATGCGGCCGAATTTCCGAAAATTTTTAGATCCGAAAATGTCAGATCCGAAACGTTTTCCGAGCCGAAACGAAATATTTTCGGATTTTTCGAATGGACTTGAAATGTGTCAAACGAGGAGAACAGACGTTCCCAAAAAACGAAAATTTTCCGAAAACCAAAATTTCCCGAAAACGAAAATTTTCCGAAAAATCGATACAAAAAACGAGCAAAGTGAAACAAAAAATACGAAAAATGGTCGATATTCCGAAAAAAAATGTACCCGAAAAACGAGCCGAACCGAATCGAATCGAAACCGAAATCGGTCGAAACGAGCCGAATCGAAAAGTTTAAAAATCCGAAAAATCGAACCGAATCGAACCGAAAAAAAAATCGGTGCACAAGCCTACTGAGCATCAAAGAATTGAGGCCTTTGAACTATGGTGCTGCAGAAGACTCCAGCGAGTCCCTTGGACTGCAAGGCGATCAAACCGGTCCGTCCTAGAGGAGATTAACACTGACTGCTCTTTAGAAGGCCAGATCCTGAAGATGAAACTCATATTTTGGTCACCTAATGAGAAAGAAGAATTCACTGGAGAAGAACCTAATGTTGGGAAAGATTGAGGGCAAAGGAAGAAGGGGTCGACAGAGAATGAGGTGGCTGGATGGAGTCACTGAAGCCGTAGGCGTGAGCTTAAATGGACTCCTGAAGATGGTAGAGGACAGGAACGCCTGGATGAACGTTGTCCATGGGATTGCGATGGTTCGGACACGACTTCGCAACTACTAACAACAGCAACAAAAAGCAAACTCTTTACAGTCTCCATTCTGTGATTCAGAGGTGCAAAACAAAGTGCAAACCCTCCTTTCCAATTATTCATCGGCATTTGTAGATGGGACTTCATTGCTGCATTCTGGTAGTCAGAAAATTTTAAATAGTACGGATCTTATCAGAATAAGAACAGTACTGAGATTGAGGTAGCTACAGTACATATACTAGTGAGGTACAGATTTTAAAGGTAAGAGTATATGTTGTCTAGTTATTTGTTCTTCTAGACTGCATTTTGAGTTTAGGCATGAAAAAGTATTGCCTTAGCACTTGGTCATCTGTAAAAGTTTCAGTTATAATATATCGAGGTATTAACCTGATGCTAAACTATTGTAAATAATGTGATGACTAAAGCTATGGGTTCACTAAACTTACGTATATTAATAATGGCTCATAAAAAATCAATTAGTATTTCTATATTTGACTGTATCACCATCCCACTATACCAAACTAAAAAAGACATGTGCTGCTTTGAACAGTTTGAGATGTTATATTAAATCTAAAAGGGTGCAAAAGGTATATACTCATCTATATGTCAAATAAGTAAATAAGTAGTCATGGTATATAATTCTACAAAATATAACTGACACCAGCTTTTAATGTAGTGTATTCTGTATACCAGTCATAGGCGTGCGCAGCCTATTGCATTAGGGTGTGCACCCAAAAGCTCAAAACACACACATATATATATATATATCACATACATACATACATACATACAACGACACACACACACCATTACTATCAGGGTTATCCAAAGAGATTCGAATTGCTTGAGAAAGGTAACCGAACGCTGAAAATCAGGGTTCGGTTACCTTTCCTGGCCATTCGGCTATCCAGAGAGCAGGCAATTCGCCAAATCCTGTCGAATTGCCTGAACATACGGTGCCTGTTCGGTCCCTGTTCGAGGGCAGTGAAATCCCCATCAAAAAGCACTGCTTCGGCTATTCAGAGAACACAACCAGCAGTGAAAGGTTCCCCTAATGTCCTGCCATTCGGTGGTTTAATTCGGCAATTTATTCAGGAGAATCCCATAGACTTCAATGTTAAAAATATTCCCGTTTTAATTCAATATCTAATAAACCGTTCATTATAAAATTCTGCAGCAAAAAGTCTCTTTATTTATAGATTTTTTAGGATACTTTAAGCATTTTTCTGAATTTTTTAAAAAAAATAAAAGTCCGATTTTTTTTTTTTTTTTTTTCAGTTTGCTTATTTTTTTTGTAATAGCCCTCTTTATTATCATTCCCTGGACCTCCTGTGAAAATTTCAGACATTTTCGCTCAGTAGTTTCTTTGCAAACAGCGTTTCTTTTTCCCAGATTCATACAAATGGTTTTTCTAATTTATTCACTGCCTCCTCTACGTCACAGCTGCTTCGGCTCTGTGTGATTCGGCTCCTTTTCGGCTCCTGTTCGGCTCCTCTTCGAAGGTTAATCCAGATGTTTTTGCTTGTTTTCAGCGTGCATTCGGTTAGTTTTCGTCAGGTTTGCGCAGCCTTTCCCTGCAATTCGGGGACCCTGTGCTGTTTGCTGAATACACCGCAGGGTCACCGAAATGCAATCGGCAAAAGGAACCGAATTGAAGAGAACGAAAAGTCACCGAACGTGCGGTGACTTTTCGAATCTCTTTGGATAACCCTGTAAGTGTATGCTTCAGGGGTTAAGCAACCTTCGATACCCAGACGTTTTGAAACTACATTTCCAATGAGTCTCATCTATCTTAATTATTGGCCGAGCAACATAGGAGATATAGTTCCAAATGAGCTAGAGGACCAATGACCCCGGTATACATCATGTCACCTCAAAATGCTAGATCAAAAAATTTAAATTTGGATTTTGATCACATGCAGCGTGTAAATTTATTTTACCACATTTTTTCATCCAAAAGATTGTTAGTTAGCGCGGGTGCACCATATTAAAATCCAAACGCTAATCTGTTAGAAAACCCGTTACCGTTTGGAATCTTGCGCTTTTCAGCTCCCTATACTTAACATGGGGAGTGGAAAGTGTTAATCAGCATTAGCATTACAATCTACTAGCGCTGATTACCGTCCGGTTGCGGTTACTGAACATTTACTCACAACCAGGACCTGGTGCAAATGGATTCCACTTCTGCAGAATCAGTCAGCAACAGCTGAACCCCCCCCCCCAAAAATCAGATACTCACCTCTCATCCCGCAAAAAGAACGACTGCTCCATTCACCTCTTCTGGCCGCCAGGAGCAGAGGGAGACTGGGAGAAAAAGTCCCTCAGTCTCACTCTGGGAATCACTATATCGACCTGACGGATCTCACAAAGACTTCAACGACGTGCCGAGTACATCCTCTACACACAAACATGAAACCAGAGGATGCGCTCAGCACGTCGTCAGCAGCAAAGTGGTTAAATGTTAAAAAGGAGTGAAATTTGAGTAGAGTGTCCCATTTAACCTCTTGCTGACTTGTACCAATACAGTCTCCTACCTGTACCTCACGATGCTGCCAAGACGCTCGCTGTAATTCTTTTTGTGGAGTGCAGGCAGCAGATATTGTGGTGATTTCTGTGCACAATACAATCCTTTATGGTACAAGACAAGGGGGCAACACCGGACAAGGAAACAGGTGCAGAATTTTACGCAAAGCAGCCTGTTTAAAGACAGATACATGCATTTATACACACAGCCATACGTTCACATACATAACTATATATCCTCCTCCCTACACCCTGGGGGTATGTAGCAATAAAGCCCACATTAATGTGCAGTGTGAATGAGCATATCCCAGAAACCACAACAATAAAACTCACAGTAATGTACAGTGTGTATGAGCGTATCAGAGATTCGCAGCAATAACACCTTCAGTAATATACAGCGTGTATGAGTGTAACAGAGCTCCACAGCAATAAAACTCAGCAATGTGCAGCGTGTATGAGTGTATCAGAGCTCCACAGCAATAAAACTCAGCAATGTGCAGCGTGTAAGAGCGTATCACAGAATCCACAGCAATAAAACCAAGCAATGTGAATGAGCGTATCAGAGAATCCACAGCAATAAAACTCAGCAGTATGCAGTGTATGTGTATCACAGAATCCACAGGCATAAAACTCAGCAGTATGCAGTGTGTATCAGTGTATCACAGAATCCACAGCCATAAAACTCAGCAGTATATGTGTATCACAGAATCCACAGCCATAAAACTCAGCAGTATTTGTGTATCACAGAATCCACAGCCATAAAACTCAGCAGTATGCAGTGTATGTGTATCACAGAATCCACAGCCATAAAACTCAGCAGTATTGTGTATCACAGAATCCACAGCCATAAAACTCAGCAGTATTGTGTATCACAGAATCCACAGCCATAAAACTCAGCAGTATGTGTATCACAGAATCCACAGCCATAAAACTCAGCAGTATTTGTGTATCACAGAATCCACAGCCATAAAACTCAGCAGTATATGTGTATCACAGAATCCATAGCCATAAAACTCACACAAATACTGCTGAGTTTTATGGCTATGGATTCTGTGATACACATATACTGCTGAGTTTTATGGCTGTGGATTCTGTGATACACATATACTGCTGAGTTTTATGGCTGTGGATTCTGTGATACACATATACTGCTGAGTTCTATGGCTGTGGATTCTGTGATACACATATACTGCTGAGTTTTATGGCTGTGGATTCTGTGATACACAAATACTGCTGAGTTTTATGGCTGTGGATTCTGTGATACACATATACTGCTGAGTTTTATGGCTGTGGATTCTGTGACACACAAATACTGCTATCACAGAATCCACAGCCATAAAACTCAGCAGTATATGTGTATCACAGAATCCACAGCCATAAAACTGTTTAAATATTTAAAATACACTATTAAAAAATATTTTTCATATATGAAAATTGCACCCTCTCCTGCTTACCTTTGGTTTTTTTTTGCTTGCAGGGAGGGGGTTGAATATGTATCATTGGTGGTCCAGTGGCACAGATGGGGGGAGGTCAAAGAGGGGTAACCCGGCTGGCCGCATCCGATGGATAGCCGCCGGGACCCCTCGTTTCCGCGGGCCTGGCGGCAGCCTCCGCTTCCCTGGTGGTCCCTGTGGTTCGTGGGGTGCTGCACTGCGCTCTGTACATGGCGCACAGAGCGCACAGCACATCCCTCACTGACACGAGCGGCCGGCGATCTCTGATGACCTGTCACCTGACCGCCGGCGCTTACTGTCTGTGTCAGACCGCCGGCGGTCAGGTGACAGGTCATCAGAGATCGCCGGCCGCTCGTGTCAGTGAGGGATGTGCTGTGCGGTCTGTGCGCCATGCACAGAGCGCAGTGCAGCACCCCACGAACCACAGGGACCACCAGGGAAGCGGAGGCTGCCGCCAGGCCCGCGGAGACGAGGGGTCCCGGCGGCTATCCATCGGATGCGGCCAGCCGGGACCCAGAATGTGCCGCGGGCCGGCATTAGGGTGTGCCTAGGCACACCCGGCACACCCCGTGCGCACGCCTATGATACCAGTGTTTCTCAGCTCCGGTCCTCAAGTACCCCAAACAGGCCAGGTTTTAAGGATCACCTTGGGGAAATGGTTGTAAGACATTCTGACAAATATGCTTGAAAACGCCTCTGGTGGTGAGGGAAAATGTTATTGAGTGCCCCTAATAGACCAGGTTTGCAGGATATCTGCAGCACAGCCCGGGTGATATGATTTGCTGCTCATTGATTGCAGGATTCAGTCTGCATTGCCTACTTCAGCTTCTCTTTCCACTGGGCAGAGACAAAAAAAAATCATAAATAAAATGCCTACAATTGGATTTAGGGATGTCCCGATCCGATGACGTCATTATTCAGGCATCATCTTTATCAAGTCGTTCTGATGCCTGAGCTTGAGACATAACAAACAGCTGGAGTCCACAGGCCACAGCATTGACATTGCCTTATGGCATCTTCCCTGCCTGCTCTACTTTTCACACGCATACACTCTGCACATTACTGTGAGTTTTTTTTTTTGCTTTGGAGCTCTGTGATACACTGCACATATCACATATCACAGAGCTCCAAAGCAAAAAACTCATAGTAATGTGCAGTGTGTATGTGTATCACAGAGCTCCACAGCAATAAAACTTACAGTAATGTGAGTAGTCAGGGTTAAGAATTAAGGTTAGAAATTACAGTTAAAATTAAGGTTAGAAGCTAGGGCTAGGAATTAAGGTTCAATATTAGGATTAGGAATTAGGGTTAGAAATTAGGGAGGGAGATACAGTCAGAAAGAATCAGAGTGAGAAAAAGAGCGATAGAGAAGAAATGAAAAGATGGAGAGCATAACCGGAGGAAAGAGGTAAGAAATGAGGAGAAATAAAGAAAGTGATATACTTGAAAATGAGAGAAATCTCAATGTATCCTTCCTGGTAAAATACTTTCTCAAAAAAAAAAAAGTTGAATTCTAAGGGCGGATAGAAAGGTAGATAAACACATATTCAGAAAGCGAGCATAAACAGGTAGAAAGAGAGAATAATGGATTAACAGAAGGACAGACAGGTGGACAAACCTCTCCCCTTAATACTCACCAGCTTCTTGCTTCACTTCAGACCAGTCAGTCCACCCTTGCTGCTCCAAGACCTGCAAACCGGCAGAGAAGATGTTATAAGTGAATGCTGAGTCCCTGGGATTTTCTTTTGCAAGGGAGCCGTGGGTCCAGCAGTGGGTCGTACACTATTAGATTGGGACTTGATATCTGCTGAATACCGCATGACTTGGATCAGATCAGGGACCTGAAATTTGCCATTGGGACATCCCTAATTGTAAAACATACGAAAATGGCAATATCTTCCCATATAATTAAAGACCTACTATCTACCACTCGTTCATATAATAAAAATAAGATTTTCTTTAAAAGTTGAATACACATTATTCAAGTCCAAAATGTCTCTCTCAAAAGCTCTAACATACGTGAACATTGGCGCTAGGTTAAAAGAGGTTACCGAAGGTTGCCCAGATTACATCCCAAACGGATAACGGGTTAAAAAAATCTCTTAGCCCATTGGTAATAGTGCTTTCTAGCGCGAGCTTACTGTATTTTGCACTCCCTATACTTAACATGGGGATCGCAAAGAGTAATTAGAGGTAGGATTGCAAATTCCAAATGCAAATTACTGCTGCTGTTAGCTGAAAAGCTACGCACAGCTCCAAGCTGGTGCGAACTGATTTTTTTCTGCAGAATCCGTTATCACAAGCTGGAATCCCCCCCCCCCCACTAAAAAAATCTGATACTCCCCTCTCATCCCCCGGCGTGAACAGTGGCCTGATCCTCCTCTTCTGGCCGCTTGGAGCAGAGTGAAACTGGGGACAACTTGTGATCACTCTGCAGCCCTGCACAATCTATGGACTCCAGAAGGGGTACTCATGGTGACGTGTTAGTATCCAGGAGGGTAGCACTCATTAAGGGGCAGACTGCTGAATTCAGCACCTGCCTCGTAAATTAATCTAAATGGGGACACTAAGGGGAAACCTACAGGCGCATACGTCAAGCACGGAGGACAAAAAGTAGGTATAACTAAAGTTCTTGCTATGTGCCACTTATTATTTAATTACAGTATGAAGAAGGCTTATCGACATCTCAACAATATATACTTTAACTTTTTAGAAAGTAAAAAGAAACAAAAAACTTTCCCATTAACTGAATTATCAGCCTGGCAAGCTGACTGTGGCATTACATCCATTTCACTTAACAGCAATATTTCATTACACAATGTTTTGGTTGTATTACTCATATTTCAAATTGCGCAAAGCTTTTTGGGCATTTTGTGTACTTTAATCTATAATAGCTATTTTTATTTCTTACTGAAATCACAGAAACATCAATGTGTCTGGTTATTCTCATTTTGTTCAAGTGTTTACCCAAAAATGAGATCTCTTTAGCTATAAAGTATGTCATGGAGAGAGAGTTTCGTGCATGTTACACATTTAATAGCTTGTTCATGGAGCAGAATGTATAAAACGTAATGCTCCTTATAAGTAGGTTACACTTTGACCTAATTTTGAGATTACAATGTCATATTTCTTATCATTTAATACACCAGATTTGCAGGATTTGTTCGATCCCACAATACTGTGTTATAAGTGTTCAGGTATAATTTTTTTCAAATGTAAGCAGTGAGTTTAAGTTCCAGGTACTCAGTGATGGACACGACTAAAAATCTAAATAATATATCAGGGAAGCATTTAGTCAACCAGTTGATATCTACACATTTTGCAAGTATTATTTTTCCTAAGACGATTCTTAAAAGCATATTGCAAGCCTAAAATGTGTCAGATGTGACTCTGATAAGTTTTACAGGCGTTGGGCGACCAGTCTGCATATCCTGCAGTGCCAGTAGGAACCCTAAGGCTGGGGCCAGATTAGCGTTTTTAAGACCGGAAGGAACGTCCGTGAGAGTGGACGTTCCTTCCACTCTGACGCTCGTCTGGTCACGTCGATGAGTGCAGTTAGTGCACTCAGCGATGCAAGGCTCGATCCTCCTATGGAGGATCGTAGTGCGCGGTAGTGCTTCCAAGATGGCCGCAGCACGCCTGCTGTAGCACGCACAATTTTTATAATATATGTCACAATTCCAGCCCTGACCCCTTTATGTGAGCTGGCCCGGGCTGGCTCTTCGTTCTTGCCCTGCCATTCCGGCTTTTAACTCCATGAATGGGTCCCACCACGGCTCATGCCAGGTGCCCCTGTGACTATAAAAATGGATCTCGTAGCTGCTGAAAGAACTTCAGCACCTTGGACAACATGTTGTAGTAAACAAAACTCCTTTGCACTGCTCCAGGTAACTTAATGTTGGCCTTTTGAAGATTGAGTATACTCAACCATGGTAGTAAATATGTTAATTTCCTGAGAGTTCTCTGTTTTTATTAACATTTATTTTGCAGATATGATTGCCATGTCGTCATGATTCACGGTATGTTGAAATTAAAAACAAAATCATAAACCATGTAATATATAATTAAATGATGCTACTCATCCTCTTTTTATGGATAATTAAATAAATTCAAGAACAAATTCATATTATTCTTTTCCCTGTACTTTACATCAAGTCTGAAAACATATTTCATCCTTCTCTTTTAATTAATCCTCCTAAACCTTTCTCTATATCCTGTGGCTTATTCTCTGCATGTGTGAAGATTACTCTTAATTAGATTACAATTATATGTCTCTGTCTTCCACTATTTCAAATATATTGAATGGCTCACTGTTTAACCCCCTTGCCACCGGGAGCTCCCAGCGACAATGTGGTCTTTAATGCCACAGGGTGGCATAGCTCACCCGCTGGCGCTGAGGTCATGCTTTCTGCCTGCCCAAATTGCACATGCATTGATCGCGGCATTGGATGCCACGGGACAGAGGTCCCACGGAAGCCAATGGCACAATCAGCACACAATGTAGGCAGGCCAATCACATCTATGGGAAAGCTGCACAGCATGCTATGCCGGCCAGTGGCATTTAGGCCCACCCACTCCGTGGCGTGAAAGGGTAAAACAGCATATAGCTATTTTCTTTAATCTCACGGAGGAAAAATATCAAAAAGAAACAATCATAGCATCTTAAACAGGTGTCATGGACACTAATTTCCTCTTATCATAGGCTTCTCTCAATTCCAGATCTATTCCTTTATCCCAGTAGTTCCCAACCGCATTCCTCGAATACCCCTAACAGGCCAAATTATAAGGGTTACCTTGGGGAAATGAATACTGAATCCTGCAATGATCGAACAGCAAATCATATCACCTGTGCTTCAGATATCTGAGTTCTGATCACAACCTGGATGCTAAAGGCGAGACGCAAATGGAAACCTTTTGTGTCAGACATTTTCTGTTTGTGACTCGCCTTTAACGTCTGTATTGTGACCAAGCTACTTTGCCAGCAGCTCGAGTTGTAATACTGTTACGCAGCAGGAAGATAACACTCTGGTGTTATGTGCTCAATGAGTCTATAGCAGGGCTCAAAATATCAAGTCCCAAGCTACTAGCCAGGCCTTAAGAGTTACTCGCCACTAGTTGCCCCACCTAACCCCTAATCCTGCCCTGCCTCTGCATTCCTACTTGCCCTCATGTAATTTCCACTCGCCAAATGCGAGCAGGCGAGCGGAAATTTTGAGGCCTGGTCTATAGGACTCCATGGAGATGGAGGAAATCTCGTGTGAGCCTTGAAGGCTGTCCCACTGCCTGATTGACTAATTTTATGTGCGCTATAACCTCCATATGCTTGTGTTCTAATAGGCAATTTTCCCACCCCACTTTTTTCTCTGCTCTCGACTAGATCATAATTTGAAAAGTCAGGAGCAGGAATAATGAAAAATACAAAGAATCCGCATTTAATTACTATATTCCGTAAAACAATCAGTGCAGGATAGAATATTTCATGTAGATATTCTCCATATCATATTTATGTACATATTGATTATTGAAAGAGAGCTGCTGAAGTTGCAAACACTGGTGAAAATTGCCATTGTATTGGCGACAAACACCAATGTTTCACAAAAAAAAAGTCTGACAGCAGCAGTGAAGTTTCCCTTGTCCCTTATTAAATTTCAATTTTGGGAATTTATCAATGTTTGTCTGCATTGAAACAATGGAGTGTATGCAACTCCAACAAACATCAGCACTCCTTCAAAAAACCCCTGTGTGTTTATCAGTGTTAAGTAATAGATAGGTTATAAAACAGGTGTTTTATGTGCATATTTACACTTCCTTAGATGAATTGCTTTGTTTGAAGTGTTTAGCCAAAATACAAGTGTTGTCCCTAATTTTATATGGATAATTTTTTTTATTCTATACAGCTATGCATATTCATTATGAAATTTTTAATTATATCATGCTCTTTAAGTGAAAATAAATCCTATTAGCTCCTCTTAAACCTGTTTACAGGTAGCGAGATAGAGCCAAGCAATGGGAGGCTACTTGTTTTGGGCTCAATTAATTTTTTGACGAGTAAAATCGATAATTGTTCAAAGCAATCAAACACCAAAGAATATGTAGATTTGGTTATTATAACCTTCAAATGATTGCTTATGCATGACTGATACTGGAGAAATAATTTTAAAGTTTTAGGACATTGGAGGTATTTTTACTAACATTGTTATAGAAGAACTATGGGGACTGGACTGACAGATTTTTGAAAAATATGTTCAAATGTAAGGCCGGGGTCAGACGAGCGTTTTTAAGAGTGGAAGGAATGTCTGTGAGAGCGGACGTTCCTTCCACTCTGACGCCCGTCTGGCCACCTCACTGAGGGCAGTTTGTGCGCTCAGCCCTGCAAGGCTCAATCCTCCAATGGAGGATCACGCTTTGCAGCCCCGTCGAATGCTCATCGTAGCACTTTGACTGGGAGCCTGTCAACACATCCGCAGCATGCCCGCTGTAGCGCATGCAATTTGTGCACATGCTACAGCGTGTGGCCAGCCCCGTCGAAGTGTCACAACGCTGCAATAGACGCCAAGAGGCACGACAGTACAGGCTCACATAGTGCGCCCGTCTCACTCGGCCCGAAGTTGGTTCTCAGTTCATTATATCAGTGAATTTCAACAATTACTACTACTAACCTCCCCGACGGTAATCCCGAGTGTGGCTCGGGGTTACATTTCTGTACCAAAAACGATAACCCCGAGCCACACTAGTGCTGGTACATACCTTGTACCTGCATTGACTGTATGCCCTCTTTCCCACAGTCTCCTCCGGCCGATTGCGGCATGTGACACGATGCAGGGGGGCGGGACCCAGCAGGAGATACAAAAAAAATTTAAAAAGTGAAAAAATAGTAATAAAAAAAATCCTATCCATAAAAATGTACCTCTTTGACATTAAAAATAATGTCATAATCAGACCGCCAGGGAGGTTAACTAAAACAGAACAAAATTTACTCGGTGGGAAAAAGATGATTCTCATGAAGGCTTGTAAGAATATTATATGACCTCAAGATATTCAAGTGCCCTGCATGTTAAAAGCAAGGGGTAGTTGTCTTCTTTATACATGATTAATTATACACAATTGTTCTAATTATTCTGCTATTTTCTTATAGTCTGTAGCAGACTTTGTTTTGCTCTATGCATTCCTGTGATTAAGTAAATATGTTTAATTAATTTATCTTTCAGCTTCACATTCATTCATGGAGTTTAAGAAGTCAAACTCTCCAAATCTAATTATGTCGGCCTATTCACCAAGTGGTCTAAAGTATTAGCTATCCTTAAGCTACTTTATAAGATTGCTCCTATTCTGACAGCATTACAATATGTTCCAGTTATAGTGATGAATGTCTGTTCCAAACATAATCTATCCGACGTTTGATTCCTCCCTCTACCTTCTGGGTAGAGATGTGTAGTTTTGTAAAATGAAAATGCCATCGCATTTCTAAAACATTATCTAAAAAACGTTAATGTAACTCTGTCAATATTATTATAATGTTAATTATAGATTATATAATAATATTAGACTATTCTAATATTAATTTGTGATCTCTGATTACATCACTAACATCGGTCAACATACTACTTTTCTCACATATGTTGGTGATACGGAAATAGTTTGAATATTAACCATGAACTGTTTGCTTTTGTCCTATACTGGTAAAAATGTTAGATGTGACAACTGTGAGTCTTATTACATACCACTAATTAGAATCCATAGCTACAATATACAACTGCTCAAAAAATTAAAGGGAACACTTAAACAACACAATGTAACTCCAAGTCAATCACACGTCTGTGAAATCAAACTGTCCACTTAGGTAGCAACACTGATTGACAGTCAAGTCCACATGCTGTTGTTCAAATGGAATAGACAAAAGGAGGGAAGCATAGGCAGGTAGCAAGACATCCCCAGTGAAGGAGTGGTTCTGCAGGTGATGACCACAGACCACTTCTCAGTTCCTATGCTTTCTGGCTGATGGTTTGGTCACTTTTGAATGCTGGCAGTGCTGTCACTCTAGTGGTAGCATGAGACGGAGTCTACAACCCACACAAGTGGCTCAGGTAGTGCAGCTCATCCAGGATGGCACATCAATGCGAGCTGTGGCAAGAAGGTTTGCTGTGTCTGTCAGCATAGTGTCCAGAGCATGAAAGCGCTACCAAGAGACAGGCCAGTACATCAGGAGACATGGAGGAGGCCATAGGAGGGCAACAACCCAGCAGCAGGACCGCTACCTCTGCCTTTGTGCAAGGAGGGACAGGAGGAGCACTGCCAGAGCCCTGCAAAATGACCTCCAGCGAGCCACAAATGTGCATGTGGCTGCTCAAACGGTCAGAAACAGACTCCATGAGGGTGGTATGAGGGCCCGACGTCCACAGGTAGGGGTTGTGCTTACAGCCCAACACTGCGCAGGACGTTTGGCATTTGCCAGAGAACACCAAGATTGACAGCTTTGCCACTGGCGCCCTGTGCTCGTCACAGATGAAAGCAGGTTCACACTGAGCACGTGACAGATGTGACAGGGTCTGGAGAAGCCGTGGAGAACGTACTGCTGCCTGCAACATCCTCCAGCATGACCGGTTTGGCAGTGGGTCAGTAATGGTGTGGGGTGGCATTTCTTTAGGGGGCTGCACAGCCCTCCATGTGCTCGCCAGAGGTAGCCTGACTGCCATTAGCTACCGAGATGAGATCCTCAGACCCCTTGTGAGACCATATGCTGGTGCGGTTGGCCCTGGGTTCCTCCTAATGCAAGACAATGCTAGACCTCATGTGGCTGGAGTGTGTCAGCAGTTCCTGCAAGATGAAGACATTGATGCTATGGACTGGCCCGCCCGTTCCCCAGACCTGAATACAATTGAGCACATCTGAGACATCATGTCTCGCTCCATCCACCAACGCCACGTTGCACTACAGACTGTCCTGGAGTTGGGGGATGCTTTAGTCCAGGTGTGGGAGGAGATCCCTCAGAAGAACATCTGCCACCTCATCAGGAGCATGCCCAGGCATTGTAGGGAGGTCATACAGGCACGCGGAGGCCACACACACTACTGAGCCTCATTTTGACTTGTTTGAAGGCCATTTCATCAAAGTTGGATCAGCCTGTAGTGTTGTTTTCCACTTTAATTTTGAGTGTAACTCCAAATCCAGACCTCCACGGGTTGCTCAATTTGATTTCCATTGATAATGTTCGTGTGATTTTGTCTTCAGCACATTCAACTATGTAATGACCACAGTATTTAATAAGAATATTTCATTCATTCAGATCTAGGATGTCTTATGTTTGTGTTCCCTTTATTTTTTTTGAGCAATGTATATACACACGCATGAAAAAGGGAAACTGAGACAATAATACAGAAATATGTAAGTGTACAAATATACATATCTTTAAAGAGGATCCCTGTGGGGATGGCTCTTCACATCTCGTAGAATAAAATCACAAACAAAATAGTACAGGGATCACTCTATATAAAACAGAAATAAGATATACATAGGGCAATATTGCTGTCACAGCACAGCAGTCACACCCATGCTATAGAAATGCTCACAAGATATAAGAACTAAACATGCACATCAATCAATCGTGTGTACTCAGCCTCTCCAGCAATGCTGGATCAGCTGGAACTGACCCGGTCAGGAAAAAGAACCAAAAGATAAAAATACAGCAAACAAAAAGAAGGGGGCTGGATACTAGGAGTGATAAATAATATTCAGTTTCATAAAACCAATAATGGACACAAAGTTCCGACGCGTTTCGTCACAGTGCTTTGACTTTCTCAAGGGAAGTGGACATTTTTCAATCATTGGGAGGTAAACACAAGCCATAGGGCAAACTGGAAAAATGAACATTGAGCAACAATGTATACTTACTATGGTCTTTATTTCTCTGCCTACTAGCACGCTGCTACCAAGCTGATGATGCCGTCAGTGCAAAATGCATAGAGCTAATTGGCAGGACTCTCATTTTAATTATTTGATCCCAGCCCCTGTACTCCTTGGATAGGAGCCAAGAACTGTTGTCTATCACTGCAGGATAACAACATTGTCTCTGATTTTGTAGGGTTCTGTATGGTGTTATGTCTACCTGTCAGAGGGTTTCTTTGTGGACCATTAAGGATCCCAAGAGACAGCAACCTAAGAGGGTGATCCACTATATGTCCATCCATCCCCCCCTCCATTTTTCCTCTACGCAGAACTGTGTAGTGTGTCCTGTGTGTGTGTGCTTTTATCTGTTGATACCCACACTGTACGGACTATCCCCACCAGGACCATATCCAAGGATCCCAAGAGTCCATTCAAGTACATTTATATTAGGGACTAACTGGTTGGGACCACATCAAGGATCCCAGAGCATAGTATTTGGACTAGGAATACAATCAGAAGAGTATCTATTTCTATGTTTTATTTAATCCATGTTTGGTGACTCACATGTTTTTATTTTTTTGAATAGTAAAAGTTACGTTTTAATCCAGCAGACCCTGTGTCTGTAGCAACACACTGTATTCTTCCCTTGCATACAACAAGGATCCCAAGGGACAGACTCCTCAACAGGGCACACACCAACGGAGCATCAATCTTTTTATTCCTTTTTTTTGTTTGCATTTCTGTCTTTTTATTCGTGTGCGTCTTAACTTTGTAGTTCTAGCAACCTCAGCTATACTCTGTTTCTTCCATGTTTATATATTCATATTTGGGTTACCCCACTTACTATTTGAAGAAGCAATGCCATCTATTAAAGGTAATTAATGCACGGCTGACTTCACTTCATCTTGATAATTAACTGCAGTCTTTCTTCTCCATGTTCCCTATCTTACACAATTTCACACAGGGTCTCCAACAGCTAACTGACAGAAATGGCCATTGTGTCAAATACAATAAATATAATAAAATGGTCAGATCTCCTGTTTATGGGGATTTGCGGTGATCATAATGAGATTATTAGCAATATAGCTTCCACAAATACCAATAGAATATAAAAATAATACTGTATCTGTATGTGGCATAATGTCTGTGTATGGAAATTACAGTAACACCTTGTATCTCTACTGTACAGGGATTTTAATTTACTATAACCCCTGAATATTATCCGTGTACAGCAGTGAGTGACCCAAGAGCTCTCCTGTATCCTGCCCTTTCCCTGCCTGCTGCAATGCAGCAGCAAGGGTTTTGAACTTTTTGTTAAAGTGATGATTTAGACTGTTGTTTACAGTAGGGATTGGCCGAACACCCCCGTGTTCGGTTCGCATTCGAACTCGAACATTTGAAAAAGTTCGAATTCGATTGCGAACACGATTCGAACGCAATGCAAGTCAATGGGGCTCGAACGTTCGAAAATTGAGGTCCCCTCCAGAGGGCATATATGCAAGATATTGACCAAAAAAGGTGTATGGGGGTCCGGGTACTGACCTGGGGGACAGGAAACAATAAAACACAAATTTTTTTAAAAAAGTGTTTTTAACCAAAAAAGTTTTTTTGAGCCATTTCACCGCTGTGCGCTGAGCTAATTTTTACCGCTTTTGCTCATGTTTAAACGCGATTTGAAGCCATGGGAAATGTTTGAGCAACAACGAGTGGGAAAAATTACGATCTTAACGCAAACGTTAACGCTCACTTGCGTGAGCATTAACATTTGCTGCGGCGTTCACCGCGTATTTGTAACGATTCCTCAGGACAGACCTGGTAGGATCCCTGGTAACAGACCTCTAACCCTCCGATCCTTAGGATGGTCGGGACTCGGGACCACTAAACCTAACCTCTAGCAGCCACACAGGCCAGGGAGACAGCACCAACAATATACACCACAGACTGAGATCAATATATGTTTGTACTGCGCTATAGTATATGGCAGGATGGAAGCGCACCAGCAGTAACAAGCAGCGGAATATACCAGACAGGGGCGCAGAGCGAGAGTAGTTGTTATAACAAAACCGTGTCAGCAACATTCAGGCACTTGTACTGCGCTACTATATGTGGCAGGATCGGTAGCACACACCAGCAGTAACAAGCAGCAGATACACCAGACAGGGGCGCAGAGTGAGAGTAGTTGTTATAACAAAACCGGGTCAGCAACGTTTAGGCACTTGTACTGCGCTACTCTATTTGGTGAGAATCAGCGCACACCAGTAGCAACAGGAGGCAAACAGAACAGGCAGGGAGTACACAGAGAGAATAGTCAAATGGCAGGCAAAGCCGGCAACAGATAGGGTCCTCAGAACAAGCAGGGTCAGTAACAAGTATACAAACTGATTCGGTAAGCTAGCGATGCGGGAATGAAACTCCACGGCAAGTCAAGGTGTACAGCGCGCGCTCCTGATTTAAAGGTCCCAGCGGCTCCGTGTCATCACGCCGTGCCCTGCCCCATATCACTCATAGCTGCGCCGGGTGCCACCGGAGCTCCTAGCATTCTGCCAGCTGGCGGCACCATGTGTCCGGGGCCCCCCTGATCGCCACCCGGGGCTCTGGATGTCACAATATTACAATCCAAATGCAAACGGGTTAAGTAACCAAATTTGTAAGAAGAAGAATTCATGCAGCATACGAATCCTCACACTGCCAGACAGTACCTCTACAGTCTGACGCTAGCTTTTACCGGCGCGCTGTGTGCAGCTTCTGAGAAGATACGCTATTAGTGTAGCGGGGAAGCCGGCTGCGTATTTTGCGTCGCTCCTGTCATGGAACGGACATAGGGGCTCTGACCAGCGAGCCCCAGAACTAACAGCCGGGGACATTTCAAAGACCTTTTTCTTTATTTGAGACTCTTTCGGTTTTGCGTGTTGAAATGAACAGTTATACCTTTTCTAGATGTGGTTTTATTGGTGTGATGTATTACCATGTATCCTGTATTATATGAGTGTGGATTCAGATGTGTAATTGTGTGATGCATTTAAAGGTATTATATTTCCCCTTGGTTGCTAGGAGTGAAAGGCTGTGTTGAAATTCAATTGTATGCTAATTTCTGTGTGCATTAGCTCTGTGTGTAATCTGATGATGCAAGCATGCCATTGTATGCAAATTGAGTTCCCATTCAAGCCTGGGCATGTCTCCTTTGTGTGTGAGATGTTTAAATGCGTGTCCCATTTGAAAAAGGGTCAGTTCAACTGCATTTGACTTGAAGCATACAGCCCCGTTTGGTGTCGTCATTTCATACCTAAAATCACAGTGCAGGAGACACTCTGCGGTCTCCTAGTTCCCCACTACGCAGAACGGGTCAACTTAATTCGGCAGCACCATCTCGCCAAGTAACGCCAGGGTCATCTCAGGCCGCTCGAGACGCCGAGTGCCGTGACACTCGGTAGTCGGGCCTGACGCCATCAAGAGGGGGGTCAGATTGGAGCACACCCACAGACGGATAACACCTCATTCCGTCACAGCTCCCTCTACGCTAATAGCGTATCTTCTGAGAAGCTGCACACAGCGCACCGGTGTATGCAGCTTCTAACAGCGAGCGTGGGAGACATGAGGCTGCTCTTGTTGGTGGATCCAGGAATCAGGTGAGTAATAGAAAGAAAGAAAAAAAGTTTTATTTTGTGTTCCTTGGGACATTTAAAAATGTCCTCGGATTTTATTTTTTTTAGAAATGTGTCGCCTTACCTTAGGCTAGGGTCAGACGAACGCATTTTTCATGTCGTCTGTGAAAAAGTGCGTTCGAACGAATGGACGTATTTTTTCAAGGAATACGCGATAGCGGTCATACGATGCGCATTTTCGTCCGTGATTTTGTACGGATCATAAATAAAACACTTTTTGCATCTGGACGATATGTAGGCCGGACATTAGCAGCATCTGACGCCTCCTAATCACGCACACACGCCGCTAACGGACGCAGCGCACTCTGTACGTCAGTATTAGCGTTTCACATTCTTGAAAAAATGCGTTTGTTTGCCGCTTGCGTTGCCCGGCCGAACTTTCGTGAGGCAGTACTTCATATATTGCCCATCATTGGACGTCATTTGCTGCTACTACGGCCGTGATAAAGTGCGGCTGCAAGCGCGTTCGCACTGCGTTCGTCTGACCCCAGCCTAAGCCTGGTGGTCAGTCAGTGGAGGCTCCCTGGATCCTGGTTGTGGGGGGGTCTGCCGTGGCCGCAGGTGCAGTGACTCCGTCCCTGCGCCACCTCTCTGCCACATGCACCCGGCAGCCGGCCTGCCCGCAGAGTCGCAGCTCTGTCATCCGGCGGCTGCATGCTCCTCAAGGGATCCTTGGGAGGCCCCGGCGGGCTGCCCTCTAAAGTGCCTGATTAGAGGGCCTCGTCTGCCTGATGTTTTAGCAACAAGATTGTTTTATCCCATAGGCTTCAATGTTAAAAATATTTCCATTTTAATATCTAATAAACCATTGCTTATATATTATATATTAATATTCTGCAGTAAAGAGTCTTTTATTTTCTGATTTTTTTTGTATTTTTTTAAGCATTTTTTAAAAAAAATTCTAATTTTATTTTTCTAACTTTTGTGAACTGCCTGAAAAGTTCGAAGTTCGCGAACTTTCGAACAGCCGATGTTCGATGCGAACATTGAACCGATTCGAAACGGCAGCCCATCCCTAATTCATAGCTTGTTTACATTAATACAGGGTGACCAGTGAGAAATTAGACACTGGATATTGTTTCTCCACAGGGGGCGCCCTACTTCTGTCTTAGAGAGGTACGCAAATAGGGTATGATATGCTAATGATTGCCTTTCAATGCAAAATCGAGTTAACTTGGTTTTAGCAGTGAAAGGATTAAATTTTTTTCAAATTTTTTCACTGTAATTTATTTTGTTTTACATTTCCGTTCTATTTATATATATTTCCTAAATATGTTTGTTTAGTGTAGTAATTCATCTAAATTTAGCAGGACCTGTTTCTATATTAAAGGGTTTTCACGCAGTGGTAACCTGGTGATGTATTACAAACATTGGGCATTATGATTTTACTCTTATGTGTTTTGACAGATTTTATTATGTGTTGTATTTTTATGTGTTTTCTTCTCATACCATTTCAATTACCTTCGTTTTCTAAAAAAAAAAAAAAAAAATTAAATTTTTATATATTATTCTACTAACAAATTAACATCCATTCAGCAGAGGGAAGGCATGTCCAAAACCATGTGTAAAACATTACGTGGGTTGCTGAGAAAATGTTTGTTTGCAGCTGGTTGCACAATGTTACAAATTTGTTTTGACTTGTTTTATCCTACATACATATAAATGCAGTCTTTTCCCATATATTTACTCATTTTATTATTTTTGAAAACCTTTCACAAGATTATGTAATACATAAACATCCACCAAAGTAGAATACAATCCTTTATTTTATAAATTGCCATTTGTAATGCTGCAAATCTCTGTAATTCTAGAACACACATGCAGTTATATTGATATATGAACAACATACTTAAATTGACAATTATAGCAATAAATGTTAATTATATTGTCAACATTTTTGTTTCATCGTTTGCAGGACACCAAATGGTTTCCACGATCTCTGAGAAATGGTTCAGGTCTGAATTGGAGGCTTTCAGATTTCCAAAGACAAATACGACCTGGAAAGGAAAATCATAATTATGTTCCACTCTGTAAGCCAAGTTCAGTTATGGAAAGCCAAAAGGAAGGAAGGGTCAGTCCAGAGCAGGAAGCAGAAGAAATGGAGAATCAGTATGATGAGGTAGAGTTTAATTTATTTTCTATTCCCAAATACATTTTTATTAGATGAGAAAATAAACATTAGATAATTCAGAAATCAGTCAATACATTTTGGAAGTATTTACATTGTATATACAGCACTAGCAGTAAGCACTGAGCAGTATACAGATGTCTACCACAAGTGATGTAAGTTTTCTATTGGATTCCAATGCAGAACATGTAAATAACATTATACAGTAATACCCAGACAAACAACTGGCTTGATTTTCTTTTGATTACTATTATCCATTATTTATATAGCGCCAAAAATTCCGCAGTGCTTTACAAGATCAGAGTACAAGGAGGGAGTTGATACACTAGAATACCATACATGGATGATCACTTGATTCAGGGGGGGGGACCCTGTTCCCAAGGGAACTTACATTCTATGAGATGTACAAGTATTTTGTGAGGTAGGTGCATCCATATCGTTAGGTGTCTTACCCAAGGACACTCGCTGGTGACGTCTTCTGAGTGAGATTGGGCCGGCTTTTCCATGATTGTAGAATAGCGACCTGGTGGTTAGGATGAACCTGCTTCTCGTAAAGTCGAGACTTGCTTCTCCACAGTTGTTTTGGAGGGATATGCTGAATGCTATTTTGACTTGCTTCTCCACGGCCGAAGAGTAGAGATGTTACCACTGGACTCAACAGCCGATATTGGGCCATATTACATAGTTGGTGCTAACTTAGCCAGAGCTGTTGTAAACTTAAAACCTTCATAGTCTATAATGGCTCTGGTAAGTTTACAACAGCTCTGGTTAAGTTAGCACCAACTATGTAATAAAGCCCATTGTGTTGTAGGCAAGTATGTACCGTTAGGTGTCTTGTCCAAGGACACTTACTGGAGAGGTGCTCTGGCCAGGATTCAAACCTGTGTCTCCATGGTTATAGAGCAATGATGTTACCTCTACTCCATCCAGTTCGTGAAGAAGTTGATTCTAAAAATCAATGTGAGGTCTGAAGATGACGAGCCTAGTGGGATTGGATTATAATTATTCAAGTAAGCGGAGGAGACCAAATTGTTTTTACAATCCCTATCTTTATTTCCAGCCAAATATCTTGAAAGATGAGATAGTACAGAGCACTTATACTATGCCATAGTGAAAAATGGAATGCTGATTATGTTTTCTTCTCAATGGTAAACATAACTGGTGGTGGTGAATGGTTATACATTGGGTGGGTTTTATGATATTAAAATCTCACTGCGCCATAGAAAGAGTGATGTTTATATCCATGAGAATGTTTCCAAAGTCCTGTCATTTACACTAGAAACATTAGATCATGGGTACCCAAATTCCTCCCATTGAATTGTGGCATTGATCAGATGGACGAAGTCCTATGTGAAACTAACATTATCATTGGTGGAGAATTCAAAGGCCAAAACAGTAATTGAATTTAAGCAGGCATGGGATAGGCATAAGGCTATCCTAAACAAAAGATAAATCCAGGTTAAGTATCCATGTAATTGGGCAGACTAGATGGGCCGAAAGGTTCTTATCTGCCGACATTTTTCTATGTTTCTATGTTTCTAATTCTTGAAAACACGACTTGGTAGGTTGAGAAATGTATTGATTTAAGAAATATTTTGGATTTGAGAAGTTGAAGACAGAAGATAAGTTTGTTTATAATTCATTTGGTCATATTGTCTCCACATGTTTACACTATTGTATTTTTTATGTTTTTTTACATGTACCTGAGAACATTAGCATCAAGTTATTTATTGAACAGGAGCATCGTATTATCCTTTCTCTGGTAAAATCTTGATGTATGTACACCCATTTAGGTGTTGCCACCTGGGAAATTATATGGATATATTTATGGGCATGTGAGTGTATATGTATTGGCTCACTTCACCTATTTTTCTCCTCACTCTATGGGCTATTTATAGGTGCTTTCCTACTTCATTGTGTGTTCCAGAAGAGAAGTTGTTCGTGGGGAGTGATGGAAAGGTTTATTTGCCAGGCCAATGACTTAAAATATGTAGGTCATTCTATCCTGGAGGATATTTGAGAATACATTGCCAAGGGGGACATCTGTGAGGAGCTACATATTGAATCTATGGAGACTGTGAGGTTATGATGTTTGAATCCATCAGAGTACACGTTTGTTGGGTGTTATGTCTTATTGTTTTCAGGAGTGGAGGGGACTTTTGCTATGTTGAGAAATGGGGGGCAATGTTCATGTGTACTAAGAGTAAATGTTAAATCAAAAAAAGATAATTGCAGGCGGAGGAGCCACTCATAACTGACAGCAAACAGACACTGGGGGCCATCCTGTAGGACTGCTCCCTGTTCGCAGCGGTCCTTTTCCCTTGTAGCATGTCCTCATCACGTGGGAGACTGGTAATCTTTAAAAGCAAATATATCCCTTTTTTCAATTCTATAGGTCAGCCTACACCCCCCAATGATCTATATAGGAAGAGATGCCCTGTCAAATGGGAAAGTGGGCACTTTGTTTTTCTGTTTATCCTACTGAAATCCTATTTTGTCAGTCTAACAAACAGTACCATGGAACATACCAGAGAAAAATAAGATGACACACCAAAAATAAGATGACAGTACCATGGAACACACCAAAGAAAAATTATCTGTAAAATAATAATAATAAAACATTCGCAGACAGGGGTGTGATCATTGATATGAAATGTATTGCGCACTACTAAGAAATCCACAGGGCAATGAATCATGAAAGTCAGGAAATGTTTAAAATGCACAAAACACGTCCCAATGTTGAAAACAAGATAACATCAGGGTGGTTAAAGCTGATATGAACAGCTGAGTCCTGCCCCGGGTAATATGAGTAACCACCTGTCCTAGGTTGTGTAAGGCTTCACAGGCCTAGCCAGCAATAAAAAAAATGTTGATTTTTTTTATGGTTTTTAGAAATGTAAAAATATTTTTTCTGCTATATACTAGTAGAAAAAAATCATGTACTTGTCATGAAAGATTGCATTTCAACCTAAATCATATGTCTGCCAGAGTTGCTGAACATAAAATACTGAAATTTACAGGGAGAAATATAACAAAATAATGCAATTTGAACCCGTAATCTGTAATTGGAGAAGCTGTTCATGCAGCTGGTTTTCATTAATATAATATGTTAATATTAGATCTGCAAATGAAAGAAAATATTCAGTAGTGGCGAATCTTTCATAAAAATGCTTGGAAACATACAGGGTTATTCAGAGAGCGTGAAAAGCAGGAGAATGACTGGAAAATGAAAAATTCTAGGTCAAAATAGCCAAACCAGAAAAATTCTCCCTTTCATCTCACTTTCCAAATCGGCTATTTTGACCTAGAATTTTTCATTCTCCAGCCATTCTCCAGTCATTCTCCTGCTTTTCACACTCTCTGAATAACCCTGTTACTTTATTAGCACTGTGAGGTTTGATCTAATGTAAAAATGTATGATTTCTTCCTATTGCTCAGTAATCCTATTCAGTGCCAGCTTTAAAGCATTTACGTACCACATTCACTAACATTATAACCAATACTAGATACTCAAAATCCTGCAGGAGCCCTAGATCAAGTAAACTCAATGTGGTTATATCTTTGAGTAATGGAAAGGAATTTTGTTGACTGCAAGTGATGGGATTCAGAACGTGCCCCCAAATTTTCAGCACCTGGACAGGTCATCCAAGGTGCTAAAGCTGTTTGACCATCTTAGAATTCCGTTGAATTTTTTTCAGGAAAATACGGAGTCCCAGCTGTATAATTGATCATGTAATAATGCATATTGGCCAGCAGGGACTGGCCTGTCTGCCAAATAAGCTTGCTATTGCTAAAATATATTTTATGAATCATACAAATGTTTTTACAGTGCCAGGTAAAGGAAAGCTATTTTCCATAAATCTACTGGGTCCTAGCTCTGGTTTTATGGAAAACCACTTGGTAGTGAAGGAATTAAAAACTTCTACCATTGCACCACCCTCCATCTCTGTTGTTCTTGTTTTATTTGGAGGAGAAGAAATGAACACAAGTTGGCCACTGTTGGGATTGTATGCAAGTAAGGAGGTTCAGTTGAGTGGGAAATATTTTAAACTGCAATCACTTCACTTGAAACATAAGCAGGTAAATTTATGGTTAAGGTGATTGATACAGTTAAAAGGGAAGCTTCTGTAGGGTTAAGCTACTGGGAAACTAGGAGTGATTTGACTTTAACCCTGCGGTGAATACAACATAAGAATTATTTAAATGAACGTTCTAAAACATATGCACTAGTGGATACTTTGCACATGATAAACATAGTACACTAATTTAGGATTTGTAATATCTGTGAGACTAATTAATTAATTATTTTATGAACTGAAGTTCCTTTTCAAATTGTTTCACTCTACATTTTTACCACTAAGTTGGAAGTCAAAAGTTTACTCTAGTACCCAGTAGTAAAATTTCCACTCAGTAGAATCAGAATATCACTATAAACAGCTAAATGAGACATCATATTGATACTATTTTCACATTCCATCTTTCTTGCTTTTTTTCTAAAAACAATTGACATGTTTGGATGTGTGCGAATAAACACAACAAGATTAAAAATTAGGCTCGCACATTTCCAGTGTCTGTATTTCTAAAGCATAGTCTGGAGAGATTTGGTATCTTATAACCACATCCACTTATTTCTTCATCCCAGTACAACCATATATTTTGTTTTTGCAGAAAATAAATAGTAAACACATAATAGGAAACATCTGCAGAACCCCAAGGAGTACCAGTCAATTTATTTTAGGCAAATTTTAGACAAAGTGCAAATTTATTTTTTCGAGCCTGAAGGTACTAAGGTGTATAAATTTTAAAATACCTAGGAACATAAACACTGCATAAATATGCAGGTTTGAGGAATAATTTAACTCATTAGTTTTAGAAAAGCCCACAGCAATAACCCAATGAATGCCATATGGAATAACAGCCAGTGTTTTCCCCACCAATATATATTCATATTAATGCTCCATATAAGCTATTTACCGTATTCTAGTTAAATATAATTACGGCGGGCACCTATCGTAAAGCAGGCCACTAGCGCCGTTGCTTGTTCTTGGGACCCTCACAAACCTTTCTGTTTATCACTTTAAGTTTATAGGGTAATCCAGACATGGACCCCTTGCTCGATGTGCCTAGAGGGGTGTCAGCTATACCCGCCTGACGAAGCCGAACAAGGCTGAAACGATTGACAGGGGTTGCTGCACCTCTCGTGCAGAGATGACGTCCTTGCCAATCAGTAATGGCCACCCTTTCTGGGTGATTGCAGTCTGATTTGCATATGGAGCAGTTATCCCTGTAATGGCAAAATCGAGCTAAAACCTTGTGAGACCTGAGCGGGCCCCACCGTAGAGCAGCCCACTAGTGCCGTTGCTTGTTCTCAGGATGCCCTCGCAAACCTTTCTGTTTCTCACTTTAAGTCTACAGGGTAATCCAGACGTGGACACAAACCTCTCTGTTTCCCAGATAAATATAAACTACACTTTTAGTATACGACAAAGAAGACTCTACTGCATTCAAACTGAATATGAAAAAAATGTGGTTATTTAAAGAACAGAAATCAACGTGATTTAAACCGACGGCAATACTTAATTATGCAAATGGTTCTCAAAATAAATGTATGGAATTTGCAAATGCGCAGTACACTGCTCCGATTTTGGCATTGTTCTGTGCTTTCTATAGCAAAGTAATCAAATCTGCATCTGGGAACGCTTATGAGTAGGAAATTAAGAAGCTTATAGTGCCTTAAATCTTGCTGTTTGAAGTTAAGCGTAGTTCAGTGAGTTTTCAAGCAACTTTTCAAACATTCAGCAAAACTCATTATAGATGAAGTTACAAGAGCAAGCAGGCTTTCATTTCTAAAATCCATGGTAATGTAGTATCTAAAAGGACATATTATAATTTAAACTTTTCTAATTGGGTTGTTAATTATTTTTAACATACTGAATTTAATAGTCTCTTTTATTATATAAATGGTCCCATTTACAATGTACTATTACAACTGTAACTATACATACAACCACATTACGCTATCTGCTATGGGTTACGCTTGTAATAACCCTGAAGTGCTTTGTAATTATCCACACAATCTCCAAGATTTCAGTAGCAGTTGCCAGTTATGCTGTCACTCCTACGTAGGCTCTATACACTAAAGTCCAAGACCCCGCTGGATAGACTAACTCAGCTGTTATGGATTATACGTAGTTGTCGGCACATTAGACACAAGAGAAAATGACAGATGGAATAGATGGCATTTCCTTTTCTATTACCAAGCTGAAGCTGACAGGTGCAATGAGATTAAAGCTTTGTTGCACTGCTGGGGGCAACAACTTCAGTTATTAGGAGAATTACATTACTGCCTATTCTTCCACTAGTTCCAAGAACCTGGAAGGTCAGTATAATGTGATAAGATTATTTCCCTATGGCGATTAGCTTTTTCTTCTGGTCTTGTGAAGAGGCATATGTACAGTAAAGTACATGTATTAGAGATAATTTGGCTTCTGAAAACAAGGTTGAGTTCCAAAAACAGATCCCACCAAATTCAATCCTTGACAATAATGAGAATGGTCCATCACTCCGTTTCACCACTGTAATTCCAATAGGTGTTTTACTTATTTACCTCTCCCAAAATAAACTTGCACTATTTAAATCTTGATCCCTTCTCAGACAAATGTGGACTAAGTGATAAATGCTTTTTCAAGCTCTGTAGCTGCGGCTGTGAAAAGATTGGCTCCATTACAGGAGTCCACAATTATTAATTCATTGATTCTTTAACATAGTGGCCACTATTGCCTCTCGTTGTTCATGGTCAAGCAGTACTTACAAGGTTTGTTGACTTTCACATGCTTTTAAGAATCAAGCCTCTCTTCTACTTCACATTTTCTTTTCTTGTGACTTCTTTATGGGTATTATTATTAATGTCACACCAAATGTATTTGTTCCTCTAGCTCAAATGTTCTTACTGGACTCATCCCTGTATGTCAAATCTGTCTACAAACATGTGTTGATGATTATTTTTTTATCAGAGTTCATGCTCTCCGAATCTTATTTATCTTCTCCACTTTGCAGTATTGATATAACGTTCAAAGAGAGTTACAGCATCCTGGCAGGCATCTATACCTTAATGTGAATTACAAGCAGGAGATACCAGAATGCTTCACTGTATCCCATGCATGAGACACACTGTATTCTAGTGTAATATGTGCAATGGTAAATTATATTTATTCAGTGTTGCAATCTAAAACATTATTTACATTTGTAAAGATGGCAACTGCATATTGTAGCACTGTGTGTTAAAAATGGTACAGCATTTATAGTATTCTTTCATTTATTCTGACCTTAAAAGTTATACGTAAAGTTAAAAGATAATACTGGTTTTATTTCTTTGTAGGAACCGGTATCAACATTTCCTGGAATACTTTTTGAATCTCAGAATGACACTGAAATTGGGAGATTTCCTAAGACGGTTATTAATGAAAGTATAAAGGCTTCAAAACTAAAACTTTTGCTGAAGACCAATGGTAACAAGCAGAGCTTTCTCTCACCAGGCGTCATTCCACTGGAAAACTGTCGCCCTACTGATGAATGTTCCCTGACTTTACCTGTGAGTGCAGCACCCCTTAAGGTATTGTTGTCATTGCCAGTAGCAGCTTTGTATCATATACTATACAAATAAAATCGAACTAAATAATATATTTAACTTATCATTGATATAAAGTGCATACAACGTGACATTGTAAGAATTGGAATCTGAAAGGGGTCGATTGGCAACTTCTGCTGTCCACTGTGTCCAGAAATGAGCAATCTGAATGTCTGTCCAATCCAAGGAAATTCCCAGGGGGTGAATACGTTATGATGGCTCCGTGTCATGATGTCAATTACACCCCTCCTTAACTCCAGCATAGCTTCACAGGATTCTTTTGTGAAGACAGGGTTTGAACACAAAAAGAAAGGGTTAATGATTGACCTCAGGAAAATCTCAAGTGCTGAAATTCTAAAAACTTAACTTTTATTTAATATCTTAAAACGGTGCCATTCTGCTTATTGTTGCACAGGACAAACAAAACATATGTAAATCATACAAATCCGGTGCACAACTAGTTTGAACCAAAACTGAATTCATGCAAATAAAGACAAAAATCTAAATTCAAAAGAAAATAATAATAAAAAAATATATATATACATACATACATATTATCCAAAAGTCCAGCAACACCTTTCAAAATAAAGCAGCAAAAAGAGAGGTGCTAGGCCTTTATGCAATATAGAAAATCCAACAGATGGCCGCACTCAATCAAAAAATAAAATAACAAAATTTATTAAAGCATATTTAAAAAGCAAGTCCCGACATTTCGGCTCTCTTAGGAGCCATTATCAAGGTTACAGAAAACACAACCATAATGGATTATAAAGAGAAAGCGTATTACTCACCAATCACGTTGCCTAAGGCGGTAATGCACTACACCTGGTGTGCTTACAATTACTGAGGCATGCTGGGAACTTGTCGCAGCATGTGACATCACACACACCCGGCTCAGCTAGTTGCTATGGTGATAACAAACAAAACGACGTGACTAATAAAAAAAAGATTAAAATCAACCAAGGAGGGTTTCCTGCGCATATACCTACACAGCCTGAAAAAGTATATGATATCTATCAGTATGAACAGTGCATGGATCTGAAAACTGAGCTGCATCCCATAAACATGTACAAATATATACTGAATGTGGCTAAATAAATAATTAATAATGTGTAGGTTCTAATGTAAAGTGAAAATCAAGTGATGGCTAAGCATTAAATGTCTTAAAATAGAGATCTATTAATACTCAGAAACTGTTGGATTTTCTATATACATACATGAAATCCTAATGGTGGTCAGACTGTTGGGGGTAATAAGGCAGATGCCAAGCTGTCTAAAGGAAAAGAAAGGAAGTAGAACTTTGTGGGCCTGCAGGTATAATAAAGGCCAGAAATAACAAATAGCAAGGTTGGAAGTTAAACTGTGAGCACTCTAACAGATTGCTAAACAGGATGAGTAAGGCTACAAGGTTCTAGGTCACTGAAAGATTAAAATCTTAACTATGCATTTCACTGGAAAAACCAGCATAATCTGTAGTATGTAACGGGTAGCATAGAATATCTAAACAGAAAGGAGCAAAAAGGAGATAAATTACTGTTTATTTATAGAGAAAAGGTAGTGGTGACCTTGCACAGCTGCCCAGCTGAGGTGGGCTTGCTACTTTTGTTCCTCTCAAAAGGGAAGGCCGAGGGGAAGGGCCAAGCTGAAGACCCCAATTCAAGTAGGTTATGCAGCTGCCAATTGTACAAACTCAGGTACAAACCTCCAAACTAAGAAGTGGGTACATAGAGAAAAAAGCGGCGTCGCGCCCATGCACACCAGAGTGACTGCAACAACCGGGAGTAACCAACCCAGTTCATGTATAAAACATAACAAGAAAATAAGTTGTAATCTGCGCTCATTTATATAGCTCCATGTGAAACAAAACAGAGGTTTTGGTTTACTTGAATGGCCATTGAAGCGTAAGCTGCTCCCCTGTCCTGTCAAGGCACCTCTATTATGGGGAGTCCTACCTAATGAAACCAGAAGTCGCTCCTCTCAGCAACTGCACACTCCCCCACTGCCCTTCAGCCAAGAGATAAAATGGGGAGTCCCATTTATACATTCAAACACTTACACTTTGGGATTAAAAACAAAACCATGAAAAAGAAATAGCAGCAAAAATGACCTGGCTGTGTTTACAGAAAAATATACATACATACAGAAAGGGGGTAGAAGGCGTACAGTCCATTAAACGGGACCTTATAAAAATGATGTAAACCGTGTGTCATTCATCAAAAGGAAGGTTTCTGTCAGGGCCGGCCTTAGGCCTTTGGGTGCCCTGTGCGAGAAATCTTCACAGCGCCCCAGAGTAGCAACATCCTGTACCCTGTGACTACATCCCTTTATCCAATACCTCCCACCATTTAAAACCTCCCATTCTTAACCCCCCAAAAAAAAAACTAGCAAGTATGATAACATAAAACTATTTTATATAAGGTTAATTCTTAAATAAAATATCACAGCGCTGCGTAAGGGTCACAGCAAAGCCAGTAGACAGTGTGTTGTCCTGTACCAAACAATCTCACAGTCTGAACTCAAGTTGTCAACTATGCCAACCAAGCCGAACAGCTCGACTACAATCCCCATCATGCACCACCAGCCACAAGCTGAGTCATGGGAGTGATCGTCCATAAGAAGCTTGGAGAGGAGGGGCAACCGTTTGACAATGGAACAACAAGGGTGTGATGAGCCAGATCCTGCAGTGGAGAAACCCCCTGTACGTGCGGCGTAACAGGTTAGGTGGTGATGTGACTGCCCAGGCCCGGGGACATACGCACATATTGCCAGGGAGGTGGGCTGCAGTCAGTGGCGCCCCAAGGGGGGACGGCCCGCACCAGGTGATGCCACCCCCTAGGGTGACACCCTAAATTTTTTACAAAGTATTTTACCAGGAAGAATACATTGAGATTCCACAAATTTTCAAGTATGTCATGGGTAGGCAAGGCCTAGGCTGGTATTTTCCAGGGGGCAGCAAAAAAATACCACCACTAAAGGGGTTACTCACAGAGCACCGAAATGACACCAACATTTTGGTGTTCTGTTGTTCCCTGCACTTCGGGGAATCAAATTTCCCCACCCTGCAGTGAATTCACCATTCACTGCAGGGTCCTAAATGTGCAGGGAGTCGGCCGCCGAATGCCACCCACACACAACTCCCATCACACAAAACAAGCCACCAACACACACAACTCCCATCACACAAAACAAGCCACAAACACACACAACTCCCATCACACAAAACCAGCCACCCACACACACAATTCCCATCACACAAAACCAGCCACCAACACACAACTCCCATCACACAAAACCAGCCACCAACACACAACCCAGCCACCAACACACAACTCCCATCAACAAAACCAGCCAGATGCGTCCTTTTATTCATAGCATGAGGATGGATATCTTGTGAGTTTGCAAAATCACTTAAAAATAAAAATTTTATCAAAAATAATCTACACTCATTTCTTATTGCACAGAGGACGCATGATCCACCATCGGCAGATTCATAATATATCATTATTATATGTACATGTCATGTTCTGGCAGAATGCTATAACTAAAAATATTTTTGAAAACATTAAAAAAGTGCGTGTGATTTTTTTTATTTTTACATTTTAAAGTGAGGGGGGGGGGGGTTGCCAAATATAAGATCCGCCCCGGGTGCCAAATGTTGTAGGTACGCCCTAGGTACGCAGTTGTTAGAGGCATGTGTTGATGGGCTGACACCACCCCGAAAGGCAGAGGTAAAGGAGGAGCTGAGAATCCCAAATTGGCACCCAGCCAATCCTATCTGTCATACCTCAGACACCCACCCGGTAATTGGCTTCTTGTGAACCATCTGTATTAACTTATATGCCTCTTTGGAGCCAGAAAACGTTATATAGGAAACTGAGCCAGGGCCAGTATTGCCTATACACACACAATATAGTATACTCAGTTCAGAAGTCCCCAGATTTTATTGGTCCCATATTCAAAACTCATGATGCTTGTTTGGGTAACATATCTAGATTCCTCGTCAAGACCACAGAAACATGTAGCATCATTAACTTTGCCATTAACATGGTCTGATCCAAGCTACTAATAAAGTGATCTAACCCCATGTGCACCTGAACAGTCCCATATTCAAAGCTCATAATGCTTATGTGGAGTACTTGCCTTGATTCCTCACATCTGGGCCATGAAACATCATAACGTTTGCTATTGATATTGTCTGATCCTGGATACTAAAAAGTGATTTCGCCTCTTGTACACCTCATTGGAGACCAGAGATGATTTAGAAAAGGCTGACTGCGCATGGGCCAGTGTTGCATATACAATATAATCTCCTCAGGTCCCCAAATTTAATTCTTCCCTTCAAAGCTCATTGTTTAGAGTGTAGGATGCATGCCTTGATCCCTCATGTCATAAGACATGTAGCATCATTAACTTAGCCATATTATTTTGTCTGGTCCTTACTGCTAATAAGATGCCGGTTGTGCCTCCCATATGCTCCCTAAAAGTAAAGGGTCATTCGCTTTACCATGAAAGGCATATCTTCGATATATCTTTACCATGACAAATTCCTGCATACCCCACATGAGACTATGCTAGCACGAGCCAAGCATCCTTATTCCATACTACCAATTCAAGTAGGTCATACAGCTGCCAATTGTACAAATACATGTATGAACCTCCAAACTAAGAAGGGGGTGCAGTTCATTAAATTGGACCTTCTAAAAATGATGTAAACGTGAAACCTTCATTCAATCCTTCAAAGTGTAAAGTCTTAAGTTTATAGATCCACAATGCATCACGTTGCTGCAGGCATCTGTCTTGGTCCCCTCCCCATCTCGGAGGATGACCTATTCAATTCCCATGAAACACAGGGCATCTGAGGTATTCTCATGTTGCAGTCTAAGATGCCTGGGCACTGGAGAATCGGTAACCCTTTGAATGAGCCGAAATGCCGCGGATTGGCATAGCACGCCCCGCAGCCTGCCCATAGACGTGATCAGCTCGTCTACAATGCTCGCTTACTGATCGCGTCATTGGCTACTGCGAGACCACTGTCCAGACGGGAGCTCCCGGTGGCAAGGGGTTTAGATACTTCCCTGAGCAAACATGATCCATAACCTGAATTGGCGTATTGTTTTGTCTATATGTAGTTTGCCACATGAACAGATTAGCATATACACCTCCCTAGTCGTGTTGCTCGTAAAGCATTGGGTCACACGAAATTCCTCTTCATGGAGAAAGTCATGAAACCTATCTGAGAGTTTCGCTATAAACCTGCAAGCTTGGGCTTAGCTTAAAATCATCCCAAGCTATCACAACGGTGATGCAAGCCCTCTTTGCCCCTCGTTTCTTGCACAAGCTTACTGTAAATTCACGCCTCCTATACTTCATATAGAAGATGTGAATTTGTGCTTCTCTGGAAGACAATGAACTATTCTGACCCTCGTCCTCGTGCTCCTCGTCCACTAAAAAAGACGGTATTCAGTGACTAGATACCGACTCTTAAACCCTGGTGTTAAGCGAAATTCCTTTTGAAAAATCACTCCATTTCTTCATTTGACCCCCAAAAAATCCCATACTCACCTGAGATCCCGCGGTGCAGAGGGCACCATGACCTGCTGCTTTCTCTGGCTGCAAGCATTATTAAAATGGGAACAAATAGTTCCCCATGTCCCTCCACATCTCCTTCTGCAGCCCTGCACATATAAGCTTATGCAGGACCCTGTGGAGTCCATACTAGCAGCAATGTTGCATGCTGCTGCAATTATCAGTCTGCGTCTCAGAATTAATCCAAGCCCAGACACACATAACGTGGCTGTTGGTTGGAACTGGGCCCTTACTAGTTATTGCTTAGTATTTTTGAGATCTTGAGTGTAGTTTAATATTAAAAAAATATAATTTAAACAATTTTAACATAAGGCTGCAACGTAGCCGATGTAAACAAAAAAAGAATAATTTCTGAATGTACTGTATATGGGGGTTATTCAGAGAGCACCGAAATGTCGCCGACATGTCTGTGCCCTTTCGTTCAACGCACTTCGGGGGCGATTCGCGATTCTAGTTTGCCAACTCTGCAGTGTATTCAAGTATAACCGCAGGGTCCCCGGAGTGCAGGGAAAGCCTGTCGCAGACCCGACGAACACCCACCGAACACTCACCGATCACCCGCAAAAACCACGCCGAACACGACGGAAAAACTGACAAACCACCAATCACAGCGCAGAGCAGCCGTCGGAAAAAGCCAACACGCTGGTGAACGAGGTGAAAACAAAAAACAGTGCACTTGAAAGTTTCAAAATTTAAACGCTGTTTGCAAATAAACTACTGAATGAAAATGCCTGGAATTTACATATAAGATCCAATGAATGATAATAAAAAGGGCTGTTACAGAAAAAACACTTTTAAAATAAAATGGGAAAAAATTTTGTAGAAAAAAATCTCAATGCTTAAAAGATCCTAAAAAATCTATAAATAAAGAGACATTTTACTGCAGAATATAATAAATCGTTTATCAGATATTGGATTAAAACGGGAGTATTTTTAACATTGAAGCCTATGGGATTCGCCTGAATAAACCTGTCGAATGAAAACACCGAACAGCAGGGCATTTTGGCAACTTTAAACTGCTGTTCAGTGTTCTCTGAATAGATGAACCATTGCTTCTCTATGGGGATTTTACTGCCGTCGAACAGCACCGTATGTGCAGGCAATTAGCCAAAATTTGGCGAACTGCCTGCTCTCTGAATAGCTGGCACTGAAATGTCACCACACGCTGAATTTCAGTGTCCGGTTACATCTCAGCGACATTTCGGACCTCTCTGAATAACCCCTTATGTGTTTTGTATATCTTCCTGTCTTCAATCACAGAGGTCACAGATGAGTGACAGTAATGCTATTGATAACAGCTAGGTAAATAAGTACGTCATTGATAATAGTTGACTTCTGTTAGATTGCAGAGTTTTGATTGGGCGCTGAAGTGTTAGAAAGTATCAGCTTTATTTTTAAACATTTGTTCAGTAAATGAAGTGGTTTTCATGATCTTTGTGGGAGAGATACAGTTATAAAAACAATTTCCTTTTAAGTCTGTTGACAGGCTAGACTTTGATGTCTGTTCCACATTGATAATATTTGGAAATTCTTTTTCAATCTTCAGTCATTTCTAAAGGTTTCTGCAGCACATCTGGGAGCTACAGAAAGTGATAGTTACATGAGCCTGTCAGTCCGGGACATTAATTTAAATAAATAGAAATACGTGAATGCAAATGATTGATGTAATGCAACCCACAGTGCTTGGAAGTAATGTTCTGTGGTTTACGAACAAAACGCAAATTGCATGTAAATAACATAAAAATGAAAGGAAATGTGGCTCATGGCACATCAGAGAGACCATCGAAAATAAAGCTTATAAAATAATCAAAGGAAATATAATGTACACCACACAAAGTAAAATGACTCATCTCCCTAAGTGATTTTGGCACTCAAGATTTTCTTATTTTACTAAATTAAAAAAATCTCTGATATTATAATTACAATTATTGATAGAGCACCAGCATATTCCACAGTTCTGTATAATATGTAGGAGAAACATATTGTAGTAAAGTACCCTGTGTAGCCGCAGCGCCCAAGGAGTTAAAACCAGGTATGCTAATTGGGGAACTATAAAATCTCTCTGATGGGGGAGATTAGTCTCTCACCTGTGAGGGGTGTGCTAAGGGGAGACACTGGAAGGCTGCCAGGGAGTCAGCAAGATCTGAACTGTGAGTTTGTTTAACCCCTTAAGGATGCAGGGGTGGCGCTCTTAAGGGGTTGATTTCGCCTGCGAGGCGTACAGGTACGCCTCGCCGACAGGTGCCATCACGCGGCACTAATTCTGAGCCCTCCCCGCAGCCGGCATGCAGTGCACGTCATTGGCTGCAGGGGAAGGCTTGATTTCAGGCCGTCCCTCTGCAGCCAATGACCAGCACCACGAGTCAGCGTGCGCAGGCTTCGGGGAGGGGCCGAGTTGGCCCCATTGAAGACAGCGGGGCGTACATGTACGCCCCGCGTCTTCAAAGCCCACCCGCCGCCAAGACATCATGGAACATCTGCGGCGTTAACGGGTTAAAACAACTGTTTATGTTTTGAACTGTTGATACCACTGGAGTCAGGGTAGCTGATCAGTGGGACATTAACCCCTTCACTGCTGAGCCATTTCACGTCTTAAAAAAAAACACATTCTTTTTTTTTATTATTATTATTTTTTTTCTTTACTTTAAACATGATCATTTTTGGTATCATTTGAAAGGCCATGCTCTGGCCTTTCTAATGATACCAAACATGACCCTGCTAGCTGCCAACAGTCGGGGGATATTGGGGTTCAAAGGAACCCCCTATTTTTCCTTAGGAGTCAATGAGGATGTTCCCCACACGTCCTCAGCAGTGAAAGAGTTAAGCAAAATACTTGTGAGTTAGTCTCCTGGGAAGAGTAGGAGTTTTATTTGTTGTTGTCTTTGTTTTGTTATGCCTGCTGTAAAGCCCATATGCAAAGAAAGCATATTTCCTATTTGAACGATCGTGTTGCCTGAAGGAGAAACTTGGTTGACCCAGCACAATACATAAAATTAACAAATAACCTTGATTCATGGTGAACAATGGGAAAAGCGGACTGCTCAGGAGCTTACATTTAAGGCTGGCATCAGACAAACGCAGTGATCATGTCCGTCGTAGCATAGAATCATGATCAATAGAGACCCACACACGAAGTACGTGCGCACCGAACTGTGCACGCACAACGCACGTGGCAAACAGACGCAAGTTAGGCAAGAACGTGAAACCACTAGACGGATGCGCAGAGTGTACCACGTCCGCGTAGCGTTCTGTGTGAGTGATGAGATGTCAGACGCAGCAGATTTGCGACATCCAGCACCTTGACGCACAAAATGGCTTTTCATATCCTTTTCAAATTATTATCATTTTTCATATTTATTTTATTTCCCATAGGTCCCTTTTTTTCTATGTCCGTCAACAAAAACGGACCTTGTGGTGTCTACAGTATCTTCCGTCAGTAAGTCTGTCCGTTGTGCACGCACGCAGAGTGCGCTCTGACTGTGTTCGTCTGACATTAGCCTTAAGAGGAGCGGAGTGACACACAGAGGTGAGGGGAAATAACTGGGGTGTAGAGGATGAGAAGTAATGGGATAAATGGTGTCTGCATTCCACCAAATCCTTCAAATATCTTATAATTATTAGATCAAATATTGGAGCAGGGAAATAGTCAGATCTGACTTTTTGTACAGATCAATGTTTTATGTCCCTCTCATTCATAACACAATCGTAGCATAGCAGACTATTTTCTCCATTACCATAATAATGCATAGTAAAAGGAAAATACATCTAACCCCTCACTGGGGTAGGTCCATAAATATTCATTGCTAGATCTTGCACAGAAATGAGAGAGCTCTCAAGGACTTCTGTACTCACTAAGAATTTCTGCATTGACTGACAGTTGTTTATAATAAGAGTAGGAGTTATACCTTTCATTTGAGGTCTTAGGAGGGTCTCAGATAATAGCAGCCACACTTAAATATTAAATAAAATGATATATTTTGCAGATGAAACATAACATATGTTTACACAAAAGAACATACTGTTACAAATTAACTCATATGTGAATCAGGGCTCAGCAGCCTTGGCCCTCCAGATGTTTTGGAACCTCATTTCCCATAAGTCTCCACCAACCTAGTGAGTGCATGAGCATCATGGGAGATGCAGTTATTATTATTGTTATCATTTATATAGCACCAACAGTTTCTGCAGTACTTTACAATAATTGAAGGGATGAGTGGCATCAGTGATGTGGTACGCTAATCTGAAGAGATGGGTTTTGAGGGATTTCTTTCAGGCCTGAATATCAGGGTAGAGTTTGATGGGACGAGGCAAGTCATTCCACAGGACCGGAGCTGCCCTTGAGAAGATTTGGAAGCGAGAGTTGGCCGTGTGGGTGTAGACAGATGACAGGTGGAGATCGCCCGCTAACTGGAGTTGTCTAGACTTGACGTGTTTGTGTAGTAACAAAGACATGTAGGAAGGGGTTGAGTTATTGAGCGATTTGTACGTGAGCGTCAGTATTTTAAACTGTATCCTGAAACGTACAGGAAGCCAATGGAGGGACTGGCAGAGGGGGGAGATACGAGAGGTGCGTCTGGTGAGAAAAATAAGCCTGGCGCCTGCATTCATTACAGATTGCAAAGGGGCAATACCGGAGTTGCGGAGGCCAATAAGGAGTGAGTTGCAGTAAAGGACCATGCTTGCTCTCCCCCTAATGTAAATATTAACCTCCCTGGCGTTCCGATTCTAACCTATTTTATATGTCAGAATCTGAATTTTTTTTATCCCCCTAGCGGTTTTCCCGAGTGTGGCTCGGGGTTAAATTTCAATGCTGAAATCGGTAACCCGAGTCACACTCGGGCTGATACATACCTGTCCCTGCACTCCCTCGCTGTTCCCCGCAGTCATCTCCGACCGATCGTGGCGTCCTGCTTCCTGGTTCCCTTCTCGTGAAAAGGGAAGCAGGACACCGCAATCGCACGGGGTAGAAGGCGATTGCGGGAGGGCAGCGAGGGAGCACAGGTAAAGGTATGTATCCAGTCCGAGTGTGGCTCAGGGTTACCGCTTTCAGCAATGAAATTTAACCCCGAGCCACACTCGGGAAAACCGCCAGGGAGGTCAAGAGAAGATCACATGTCATCCAAAAGTGCCACATCCTCTTAAAATCTGATCTGGAGAGGCTGTCTAGAGAGGCACTTCCAAAACCTGAGATCAAAGCAAGAAAATCCACGGTTTTGAGTGTGGCTAATTCCCTGCACTTAGAGGGGATATTCTCCCTGGAGGGAAGAGAGGGGTGAGGGCAAATAGCTCACTGTAACCACTCAACCTGAAACACCCAGAGTATCCATTTAAAATAATAAGCATCTTTTTGATGCTTGCCTTCTACCTCTACTCTGCAAGTTTGTTTTGTAATCATAAACACAGATATTTTTTATTGCTCACTGTTGCAGCCGCTACTAATCACTCTATATATCTAATATATTGACGGATATATTCTGTTTTAAATTGTGGGCACAACTATGAGGGGGTCTGCTCACAGCTTAAATTTTATACCTGAGATGACAGTAGGTCATGCTCTACTAAATAATCCAAGAAAATGTGTTCAGATTCGGCGTTTCTTTCACATAAAGGTTAGAGAGGATCCTCTGTATTGGTTTGTCGCCTTGGCCCAAGTCGTAGTCACCTTCTGGTAGTCTCTCACCAATATCCCTCAAATAAAATAAATACGCATAGTGTAGCAGATAAATAAATCTTAAAAAAAGAGGGGTTTCACTTACATTTTGTGGTGTCTCACAATCAGACACCAGTTTCGCAGGCAGCTGTTGATTTTAGGGAGCACAGGTCTCCTCTCAGCAGCAATCACCTCCTCCACTGGACAATCAGACCAGGAACAGGATTGAAGTTTAAAATAAATAAACAATTTATTGGTATACAATAATAAACCAAAACGCGTTTCGCAGTAATTTGCTTCCTCAGTTGGTGTGTATATTTTCCTAAATGTAATTGTTTGACACCTGGCATGTAAGTCCCTACTAATTCTTTTTAGTGCTCCTTTATATTGCTGTTTGCATCTATTTTAACAAAGATAGAAATTCATGAATGGAGCTCCTGTATTCATCACCTTGTATTCACTGTGAATGTTTTGCTCTAAGGTAGCACAGTCACTTGTCTTTTCATTATAGAAACTGCTTCTGGTGCTCAATCCAAATGTGTAAAACCCCTTTAGGACAGATATTTTAGTTGCCAGTTCTCCCCTTGATAATAAACAAAGTGCAAAGGTTTGCTGGAAGCTACATTTAATCTACATTCCGGTCAGGGCTGAGCTCACTGGACTGAATCCTGACACCCAAGAGTGACTTTAGTCTTTTTAATGTGTTTACCTTCTACAGAATTTATTTAAAAATCATTATCCGTAAGGTAGTACAGTGAAGTAATTCAGCTTTCTATTTAAAACAACAGTTGCTCCTTATAATATTCACATACTTATGTCCTATTAGGATATGAAATGACAGCATTTTTACTGCAATATTACAAGGGGAACATTTCTGATCTGTGGTATATTTGTTCGCCTTCAGTATACCTTCAGGGTTATTCAGAGAGCGTGAAAAGCAGGAGAATGACTGGAGAATGAAATATTCTAGGTCAAAATAGCCAAACCAGAAAAATTCTCCCTTTCATCTCACTTTCCAAATCGGCTATTTTGACCTCAGTCAATGGAAGAACACTGAGAAATATTTTTTCAGTGACCTTCTATTTGTGGTTAGAAGAGGCAGCATATTTCTCCTTCCGTGACCTGGTGCCAGAGGTAGGTGTGGAATGTTGATATGTGTTTTTTTTATGAGCTAAGTGATATTGTTAAATTAAAATCACATAACACCTGTTCTTGTAGCTGTTTTTTTTTTTTTCTTTTTTCATTATTGACTGCAAAGTATATGAAACCGTAAACTGCCAAAACAGTGAGCCACAAGAGAATTGTCTGGAATAGGATGGAAGCGGTTATGATTAACTACTGGGCCACTGTACTTAACAGTTAGGAATAGGAATAGGGCCCATGATGTGTAGGGGAAAAAAAAAAATCAATCATTGAGCAAAAATAAATTATTAAAAGTGTGGTAGAACTGGAAAGTTAGTTAAAGGGACAAAGAGAAAAAAAATAACAGAAAACCCTCATCTTGTACTGTAATTACATTTTCCCACTGACTGTGCGGATAGTGGTTCCTATTGCTCACAAGAGACCCATGTTAAGTGTTTGATTAGGTAAAGTAAACGTGACACCGCGATGGAAGTCTTACTACAAAAGAAACTGTTACTAGAAATGTGGAAAATGTACCAGCAGAATCAATTTTAAATTAAATGTCCCTCACCAAACATTTATGAAAAATCTTGGGGGGGGGTTATGTTCTGTTAACAAAATAGAGCCCCATCCTACTGAGACTCATACATGAATACTCATCTTTACATTGTTGACATTTGTGCTTCCTGCAGAGTTTGGTTTATGGATGAAATGTTAACCCCATAAGTATCCAATCATTAGGTCACCATATAACAGCTGACCCCAGATGGTGCCCGTCTGGTCTCTCTCTGATCTCTGCAGCATAAAGCATGCTTCCAGCTAAGCATGCCATGTGCCCACTAGAGGCTGAGTGCCGCAGCCAATCCAGTTGCTCTCAATGCAGAAAGGCTTTGATCTTAGTGGGCTAGTTCCCAAAGGTCTCCAGGCCTTGAAACCTGAGAGGAGGTTCTTGCCAGGACTATGTGCCTGCATTTTGATGGCTGAATTAGCTCCTTGAACCCCTTTTCAGATGGAGGAGAAGGAGCAGAGAGCTAACAGCAGTGTGACCCCTCAGATAAAGTTACGTGCTCACATTTTATAGAGTATCCCTTTAAATACATTTCAAGGTAACAGGCTATTTGAGTGAAGAAGCAGGTTTTAAAATGTACAGTAGATTACATAGAAAAGAATGTCAACTAATTTGTTACCAGTGTCATCAACTCTACTTGCACCAGCTTTCACATCTGAGATATTCATCAAAGGAAGAATTCATGCTTTGATATACAGTGAAAGACATATTCCTATATCTATTTATAGACAGTATTTTACATGTTGCTCACTGCTTCAGTATAGAGTCACATAATTTATATATCACAAGCCTATGACGTGCAGCAGAGCCTTTGTTCTGTATGTTAAAATCTAGAAGACCTCCCAGGAGATGCAGCATTCGACTTAATAAGAAAGCAGTAAAGGTTAATACAGAAAGGACAAAACAATGAAGTAAACGGCTGGACAATAATTCCATGGAAGACACAGGTTCTCCGTTTACACATCAGTCAGGAAAACCGCAAATGAGGCATAGTAAACACTTTGTATCTGGTGACAAAGGTTATGTCGCTAGTAATCTGTGGATTGTCTTTTTTTTATGTACCATCTTGTGGGAGCTGAAAAGACAGTGCATTGGGTCACTTGTATTGATTCGTTTACTGTTCTATTGATCTAGACCTGCTTTACGCTGCATGAAAAAAGGTTTGTATATTTCAATCTGGCCGCAGTATAATATAACTACGGTATATTTGCCCTTTTGACTTCTAATAAGACAGCGGTGTTGTGCCAAATTGTAATTGCCCGGCTGCACACTCCGCAGAGGCTATTAATCAAAAGGCAATTAAACAAATCACATTAATATAATTGTATTATGATTTGCATACAGAATATGGAGTGGATTTGACATTGATTACTGATACCAGCGCATATTTTTTTATATAATTAGGAAATCTTAAAAGGGAAATAAAACCACCTAGTACCAAAAAGCTAACGCTTATAAAATACACATTTCATAATGACATGGGATAGTACTAGTCACAAAACTTTCACTTTTCATCCTTGTGCATATATTTGATCCAAACCCAGCAGCCATCCATCCATTCCTACCTAGAAAGTATGCAGCAAGCTACATTAGCTAAAACCAAACAATCTGTGATGGTTCAGACTAGGGCACCGCTTCCATCATAGTGATTGACTGCAAGATCTGCAGGTGACATGTCAGAAAAAAAGGCTCTAGGATCGTAGAAGCTGTCATCACTGAGCGGAGTGAAATTGTCACCCTTCTGGGAATATCTGTCAGTTAATACCTCCTAAAGGTAATTTATCGAATTGGACCATAAATATTTTCTATCTACCTCCAGCTACTTTATGGTCCATTTTAAATGTTTGAAAAGACTTGGCATTTTGTACCTGATGGTTGATTGTATCTCTTTTCCACTATCCCTTACCTCTCCTTCTCAGCACTGAAAACAGCAATTGCCTCTTCTCTTGCTGTAAACAAGAAAGGTAATGAGCACCTGATTGAGTTGGGTGAGGGGGATTCAGAAAGTTGGTAAAGAATATAATTAACATCTTCTAGGCAGAAAATAAATAAATTTAAATTGCTAAACTGTTTCTTCCAACAGAATACATTTACGGACAACTAGATTGAAAAGTACTAGAATGGCCCTCTATATAGAAGAAAAAAAAATGTCCTCAGCATAGCGATGCAATAAATTAATTGGAAAGCATTAAACCATTCCAAGACGCTTGAAAGCCGAGTGCTTACCCAACCCTAAATTCATCACACGTTTGACCTTTTTTGTCCTCTATTGCCTTGCAGAATACATGCAGCAAGCTACATTAGCTAAAGACAGATCACCTGTGAGTGACAGGACGAAGGGACCTAAACATTTTTCATAGTTGTGTTTTTGCCACAGTGTCAGCTATTACAGCCAACTGTATTCCGCAGGCAGCCTGTTCCAAAACACGATGAAGTGTCACAGGAACTTGCCTTTTTTTCCAGCTATAACTGGAAGAAAATGTTGCCAGAGGAATGGTGAAGAGATATGCTGGTCTATTCAATAAAAGGTGAAACTCAGGAGAATGACTGGAGAAGTTAAAAATCCAGGTCAGAATAGTCCAACTAGAAAAATTCTCCTATTTGGTCTAGATTGTTCTCTTCTCGTGACAATTCTCCTGAGTTTAACCTTTTAGTTTATAGACCTGATGGTATATTTATTATCTGTGGAAGTACTTTTAAAATTGTCCCCAATAAAGTAATGGACTGCAATTATAGACTTAAAATCTGTCTTTCACACGCTGGATATTATATAGTTTTATAAATGATGATGTCTTTGCAATCGTGTGGGTGTTTTCACTTAAAATTTTTATGGGTTAAACCATAGTAAAAGCTTAAACATATAAAAAATAACAAAACAAAAAACAAAGGACTCTATCACCTCGTGTGAGCTAAAACGTCAAAGCTACATAAGAAATCTAGCACGAGTAGCTAAAAGGTAGCGCCTGACAACCCACCAACAGATCACCTTGTCCGACTCTGCGATAGTCCATGTATAAGATTTATTTCTAGGGAAACGCCAAGACCTGGGCTGAGAACCAGCCTTAATGCGTTGTATAGTATAACCACCATGCTTAGGGAAACATGAAAAGATGCATTGTATGGTTAAATTGGCGTGCTTCGGGGAAACGTGAGAAGGTGCATTGTATGCAGGGCCACCAACAGGGCATTACGCCCCATGTTGCAGTAAGGGACCCGGTGGCCCACCGGGGCCCCGCCGTCGGGGGCACCATAAAAATTTTTCAGCTCCGGTATCAGACTCAAGGAGTCCAAATCTGGAGCTGTACTGGCCGGCAGCTTCCTGGGTGGGCGGGCCAAGCAGCGTGCTTGTGCCTCCCAAGCACATTGGCTTGGAGCTGCCCTTCAGTCACATGTGTGTGACTCACACACAAAGAAGGCTGGCTGCATCTGCAGAATCATGTAACACCCCCTAAAACCTTCCCAATAAATCCGATACTCACTTCTCAATCCATGGCGAGAACGGTGTCCTGATCCACTGCTTCTTCTAGCCACAAGCATAGTGAGACTGGGAACGAATAGTTCCCAGTCTCCCTCTGCGACATTGCGCAATCTCATGAGAGCTTGTGGCCTGGAAGTGCAAACCTCCAAGGAATCCATTGGACTCCAACAGGTTATACTTGCGTTGGTGCAGAATTGCTACTGCGAGTATCCCATCTGTTAGCATTGTATTCTGGGGCAAGGTGCTGTGGTTGCGCCTGCCCCAGAATATTGCGGTAACATGGGGACGCTACGGAGAAAACATGGGGACGCTACAGAGAAATCTGCAGGCACAGATTTCCCCCAATAGCGTTAACACGAACAAGCGAATATTGTCCAGAGAGGGAGAGCAAATAGATGTATTTCAAACTAGAAATAAAAGATTTATTTATAAAGGTCTAAGCAACTTACCTACTTCTATGTAGGCTTCTCCGTAAAAGGTGTTTTCTCCTGGCCTTCAAATGAGTATGAATCTCCATGCACTGTTTAGTTATTGGTAAGGTCAAAGGTTGTTGAAAATGATCTACATATGGCAACAAATGTAGCCGAAGAGTCACTCACACCCTATCTACATATCGCTAATAAACATATCTATTGGGGGTTGCAGTCATTTGTGAATACATCAACGATGGTAAATCAGCAAAGCATTGTCTAGCTTAACCCCCCCAAACAACTAGGGCTCTATTCCATTCTTCACGCAAAAATGTGCGCGTGCGCCATAACGCATTAGCGCGAGGGGAAAAAACCATTTGGGCTGAACGTCTAATTACGACGTTCGGGCACAAAATACGCGTTAACGTCTAACGCGAGTTACCCTGCGGAGCGAAAGTTCGTGCGCGCATCCCATACTTAACATTGTGAGCGCAAATGCGTTTGTGCGCTGGTACGCGGCTGGTATTATAATCGATGCACAACTTTTTACAAACGATGTTTGCGCGCATAATTTTAACGTCTTTGAAAAGCTGGTGGTAACTGCAAATCTGAACGTTCTGGCCGAAACCAAATACACCAGCACAAAAAAAAATACAGCACAGTATAGTTACACATTCTACACATACCCAAACAATAAAATTGAGTGGTTGTGCGTGTTTTTTTTATTGCTGCAGCATATATACTCAGGCGCAAAAACTGAACGGGAGACAATTGTGGTTCTTAATTCTGATTGGCTGAATCGCGTGAAAAAACTGTCTGGCCACCGATTTCTGCGTGCATCGTTAATTTGCGCTCGTTTTTGCGCGTCTTTTTTACGCGCAATATTATTTGACAGATGAAGAAATGCGCTCGGATCGTAATAACTGCGTTAATTTACGCGCGATAACGTTTAACGCTGCACGCAAAAAAAATTGCACTGCGCGTACGAATATGCGCAGAGAATGTAATAGATCCCCTAGTGTATAATAATCAGCATTGTAGTAGATGCATATGTGAGTTTTATTTAACTTAAGCCTACTGACCTATTTGATGATATGCAATAATGCACATTTCTAACACTCACCCTTAAGTGGGGGTTGTAGGGCACTTTACAGAGTGTAATTGAGGGCTTTTGCATCATTACATTTATCAGTAGGGGTTGAGCGCTTGATTCGGAACAGATACATTGTATTTGTTCTGTATATATATATATATATATATATTGAAAAATGAAAGTACAATTTATTTTCAGCTCGAATCTCTCATTATGTGATCTGCTTCTATCATATACAAGAGCCTTCTCTTGATCTTGGGTCACACAATTCATAGGACGTGTTATTGTATGAGGTTTTATAGATGAAGACAGTAATTTTCTACAGATGCTCATATTAATTTGCAACTCACATAAGCAATATCAGAGGAGTGAAAATATTCATTAAAAACTTTTGATGCAAACATTGTCAATGAACTAATTTGTTTAAATTATATAAATGATGGTATATATTTGTTTTACATAGCAAATTAAAAAATAACAAACTGTTCATTATGGGTGCCGGTATAGGTATATGCAAGTCTAGGTATATTTCATAACAAAATAGTTACAGTTACAAGTATTTATAAAGCACCAACAAGTTCCATAGTGCTGTAGAATGAATGAGATTGAACAACAAAAATACAAGTTCCACAAACAGAGCAGAAGGAGGGAGGACCCTGCTCAAGAGTTTAAAATCTAAGAGGAGAGGGGTGACACACTAGGCGAGTGTAACTAGCTGGGCATTGGAAGTAGTGGGTTCATGGGCTGCGGGAAGATGGGGCAGGAAATTAATAATGGGGGATAATGGAGTAAGCCAATAGGCTTCTCTAAAGTAATGCATTTTCAGATACTTCTTGAAGGACTGGATGGATGGGGAGAGTCTGATGTTGCAGAGGAGGGAGTTCCATAGAAAAGGGGCAGCTCGGGAGAAGTCCTGAAGGCAAGAGTTGGGGTTGCGTGTATGGGTAGATAACGTCAGATCATTGGCAGAGCAAAGTGATCAAGCTGGGATGTACCTGCTAATAAGAGAGGAGATACAGACAGTGGTGAAGTTATGAAGAACTTTGTACGTGAGCACTAATATTTTGAATTGGATTCTAAAGGAAACATGGAGACAGTGCAAAGATTGGCAAATGGTCGAGGTGTGAGAGGTCCGGGATGTGAGGTGGATGAGCCTGGTACAGGCACTCCTTACAGACTGCAGACTGAGAATCTGGGATCGTCTAAGGCGAGAGAACGGGGTTACAGTAGTCAAGGCGAGAGATAATAATAGCTTGGATGAGCATTTTGGCAGAGTCTTGATTAAGAAAGGGGTGGAGCGCGTGCAATGTTTTTTAGGTGGAAGAAGCAAGATTTTGTAAGTGACTGAATGTGAGGCATGAAGGAGGAGTCAGAGTCGAAGAGAACACCAAGCCAATGAGACTGTGAGGTAGAAATAATGGTGGCACCATTCACCTGAAGGGAAATGGGTGCAGGAATGTTAGCTTTAGAGGGAGGGGAGACTAAAAGTACAGTTTTAGAGAGGTTTTGCTTTAGAAAACTAGAAATCATCCAGTTGATAGGCAGGCATTGTCCATAGAGGTTAGTAGGACGGTCTTGATTTTGAACTGTTACTGCACAACCTCAAGTCTGTTACCTGTTAATACCTCAGAAGAAAATTTGCTAACTACTTAAGATGGTCCTCCAAGTTTGGGAAAACACTTCAATATAGAACACCCTATGTCTACTTGCCAGTACTATAGGTCCTCCATACTGGAAATTATCTGTGCATGGCTCCCACATCTGTCACTTGGCAAGGGAACTATGGTGGTGGTTGTTGGGGAGCAGAAGGGAATAAATGGTCTTGAAGGAGGTGGCGGATTATGCAGGCCTATTGAACAGGCTGAGGAGTCACTGGAGATACAGTTGGAGGGTAGAGGTAGAAGATATGATATATATGTCAGAAGGACTGAAGGTGGACCTTCTTCTTGTGGTGGAAGGAGTGATGTCAACATCCTCATCAAGATTATTTTCAGTCAAGGAGGGACACCAAGGGGATGGGGATCCAATATTTCTACAAGAGGGTGACAAGGGGATCACAAATATAGGGTAAGGGTAAAAGAGATTATGTGGAGTGGGGGATAAGGTGTGTAGGTGAATAGAGATTTGGGGTGTCTGGTATGTGTGAACGAATAAGTGTGTATATGTATGGGCATTCTAAAGTGTAATAATATGTATTGAAATGTATTCTATTATGGAAAATAAGGGTGGGAAAAAACAAGCAACAAACTCCGACCTCCTAATTACCCACCAACAACACACAAAAATACCTTCAACTCCTGGGCCCACGGAGAAGTGAACAGTTGGAGATTTACAAGCGTAAATGCTGTTCATACCACAGGAGTGTTAAAGGTCAATATGGGCAGGATGTAGGACCAGAACATATACCTGGTACTGTTTCCTACTGCAGATGGGATTTATGCCTTAGCTTTTAAGTGTAGTGTAGGTGCAAGCTACTTGTGCAACTGCTGTTAGCAACTTGAGACAATATTTTAGTGTCTCAGCCCATGCACTCAATAGCTCATTTGTAATAGAGCCAGAAAGAAGCTGCTAAATAACACCTTGTACCAAAAGTTTTCATTAGCTGTTACATAACACTTTTTCATTTTTACTATTACATTGCTGTAGATGTTGAGATTAATGGCAAGGTATGGCATCTGCAAATATTCAATTCAGCGAGGTATTTGTAAGGTCGCTGCTTTTCCTTTGTTTTGTTTCTATTGATTTGATTTCTGCCTTGAAGTTTTAATGCATTTATTTTTCACTGTACATTGTTTGAGACTGAATGTATTCTAAATTCAAGTGTATTATGCACATCTAGCCCTGTGTGGCTATTTTTTATATGAATGGATCTGCTATATATACTATTTTCATTTTATAATGTTCTATGATGGCAGCTTTATTATATTGTCTTTACTTTTGCTCTTTCTCTTACATCCTGTAGAAAATAACTGTCATTTTCCTTGGCTATCAGTGTCTGAGTATATTCCTTTTTTAGGAGGCATGCTAGATTTTTAATATTCTGTTCTTTTGGATTCTTAGCTCTTTTAGACTTTGAAAATAAAAGCAATTTCAGTACATTATTCATACCTAGGAAAGAAAGATTAATGCAATAATGTACAGACCTGCATTTAAAAACTCTTAAAGGGTTATGCACTAAATGTTGAATTAATGAAAACATGTAAGCCAATTCCAAATATAGGACAAAATGCGGAATTTTATAGTGTATCAAAGTCTGGGTTCTCTTCAATTTGAGCCATTAGCTTTATTTGCAAATCATAGCAGCCCAGAAGTTATTCCAGGTCTAGCCATACCTCTCATTAGGCTTGATGCGGGTGACGTTTGCATGCTAAAACTTACAATAGGTACATACAAATCTATGTGAAAGTGTTCAATACTGTGTAAAAGGGTAAAAGAATCTGAAAAAAGATCATTCAGTGAAGAGAAGAGGCGTAACACTCCTGGAACTCACCTGCACAAAGAGATCCTGTAAGATCACGTACACTTGTGCAACACTCCACAAAGTCCTGTGTTTCAGGAATGAATACCAGCAGCAGTTTGTGGCACCGCAATGCTGTTGTGACCTCTGAGAGCTGGTACGATTACTGGCTACTTCCATAGCAGTTGATTTCAGGGGTCAAGTCAAGGGGGAACCAAGATCCTCCACTATCTTTACAGAGGGAACTCCGTTCCCTTTGATTCAGGTGATCAATTATTTCTTTCCCTGATAAGTAACAATACATAGATTTATGAATATATGTGAATTTTAGCAAAATATCATAATCATAAATCATATATCAGATGTGAGTGTGTTAGTGTTATGTTTGAGATGAAAATTGTTAATAGGTAATAAGAAATCTTAATGAGTTCCCACACTTCTTTTTTTAGGACGTGACCCCTGGTTGATTTGAAATTGAGTCTGTGGCAAACACAAGGTTTATGAGAGCACTGAGGGCAGGCAACGCTAGTGGTCTGCCTTTCAGTGCATGCTCATTCAAGCCTCATACAGTTTCAGCTCAATGGTGCGATTACAGAGGAGACTATACCATATGCAAATCAGTCTGCTGTCACTGAGAAATGGCAGCCAGAGCTTAATTTCCAAGGACGTCTTCTCTCTACAAGAAATGCAACAACCTCCATTTCTGGCCTTGTTAGGTCTCATTGGGAGTGTGTATGGCAATTGCAAAAATATAACCGCTATGACAGTGTGATCAGGGGCAGGGTAATATACAACAGTTTTAGCAGGCGGATGGAGACAGGCCTTTTCCCCTATAGGGTAAATTATCAGCCAACGCCTGATTAAGACTGCCCTGCCTTTATAGGTATGGTGGTTCCCTCTGAGAGGGCAGTCTTTGGGCTGAGTGCAGCAGGGAAGATAACAAAACCCTGAAGCTACTAAGGGAAGTACATTTTATTTTGTTCTGCTTATTGGTAAGCGGTTTAGCTGCCCAATGTTGTAGTGAGGGGAGACAAATGTTTAGATAGACTCCGCAAAAGGAGTAGGCTTTTGATTTATATTTGTTTTATTTTCTTGTTTATGGAGTACTCTGCATGTACTGTGGCTGGCCAGTAAAAAAAGGCCTTAAGCACTGATCCGTGTGTCCAGTGGCTACAGCACACCGCTTACTCCGGATTTACACTTTTAAGACTGACAAATACTCCCAAACATGGAGCCGGGTCATCTGTTTTCCCTTCAACTCAACTATTTTGTCCTGAAATTAGCATTTTCCTTACAACTCTCGACAAACTCACTACTTAGTGAGTAATCCCTAGATTGTTACTTGGTTTCCGTTACATTCATTGAGGTAAAGAGGGTGCTTTGTAAAATCCGTAAACATGTTAATTATTTTAGATCAATAGCATATGTCAAGTCAAGTCATTGCAAAAAAAACAAAAACAATAATCACTGTGCACTAACTTCAAAGTAATTCAGAATTATAAAATACAGAGCCATAGACAAAGTAGATTAATGTTTTGATAGAAAATGTAGATTTGATCATATTTTCTCTTTGAACTATGTAATGCAGCTTAAAAAATTATCTTATTACAATATTATTAAATTGTTTTCAACACATTTACTTCCATTTATATTTTGCTTGTGTGCTGAAAAACACCACTACAGTATCTTTCTTTTGTTCACTTGCCATACTTCTTTCTATCTATCCTTGTTTACTGTTTATTCAAATCGGCTGTATTAAACGCTATTAATCATCCAAATAATCAATATATCAGGATATAAGCGTTATTATTTTTATCTATGGTTCTATTGGGTCTATAATTTTAAGCATGCAGGGTGGTCTAGTCATGTACATTTACAGTAGTAGGTACCCTTTACCGTTTATCAACAATGTTGTGTAGCAATTAGGAAATAACCCGTTGACTAGTAATAGATTTTGTTATATGACTTAACAACTACTGTTGAGTTAAAGAAAAACTTAAAGACAATTGCAGCTATTGGACAAAAATAATTATTCCCGAAAAAAATTCAGTAATTTTAAGTGGTCTTGTTGTGAATAGGGACGAGCTGTTCGGGTTCGGACGGTTCGGGGTTCGACCCGAACTTAGCCTGTTTGGGCGGATCGCGAACCCCGAACATTTCCGGGTGTTCGCCGCATGTTTGACCACAATGGACCACAATGCATTTTCCCACTCCCTGAAGCTCGTAATTGGCTACAGCCTTGCACCTGACCACAGGTCTGGTGCAAGACTGGTTGAACACTATGCCAATCACCGCTCAGAGTCCAGATTGGGCAAATTTTGCCCAATCATGGGCTCACAGAGCTAAGTCCCGCAGCACACTATATAAGGTTTCAACGCGCCGATTCTGCACGCATTTCAGAGGAGATTTCAAAGAAGATAGTTGTGTGTGTTGTTACTGCCGGTCTGCCACGCTACTGGGGGGGTCTCATTTCAACCAAATATCAGGGAATTTAGGTGATGTGTGTCTTGTCACTGTGCCAGCAAGTTTTTTTGGGGGTTTACAACTTTATTTAAAACATTTGTGAATTGAGGTGATTTTCTGGGTCTTGTCACTGTGGCAGCAAGTCTTTTTGGGTCTCATTTATACCAAATATCATTGAATTTAGGTGATGTGTGTCTTGTCACTGTGCCAGCAAGTTTTTTTGGGGTTTACAACTTTATTTAAAACATTTGTGAATTGAGGTGATTTTCTGGGTCTTGTCACTGTGCCAGCAAATCTTTTTGGGGCTCACTAATTTCTTTAAAACACTTGGGAATTAAGGTGATCTGTGTCTCATCATACAAACAGTACCATGCTGTATTTTGGGGCTCACTAATTTCTTTAAAACACTTGGGAATTAAGGTGATCTGTGTCTCGTCATACAAAAAGTACCACACTGTATTTTGGGGCTCACTAATTTCTTTAAAACACTTGGGAATTAAGGTGATCTTCTGTGTCTCGTCACACAGCCAGCAATTTTTTTTGGGGCTCACTAATTTCTTTAAAACACTTGGGAATTAAGGTGATCTGTGTCTCGTCATACAAAAAGTACCACGCTGTATTTTGGGGCTCACTAATTTCTTTAAAACACTTGGGAATTAAGGTGATCTTCTGTGTCTCGTCACACAGCCAGCAATTTTTTTTGGGGCTCACTAATTTCTTTAAAACACTTGGTGTGACGGGATGGAAGTCCGCCTGCGGTCCTGCTCTATCTGACCCCCCCCTTTGATGGCGTCCGGCCCGACTACCGAGTGGCACGGCACTCGGTGTCTCGAGCGGCCTGGAGGATGAAATGGCGTTGGTCCGGCGTCTGGAGAGATGGTGCGGTGTTACCTTGGGGATCCCGTTCCTGGGTTGAGTGGTGATGCAGGAGACCGCTGAGTGTCTCCTGCAATAGTGATTGTAGCTCTGAAATGAAGACACCAGACACGGCTGTATGCCTTAAAACAGTGAACTGAATTTTATGGGTTTCAACAGGGTCATTTATACAACTTCACACAAACAGATTACCAACTCCCCCACCCACACAACCAGCACTGATTGGCTCCTTTCCCAGCCTCCTGTTCCCTATCAGGTCCCTTTCAGCCTTCCCATTTTCCAGGGATTAGGCAGATGAGGTCTTGGAAAAGCCTCAAATCCTCTGGCCCGCTGCATCCTCCATCTTGGGGCATGAGATCCTTTGTTCTGTGAAACCATGCTGGGATGAGCAAAATGGCGACGGGGAAAAACACATACAAACGGTTTCTTTCATACTTTTACAGTCACATCATACAGGGTACATTTTTATTACATTACACCAATAAAACCACATCTAGCAATAAAATAAGAGGTCCATAGGCTCACACGCAAAACCAAAACCAAAACAGGAAAAATGGTCTTTAAAAAGGGTTCAGTCTTTAGTCCTGTGGCTCGCTGAAAAGAGCTCTCATGTCCGTTCCGTGACACTTGGGAATTAAGGTGATTTGTGTCTCGTCATACAAAAGGTACCACGCTGTATTTTGGGGCTCACTAATTTCTTTAAAACACTTGGAATGAAGGTGATCTGTGTCTCGTCATACAAAAAGTACCACGCTGTATTTTGGGGCTCACTAATTTCTTTAAAACACTTGTGAATTAAGGTGATCTGTGTCTCGTCATACAAAAGTACAACGCTATATTTTGGGGCTCACTAATTTCTTTAAAACACTTGGGAATTAAGGTGATCTGTGTCTCGTCATACAAAAAGTACCACGCTGTATTTTGGGGCTCACTAATTTCTTTAAAACACTTGGGAATTAAGGTGATCTGTGTCTCGTCATACATACAGTACCACGCTGTATTTTGGGGCTCACTAATTTATTTAAAACATTTGTGAATTAAGGTGATCTGTCTCTTGTCACTGGCTGCCAGCTATCAGTGTGTCTCACTGAGTTATTCCAGAGTTATTTAAATCTTTATACCAGAGTTGAATCAGAGTTCTGTATATATTAATCTATATATCACTCACCATGTCTGAAAGAACAAAAAGGACAGGCAGACACTCCCAGCCACAGATAAGAGGGCAAGCAGCCCCTGTGTCGGGAGGCTGTGTCTCTGGTAGTGGTGGACGTGGTGCATCCTCTGCAGGGGCACGCTTGTCCTTTCTAACTGGTGCTGGCCGTCTTAAGCAGCAGCAACATACAGAGGACTTGGTGGATTGGCTAACCAGGCCATCCTCATACTCCGAGTCCTCTGCCAGCCAGGCTTCTAGTGCTTTACAGTCCACCTCAGCTGCCAAAGCATCTAATGCAGCCTCCATGTCCACAGCTACTCCTGCCGTAGCCTCGCTATCACACACGGAGGAGTCAGCTGAATTGTTTGACTACAATGAGAGTGACATGCTGCTTGAGGATGCGCGCAAGTAGAGTGCACTGATTCAATCTCTGAGGTTGAGCAAGGGAGTATAATCAACCTAGAGGAAGGGGGTGCCAGTGATGACAAACAAATAACTGGCACTCATGTTGCCCCAGCAGTGGCAGCATACTGCCAAGTTGGCTCCAGTGACGAGGAGATAGGGGGTGAAGATGACATTGATGATGATGAGGTCACTGACTCCACCTGGGTGCCAGATCAAACTGAGGAATCAAATGAGGAGGAGGGGGAGGAGGAGGAGGCACAGCAAACACGAGGCACAACATCCTCTGTGACCAACCGTAGCACTAGCCAGTCCAAGGCATCACATGTCAGAGCTGCTCCGGTGCAGAGCGCTGTTGTCTCAAAGAACACATGCAGGAACTCTGCTGTCTGGGAGTTCTTTAAAAAATGTGCAGCAGACCCCACCATTGCTATTTGTAATCTATGTCAGAGGAGGCTGAAGCGTGGGAAACACCGGACACTTGGGTACCACGTGCTTGAGGCGACATATGAACAAGTGCCACACATCCCGTTGGCGCAAAACTTTGCGTAGGTCCTCCTCCTCCTCATCTGTCTCTACCCACACTGTATGTCCTGCCATGCAATTGCCTACAACCTCCACCGACAGGGATGATGCTACAGTAATGGATGTACCAGCAGGTCCTTCCTCACAATGTGACATCATCCCAGTAGCTGAAGATTTACGCAGTCAGATTACGCTGCCGCAGCTGCTGCAGCGAAAGAAAAAACATAGTCCCAAGCACAGCGTCTAAATGCCAGTTTAGCAAAATTACTCGCATTGCAGCTGCTGCCTTTCCAGCTGGTGGACTCTGCTCCATTCCGTGAATTTGCTGAATGCGCTGTACCACAGTGGCAGGTTCCAAAGCGCCATTACTTTTCATGCAAGGCCATTCCAGCACTATACCAGCACGTGGAAGACAATGTTATCCAGTCATTGGGAAAGGTAGTCAGCAACAAGGTGCATGTGACTTTAGACACGTGGTCCAGCAAGCATGGACAGGGTCGTTACATTTCCTTCACGGCACACTGGGTAACTCTGATTGCAGCTGGGAGTGATCCAAGACGGGGCTCTGTGCTGGAGCTTGTTCATCCACCACGCCTCCAGAAAGCTGCTTGTATGAGGTCTGTCTGCTCCACCACCACCACCTCTTCCTCCTCCTCCTCCTCCTTCTCTGTCTCTGGCGAAGTGGCAGTTAAACCGATGCCTGACAGGGTCTACGCAATGGCTCAAGCAAAAAGATGCCATACTGTGCTTGAGCTGGTTTGTTTAGGGGACAGGAGCCACACCGGGTCAGAAATTTTGTCAGCTCTGCAGGGGCAGGTGCAGAGATGGTTAACACCATGCCAGCTTGAGCTGGGAATGATCGTCTGCGATAATGGCAGCAACCTTCTCTCCGCCCTACGCAAGGGTAAATTGACGCATGTACCATGCCTAGCACACGTCTAAAATCTGGTGGTACAGCGTTTCCTAACCAAGTACCCAGGGCTGCCAGAGCTTCTCATCCAGGCCAGAAAAGTCTGCAGCCACTTCAGACGGTCATTCCCAGCAAGCGTTCGCCTGGCAGAAATTCAAAGAGAATTCCACCTTCCCACAAACCGTCTGATCTGTGACATGCCCACCAGGTGGAACTCGACATTAGCAATGCTGCAGCGTCTGCACAAGCAGCAGAGGGCCATCAACGAGTACCTGTGTGAGTATGGCACAAGGACAGGTTCAGGTCAACTTGTTTTTTTCCCCCCCCGCAGTGGCTGATGATCAAGGATGCATGCACTGTACTGTCACCATTTGAGGAGGCAGCGAGGATGGTGAGCAGGGACAGTGCATGCATCAGTTACACAATTCCTTTAGTGTTCCTGCTGGAGCACACTCTGGGGGGAATTATAGATGTGGCTCTAGAGGCAGAGCAGCGGGAGGAAGAGGAGGCCTTCCCTAGCTCTCAAGGCCCCAGTCTTTCCGCAGACAGCATTCCAGCGGGTCCTACTCAGATCAGACAGGAGGAGGATGAGGAGGAGGAGGACTATTTAAGTAGTGGGGGCATTGAAGGTGGGGATTCCTCAAGGCAGGGTTTTGTGTGCCCTGAAACAGAAGGGCTTGTGCGTGGCTGGGAGGAGGAAGTGCACGATACGGCCATCCTCATTGACCAGGAAGACTCGGCAGCTAATGCCACCTCCAACCTACGCTGCATGGGCTCCCTAATGATGCAAAGCCTGCTAAAGGACCCCAGGATTCGTGCTATCAAGGAGAGGGATCATTACTGGTTGGCAACCCTTCTTGATCCACGATACAAGGGGAAAGTTGCAGAGCTCATCCTGCCCGCACAGATGGAGCACAGGATGACAAAACTTGAGAACGCTCTAAAGCGAAACTTGTGTAACACCTTTCCAGGCACTGTTAGATTACCAAGTGCTGACACACGTGCTTCTGAGGCTGCAGGTGATCAGAGGAATAGCGGTGAAGGCCAGGGCCGCTTGACTGATGCATTTTTAAATTTTTTTAGTCCTCGACGCCCAGGGACGTCAAATGTAGGCACCCATTGCCAGCGTCTTCACCATATGGTGCAGGACTACCTAGGGGCAAGGGCAGACCTGGATATGTTTCCAGCAGATGCTCCACTGGCTTACTGGGTGTTGAGATTGGATCACTGGCCAGAACTTAGCCAATATGCTATGCAGCTACTAGGTTGCCCTTCATCTAGCGTGCTTTCTGAAAGGACGTTCAGTGCCGCTGGAGGTTTTGTCACAGACAAAAGAGTGCGTCTGTCCACCGACTCTGTAGACCGGCTGACATTTATAAAAATTAATCAGTCCTTGATCAGCAGCTATCAATCCCCTGATGCTGAAGTAATGGAATAGATAGGGGATGTCCTCTTCTGCATTCACAAAACCTCCAGCACTGAACTCTTCCACAATACCACAAAAGGGTTACGGTGTGAAGGCACTTGCTGCCATGAAAGGCACAATATTTGGCTGCACTGACGCCTGTGCCAGATTTATATCATTTTATTTTTTTGAACCGCAGGGTCCAACCCTGCACTCTTCCACAATACCACAGAGGGGTTAATGTATGATGATACTTGCTGGCCTGGTAGTCTTGCACCAAAGGCACAACATCTGGGTGCACTGATACCCATTACCAGATCAAACAATTTTCAATATAGGACCACATGGTCCACCCCTGCACTCTTCCACAATACTACAGAGGGGTACTGTATGATGATACTTGATGGCCTGGCATTAAAGGCACAATATCTGGGTGCACTGACGCCCATTAACAGATACAAAAAACACTTTTCAATATAGGACCACATGGTCCACCCCTGCACTCTTCCACAATACAACAGAGGGGTTACTGTATGATGATACTTGATGGCCTGGCATTAAAGGCAGAATATCTGGGTGCACTGACGCCCATCACCAGATCAAAAACTTTTCAATATAGGACCACATGGTCCACCCCTACACTCTTCCACAATACCACAGAGGGGTTACTGTATGATAGTACTTGCATGCCTGGCACTAAAGGCACAATATCTGGGTGCACTGCCATTGACGCCTGTATCAGATTCATATCCTCAGAGGGGTTACGGTGTGACGGCACTGTTGCCGACGCTAAAAGCCCAATTTTAAAGCACCTATTGTTACTTTCATCCAAAGCCTGCATAAGTTTCACAATAATTTAGCCCAAAAAAAACTAAACTTTTTCTGCGCGTCCTAAAATGTCTTTTCATACAGGCTGCCGCCCCAAGCAGTTGTTTATGGATAGATTAAAGGAAAAGCATTTACCGTCATATGAAACGTCATCTATTTGTTTTTAAGTGTTTCTATACATCCTAGAAATCCGCCACTTCACGGGCAGGTTATGGGGACCTCGTAGGCACGATATTTGAAGGAATTTTTCGTTTTTATTTTTAACCCTTATTTCATGGAAAACTCAGTCCCTTTACAAACGTTTTTTTTTAAAACTTTTTGTCCTTGTTTCCTGTCCCCCAGGGCACTACCCGGACCCCCATACACCTTTTATGGCAAATATGTAGCATATATGCCCTCTTGGAGGGCACTCTAAAAAACCGAATTTTCAGCCCCATTGACTTGCATGGGGATCGGTTCGGTCCCGAACAAATGGGAAGTTCGGGTTCGGGCTCGAATCGAACTCGGGGGGTGTTCGGCTCATCCCTAGTTGTGAAGAGCAATAAAAATGGTGATTAAAAATAGAAATGATAAATGTTACTGTCTTTCTAAGATTAACCCCTTAGTGACCGGACAGTTTTACACAAATCCGTCCTTTAGTGACCGCTGCTGTTTTTATGTTTCTGCGCTGTTAGTGTTTAGGTCAAATTTTCCTCTTACTCGTTTATTCAACCCACACATATTATACACCGTTTTTCCCGCCATTAAATGGACTTTCTAAAAATACCATTATTTCCATCATCTATACTATAAAAGGATAAGCTAAAAACTGTCCGTCGCCAAAACCCTACTGCGCATGCGCGACGGACATTTGAAAGCGGCCGTTAGAACACACAGGTAGCTGCGCGTGCCGGCCGCGTGAAAAAAAAAAAAAACGGCACGAGCCGCGCGCAGCTACCTGTGTGTTCTAACGGCCAGATGCCCCGATCCTCCAGCGGTGACCGTCCTCCGGCTGCCGGCAGGCCTCTAGGCTTAGGCGAGCCCCCGGCTCGGTTTGGGCCTACAGGCCCAGCCGAGCCGGGGACTCGCCTAAGCCTAGAGGCCCGCCGAGCACCCAGCGGCAGCCGGAGGTGGTCACCGCTGGAGGATCGGGGCCGAAGTTCCAAAACATACTCCCCTAAATCGGCCCTGAGCTCCAGCGGTGACCTCCTCCGGCTGCCGCTGGCTGCTCGGCGGGCCTCTAGGCTTAGGCGAGCCCCCGGCTCGGTTTGGGCCTACAGGCCCAGCCGAGCCGGGGACTCGCCTAAGCCTAGAGGCCCGCCGAGCAGCCAGCGGCAGCCGGAGGAGGTCACCGCTGGAGGATCGGGGCCGAAGTTCCAAAACATACTCCCCTAACTCGGCCCTGAGCTCCAGCAGTGACCGTCCTCCGGCTGCCGCTGGCTGCTCGGCGGGCCTCTAGGCTTAGGCGAGCCCCCGGCTCGGTTTGGGCCTACAGGCCAGCCGAGCCAGGGACTCGCCTAAGCCTAGAGGCCGCCGAGCACCCAGCGGCAGCCGGAGGTGGTCACAGCTGGAGGATCGGGGCCGAAGTTCCCAAACAAACACACCCCAAAATCGCCCTGAGCTCCAGCGGAGACCTCCTCCGGCTGCCGCTGGCTGCTCGGCGGCCCTCTAGGCTTAGGCGAGCCCCCGGCTCGGTTTGGGCCTACAGGCCCAGCTGAGCCGGGGACTCGCCTAAGCCTAGAGGCCCGCCGAGCAGCCAGCGGCAGCCGGAGAAGGTCACCGCTGGAGGATCGGGGCCGAAGTTCCCAAAAAATACACCCCAAAATCGTCCCTGAGCTCCAGCGGAGACCTCCTCCAGCTGCCGCTGGCTGCTCGGCGGGCCTCTAGGCTTAGGCGAGCCCCCGGCTTGGCTTGGGCCTACAGGCCCAGCCGAGCCGGGGACTCGCCTAAGCCTAGAGGCCCGCCGAGCAGCAGCGGCAGCCGGAGGAGGTCACCGCTGGAGGATCGGGGCCGAAGTTCCAAAACATACTCCCCTAACTCGGCCCTGAGCTCCAGCAGTGACCGTCCTCCGGCTGCCGCTGGCTGCTCGGCGGGCCTCTAGGCTTAGGCGAGCCCCCGGCTCGGTTTGGGCCTACAGGCCCAGCCGAGCCAGGGACTCGCCTAAGCCTAGAGGCCCGCCGAGCACCCAGCGGCAGCCGGAGGTGGTCACAGCTGGAGGATCGGGGCCGAAGTTCCCAAACAAACACACCCCAAAATCGCCCTGAGCTCCAGCGGAGACCTCCTCCGGCTGCCGCTGGCTGCTCGGCGGCCCTCTAGGCTTAGGCGAGCCCCCGCTCGGTTTGGGCCTACAGGCCCAGCTGAGCCGGGGACTCGCCTAAGCCTAGAGGCCCGCCGAGCAGCCAGCGGCAGCCGGAGAAGGTCACCGCTGGAGGATCGGGGCCGAAGTTCCCAAAAAATACACCCCAAAATCGTCCCTGAGCTCCAGCGGAGACCTCCTCCAGCTGCCGCTGGCTGCTCGGCGGGCCTCTAGGCTTAGGCGAGCCCCCGGCTTGGCTTGGGCCTACAGGCCCAGCCGAGCGGGGACTCGCCTAAGCGTAGAGGCCGGCCGAGCAGCCTGCTCGGCCGGAGGAGGTCACCGCTGGAGCTCAGGGCCGATGTTGCCTAACACATACTCACCGACATCGGCCTTTAGCTCCTCCAGCGATGGCGGTCCCGCTTGCAGCATCCTCTCTCTCTCCGTTGCTCGCCGGAATGACGTCACGAAAGCCTTTGACCCCGGGGGTCAAAGGCTTTCGTGACGTCATCCTGGCGAGCAACGGAGAGAGGATGCTGCAAGCGGGACCGCCATCGCTGGAGGAGCTAAGGGCCGATGTCGGTGAGTATGTGTGGAACCGGTGGAGGACTCGAGGCCGATGTAGGTGAGTATGTGCTCTACACACACACACACACCCTGCTTGCTCGGCCGGTATCCAAGCTTAGGCGAGCCCCCGGCTTGGCTTGGGCCTAGAGGCCCTGCCGAGCCGGGGACTCGCCTGAGCATGGAGGCCGGTCGAGTTGCATGCTCGGGCGTCCTCCAGGCTCAGGCGAGTCCCCGGCTCGGCTGGGCCTCTAGGCCCACGCCAAGCCGGGGGCTCGCCTAAGCTTGGTCGGCATCCAGGCTCAGGCGAGCCCCCGGCTTGGCTTGGGCCTAGAGGCCCAGCCGAGCCAGGGACTCACCTGAGCCTGGAGGACGGCCGAGCATGCAACTCGACCGGCCTCCATGCTCAGGCGAGTCCCCGGCTCTGCTGGGCCTCTAGGCCCAAGCCGGGGGCTCGCCTAAGCTTGGATACCGGCCGAGTAAGCAGGGTGGGTGTGGAGAGCACATACTCACCTACATTAGCCCTGAGCTCCAGCGGTGACTGTCCTCCGGCTGTCGCAGGCTGCTCGGCCGGCCTCCAGGCTCAGGCGAGCCCCCGGCTTGGCTTGGGCCTACAGGCCCAGCCGAGCCGGGGGCTCGCCTAAGCCTGGAGGCCGGCCGAGCAGCCTGCGACAGCCACCGCTGAGGCTCTGGGCCAATGTAGGGGGACACATACTCACCTACATCGGCCCTTAGCTCCTCCAGCGATGGCGGTCCCGCTTCCAGCGTCCTCTCTCGCTCCGTTGTTCGCCGGAATGACGTCACGAAAGCCTTTGACCCCGGGGGTCAAAGGCTTTCGTGACGTCATCCCGGCGACCAACGGAGCGAGAGAGGACGCTTGAAGCGGGACCGCCATCGCTGGAGGGCCGATGTAGGTGAGTATATCCACGAGCGGGGGGGCCATATCCACGAGCGGGGGGGCCATATCCACGAGCGGGGGGGCCATATCCACGTGCTGGGGCGATATCCACGTGCTGGTGCAGTATCCACGTGCTGGGTCAATATCCACGTGCTGGGGCAGTATCCACGAGCTGGGGCAGTATCCACGAGCTGGGGCAGTGTCCACGTGCTGGGGCAGTATCCACGTGCTGGGGCAGTATCCACGTGCTTGGGCAGTATCCACGAGCTTGGGCAGTATCCACGAGCTGGGGCAGTATCCACGTGCTGGGGCAGTATCCACGTGCTGGGGCAGTATCCATCCACGTGCTGGGGCAGTATCCACGTGCTGGGGCAGTATCCACGAGCTGGGGCAATATCCACGTGCTGGGGCAGTATCCACATGCTGGGGCAATATCCACGTTCTGGGTCAATATCCACATGCTGGGGCAATATCCACGTGCTGGCAGTATCCACGTGCTGGGGCAGTATCCACGAGCTGGGGCAGTATCCACGTGCTGGGTCAATATCCACGTGCTGGGGCAATATCCACGTGCTGGGCAGTATCCACGTGCTGGGGCAGTATCCACGAGCTGGGGCAGTATCCACGTGTGGGGCAGTATCCACGTGCTGGGCAGTATCCACGTGCTGGGGCAGTATCCACGAGCTGGGGCAATATCCACGTGCTGGGGCAGTATCCACGTGCTTGGGCAGTATCCACGAGCTTGGGCAGTATCCACGAGCTGGGGCAGTATCCACGTGCTGGGGCAGTATCCACGTGCTGGGGCAGTATCCACGTGCTGGGGCAGTATCCACGAGCTGGGGCAATATCCACGTGCTGGGGCAATATCCACGTGCTGGGGCAATATCCACGTGCTGGGTCAATATCCACGTGCTGGGTCAATATCCACGTGCTGGGCAGTATCCACGTGCTGGGCAGTATCCACGAGCTGGGGCAGTATCCACGTGCTGGGGCAGTATCCACGTGCTGGGGCAATATCCACGTGCTGGGGCAATATCCACGTGCTGGGTCAATATCCACGTGCTGGGGCAATATCCACGTGCTGGGCAGTATCCACGTGCTGGGGCAGTATCCACGAGCTGGGGCAATATCCACGTGCTGGGGCAGTATCCACGTGCTGGGGCAGTATCCACGTGCTGGGGCAGTATCCACCCACGTGCTGGGGCAGTATCCACGTGCTGGGGCGATATCCACGTGCTGGGGCAGTATCCACGTGCTGGGGCAATATCCACGTGCTGGGGCAGTATCCACGAGCTGGGGGCAGTATCCACGAGCTGGGGCAGTATCCACGAGCTGGGGCGATATCCACGAGCTGGGGCGATATCCACGTGCTGGGGCGATATCCACGTGCTGGGGCGGTATCCACGAGCTGGGGCAGTATCCACGAGCTGGGGCAATATCCACGTGCTAGGGCAGTATCCACGAGCTGAGGCAGTATCCACGAGCTGGGGCAATATCCACGTGCTGGGGCAATATCCACGTGCTGGGGCAATATCCACGTGCTGGGGCAGTATCCACGAGCTGGGGCAGTATCCACGAGCTGGGGCAGTATCCACGTGCTTGGGCAGTATCCACGTGCTGGGGCAATATCCACGAGCTTGGGCAGTATCCACGAGCTGGGGCAGTATCCACGAGCTGGGGCAATATCCACGTGCTGGGGCAGTATCCACGTGCTGGGGCAGTATCCATCCACGTGCTGGGGCAGTATCCATCCACGTGCTGGGGCAGTATCCATCCACGTGCTGGGGCAGTATCCACGTGCTGGGGCCGTATCCACGTGCTGGGGCAATATCCACGACGTGGGGCAGTATCCACGAGCTGGGGCAGTATCCACGAGCTGGGGCAATATCCACGTGCTGGGGCAATATCCACGTGCTGGGGCAGTATCCACGTGCTGGGGCAGTATCCACGAGCTGGGGCAGTATCCATGAGCAGGGGCAGTATATCCACAATAGACTGCCGTCTGGGCAGGCTTTACAACTAGTATCCAATAATTTACTATAAAAATTTTTTGAAATATGATGAAAAAATGGTAAAAACACACTTTTTCGGAATTTAATCCCCAAAATCTACAACCACCAAAAAAAGACCCCGGCTAAATAGTTTCAAAATATTGTTCCGAGAATAGAAATACCCACTTTTACATGTTTTTGCTTTTTAACCCCTTCACTGCTGAGCCAGTTCACCTATTTGTGCTGAGCTCATTCTGACTGTTTTATGCTAATTATTTTTAGGTGACTGCCTAGGTACTAATTAACTACCCCCCCAGACAAAAAAAAAAAAAAATATTTTTGTATTAGATTTTTATTTATTTATTTATTTTTTAAAGTTTTATTTTTACACCAAACCTGATCATGTTTGGTATCATTGGAAAGGCCATGATCAGGCCTTTCCAATGATATCAAATATCACCCTCTCACTCCCACGGATCGGGAGATAAAGAGATCCAAACGATCCCCCTATATCCACATGGTAGCTAGGGGGTTAACTGACCCACTGACATACTCACACATATGGTGAGGATGTCAGTGGGTGGGGAGTGACCTAGAGGCTTGGCTGCCATCCACGATGTCAGCCCCCTCCAGGTTTGAATCACAATTCGGCGCAAATTTGCACCGAATCGCGATCCGGCAGCGAAACCGTTAATGCAGTACCCCGCTGAAAAGGAGAGACTCCCCCCTTTCCAGCGGTGCAACTTGCATCTCTCTATCTTCAATGGTTGGGGAGATAGAGGGCTCCGAAGGAGAGGTCATATCCTCTATGTGTGGTATTCTAATGTATCAACCCCTTGTACACTGATCTTGTAAAGCGCTGCGGAATTTGTGGTGCTATATAAATAAATGATCATAATAATACCAAACCCCCTGCTTTGCCCATTGATTACTGCCTTTTGCCAGCCTCTGACCAATGGACCGTCCTGACCATACTCTTGGAATACCCACTTGTACATTGCCTGGAGTCCCCCTTGTGTCCTGTCTACCACCCCAAGGTACATTCCCAGTGTCTCCCAAGAATCCTGGTCCCTCCTGACTGTATACCTGTGAACCCCTGCATTTCTGGGCTCAGAACACCCCACCAACCGATACACACTCCTGTATAGGCATGAAATGCTATGTGTTAAATTTCAACAGTATTATTCAGAATGGAAGGTCAGGGGGCTAAAACTGAGTCTGATTCATTGAATTGTGTGCAGGTGGGATGTATCTGTAACATAATCATGATTTATCTGATAAAAATAACAAATCTACAAAACTATTTTGTAAAACACTCATTTTAAGCCTAATGTCAGACGAATGCAGTCAGAGTGCACTCTGCGTGCTTGCATAACGGACGGACGGACGTACTGACGGTAGATACTGTAGACACCACACGGTCCGTTTTTCTGATGGATGTAGAAAAAAAAGGGAAATATGGGAATCAAAATTAATTAGAATTAAATGACAGGTACAGTCGGCCAGACCAAAAAACTTCTGAGTGTCATCGAGATGGACGTCGCATATGCTTTGCGTCTGACGTCGCGTCATCACACACACAGGCCGCTACGCGGACGAGGCGCACTCTGGTCGTCCGTCGTAGCGCTTTTACGTTGAGGCCTAAATGGCGTCCATTGCCAGCTGCGTGGTGTGTGCACACTTTGGTGCGCACGTACTTCGTGTGTCGTGTCTCTATTGATCACAAATCAATGCTACGACGGACATAAACTGTGCGGCGACATGGACGTGATGACTGCGTTTGTCTGACGCTAGCCCTAAAGCACAGATAAAAAACTCACTGAGGTTATAGGCAAAATAAAATTACTGTGGATTGCAAGTTAAATGTAAAAAGAAATAATAAGAGCAATCAGTATGGCTTCAATAGTATAATTATGGTTATTGACAGATCACTTTTTCTGTTGGTAATATTTTTTCTCTTTTTATTCCAGCAGGTAAATTTTTTTTTGTTAAGACTGTGTCTTTGACTTTCTACCCACATGAAACATATCGCTACGTGTTATAAATAGCAGGGTGCGTTTTTCACATCATTATCCATACCTTAAAGTTTATAGAAAGGAACTAAATGTGTATGTTACACCAAGATTCATTTTATTGAGCTGGTCCTAAAGTAGCTACAAAGCGGTTTACTTTATAAAAACTGCTTACATCCTCACTCTCTGGAAAAAAGTATTCTCACATTAAGCAGCATCTTTTCTAAGGTTTATATCGCAGCACTGAAACTTTTAAAGGTATGCTCTGTAAAGTACAATAAAGAGAGATCGAGTCTCTTCTTTGATTTTTATAGGAGTATGAAGTTAGACCCTGAAAAGTGCTAAATGCTATAAACAGAAACATAATACCGATTTCTACCAAGTGCACTTTACAGGATAAAGAGAGCTAAATGAAAAGATCTTTGAAACTTTATGTAAGTATAACCTTTATTTAAGGTAAAAGTCTCAGGGCAGTATTACAATGTTGGTGCTAACTTAACCAGAGCTGTTGTAAATGTAAAACCTCCATAGGCTATAATGGCTCTGGGAAGTTTACAACAGCTCTGGTTACAGTCTTCAGTAACCATCAGTAAACAAAATACATACACACAATTATTATTATTCTTTATTTATATAGCACCAGCAGATTCCGCTGAACTGAACAATGAGCACAATATAGACCGGATTAAGATATATTGAGACTGAACAACATTTTGACAAACCAATACAGGAGGAAACGGGGCCCTATTCCTGTGGGAATTTTACAATCTAGAAGGGTTGGTGTGGGGAAACAGGAGAATAGGACTGCAAGATGAGAGTGATGAACTAGTTGGGGCAGTGAGGTGTAGTGAGTCGGGTAGTAGGCTTGCCTGAATAGGAATGTCTTAAGAGAGCGTTTGAAGGAAGAAAAACCAGGGGAAAGTCTGACCGTACGAGGGAGAGCGTTCCAGAGTATGGGGCTGTGCATGAGAAATCCTGCAGTCTATCATAGTAAGAGGTGATGCGGGGAGAATCTAGGCGCAGGTCACTGTTTGATGATAGGGAGGGAGCGGGCTGGGGTGTATTTAGTGAGGACAGGTAGTGAGGAGCTGAGTTAGGGAAAGCTTTGTAGGTCAGGGTGAGGATTATGAATTTAATTCTACAGTGGATGGGGAGCCAGTGAAGGGATTCGCAGAGAGGAGCGGCAGAGACAGAGCGGCAGGTGAGGTGGATGAGCCTGGCAGAGACCATCAGAATGGATTGTAGGGACGGAGAGGCGGAATAGAGGGAAGCCAGATTGAAGATTATTACTGTAATCAATTCAGGGAGTGGATGAGTTGCTTTGTAGTGTCAGTGTTAAGAAATGTTGTAAATAAATACAATATTGTAAATAATAAAACACACAGAAAATGAAAACAATGTATAGCGATAGGTAAGTTATGCCTACCAACGCAACATTTGTTATAGCTTAAACACTGTAAGATTTCTTGGTCGCCATATCCTGTATATCCCAACATTTCTATACCACCTATTTGGCATAGGTATGCTGAGCATCACACAACGAAAAATGACATGTGACAAATAGCACTTTGTATTCGTCTCTATAATAAGCTACAGTATATATCATTTAAAAGTTACACCTCCCCTGGATAAATTATTATAAGATGTGCATTTTTTTATAAATTCACCACCAGCACAAAGTCAACGTTATTTTGACTCTAAAAGATTCCAAGCTTGATTTCTCACAAAAAGACATATTTTACAAGCCTTAACTGTCTCACATAAGATTTTCAAAGCTACCTTACGTGGCTTGCTACAGTAAATTACCTGGTATTCAAACAGATTTCCAGGAAGCTTACAAAGAGAGCTACGATAAATGTTGTCAGTCCAGGATTAAATGCAGGAAATCCGTAACAAAGCCAATGCAAAATGGAATGTCTTACTGTAACACTCTGACAAGTCCTTAACCCCTTAACGACTGGGTGGTTTTACAACAGTCCGTCCGAAATTGCCCACTGCTGTTTTTAAGTTTCTGCGCTGTTTGTGTTTAGGTCAAATCTTCCTCTTATTCGTTTATGCAACCCACACATATTATACACTGTTTTTCCTGCCGTTAAATGGACTTTCTAACAATACCCTTATTTCCATCATAACGTATAATTTACTATTTAAAAAAATGAAATATGATGAAAAAATGAAAAAGAAAAACCTTTTTCAAAATGTAATCCTCAAATGTACGTCAGCGGTTGGGAGGGGTTAAAGAGCACCTTTTAACATTGGCTTATTTAACAGGGAATCATTTACTGTGTATGTGATGGTGTTCTTTTGCTAACAAATGCTGTAGGAGAATATATACACATAACAGGTTTAATGCAACACACAGTGCTGGGAAGTAGCGAATAGCATTACCCAGCACTGCCCTTCTGCTCCGCGGGAGGTTTCTGTCCTCCCCGAGCTCGACAAGGGATGACATATCACACTGACCTTTATGACCAACAAAATATCCATCCCTTGATGGGATATCGCGGGGAAAGATAACCTGAACAGCACATGGTCACTGTAATATGTAGACCTCAATTTATTACCATCGATATGTATTTTCAAATAATTACAAATGATTTATGACTTATCTGCAGAAGTCACATTAAGGTCTATGGGAATTGTTGTAGCTAAATCATTTGGAGTTATTTTAACAGATTGTAATAATTTGAAAAATGCTTATCCATAGGAATTAAATTGAGGCTGTATTTAGAATTAAAAATGACTAGTTCAGAAGGAGCTCATTACATTATTTTAAATTACAAGGAAACAGGGAGCTACGAGACTAAACCACATTAAAATTCTATGCTCTATAGACATTTCTGAATTACTTGTGATGATGATGAGCAATTCATTATCTTTCTTTAACATCTTATTAACCACATGATTTGATCTTGCCGGTCTTTATTGTAATTTACAGAAACAACTTATTTTTAAATGTCCGGTGACCATTCTATATGATATTTAGTGAATACTGATAACTCAATCAATTTACTGTGGATATAGAGCACTCCGGAAGACATGTTTAGTAAATTGTGTCCGTTGCGGCAAAGAAAAGATCATGCTCTTCACAGGGAGCATATGAAAGTAAGATTTATAATCTCATTATCACACATTCTGTGTGCTTTTTTCATTTTACAGTTCTTATGAATATATAAGCTACTCAGTCAACTGTGATGAACTAAACATTTAATCATAAATACTGATTATTTGGAGAATGTATCCATTTTTTATATTAAAACTATATTTGTAATAACTTCACTACCATGATTGAGTAAGCTCGATCTTCAAAAGCATGTGCAGGTGCCCCAAGGTTTAAAATACGCACTTGGTCTGATTCTGGAGCAATGCAAAGATATTTTGTTTATTGCAAAGAAAATGAATTTGCAAATGGGCTTCAGAATGTATAAGAAGCAATACACAGTACATTGACACAGATCATTTACTACAACAAAAGTAACCTTTAACAGCTGAATGCCAGAAATGGTGGTCTCCCCAACAACCAGCTATGAAACACTAAAATCTGGTATAGAGCAAATAAAGATATCTGCCTGTGGAGTGACAATAGGCAATCAGCATGTATAAAGTGTATTTATTCACATGGGTCATTCTTCTGTTATGATTTTCTTAACAGACTCATGAAAAAAAATATAACAGGAGACATAAAAGCAAACTATCAGGGTTATTCAAAGAGATCCGAATTGGGGCTGATAGGTAACCGAACGCTGAAATTCAGTGTACGCTTCTCTTTCCTGGCCATTCGGCTATTCAGAGAGCAGGCACTTCGCCAAATGTTGGCGAATTGCCTGCACATACGGTGCCTGTTCGGTGCCTGTTCGAGGGCAGTGAATCCCCATAAAGAAACAATGCTTCATCTATTCAGAGAACACAAAACAGCTGAGAAAGGTTGCCGAAGTGCCCTGCCATTTGGTGGTTTCATTCGAAAGGGTTTATTCAGGCTAATCCCATAGGCTTCAATGTTAAAAATATTCCAGTTTTAATTCAATATCTAATAAACCATTTATTATAATATTCTGCAGTAAAAAGTCTTTATTTTTAGATTTTTTTTTAGGATCATTTAGGCATTTTTCAGGATTTTTTTTCGAAAATATTTTTTTCCGATTTTTATTTTTAAATCTTTTTTTTTTATGTAACAGCCCTTTTTATTATCATTTATTGGATCTTATATGTAAATTTCAGACATTTTCATTGTAGTTTCTTTGCTAACAGCATTTCATTTTTCAAACATTAAGGCTAGGATCAAACGAAAGCATTTTTACACGCGAACGTAAAAAAGTGCGTCTGAACGCATTGACGGATTTTTTCACGGAATTCGCGAAAACGGTCATACGATGCGCATTTTCGTGCGTGATTTTTTACGGATCCAAACCAGGAAACTTTGGGTGTCTGGACGTTATGTTGGCCGGACACGAGCAGGGTCTGACGTCTCCAAATCACACACACACACCGCTAGCGGACGCAGCGCACTCTGTACGTCAGTACTAGCGGTTCTGCGTTCTCGAAAAAATGCGTTCATTTTCCACTTGCGCTGCGCGGCCGGACGTTCGTGCGACCGTACTTCGTATATTGGCCGTCATTGCCCGTCATTTGCTGCTAGTGCGGCCGTAATTAAGTGCGCCAGAACGCACGTTAAAAGTGCGCTGGTCTGACCCCAGCCTAAAGCGTACTGTTTTGTTTTTTTTCCACTTCATTCATCTGCGGTGTCGGGTTTTTCCGGTGGCTGCTCTGCGCTGTGATCGGCTCCTGCTTGGGTTTCTCTGGCGTGTTCCGCGGGGTCAATCCAGATGTTTTTGCGGGTTTCGGTGTGTATTCGCCTGGGTTTTGCAGTGAGTGTTCAGCAGTTTTGCGGTGGGTTTTCCCTGCACTACGACGGCCCTGTGGTGCTTGCTGAATACACCGCAGGGTCGCCAAAATGGGATCACCAAATTGCACCAAATTGAAGAGAACGACAAGTCACCAAACGTGCGGTGACTTTTCGATTCTCTTTGAATAACCCTGATTGTGTGCTTAAAGGTTCAACACATCGGACTATGTGTTGAAACTGTTTACTAACCGGAATCAAGACCATTTTCAACCTTTCTTGTGCCATATTTCGCTTCAGGAGATTCAAATGCCGGCATTTCAAATTCCCCATAAAAATTTGGATCAAATATCGTCTCTCACTGCTATACTCATTATTAGAAATATCGGATTTAACGACTCAGTTCTAATTTATCGGTATGCTGATGTTCTAAATAATTACAAATGGCGAAAGGATAAATGGATTTACAGGCAGGGAAATAGAGGGAATAAGGCTGAAATCTTCTTTAAACATCAGACTTTACAAAGAGACATATTTAAAAGGTGCAAATCTGTATATTGCTCGATGAAAATAAGCCTTTTTGGTTATTTTACAGGCAACATTTTGTTCGAACTAGACATATTTTTCAAATAATTGCACAGGCCTAATTTTTTCTACTGAATCAGCCAATATTTTTTTTTTAATAATCCGCCAACAGATTTAAATAAAGCCCGTAGATTGCTGAACTTAACCCATTGTTGTTTGACTACAACAACCACGGGCATTTAATAACCCCTATAGTTTCGTAACTCTTTAAAATACATATACTACTAAGTCTTGCAGAAGATCTCAAAAAGTACTTCATTACAAAGGACCTGATTACAAGTATAAATATTTTTAATGAATCCATTGATTTATAGTGCAATTGATGTCCCCATTATAATTCTTCAAAGCCAGTTCTAAAATTTTATTGGACCATTGTTTACATTGGCTTGTCCTGAATTTCTGAAAAGCTGCTCCTTTTTCTTTAACCATGCACTCTTGTTTTTATTTACCATAATTTCCACTTAACATAAGAAAAACAAAAGAAAACAAGGTTCACAGCTTTCAGTTCTGTATCTTCAGTATCTTTACATACATACATACATAGGAAAACACTGGTTCTATTTACTCTTTCCGCAGAATGGAACGTTGACTTGAAATCCTTGGATTTCTTCCAGTATTGAAGGATTATTTATTGAAGAAGAATAATTACCTTTTATTCTAATGAGGGTACAGAAACCAAAAGATTGTACTAGATAAACAGAACAGTTTTTTATTCATTACCTCATTACCTCATTACCTTCATGTCCTCACTAATCACCAAATACACCCCAGCCCGCTCCCTAAGGTCAAACAGTGACCTGCGCCTAGCTTCTCACCGCATCACCTCTTCCCATGATAGACTGCAGGATTTCTCACGCGCAGCCCCCACTCTCTGGAACGCTCTCCCTCGTACTGTCAGACTTTCCCCTAACTTCTCTTCCTTCAAATGCTCCCTTAAAACGTTCCTATTTAGGGAAGCCTACCACCCAACTCACTGACGCAATCATCAATCACTCTAACCTTACAGTCCTCTCCTCCTGTTTCCAACCCCAACCCTCCCAGATTGTGAGTTCCTACGGGAATAGGGCCCTCATCTCCTCCTGTACTGTTTGTCAAATGTTGTTCAATGTATTGTAACCCTGTCTATACTGTGCTTATTGTACAGCGCTGCGGAATATGCTGGCGCTTTATAAATAAAGAATAATAATAATAATAATAATTAGTAATAAAGAAATTATTAATACAAAATAGAATAACTTAAAGGATGTACATCTCAAGAGACACAGGTAGGTTGAGCTTGATAAATATTATCTCCTTTTTACTTAATTACAGCCTCAACTGAGATTAACATTATTCTGCCTCAGCAGACATAATAAATGATTTACAGTTGTGTTCAAAATTATTCAACCCCCAATGCTGTAAAGGGTTTTAGGGAATTTAGTGTACATTTGTAATTGTATTCAGAATGAAATCCTACAAGGACTTTTTAAAGAACCATATGCAACTAAAATGACATCAATTGGTTTTGTAATACAGTAGTAAATGTTTCTTTTGTGAATTCTTCATTGACACAATTATTCAACCCCTTAAAGATTACCAGTCTGAAGAACAGAGGTTCATTCAAGTGTTTTCAATCAGGTTTTGAAAACACCTGTGGATGTCACGGAGCAGCAATAAAGCATAATAAGCACCAATTAGGCAGCTTTAAAATGACTGTGATACTCAGCTCCTTCTAGACATTTACTGGTGTGGTTACAAACATGGTGAAGTCAAGAGAATGGTCCAGGAAGACAAGATAAGAGGTGATTACTCTTCACAGGAAGGGCAATGACTATAAGAAGATTGCAAAGATGTTAAACATACCAAGAGAGACCATAGGAAGCATCATTCGCAAATTCAAGGCAAAGGGCACTGTTGAAACGCTACCTGGTCGTGGCAGAAAGAAGATGCTGACTTCGACTGCTGTGCGCTACCTGAAGCGTAGAGTGGAGAAAAGTCCCCGTGTGACTGCTGAGGAACTGAGAAAAGATTTGTCAAATGTGGGTACTGAAGTTTCAGCTCAGACAATACGGCGCACACTGCGTAATGAAGGCCTCCATGCCAGAACTCCCAGGCGCACCCCCTTGCTGTCTCCAAAGAATAAGAAGAGTCGACTGCAGTATGCCAAAAGTCATGTGGACAAACCACAGAAGTTTTGGGATAGTGTTCTGTGGACTGATGAAACAAAATTAGAACTGTTTGGGCCCATGGATCAACGCTATGTTTGGAGGAGGAAGAACAAGGCCTATGAAGAAAAGAACACCTTGCCTACTGTGAAGCATGGCGGGGGGTCAATCATGCTTTGGGGCTGTTTTGCTTCTGCAGGTACAGGGAAGCTTCAGCGTGTGCAAGGTACCATGAATTCTCTTCAGTACCAGGAGATATTGGATGACAATGTGATGCAGTCCGTCACAAACCTGAGGCTTGGGAGACGTTGGACCTTTCAACAGGACAATGATCCCAAGCATACCTCCAAGTCCACTAGAGCATGGTTGCAGATTAAAGGCTGGAACATTTTGGAGTGGCCATCGCAGTCACCTGACTTAAATCCGATTGAGAACCTCTGGTAGGACTTAAAGAAAGCAGTTGCAGTGCGTAAGCCTAAGAATGTGACTGAACTGGAGGCTTTTGCCCATGACGAATGGGCGAAGATACCCGTAGATCGCTGCAAGACACTTGTGTCAAGCTATGCTTCACGTTTAAAAGCTGTTATAACTGTAAAAGGATGTTGTACTAAGTACTAAGATTGAATGTCACTTGGGGGTTGAATAAAACTGATAATGATGTGAGCACAGAAAAGACATTTGTGGTTATTTCATTATAAATGTTATGTTATATTTGTCTGACCTACACGTGCCTCTTTGATTTAATTGTAAGCAAGATGACTGAATGATCAAAATCAATGTCAAACTGGCCAAAACACTCAATTTCAGTGGGGGTTGAATAATTTTGAACACAACTGTAGCACCCAGTGCTGAAGCATAAATTATATTAATAACATTTAAGAGTTTTTCATCTATACACAACATGTAATATGAATACTGAAAAAAAAATCGTGATTTGCTTTGCCTTGTGCTTTCTCTTTAGCTTCAATACATATAATATTGCCATGTTATGACTCAGCTGTTATGGCTACATACTGCAAATTGTAGCATCCTAACCTTGCCTAGGAAGGTCTTACTGAGTAGACAGCAGGAGAATAACGTGCAATTCCAAGGTCACTTGTTGTTCTTACTTGCAGCTGGTAATAAAAAAAAGAAATTACTACCTGTAAGAATCTGGTGTTAAGGAATATCACTAGAGCAAACACATGAGATGTAGCATATGAGTGCAGACACAGAAATTAACTCATGAACCAATTCCATACTCAGCTCTGGTCCCACACTGGAGAGGACGATGCAATTCATTATGCTACTAGCAGATGAACACATTGAACAGATAAAGAGGGCTAGTTTCCAAACCTGGGACCCTATTCCAATTTTGCCAATAAAGGAATACTGCAACTATCATAAGCTGTAACTAGGTTACTTGTGCATTGCAAAAAAATAAAAAGAATTATAAAACACAGTTGACTGTTTTTAATTTTTTATTTAATTTTTTTATATGTAATTTAAATAAAGTTAGTTTTTTTTCTCTTGTTTTCATTTTGTGGATTTTTCCCATAATGCAACATCTACCAAAATCATAAGGCAAATCTAGCTTTACAGCTGCGGTATAGGATAAAACAGTAGTGAAGAGGCAATGGGTGGTGGAGGGGTTTTGTAGACAAGGCTGCGAGGGATCTGTTGTGTTGTCTAGGCTATCCTAGATAAGAGGTGGATAAGAGATCAGACAGTGGACTTAAAATACTCAATGGCACTCCATCTATTGTATCATTTGCATACATTCCACACAATGGAAGCCAGCAAATTGACTTTTTGGACTTCTGACCCATAGAAACCATTCTATGCCCAACGCCACACTTTGATGAATAAGTGCTGTAAAACACCGGGGGGCAGTTTACAACGCAAAATATAACAAAGTGGATGCACCCAGTGACACACATAGAGTAAAATATCTTCTGAACTAAACAAAAATGCGAAAAACAACGTACATGTAAGATATCAGCAACATATAATAAACACAATAAGGACATTTCATTTTTTTGTGGTAGTGGCCCTTTAAGCTAATTGCTGGAGTCAGTATACATATCGGCTCCAGCCTTTAGCTTAACAGCTCAAGCTGCTATTCCAACGGTCTCAAACTTTGTTTGTGGTTCAGACATTTTGGCTTAATGTTACTTAACCTCCCTGGCGGTATTCCCGAGTGTGACTCGGGGTTAAATTTCACTACCACGAACGGTAACCCCGAGCCACACTCGGGCTGGATACATAATCACCACATACTCACCTCCTCCTGGCTCCCTTGCTATCCCCCACAGTGTGATCGCGGCAAGCTGCTTCCTGGAAGGCTCCCTGCGAGTCACATGATGCAGGGGGGCTGGACCGCAGCAAATTTCATTCATAATAAACACTGAATACAAAATGCAATGTTTATGAACGACCACTAGGTGGCAGTACAGGATAAGAAATAGACCATACATCGTCTCACCCTTGTTCTCAGACAGATTTCAGTGTTTTTTGTTGTATTTTATTGAATATCATTTATTTGCATTATTTTGGATAATTATTTTTGGGATAATAAATTATTATGTCGTGTTTCAAACTTTATCGGACTCCGTGTATTTACTATTTTTTTTTAAATTAATTAATTTATTTATCTATAAAGGATTTTACCAGTAAGGACTCTTGATTTCACGGATTTCAGTGCGTGATTCCTAATTATTACAGGCTAACTATGTACAAAAACACGTTTCCGTTAAAAAAAAATTGAGACGCTTTTAGACACAAAATTTTGAAAAAATTAGACCGCCAGGGAGGTTAATGACTCTTATACACTTTATAAAAGCCATTAATTTATGGCTAGTTGAAGAACAATTTCAACCTCATTCATTCTTCACGGCTTGAGCCGTATTCAGGAAAATTTGCAAAATCACTTAATGTTGAGATCTAAAACCATCAAAAATCCCTTACTTAATCTGTATCCTGCAGTGTCTACAAGCAGCAGAAGATTGGGAGCAATTAGTTCCTACTTCTTCACTGTCCTTACACAACAACATGTATGCAAGCTTGAACCCAACTGTCAGGACTCCAGCGGAGGGGATTGGCAAACCTGCAGACATACCAGTGTCCACACCTGACATAACCGTCTCCTTCCTGTCACTGCAACAGCTTTCCTGTTATGATCTGTGAGTTCCTGGTCAGATCTAACAATTGCTCTCTGGACCTCCCTCAGGCAGCCACAAGCAGGGCCGGTGCTAGACTATTTTGCGCCCTAGGCAAGACCAGCTACTTGCACCCCCCCCCAAAAAAAAAAAAGCTCACATGGGTATATTTGCCCCCAGCTCTCACATGGTGGATATATTGCCCCCGTTCACATGGGTACAATTGCCCCCCAGCTCACATGGGTACATTTGCCCCCAGCTCACATGGGTACATTTGCCCCCAACTCACACATGGCATGGAGATATCACCCCAGCTAACACATGGAGATATTGCCCCAGCTCACACATGGCATGAAGATATTGCCCCAGCTCACACATAGAGATATTGCCCCCAGGCTCACACATTGATATTTGCCCCCAGGCTCACACATTGATATTTGCCCCCAGGCTCACACATGGATATCTGCCCCCAGGCTCACACATGGATATCTGCCCCCAGGCTCACACATGGATATCTGCCCTCAGGCTCACACATTGATATCTGCCCCCAGGCTCACACATGGGTATTTACCCCAGGCTCACACATTGATATTTGCCCACGGGCTCACACATGGGTATTTACCCCCAGGCTCACACATGGATATTTGCCCCCAGACCTACACATGGCCATTTACCCCCAGGCTCACACATGGATATTTGCCCCCAGGCTCACACATGGGTATTTACCCCCAGGCTCACACATGGCTATTTACCCCAGGCTCACACATGGATATTTGCCCCCAGGCTCACACATGGATATTTACCCCCCAGGCTCACACATGGGTATTTGCCCCCAGGCTCACACAAAGATAGTTGCCCAGCAGCTCACACATGGATATTTGCCTCCAGCGCTGTCTCTGTCTTCCTGTAGCCAGTCTCAATGCGTGCTGGCGTCGCCGCTGGCGTCATGGAGATGGAAGCGTGGACTTGGTCCAGGAAGCTTCCTTGACGACGGCGGCGACGACGGCATGTATTGGGGCCGGCTGCAGCACGCGGCCGCCCCACAGGCATTTTTTTTTTTTACAATTTTTTTTTTTTACAATTGGTCGGGCCTGACTGCGCCCTAGGCGGGTGCTGCGCTCTAGGCTCCCGCCTAGTTGGCCTAGCGGCAGCGCCGGCCATGGCCACAAGTGCTTCCATTAACAAGCTCTGTGATTCCCTACATAAGGTTGGAATTCCCAGAGAGCAGTGCTTCAGCATTGCTAATCACTTGGTGTAAGTCACTCTGCAAAAAGCCTACTCATTTTCCAGTATCTTGCTCCCCAAGTTCCAAGCCACCAGTTCCAAGCCTCCAGCTGTGTTTCCCCAAGTTCCAAGCCTCAGCCAGTGTTCGCCAGTTCCAAGCCTCCAGCCGTGGTCCCCCAAGTTCCAAGTCTCCAGTTGTGTTCCCCCCAGTTCCAAGCCTCCAACCATGTTCCCCAAGTTCCAAGCCTCCAACCGCGTTCTTCAAGCTTCCTGCAGCGCCCTCTGCCTTCTCTGTGTTCCTTCCTGCGTCCAACCAGCCCTTTCCCTGACCTGTCTGTCTGCTGTCTTGTGCCTCTTTTGAGTTTCTGGTGTGTTACACTTTGTGTCTCTGTGTTTTGTTACTCTGTCCTGTTTCCACACTGCCTGTGTGTCTCCTCTCCGCCTCGTCCAGCTTCCAGCCCTTTTCCTGCCTTGCTCCTCTCCTTGACTTGACAAACAACTGTTTGGACCTTACTCCAGTTTCTGTCTGCGTGTCACCGCATCCTTGGCTCATAACTTCACCCCCCGGTACACCAAACCCTGATACCAGCTCAAGGCAGGGTCATATTTGGCTCCATAGAGTCCTATGAACATTATTGTCAACTCACGAATATCCAGATTCAAGCCACTAATACAACAGCTTGGTCATAATAGAGCTGTTAATTGTGAGAAGCAAATGGAAAATGACTCGCACACGATTAATTCATTTGTAGCTCCTTGTTAACAGCTTGGTTTGAATAGTGCCCTTGGTGTAAGCTTAACCATAGCTGTTATAAACTTACCAACACCATAGACTATAGGGGTTAATTACAGAGATCCGAAGTTGCCCCTAAAATGCACCGAACATTGAATTTCCCCATACTGTGCATTTTCGTGGCCATTCGGCTATTCATAAAGCAGGCAGTTCACCAAATTTTGGTGAATTGCCACTAAAATAGGGTACTGTTCGGCAGCAGTGAAATCCCCCATAGAGAAGCAATGGTTAATCTATTCACAGAACAGAACACTGAACAGCAGTGACATGTCAGAGAAATGCCCTAATGTTCAGTGCTTTCATTCGATAGGTTTCAATGTTTTTAAAGTGTTTTTCTTCTTGTTATGTAACAGGCCTTTTTATTATCATTTATAGGACCTTATATGTTAATTCCAGACATTTTCATCCAGTAGTTTTTGTACAAACAGCGTTTAAATTTTGGCACGTTCAATAGGTTTTTTTTTCTCCTGTCTGGCGGCTTGTTCCCTTTTTTATGCAGCTGGTCATCGCTGTGCTCAGCAGCTCATTGGCTGCATTTGGCGGCTGTCTGGCAGGTTGGTGGTAGCAGGCTTGTGACGGCTGTCAGGCGGGTTTGCGGCAGGTTGGCGGCGGCTGGTGGGTTTGCGTGAGGTTGGCGATTCGCTGCACTTCGGGGACCCTGCTGTGAATGCTGAATTCACTGCAGGGTCAGCGAATCGGACTCACCGAATCAGTGCAGCGAATCCGAGAGCACCGAAATGTCATCAACATTTCGATGCTCTCTGAATAACCTTGTAGGTTTATCAATCTCTGGTTACATTTGCGCCAGGCTTGGAATCCAGCCCAGAGTTACTCTTTACAGCAACTCTTTCCTTCCTATATTCTTCCATATGTATAATATAAGGTGAAATGAAGTGCGTCTCTTTTTATATGATTGTTTGAAAAATGTGCAGATTTGTGTATAAGCAATGGAACGAAGAACCAACATTTGTTGTTATATAATATATTCTATTAAATCACTTAAATAGCTTTTTTGAGAGCATAAAATTCTGATGTAGGAATTTCCTGTATTTTTAGTAAGTTCTAAAAATTGTCCCAGGATCGCAATTCAATTTACTTTAAACCTTTATTCCAAAGGGCATGAATAAATCCATGCATAACATGACTGCTCTGAACCTCACTCACAGATAAAGCATGAGACTTCCTATCATGTACAAGATACAATTTACATTGTGAATAAAAACTCTTTTTTAGGCACCACATGCCTGTTCAGAACTTGAGATAATGCTATATTTTGAGAAAGGTAATCTAGAGTAACGAAAATACATCTTTATATCAAATCTAGCAGAAATTATAAATATATATTTATATATATATTATATATATAAATTTTTATTATACTTTATTTATAGAGCGCCACAAATTCTGCAGCGCTTTACAAGATCAGTGTACCAGGGGTTAATACATTGGAATACCACACATGGATGATCACCTGATTCAGGGGGACACTGTTCCCAAAAGAATTTACAATCTATGAGATGTACAAGTATTTTGTGAGGTAGGCGCATCCATATCGTCAAGTGTCTTGCCCAAGGACACTCGCTGGTGGTGTCTTCTCAGTGGGATTGAGTCGTCTTTTCCATGATTGTACGTCTAGCGACCTGGTGGTTAGGTTGAACCCGCTTCTCGTAAAGTCAAGTCTTGCTTCGCCACAGTTGTATTGGAGGGATGTGCTGAATGCTATTTTTGACTTGCTTCTCTACCGTCAAAGGCACATTTATTGAACAGTTACATTTCAAACTCACGTATTAGCCATACTGACACATTGTAGGATGTAGAGTAATATATTAGTTTGCCACTATCTGTCATGATTTTATGGATACACATTATTTCTACATTCAGAGGGAGTGCACAGGGAATATACTGCCACGCATCACGTGAATGATCCATGGGTGAAATCAATTACCTAATTTAGACCATTGATTAGGGCTTTAGTCTTGAATAATGAATTATTTCCTTTCATAGTGTATGGATGCTACATACAGAAAAGTGGTTTCTGCACACTGACCACCAGCAAGTATACCATATAAACATTATATATGTTCAGGAAAACATTAAGAACCTGGCAAACCTAATAATTCTCCATAAAGTGCAAAAAAAACACATTTGCCACCTTCCTACACATTAAACAATGCGGATTTTAAAAAGGCGTTATAGTCCTTAAATTTATGATGGATTGGCTCCTGGAAGAGCTTGCATGTCATTAGTACATGTGCAAAGTGATGGTTGTTTTGGAGACCATCCAAAAAATCCAGAAAATGTGAAAACTTTTCTTGTGCAAAACACCATGTAGCTAGGACGACTTTACCAGTGCAAGGACAAACTGCCAAGGCATTGAGCCAATACATGTTTTATAAATATAGAAAAGCGCCAAACAGCTTGAAGGACTCCCATCTCAGATACCCAGGGTAGCCTCAAGATACATGGAGAATTTAAACTGTCAGCTCCCAGTAAGCAGTTAAATATTTCTCCCTTCCTCTCAGACGTCGACATTCTGCAAACAATGTGACACATGTCCTTATGTCTCTTGGGCCATACATGTTTCCCCTGCTGAAATATATTTAATATTTTGTACGGTTTGTATTTTGTTTTCTTTTGATACATTTTTGATGAAAAAACATAAACACATCATGATCTGTTTATACTTCTGTTCATTGATCCATTCATCTCTTGTATGAAAAAACAGAATAATTAGAAAAATAGATAGTTTTTTTTGTTCTGTTTCTGATAGATATATGTATCATAAACACGGACACAATTTCCATTAAAATTCAATTATCCAGTAAAGTGGCCACTAGAGGCCAGTGTGATCAAATTCTAGCCTAAGAAAGATGTGTGTAACCTCCCCCGAGTACTGAAGATAAATACAAGATATCTTAAGGAGTTTTTTGGTGACTGCAGCAATTTCTTTCTTACCCGTTATGAGAAAATTGTGAATAATTATTTTAATTTTATATTTGTGTATATATAATGCATATTAACCTTTTCACAATGATACAAGATACAGAAAATAATTGTTAGCTTGAACAACATAAAAATGGGAGAAGTGTATATTGCATAACCAGTAAGTGTATATCAGCAATAACTACTACAGCAGCAAGAAAAAACATAAATGTAAATATGGGTAATCGTGCAATTTTTCCATATGAGACAATCTAGTATTTGCAAATGTGATGTTTGATGGTCTAATACAGAATTACATATACTATGGGTTACATTAAAGGGAAGAACAGAAAAATATATTGTCCCTGATGCTAGAATTGCTATAAATAAATGATTGCATCCTGTCTATAAGGATCAAATGTGAGAAGAATAGGGAAAGGCTAAGAGGAATTAAAATGAAAGAGAAAAAAACAAAATCAAAACAATCAAAAGTAAACATCTCCCCATATTGTAACCCCATATTAATGTTTTTGTGTTATACAAGACTATTTTACTAAATGAATTAAAGCTTGTTTACTTGTTTATCAAATAATAATGTCAATAATTATGACATTGAGGCCGGCTGGGTTCACACCTGTGCGTTTTTTGATGCATGTGATAGGTGCATTTTTTGACGAACGTATCGCGCAAGCGTAAAAAAACGCACGAAAGCGCATTGCAGCGCGTTCACGCTGCAGTCTATGGCTGCGAACACACTGCAATACGCCCCAAAGAAGCTCCTGTACTTCTTTGGGCGTAGGACATTTTACAGCGCGTTCCTACGCGCTGTAAAACGCCCAAGTGTGAACAGGCCCCATAGGAAATCAAGGGATTTCCGTGTTTAGGCGCTTTACAGCACACAGGAATGCGCTGTAAAACGCCCAGGTGTGAACGGGGCCTTAGACGTAAAATGAAATTTTTGCTGGACAGAGCGCATATTAGACTACCCATTCTTTGCAGATCATAAAACCATTACTGGATGTGCTGGCGCAGCGAGTGGCAAAGGTCTAGCACAAGGTGATAGTTTAATACATAGGAAGAGCTACTCCTACATGAATAGCTACTGAAATACTTTTCATAAATGGATTCTGAAATAGAAATAATATAAATAAACCATTTAAGCCATGCTCAACGCAAAAGTGGCCTTTGATACAGAAGTGCTAGGAACACTGATAAATAAGTACATGTACATTTTTCTCGAAAAGGTCAAACGATTTATTGTGCTTTTTTCTGAAAACCAGACAATCTTTGGTTCGAATAATGATGATCAAATAGGAGCAAGCATTAGCTAGTTATTGAAAGTGAACAGTTTGTGTTGTCAAAGGGTAAATTGGTTCATTAACCTCCCATGAGAGGATTGCAATTCTAAAAGCTGACATTTTCTCTAATAGGAAGGAGAGTGTGTACATTGATTTACTAATATTTTGCCATTCATTTTAATTTGACTAACTCTATGGCAATCATTTTGAAATAGACAGAGTCAACAGTTATGCCTGGATCTGAATATATGGGAATCGAGAAACATGAGACTTTGAAATAATCAGGACCTGTCAGTTTGGAATTTTGGAAGCTTCCGATATTCCAGTATCTAAACTCCCCAGTCTAAGCTTCATTCCTCTTCCACCTAATCTCCTTCATATTCAGTTACTCTTTGGTCTGTGTTTTTGCTTAACCCTTTAATTCAATAAAACCTGCTTTGCCCTGCAACCTGTATGACTCCATCTCGTCACTGCATCCTGGACTCACACCAACACCCGATGCACACGTCATATGACATCCAGGTTGGGCTACTGTACAGATTATTGGAAGCTTCCAATATATTCAACCTTTTCCAATATTCGGGATTGCAATTTTCTTTCTGCTTATTTTATGGTAAGTGTTGAGGTTATCTCCACTATATTTTTCAATTCTTAAATTGGGGTTACCCCCCGTCACCAAAAGTGGCGAGAGCCTTTTTTCTATGTTCAATAGATTGCTTCCCACAATTATCTCGGTACACCCTGCGAGTGTTTTTGTCTAAGGGAAAAGTTTGCTTGTTTTATGATTAGGGTTAAATTTTCTGCTTGATTTTTGATTAGGTTTAGGATAAGGGTTACACTTAGATATATGGGGTATAATTAGGATTACGGTTTGTGTCCGTGTTACAGTTTCTGCTTGGTTTTAAATTAGGTTTTTAGTTAGGGTTAACATTTTTTATTATAAAATCCTGAACTAATCCAAATAGATCTAATTATAAATCCGATGTGGCCGATTTATAATCAGATCATTTCAGGTCAAATTAACGTTTTTATTCAGAACATGGTTTAGTTGGGACATTAGCAATTTGGAATTTGGATTGATCTGAATTGCTGATAATTCAGCATATTCTGAACTAATCTGATCCAAACTGTACATTTCTTCTACTCTCAAGCCCGACCTCAGGACCCATTAACAGGCCAAGGGCTAGATCCTTAATGGAGATCATTAATGGAGAGTCGCAAAATGCAAAAGCTGCATGAGCTTTTTGTAATTTGCAGTTTGCCATGAATGTTTTTGCATCAGTAGCCCAATATTGGAAAATTCTTTAAGGCTGAATGGAAATAAAGTGTACACAGTCTTATCTTCTTTAGAGCATGGCTGCAGTTATAGCCTGCAGCTTTTAATCTGCTGGAACAACAACACAGAAACTATAGAGTTCAGAACAAACCATTGAGTGCTGAACAGTAAAAACTATAAACAGCGCCATCTACAGTCTAATCAGTATATAGCACAAAACTCACATGAACAATAGTTGTTACATTATAATACATGAGTACAGTATTCTAACACCCTTATAATAATAATCCCATTTTGGATCTTAGTTCAACAAATCTGTTTCTAGTAAGTGGTTTTGTCATAGCATCAGCAATCATGTTATCAGTCTCACAGTATGTAAGCACAATCACATTTTGTTTGAAGAAATCATGTTTTTTTTGCAATTTGCACACAAGATGCTCTTCTCCGCTTTAATCCATTTTTGCTTTTCATGGATGGATAGTCTTTGCATCTCGTTCCATGAACTGGGCTCTGGCTGTAGTGCTTCACAAGCCATATAAGGCTAGGGTCAGACTAGCGCAGTTTTAACGTGCGTTTAGACGCACAAAATCACGGCCGTACTAGCAGCAAATGACATCCAATGCCGGGGAACATACGACGAACGGCCGCACGAAAGTTCGTCCGCGCAACGCAAGTGGCCAACGAACGCATTTTTTCGAGAACGTCAAACCGCTACTACTGACGTACAGAGTGCGCTGCGGCCGCATAGCGGCGTGTGTGTGTGATTAGGAGACGTCAGACGCTGCTAATGTCCGGCTAACATAACGTCCAGACGCAAAAAGTGTTTTATTGATGATCCGTACAAAATCACGGATGAAACGGCGCATCGTATGACCGCTATCGCGTATTCCGTGAAAAAATACGTACGTTCGTTCGACCGCACTTTTTCACGGACAACGCAAAAAATGCGTTCGTCTGACCCTAGCCTAAGACAGCGGGAGCTGTTATGCCTAATGACTCTAGACATTATCTTAATGGCTTAGTTGAGATCTATTCCCCAATATGAACAAGTAATGTGTAAACATAGAAAAAAATGAAAGAAATATTAAATGGAAAATTTACTTTTTTGTTCTTTTTTCTCATTTCGAAGGAAGTGGCATTATGTGTTTCTAAGCGGGTGATATTATGTGCTTTTAAGTATAAAGCAAACAATGCTGCTGCTCTAACTCCCCTTCTCTTTCCCCACACCGGGTCCAAATGTGGAGGTGATGGCGGAAGCATTATTAGACATTAGTCCATCTAAAACACAAGCCGCTTCACCACTGCGAGGACAGTGGGGGGTCCTTTGGACCCCTGAATTTTCATTCTTTACAACCCACAAAGTCACATTAGGTGTCATTGGACAGGTCAGAGTCTAGCCTTTCTAAAGATGCCAAACATGATCATGTTAAATGTCAGGAAAAAAAGAAGAAAAACACAAACATACATAAAATAATTTTATTTATTTTCACAATTTACTTATTTTTTGCACCAAAGCAATGGTATCGTCCATTTGTCACATATAAAATGAGCAATACCACTGATGTTACTCACCTCAATTCTCACTCTGCGTGCCGGTTCCGTGTTTTATACAGAGTTATAGTATTCATAACAGTGAAAATTTAAATTTTTTTCAGTTTTAGATAAAATTGCTTATTTTCTCATAAAAGTGCATTAACATGTTCCCATTTTTATTTTTGTTTTAACAAGGGCACCATAGAATATATAACCACAAAGGTTTGGATGATAAAATGTGAAAAAAAATTTTTTTTAGAAGCTGTAAATGATTGAACTCTGAATGAAAATATGCATATTAAAAAATAATAATTCATAGTATTCTGACAGGACATGACATATTCGTATAATAATGATATATTGTGAATCTCCTAAGTCTGTCGGATAGGGAAAAGAGATGTGGAGACAGCTTATAGGGAATGGAGATGTGGAGACAGCTTATAGGGAATGGAGATGTGGAGACAGCTTATAGGGAATGGAGAAGATGTGGAGACAGCTTTATTATTATTACGTCTGTTGGAATAAAGATGTATAATTTGTGTTGGTCCTACAATTAAAACATGACTTTAAGGCTAGGGTCAGACGAGCGCAGTGCGAACGCGCGTGCAGGCGCACTTAATCACGGCCGCACTAGCAGCAAGTGCCGGGCAATGACGGCCAATATACGAAGTACGGCCGCACGAAAGTCCGGCTGCGCAACGCAAGTGGAAAACGAACGCATTTTTTCGAGAACGTTAAACTGCTAGTACTGACGTACAGAGTGCGCTGCGTCCGCTAGCGGCGTGTGTGCGTGAATTGGAGATGTCAGACACTGCTAATGTCCGGCCAACATAACGTCCAGATGCACAAAGTGTTTTATTGATGATCCGTACAAAATCACGGATGCAAATGCGCATCGTATGACCGCTATCGCGTACTCCGTGAAAAAATGCGTCCATTCGTTCGAACGCACTTTTTCACAGACAACGCGAAAATGCGTTCGTCTGACCCTAGCCTAAATTGCATTTAAAACATGATGAGCACAAAGTAGTCAAAATGAGCTCAGCACAGAGGGGTGAGATGGTTCAGCAGTGAAGGGGTTAAGGTCTTTTGAGCACGACAAATAAATCCATTAGCTATGTTTATGTCGTTGATCATATCACTATCATTATTTTTCAGCATAGCAGCAATCAAATTACATAGTGGAAATGGTTTTCAGAAAATAACTCATCTCTTTAACATTCTAGCTAGGTGCTAGGCTTCCATCCTGAATTAGGTCAAAGCACTCACAGTATAACATGATGCTCAGCTAAACTCTCTAGAATGCTAACATATTATGTTTCTATATTCCAGCATAATAACTAACAACATAACACATATATCTCTGTCTTGTATTTAAAAAACATTATTATTATAATATTATTATGTAAAATAATAATTTATTGTGATATAACTTATAGCTGGTGAAGCTAAATATTATCCGAGTATTACTGTCTTGTTAAGTATGAAAAATAATTTTATTGGCAAAAGGCTATTTTTCACATCAAAATTATAAAAATTTGCCACCCTACTGACAGTGAAAGGGTCTGTGTAACATATCAGCTGTTATAACTAAAAAGAAAATATTGGTTTCTGGGGCAGGTGAAGCACCAGTGAATTACTGCTAAAAACCATACAATAAAGTGTTCATTCATGCATATAACTAAATAATGTAAAATTCAGCCCAATTTTACCACTAAAGGGATTATTCAGAAAGCACTGAAAATTCAGTGCTTTCTAATTCGGCACGCTACGGCAATTCCATTTTGCTGACCCTGTGGTGAATTCACTATTCACTGCCGGGTCACCGAGATGCGCCGAAGATAGTCTCCAAGGACCGCTGAAGACCGCCGAACACCACCAAAGTGAGCGCCGAACACCGCTGAACTGTAGGGAAAAAAGGAACTCTGCTATTCTTTTTATTATCATTCATTGGACCTCATATGTATATTTCAGACATTTTCGTTCTGTAGTTTCTTTGCAAACAGCGTTTCACTTTTCAACCATTCAAGCGTACTGTTTTTTTTCTTCACTCCATTCGTCTGCGGTGTTGGGTTTTTCCGGCGGCTGCTCTGCGCTGTGATCGGCGGCTGCTCGGGTTTCTCCGGCGTGTTCGGCTGGGGTTAATCCAGATGTTTTTGCGGGGTTCGGTGTGCATTCGCCTGGGTTTTGCGGTGAGTGTTCAGTGGGTTTTCGGCAACTTTTCCCTGCACTACGACGGCCCTGTGGTGCCTACTGAATACACCGCAGGGTCGCCAAAATGGGATCGCCGAATCAAGCTGAATTGAAGACAACGAAAAGTCACCGAACGTGCGGTGACTTTTCGATTCTCTTTGAATAACCCTGCTAAGATTTATTGGAACATGGTAAACATTAACACTAAAGTGGTAATAAAATGGATAACAGTGTATATTGCAGAATCGGCACCTTTCATTAAGCAATTCTCCGTCCTTTTGCTTCAATATTCACAGCCAAAGCGTTCAGTGCTGAGCAGCTGAACGGTAAACTGAAGTGTTTAGTGACTAAGTTTTGTCATGATTAACTGCCCTGAGATTTTTTCCTCTCACGCCGATCTGTGACTGCAAAATATCACCTACTTACTTGCAAACCTCCATAACATACATTTTTGCATTATGCAAACCTGTCAGTCAACAAAAGCGAGTATTCGTGCTTCTGTATCACTACTTAATATACTTCTTCCTCAGATGGTTATATTGTGAATTTATATTAAGATTTTCCATATCAGCTGTTAACACCACAACCCCCTATTTTTTTCTGGTATAAAAAAATCCCTCCCTTCCCCCTAATAGTCACTTTTTCAAATTACCTTCTTCAAATGCAATTTTTTTCATTTATTGTTTTTTCAAAAGTATCTTTAAATTGAAAGGACACTGATATAAAAATCCTATATTGTGTGATTTGTATCACGTGAAGCATGAGGTATATTGATTGCCTAATCCTCTTAAAGAATGCACAGTACAACCTAGATAAAAGCATAAGGTTAACTGTTTCGCCAGCTTGCCTTTGTGTCCTCTCCATGCCGTTACTCAATATGTGTGTCAAAGCTGTATGAGACGCAAGCTGCAGAGAGCAGTGGATATTGTAAGAGCATTTGGAGCAGAGCCATAACATTTTATATGTATTCAGTCAACATAAAGGCATTGGAAGAAAAAAAGATATTGAAAGTACTATTTGACATCTTTTTATATTTCCGACTGATGGTAGAGGAACTGCTGTGACAAACAAACATGGTGTGATTTATAGACTTGCTTTGAAATCTGTCCTGTAAAAGGGCACTTTACACATGCTCTGTCTCATATTTCTGAAGAGGAGCCCAAGCCCAAATCCCAAGATAGGGCTCCAAAAGCTTCTATAGTGACACGTTCCCTTCACCCTCCTTTTCCCAAGAGTAGATGAACCCTACTCCCAGTCCCTACTCCCTTCCTGCAGAGTGAGTTACCATCAAAGGGACATAATATCCAGTATGAACATTTAACCCTTTAACGCCGTCTCGGCAGGTGGGCCTGAACGCCGAGGGATGGCACAGCATGCCACACGACTCTCCAGCTACTACCCTGCCCCATCTCCCTTCCCTGCGTATGATTGCTGCTGCAGGGGGGTGCTCGCGTTCAGGCAGTCTTGCCTGCAGCCATTTGCTTCAATTGGCCACAGGGAAAAGGTACTGGGGCGCGGAGTTGCCGGAGAGTTCCATTGTGTGCTATGCTACCCTGCAGTTTTCAGGTCCACCTTCCTCCCACGCTGCTCTTGTGTTAAGGGGTTAATTAAATGTAGACACTCATACAGGGTTATTAAGAGAGAGGTGAAAACCAGGAGAATGGCTGGCGAAGTTAAAATTCTAGATCAAAATAGCCAATTTAGAACGTGTGATAAATGGGAGAATTTTTCTGATTTGGCTATTTTGACCTAGAATTTTCAATTCTCCAGTCATTCTCCTGGTTTTCACCTCTCTCTGAATAACCCTGATAGTGTAATGGATTTTAGTTTCAAGAAATGTCTTTTTTTTGGCACTGCAATACACAGTTACAGTTACAAGCAGTTATAAAGTGCCAACCGATTACTTAGTGCTGTACAATGGGGGGGGGGGCACCTGCAAACATCATTGCTCGGTGAATACGTCTTATGTCTGGGTCCAGCAACCTTTGCCTCCTCCCATGCATTGGAGCTGCATATCCTATTATGATCAGCTAATCCTTACCTTGTCAGAGCCTCGGGGGGGGGGGGATGTAGTTTAAAACACCTGGAGGGTCAAGTTGATGACTTCTGCCTTATGTGATATCTGCATTCTCAGTTCTATTTTAAACCATATGGTCTAAGCTGCACCCGCCACTTTGAACTGATGTCTTTTTCTTTTCTGACAAGCATAAATAGTAATGGTTCTAACATAGTTTACATAATGCTGCTACTAGTATTAAGAATTATTATTAAATTATTTCATATTATTTTGTCATCCACTGGTTCCAACAAAAGTAATACATGAAACACATTATTTTTAGTATTGTAATGTAGCCTGTGAGAGAGTTAACCCTTCAATACCAAACTTTACTTTGTCTGCACAGTCTTGTGCCGTACTATCGAATACTGGAATGATGCAAATGATTTTTTGTTTCTTGGAAACAACATTCATTTGCAATTGGGCTCCAGAATGTGCCCCTAAAGTGGGCATGATTGGCATGATGCCCAAGGTGCTAAAACAGATTGGAATTTTTTTTTAATGGATCCCCTGTGTTATAGAGATATAGCAGTGCTATCTCGCCAGCAGGTGGCGCCAACTGCCAGTCAAATAATGCATAAAACTTGAAAACCTGCTGTTGATACGGTCAGGCACAGTTTCAATGTATGTGTAATGCACATTTGTTTTACTTAAATCCACCGAGTCCTGGCAGTGGTTTTATGGAAAACAGCTTGGTAGTGAAGGGGTTAAATATTTTCAACAGAGAAAAACTGCCTAAATTAAGGTTGTAAATATAGAATATGTGTTACACTGCCCAGACGATTAAGAGGACTTTCTCACTCTTTGAATGCTAAAAACGTGAACTTGCTTAATTATTTCTGTTTTGAATCTTTTGATTTTAAAAAAACCTGCATCAGAAACTCGAGAATGGTTTATCTCTTTTTTTTTTTATTTGTTAGGGGATAATATAATGAGTTGTTTTCTTTATTTTGCACTGGTTATTAAGTCTGCTTTTAATGCAGTACAAAATTGGTTATACCGTTTTAAACATAAATACAGTAAATACATAGGCTTTGTACAAAGATATATATATACAGTATATATATATAAATGTGGCACAGGAGCTCTGGGGTGCAATTCATCAAATTGCTGTGATGTGCAAGTGGCTTCTGCAATAATAAACACACTTATTATAGTGTAGAGGCTTTTTATCTCACTTTTTGTCCTCCACCGCAACCCTTGTAGATACTGATTGCCCTATGGGTCCCAAGCATCCACTGTAGCTGGTCATCATGCCTAGCTCCTAGCTGATGAGGGTCCAACAAACCCGAAACAGCGCTGTCCTAGGAGTGGCTTTGACCAGTTGTATAAACCTTATGTCTGCTAGAAAGCCACAGTGCGGCATAGCATTGATTTTAGGGTTCTGTGTAATAACAGACCCAGGATGCATAAAAGTGAGACAGATGTCATTTGCATATCCTACCCAGAATTCCTTACTGCATATGGGGAATGTGGCACAGGAGCTCTGGGATGCAATTCATCGAATTGCTGTGATGTGCAAGTGGCTTCTGCAATAATAAACACACTTATAGTGTGGAGGCTTTTTAACTCACTTTTTGTCCTCCACCACAACCCTTGTATATATAAATATATATATTTTAAGTGGTGCTTAACTATACACTAGTTCTCTCTCTTTTTTATTTGCCCTCCAGTGTTTTGTTCTGAGCTGTGTCAATATGAAATATTGATAGATGTGCCATTTGCACTTGTAAACGGGCAGGTTACAAGGACAAGCGGCTTTAAATGGACTGCATTTTAAAGATCTTGGATGCCTCTTTCTAACATGTACATTACAGGATATGTTTTTATTGCATTTAAATGGATAGCGTTGTCATAACTTTCTTACAGTGGAGTGATATGCAGATTTTCCACATTAAATATTTAAAAAGGCTCTGTGGAGAATACAATTTTATTGATGTGCACTTCAGTTTATCTGTCCACTAAATCAAATTTCAATAAGTAATTATTGTTCATGATGCAATAAAATTGAAGCTGATTCGTAAAGCTTAGTGTTTTCAAACAATGGAGAATAATCGCTTATGTGAGATTCATATAAATTAAGAAGCAATCTCTTTATCTAAACATTTAACTAGCATTAATGCTTCCTTATAAATTGCAATAAGCAATATTGCAATATAGATATTGCAATATCTGTGTATATTTATTTATTCTTTCTGCATCTATTGTTTGCCATGAATTCCATTTGTTCTTATTTGCTTATGGTGTCTTATGCTGAAAACCAGCAGGATACAAGATACATTCGCATTCAGTGTTATACCCCTCTATTATGGTTTACAGAGTGAACATAATCTGTTTATTTTAGCTCAATAGCTGTAAGTCTATTCCTTTCAACACTGAAATCATCTTCCAGCACTGCACATTCCCAGACAGAACTCTACCTCCAAGTCTATGCAACTGCAAACTCTGCATATTCTGATGATGTGTTCCTGATTGCACTGTTTATGTTCGGACTGTTTTCTGCCAAAGTAAGGAATCATGTTTGGACAACAGTAGGAATTGGTATATTTTTTTTAGCTGCTGATCGATACAGCAGCAGCTCCAATTGCTGCCGCTGTTATTGGCTCTAGTAGTCCAAAGGACTCCAAGAAGCTAACCACTACAAAGTGCAATCTTGCATGGGTGGACTCACTGAGCTGTTTGTTGCCAGTTTTCTGCTGCATGATGACAGACGAATTGGTTAAATAAAGGGAAAGTATAGGATTGTACAAAATGTTTGAATTTAAGTGTTACAAAATCATTTTCCACGAGGCTCACAAAGTCTATAATATTTTAGGAATACTGACTTGAGATGAGAAGAACGACCTAACACGGAATAGCTGATTCTTCTCCTTCTAGCTGCAAATAAACAGCTCCTATGAAAATGATACGAGCCATAATGTACTTGCCTCAACATCTGAACTGCAAGCTGAGCGGCTTGAGCTCTTAAGTTAAAGCCTGGAGCCGTTATATCTAAAGACCCCAACCATGAGCCCAGCTGGGAACTAGTCCAAAAATTCTACTCTAAGTCTGCATGAGTTGTTCTTTCTTCTCAATCACAAGTTATACTGAGCATAAAAACTTCACTGAACTCAGCGCAGACTGATTTGGAGGCTAGGTTGTATTTCAAAGTTTGCAAAGAGCGTATCCATGTCCTATAACCTTCCCAAAATGCTGAAATTGTTGTGGTATATTGTTTTTCAATCCTTACCAATCACATTTTGTTAAATATATTAACAGTACATTTAGCGTTTCAGTTAACACTTATTTATACATTTTTTTTATTTATAGTTCACTATTGAAATAGATACAATGTAAATTTAGACAATTTTAGATTTGAATTAATTTATTCATTGTTTATAGACATACTGGACCTTATTCCAAGGTTGGTGTTAATTTAACTCAACCAATTTGAGTCGTGAATAGACACGTTTTAACAACTTCAAAAAGCTGGTAGATGCTTCTGCAAAATCATTTATCACACTCTAAAAACCCTCCTATAAATTTCATCCCACAGTGAAAATGGCAGCATGATCCGCTGCTTCTTCCGCCGGGAGCAGAGTGAGACTGGGAGCAAATAGTTCCTTGTCTCCCTCCATGATCACTCTGTGGCTTTGCGTTATCTTGCGGGGCGCACAAAGCGCTGATGCTGGTATTTGGCAGCTTTGCATTGCGTTCCTGGGCTAGTTGCTACGTTTCCCCGGAATGTGACATTAAAATGAAGATGGTAAAGAAAAATCTGCAGACACAGATTTTCCTGCTTACCAACTTTAGTGTTATGTGTTTAGTGTTATGATTGGAATAGGGCCTTAGTCTTTTTCACTATTTAGAAATGCTAAAATGAACCCCATGAAAAGTTCCACATGCAGTGTTGAACATTGCACGTGGCTCATGTTAATCTTTTGTGATCCAGCACCGTCATAGGGCACCGCAGTACGGTCCTCTAGGGAAATTATGTCCCATATAGTCTCTGTACGTAGTTCAGTTTATGTAAGCAAACAAAATATAACAGAAAATTAAACCTGGCTTGCCTGAGCTCTAACAATCACTAAAATGTCCCTCTCTATTTATGGGAAAACTAACTAAATGAAAACCTTTGCCAACCTTTATCTTCAAGCTGCCAGCTTCAGAGCTTTACCTTGCTTTCTCTGTGTCTGTGTGTGTCACTTACTCTCTCACTTCCTTCTCTCTGCCTCCTTCCACCCAGGAAACATTTAAGGGCTTGATAATAAACAGGGGGGGGGGAAACTTTGCAGCCAGGATCAATTTAAAACCACATATTGCCCTCCTGGGCTCAGATATCTCAACCCTCCCTTACAAACATGGGGGACTATACATGCCATCGCAAATCATTCCCTTCACCTTATCACACTTTTTTTTGCCTTGTTTAAATCTAGTGCCGTATATATATATATATATATATAACAAACACAGACACAGGTATTATGTCTTCATTGTGCTGAAATTTTCATATATTACTAAAGGACAATAGATTCTTGGCAGTATCTATTTGAGCATTGTTTTCACCTTCTTTGACCCTGGCCAGTGTATGCAATAAAAATGTATGTGGCCTTATATGCTAATTTCTCTGACCCTGACGGAAAGATTGCAAGACGATGGGTACAACATGATCTATAATACTCCATATCAACATTTTTGTTAAAAAAAAAGAAAGGTTGGTATATGAAAAATGAAAAATTTCTATATTTCTATAAGTTTATTTTTCAACAACATTGCCTTGTCTAGTGCAAAGATTTCATGACCCTAGGCACAACACATTTTATTGTCTCCCCGATATCTCACTGACCAAATACTGTAATATTTCTGTTTCTCTACCACTAACACCTTTTCCCAATATCTCCACCTGTAACCTATATCTCCATAATTTCAATCACTCATATTATCTCTCTTCTCAATGTGTTTTCTTGATTTTTTTTTTTTACTCTGCATGTCTCACTTTTTGTATCTATTCCCATATGTCTCTCTCCCACGTGTAGTGAGTCACTTATCCATATATGATGATGTGGCAATGACAGCCACACACAGAGACACTGGCACAGACACAGAGACACTCAAAGATTTACAGGTCTATTCATTAAATATGAAACTCGGGAGAATTGACAGGAGAAGAGAACAATCTAGACCAGTGTTTCCCAAACCTGTCCTCGGGACCTTCTGCCTTGTCAGATATCTGAAGCACAGCACAGGTGATATGATTTGCTGCTCCGTGATTGCAGGATTCAGTCTGCATTTCCCCAAGGTGATCTGCAAAATCTGGCCTGGTTGAGGGTCCCGAGGACAGGTTTGAGAAACACTGATCTAGACCAAATAGCCGTTGATTGAGCCATTCGAGCTCCATCTATGCTAGTACCCTAGACATGGTCCAATCAGCTTCATAGACTCACTGGCTCTGGAATTTACTCAATATTGCTTTTTATTTCATTATGAATGTATGTTCTAGTGTTTTTTTCTTACAATACCTTCAAATGCATCAATTTGTGTATTGTGAAGAGGAAAGAGCAGCTTGAGAATTCTGTGATTTTTTTGTTAGCTGGATCATCCTGATGTTGACTATCAAAATGATTTCTGTTGTGGCAAACTATTCGATTTTGTTACAGTGAGTTAGAGTCCAGAGCCATTGAAGTCTACGAAGTTGCTTAGTTTACAATAGCTCTGGCTATGCTTACACCTGACTTGGAATCTATCCTAATATGTACATATAGTAGGGAACAATGTACACACACTTAGGGTGTATATCTAGAAAATTCTAGATCTGCAGTGAGGTATAACATTATATAAAGTAAATATACATAGTCATTTTAAAATGATATACACTCAATATGTTCTGCTAATACTGTAACTTAACCCTTTCTGTTTCTTTTGTAAAGATTCCAAGGATTATTTTAACTCGACCATCAACTTCAGATGAAGACACAGACCAGGTTACCCAGGACCAGGAAGACTTTGAATTTGAAGAGGTGGATATGACAGAAGACCATCTATTTGTGGATTTTTTAAGCAATGTACAATACACATCCTAATATTCTATTATAAGATAGTATAAATGCCTTTTTTAATGAATTACGAACTTTTGAATTTTTTCGAATTTCCGAATGAACTTGATGGACTTTTTTTCTATATTTATAAAGCACTTGAACCATGAATGCCTTACTTCTATGAAAGAGATAGGAAATATATACCTTTTATAAAGTCTGGATTCTCTTCTAATATTGAGATCAACTAATTATTTATTATAATAGCACCTTCTCAATAGATGTAGATTACAGCATTTTTCTCTATCCTCAAACGCACATTCAATATTGCATCATTCTTGGGAAATTCATATATCAAACTTGCGATATATGTATGTACCTCTGTTGGTGTGTATACAATTTTGAATGACAGATAAATGTGAATTAGATGGAATGAAATGGATTTAATATCGTCATGGTTGTCAAATTTAAATATGTGCCATACGTGTACATAGTAGCCAACATTTGAAATCAATCTCCAGGAACTATCTGCAAAGGATCCAATAAACAGATTATGTGTGATCTTACCTTGCTCACCAATAGTTTCCCAAGCTCCATCCTCCAATGATTTCCACAACTCCAGCCAACAATGATAGCTCCAACCACCACCTGTTTCCTCAGGTCTTCCCACCAATGATTTCTTAAGTTCTCCCCACCAATGGTTTCCATTTCTTGACCCACCAAAGGTTCCTACAATCTCTCTGACCAATGATTTACCCCTATGTTCGACCCCAAAATTCCCACATATTCAATTAATTGGAGCAGGGAAATGAGCATTACCACAAACATATAGTAGAGGATGATTTATCAGTGATGTTACATATAGTTAAACCGGCTGAAAAAAAGATGTGCATCCATCGAGTTCAGGCTTTCACACATCACCTACTGCTGTTGATCCAAAAGAAGCCAAAAAAATCCTGTCTGAAGCGTTCGCCAAATATGCAACATACTCAAAAAAATCCCTTCTTGACCCCCAGATGCTATTAAATTAATTTATCCTTGCATGTATTTACTATAATATCACATATTTAAGTAATACTTTATATTAGGTTAGTAGTCCCAAATCCAATCTGGCATATATAGAAATAATGGCAATATATGCCTTTGTTGTTTATGCAACAAGACTTGGGATCCTGAGAAACTGGACACCTGGAGACATGTTTGCAAGAGTATCTGCTGAGTAGATGTCATAATGTCGGATGCCTCTGTTAATTTAGAGCATTTGTTACTAGTCCACAATAACGAACTTATACTGCAAATGTGAAACATTTGGTATTTGTCCATGTAAAACTCGAAATGGAAACTGTATTCTGTTTGACTGGCAGCCTGTGTTTATTTACATCCCTTATGTTTTGCTTTAGATTTGATACAGGTCGATACAATTTTTAAATTTTGTATGCAAGCACCTCTATCACCCAAATGGCACAAAAGGATTGTCCGGTATTGGCCCCCTGGTAGTACCTGGGTGGGTGACAAAGAACTGAAACCAAGATGCGGTAATGTATAAATCCAGGGATGTGTGGAGAGCACTGAGTTGCAGGGGAATAAATGGTTTGGAGCAGAAGGGCAGGACACATAGGAGACTGACAATGGAGGATGAGTAAACTGACCAGAACACAGGATCCTTGGACATGATGGATGCAGAGGAGACACAGTAAGGTTAAGGTTCACAGTAATTCAGGAGAGCCACAGCATGAAGGTCCTCTCTCTCTGGTATAGTTGTTGACAATATCTGAAGCAAAGAGGAGAGGGGGCGTAGCCCTTTATTCAGGTCATGTGGTGTATGTGTGATTAACTGTTTGCAGGATTCCATGCTGGTGCTGATCAACACATGAAGGGGGCTGCCAAGACACGGTTCAGGATTCTGACAAGGATGGTTTGCGTCATTAATAAGCACAGAGTGATCTATAATCTAAACTAAATTTAAGCAATGTCTAGTTTCTAAATAAAGTGCTGGAAAAAGTTCTAGTATAGTGGATAGACCAGAAGAAGCAGTGGTAGAATAGGCATAACAATGTACGTGTGTAGAATAACATTATTATTAACTGAACCCGCATGATTAGAGACATCCCATACAACCATCCCATACAGAAAAGAGGCTCTTTAAACAGTAAACTTTCAATAACAGATCTAGAAAGATTGTACACATGGATTACAAACATTTTGATAATGTCATAGTATTGTTTATATACAAATGTTCACTTAACTCTTTATATACAAATGTTAATTTTCCTGCCTGTTAACCATAATTACCAAACTTCAAATTCCAATAAACCGCAGCTTAACCCCTTCACTACCTATTGCTGTTTGTTGAAAAAAATTATATCATAACATTTATTTCATATGTGGGATGCAAAGTTAACAATGAAATATAGGGTAAAATAGAATTTTTGAACAGAAATTGTTGCTCTGTTTTTATGTATTTGTTTCTCCTTTACAGAAATATTGTTGGAATGAAAGGTTTTGAACTATAGCTAGTGCTATTGTACTGCACACAATTTCACATGGGGTCTGCATTACAGGATACAGGCAGAATTAGCTTTTGTGTTATATGCAGTATATATGATAAAAAATTGTGAGATTTCCTACTCATGTGGATTTGTAGTGATCATAATGAGAGAATTAACAGTGCAGATTTTAAAAAAATACCAATAGTATAAAAAAATAATATAAGTATGTGACATACTGCCGGTGTATGGAAATTACAGTAGCACCTTGTATCTGTACTGTACCTGGATTTTCATTAATTATAACCCCAAGAATCTTATCTTTCACAATAGTGAGTCCCCCTATATTCAGCTATATCCTTAGATATTATAATGCAGCAACGAAGTTTTTGAACTTTTTATTACAGTGTGGTTTGGGGCTCCTCTTTGCAGCTTGTTTTACAGTGAATTTTGTTTCTCCACAGGGGGCACACTAATCCTGCCTTAAACAGGTATGCAAATGGTGTTTGATATGCTAATGGCCTTTCAATATATTACAATGCAAAATCGAATTAACTCATCTTCGGTAGTAATAGGGTTAATACAAATTCTCAAGGATTCTTAACAGAGAAAGTCTGAAAAATATTCCCGTCTCAGATTAAGAAACCTTTCCTATTTAAAAAGTATCGAAAATCAGAATTCGGTGATAGTCAGTCGTCTCATCATTAAATCTCCCACTTAGACTGGGGCCAGACGAGCGCACTGATTGTGCACAGTAACGAATGCGCTTTATAACAGATGAGATTATGGTTACATGGAGGGTTATTCAGAGAGAGGTGAAAAGCAGGAGAATGGCTGGAGAATGGAAAATTCTAGGTCAAAATAGCCGATTTGGAAAGTGAGATAAATGAGAGAATTTTTCTGGTTCGACTATTTTGAACTAGAATTTTCCATTCTCCAGTCATTCTCCTGATTTTCACCTCTCTCTGAATAACCCTGATTGTATCAGTTAGTTTTGAATGATGTTGAGGAAAAGAAAAAAAGCTGTATGCAGTTGTTTCTCTACGTCCGTGTAGCTTTTTCACGTTGCTCGCGCCAAAACGTGTGCATGTACTCTGTGTGTTGTTCTCTCTATTGACTCCTTTGAAAAGCTACAACGGTCAGCAAAGAATGCTGTCAGAGGAACGTGAAAAGTGCGCTTGTCTGACCCCAGCCTAAGAGGTACTTAATTCATGTTTTAAATGCTGAAACCCACCTTGATTGTTTTCGTTGTGAAGAGTTGTGAGCTATAATTTTTCTTCATTGAAGAATAACGTTATGCAATTCTAATACAAAATTGAATCTTCCTACACCCTGTTCCAAATTATGATGCCAATGATATTTTTCTCATTTACCTAAATAATTGATGTAAACAAGTCAGCATAATTCTCATGTTATCAACTATTAAGAGTACAATTCAAATTTTATTGAACAAACCTCCTAATGATAACAGTATTTTTTTTCAAAATAAAAACTTACAATGCACTGTTCCAAATTATTACGCACAGTAAGTTTCAAAACACTTTATAGGTTGTAAAGAACTGAAAATTGTCATTTGTTGTGCTTGCAACATATTTACTGAAATCTAAAGCTATTTCAATCAAACTTTGAACAACATTTTAACTTTTTAAACCTTTTAACAGGGCACGTTACATTTTAACATAGGACCCCTTATTTGATAGCAGCTTCACAAGTCTTGCATCCATTGAACTTGTGAGTTTTGGACAGTTTCTGCTTAATTTATTTGCAAGATGTCAGAATAACATCCCAGAGCTTCTGTTTGGATGTAAACTGCCTCCCACCCTCATAGATCTTTTGCTTGAGGATGCTCCAACGGTTCTCAATAGGATTGAGGTCAGGGGAGGGTGGAGGCCACACCATGACTTTCTCTCCTTTTATCCCCATTATAGCCATTGATGCAGAGGTATTCTTTGCAGCAAGAGATGGTGCATTGTCATGCATGAAGATGATTTTATTACGGAAAGGATAGTTCTTCCTTCTGTACCAGGGAAGGAAATGGTGAGTCAGGAACTCCACATGCTTTGCAGAGATCATCTTTACACCTTCGGGGACCCTAAAGGGGCCGACCTAGTCTCTTCCCATGGTTCTGGCCCAAAACATGACTCCACCACCGCCTTGCTGGCGTCGCAGCCTTGTTGGAACAGGGTGACCGTCCACCAACCATCCACTACTCAATCCTTCTGGACCATTCAGGGTTGCACGGCACTCATCAGTGAACAGGACTGTTTGAAAATTAGTCTTCATGTATTTTTCTGCCCAATGCAGCCATTTCTGCTTGTGAGCATTGGTTAGTGGTGGCCGAATGGAAGGTTTATGCACAGTTGCAAGACTCTGGAGGACTCTACACCTTGATGTCCGTGGGACTCCAGAGACACCAGCAGCTTCAAATATCTGTTTGCTGCTATGTAATGGTATTTTAGCTGCTCTCTTGATCCGATGCATGGATCTGGCAGAAATCTTCCTCAATGTGCCTTTATCTGCACAAACCCGTCTGTGCTCTGAATCCGCCACAAATTTCTTAATAGTGCGATGATCACGCTTACGTTTTCGTGAAATATCTAATGTTTTCATACCTCGTCCAAAGCATTGAACTATTTCACTCTTTTCGGCAGCAGAGAGATCCTTTTTCTTCCCCATATTGCTTGAAAATGGTGCTCTGCTTAATAATGTGGAACATCCTCCTTTAGTAGTTTTTCCTTTTTAATTGGGCTCACCTGGCAATCTAATTATCACAGGTGTCCGAGATTGTTTACAGTGATCAAAAGAGCCCTGAGACACAATGCCATCCATGAGTTAAACTGAAAAACAAAATATTTAATCTTTGTGATACTGAAATAGAATTTTCATAATAATTTGGAACAGGGTGTAATGTCTAGACTGTTTTCAACATCTGAAATATGATAATTTAAAAACAAAAATATATATAAACTAAAATACTGTACAAGGAACATCAGCAAACCTGATTGCATAATCTGACAGGACAACAGGATTCTATGGGATTCATAATTGTGATGGTCAGCTGTCAACAGTCAATAAACTAATTAATATGTTGCTGTTTTGATTAGTATGGTTGGCTATCATTTCTGAAATACACTTCATTTCCATAATCTGAAGAACTTGTCAATTGATGGAAAGATTGTAATTTTTCAAACACATTTTAAATCAATCACCACCAAATGGCCTTTTAAATATTATAAGCTATATGACTTATGTTTTCAGTCTATTATCATTTTCTCTTCACTTTATTATAAAACAAGTTCTTTGTTAACCCTTTCAATGCGGTGGACGCGCTGAGCGCGTCCACCCGCATTGCTGCTTCGCTGCGGAGGACGCGCTGAGCGCATCCTCCCTTTGCAGCCGTGATTGGCCGGTATTCCGGCCGATCGCGCGGCCCCCCGGTGCGGGCTGACATCATCGATGTCAGCCCAGCCTCGGGACCCCGGCGGGCACGATAGGCGTCATCGCGCATGCGCGATGACGTCTATTTCAGGCACCCCCCGCCATTGCAGGGAAGGTGCCTGAAGGGGAGGGGGGAGATCATTCGGACCTCTCCCCCTCCCCTTCCCCGTGGGCCAGCGATTAAAGGCAGGCACCGCCTGGAAGGGCACAGCCTGCCCTTCCAAGTGACGGCTGTCTTTAACCCCTAGGGGGCTGGATCGCGATATGGCGCTGACATGCGCCGTATCGCGGTCCCCTCCCGGAGCTGGCCGACATCTTGGATGTCGGCCAAGCTTCCGGGATATCCCCCTAATGACTGGCGTCATTGCGCAGAGCTCGATGGCGCCAGTTTTGAAATTAACCCCTTGCTGCCACCTATAGTGGAGATAGGAGGTTCCAATGAACCCCCTATCTCCCAATCCGTGAAAGCTAGGGGTTACTGTTTGCTATCATTGGAACGGCCAGAGCGTGGCCTTTCCAAAGATACCAAACATAACCAAAATTAAAAATAAAAATAAAATTAAAAAAATAAAATTAAAAAATTTAAAGAAAAAATTAAGAAAATGTTTTTTTGTTTTTGTTTTCATTTTATTAGTGCAACAATATTGTTCCCATTTCAATTATAATGTGAACAATGATGTTGCACTAGCTATTTTTTCTATGGGGGGCGCTTGCTAAAAAACACGTAATTTTCCCCAAAAAAAGTAACGATTCCTCATTTCTAATTTTTTTAACAAGCGCACCCCATAGAAAATATAACCGCAAATGCTCGCATGTTAAAATGTGAAAAAAAACACTTTACACATTGTAAATTATTGAAAATTCTAATTTTATTGCATTTTTTGTTATAATATACAGACATGACATAACGTATACATACAATAATGACATATTCTGAATCTGCACAGTCTGCCGGAAAGAATGATATATAATATGTCTGGGTCATATATTAAAATAAGGCTTAAAAACAGGTTTAAACATGATGAGCGAAATCGGTAAAAATGAGCTCAGCACAGAGGTGTGAAAAGGCTCAGCAGCAAAAGGGTTAAACAACTTCACTATTCGGTTTTTCCCTGATATAAATTATCAATAAAGTTTGTGTACTTCCGTAACAACATGCCAACATGCTTTTTAGCTAACACAGACTTCAGAAATCTCTGGTTGACATTAATCATTATCCTGTTTTATTATTATTGCTACTATAATACCTTTCTTTATTTGTAAAAAAATGAAAACAAATTCCTTAGGAACATAAACACTGGTAAATCAGGTGGAAATAAGAAATTAGATTCTTTACAATAAAGCATACTCAAACTTTGCAACTTGACAAGAGTCGCATTGCTGAAATATTTCATTTGGGCTTCAAGTTGTAAAATAACTTCCAATAAATCTCTTTGAGTTTTGCCTAATTAAATAGTCAGAATTAAACAAGTGTAACACAAATGATTGGCAGATTAAGTAAAGGTGTGATTTTGTTTTAAAGCAAATGAATGCATTACTGTTTGTTGTAATAATAACTTGAAAGACTTTATGTGTAATTTAATAGTCTAACATGGAAATTTAACCTAATTTCTACAGCAAATGAAAATGCATGTAGTGAAATTAATTCCTTGTATAGCAGAATTTTATATTAGAAAATTTTAGAAGATAAGATGAATACATTTTTACAGTATCTACTTTCCGTTCTCATGGTCCAGTAATTTATTATTATTAATTTTATTAATAAATATTAATATATTTGTTATAATTTCATATCTGTATAAAAGCATCCAGGCAGAATGGAAAACTCCATTCCAGAGTATTGCTACGTACCCTCTACTTTGTATTCTTACCTGTAGTGCAGGGCTAAGACTTGCCCTTGGTCCAACTCATTCACTGGCTGTGCCACAGTGTACAGTGCTGATAGTAGTGTTGCTCCATTTGTCAGCTGTGGTCATGACATAAGAGTCTACAGACACACAAACTATTCTGTGCTTGAGCCGCCACAGTTCCATGAGGAGTCTTTTCCATAGGTTCTCAAGGCATGCAGCTTATTTTGGCTGACTCTAGATAAAAGATGGTGACATCACAGCCATCTACTTAGGTACTGGGCAGTTCCCTGTCCATCTTGCCTTTATAAATGTTGACTCCCTATGCATACAAGCATTGCTGAGATATATTTCTACTGTAACTTTTCACATCTGACCATTTGGCCAGTCTTTGAACTACATCTCTTCAGATCTTATCGATTTTCCCTCTCATGTATCATATTTTGGCAGTTGCGCTAGTTATTTCTGTATTCTGACCCCAACATACTCGGGTATAGAGTTTGCAGAGATGACTGAGACACTTGAAGCTAACGATCAGTACCTGATTTGGTACACAAATTGGACACCTTCAACTACAAGCCAAAGTATAAGAACTTCAAATCATACATCGTCTTTCATCGTTAATGGAGGATTATGAATTGCACAATCTGTTGCCTGGGAAAAAAAAACACCTTTCCTTCCTTTTATGTGATTGCATGCGAGATCCTATTTTCACTTTATCCATGTATCTTCGGCTCTGATTATGTGTAGATGAACATGATCATATCCATTCTCACCGAGACTCATGGTGGGTGCCCACTTTACTCTGTGACAATAACCTCATGCTGAACATTGAGTCTCTTTTTGTACTGGTATGGAGTTGATTTATGTTAACCCCCATCATTTCGATACAGCTCAATCTGCCATCTGAGATTTACGTTGAGGAAAACATTGTTGAGTTTTGAACGCTTAATGTAATTACCACCTGGAATGAGTCTGCACTATTAAATCAGAACCCATGAGTTCTATATTTTTGGAGTATAAATTATCTTGAGTTGACATGCCGTCCTCACTAAATACTTGTCATGTGAACCCTGCATGGATTGCGGGTGTGAGCCCAATGTGCAGTGAGACATAATGAAAATATGCAGGTTGAGGGGTTTAAACAAGATATTTATTCTAATAACCAAATCAGCAGAAGTAAATAAATAAAGATGGATGGCTAAGATAGAGGGAGGCAATAAACAGAACGAAAAGGAGAAAGGACAAAGCAGGATGAAATAGACACAGGAGAAAACTGAATAAGGAATAACTACTGAAATATAAGCAGAAAATGAAAACAGAAAAACTAAGAAAACTAAACTAGAGTCTGTGGCACGATACAGATAAGGGGCTAGGCAATAATCGTGGTCAGGTTTCAGGCCGAGGTACACAGAAAGCAGAATACTCCAATGTCCATAGCCAGGGGTCACACGTAAAGTCCAGATAAGGAGGAACTGGTAGTAAATGAATGGGGGTTACCGGTCTAGCAGAGGTGAGAATGGTACACAGGAGGGATTCCAGTTGGGGTCTATGAAGGTAAACAGATGGGTACTCCAGAGGGTTTTACCGGTAACAAGTCCAGAGGTAATCAGAAGGTAAGTCCAGTAGAATGGGATCCAAGGGGTACAGGAGCAATGAGCAAGTTGGACACAGGTCTCTAAGGTTCTAACTTCAATGAGGAAGTCCAGATCAAAGGGAGTGACCTCCTTATATACAGGGCAGATCAGGCTGGATAAGATGCAGGTGATTAGACTGATTAAATAGCATACAGAACCTAAGTCCAGAACTGAGCATGGGAAAAAACAAAGTCCTGGAATCTGCATAGGTCATGCAGAACATGCAAAAAAGGTAAACAAAAGGGGGGCGTCAGAGGGTCTGGGGGTTCGGACCGTGACAATACTATGGTGAACCGTGTCTCCTGATAGACTGCTACCTTCAGAAGCCTGTTAGTGAAAGAGCTGTTATCTTTGCGCCTTCTAGACATCGTCTTCTGCATCTATATGATTCTCTGGCCTTGTTAGTCTTCTGACTGACACCATGCAGTAGGTCCTTTGGTATATTGCATAGCATAAAACGTGTGACTTCATTCACAACGTATTTACATCCCCCAGGCTTTCAGTTTAATCAAGGATGTATAGAATCTCGTGAATTTAAATGCATTGAATTCCAGTCTGTCAGTTTTTCCATGATTCTCCCACTGCTTAGCATGGCAGGTGAAGGAAGTTGTACAAGCTGACATCTTGTTATTTGTGTTTTCACTGGATTTCAGTCTTCTCCTCTGTCGGATCTGTCCAGATTTATTGTTTTGCCCCGCTGCTGAACCATGGCTCCAAGCTCTCCCAGTTTGATTCTGATTGCTGAGATTACCCTTCCAATAATCCAAGAGATTGCCAAGAAATACGCAGATATATTGTCACAAAAATATAACCCACCATGCAGCTAAAATAATTTAGAGAGGATAAAATGAGACAGGGCTGAATTAAGAATTGGTTCTATAGTGGCTGGGCCCACTACTCACAATATGACAGAGAATAGTCGATTAAAAACAGGGGCCAGTATAACGGAAATACAAGAAAAGTGAGGGGCAAAATCAGGAAAACACTGTACAGGCCCCTATTACAATTGCGTGCAAATTAGCACGTGCAAATTAACGCGTTCTTACGATCCGAGCGCAGTTTTTCAGCCTTCATGTCTTTTGGAGCGCAAATCTGATGCGCAAACCCAGGCGCAAATGTCCGTTGCGTGCAGGAATCAGTGGGCAGACTGTTTTTTCACGGGATTCAGCCAATCAGAATTAAGAACCACCATTTGCTAGGTTTCGGTTGCTGCGCCTGTCAAAGTCAATCTGCGTATATGTGCTGCAACAAAAATAAAAAATTAAACAATTTATTAATTTTATTGTTTGGGTATGTGTAGAATGTGTAACTGTACTGTGCTGTATTTTTTTTTTTGTGCAGGTTCATTTCGTTTCGGCCAGAACGTTCAGATTGTAAATTAACACCAGGTTTTCAAAGACGTTACGATACTTCGCGCAAACGTCGTTCGTACGACGTTGTGTGAAGATCGTAATAGCATCCGCTCAAACGCATTCGCACTGACAATGGTAAGTATGGGATGCGCACACGCACTTGCGCTCGCGCTGGGTTCGCGCAGGGTCAATCGGGTAGACGCTAACGCGCATCGTTTGCGCGAACGTCATAATACGACGTTCTGCGCAAATGGTTTTGTCCTCGCGCAAAAGCGCATTTGCGCACACGCAAATGCGCTGTGCGAGGATTATAATAGGGGCCTGTGTGTTTAGACTGAATGCTTGATTCTGTAACGTTGGGAGCTTCCAGCCCTACCTGTGTGCTTGAGGGCAGCATGTCTGATGCTGCTCGCTGACCAAAGCCCGGTTTAAATGGAGACAGGCAGGGAGGTGGTTGCAAGAGGCGCGGCTTGAGTGGGGGGCGTGGCCTGGTGAAGGTCTTTAAAAACCCTCAGTGTATTCTCAGCAGTTGCCAGATCGTGGTTATCCATACCTGAGCTCCTTGTACCTGACTGCTATATTGAATTAACCCGTTATTGACCTCTGCTTGTTTCTGACTATTCTGCCTTCTGTTGCCCTAGACCATTTTCTTGTACTACGCTACTGCTCTGATATCGACCCGGCTATTCCATTTGACCATTCTGAACTCTGTATTCCTGATTCTGGCTCGGCTGACTACTCCCTGTGTTGTTAACCCTATCTGTCTAGCTAGTTTACCTGGCCAATTCTAAGGACCAGACAGTTAGATCTTTCACGGCTACTCTGTTGGTAGCTTCTGGGTTCTGTGGAGTGTGGGGCGTTAAGTACTGCGTGGTGGGATCTGGGAACCGTGACAGATTCTATATGGACCTGTCTCATTTTTCTAGTAGTTAATATTTGTTCTACAGTGCTTTATAAAACCAATCTGTCAATCGTTTTTCCAAAAGGAATACACAGGCCACCCCAAGTGGAAATTTGAAGGCTAACTCAGGAAGTGAGAATTTTGGACAGTTCAACAACTCATTCCACCAGCATACTGGTTGTATTATGCATTAGGCATTACAGTGAGCATATTATGCATGCATTCATGCATTGAAGAAACATATTTAAAAGGAAACCGTAGGTTTTATTACATAAATGCTGCAGTGTAAATTGTAAATAAAAAGTAGAATACCAAAGATTATAAGGGCTTTAATATATATTTTGTTACAAATGCTTCATTACCCAATAATATTTTATTATACACTATATTGCCAAAAGTATTCGCTCACCTGCCTTGACTCTCATATGAACTTAAAGGGACACTCTGATAAAAAAATCACCCCCCCCGTTTTTTAACCTTAATCTATCCCTACTCCCTTAATAAATCGTTTGTTTTTTTTGGTTTTTTGTAACTGTAATACTTACCCTAAAATCCTCTTGTTTCCAGCGGCGTCTTTTTTTTTTTTCATACTCACCTCCCTCCTCTTCCACTCCCGTCTTTCTTGAGTCTTCTTGCCTTCTGGTTTACGTGAGAAGCGCGCATGCGCGCCTCTCACGTAAGCCAGCCAATCAGCAGGCTTCCTCCCGGCTCCCTCTGAGGATTAGTGTTGGGCGCAAGAGGATGCGCGCAACACTAACCCTCAGAGGGAGCCGCCAGCTTCTGCGGTGAGTTGGAGACGTCATCTCGCTAAAAGCGCGATGACGTCTCCTGCTCGGCAAAAGTTGGCAGAAGCGGGAAATATGATTCCTGCTCTGCTGACTGACAGCTGGGAGGGCGGAGTAAAGTTCTCTGCCTCTCTCAGCTGTTTTCAGCATTTACAGCTGAACCGCTGAGCGGAGGGAGGGGGGACAGAGGGCAGCATACTCTGGGCATCATGACCACCTAAAATAGCTTAGGTGGTCATGTTGTCTAGAGTGTCCCTTTAAGTGACATCCCATTTCTAATCCATAGGGTCCAATATGACGCCGGTCCACCATTTGAAGCTATAACAGCTTCAACTCTTCTGGGAAGGCTGTCCACAAGGTTTAGGAGTGTGTTTATGGGAATTTTTGACCATTCTTCCAGAAGCGCATTTGTAAGGTCACACACTGATTTTGGACGAGAAGGCCTGGCTCTCAGTCTCCGCTCTAATTCATCCCAAAGGTGTTCTATCGGGTTGAGGTCAGGACTCTGTGCAGGCCAGACAAGTTCATCCACACCAGACTCTGTCATCCATGTCTTTATGGACCTTGCTTTGTGCACTGGTGCACAGTCATGTTGGAAGAGGAAGGGGCCAGCTCCAAACTGTTCCCACAAAGTTGGGAGCATGGAATTGTCCAAAATGTCTTGGTATGCTGAAGCATTCAGAGTTCCTTTCACTGAAACTAAGGGGCAAAGCCCAGCTCCTGAAAAACAACCCCACACCATAATCCCCCCCACCAAACTTTACACTTGGCACAATGCAGTCAGACAAGTACCATTCTTCTGGCAACCGCCAAACCCAGACTCGTCCATCAGATTGCCAGATGGAGAAGCGCGTTTCGTCACTCCAGAGAATGCGTCTCCACTGCTCTAGAGTCCAGTGGCGGCATGCGTTATACCACTGCATCTGACACTTTGCATTGCACTTGGTGATGTATGGCTTGGATGCAGCTGCTCGGCCATGGAAACCCATTCCATGAAGCTCTCTGCGCACTGTTCTTGAGCTAATCTGAAGGCCACATGAAGCTTGGAGGTCTGTAGCGATTGACTCTGCAGAAAGTTGGCGACCTCTTCGCACTATGCGCTTCAGCATCCACTGACCCCACTCCGTCAGTTTACGTGGCCTACCACTTCGTGGCTGAGTTCCTGTCGTTCCCAAACACTTCCACGTTCTTATAATACAGCTGACAGTTGACTGTGGAATATTTAGGAGCGAGGAAATTTCACGACTGGATTTGTTGCACAGGTGGCATCCTATCACCGTTCCACGCTGGAATTCACTGAGCTCCCAAGACCGACCAATTCTTTCACAAATGTTTGTAAAAACAGTCTGCATGCCTAGGTGCTTGATTTTATACACCTGTGGCCATGGAATTGATTGGAACATCTGATTCTGATTATTTGGATGGGTGAGTGAATACTTTTGGCAATATAGTGTATGTAGGAGATGGAAATAGCAGTTTCCTCACACTCATTAAAAAATCCCCAACAAGCTTTATTGCTACTTTACAAGATGGACATTCTCCTAGAGTACCAGAAACAGTGAGAGAGTGATGTGGAAAAAAATGTTGTCCGCTATAAATGTTAGTTAAGTTCCAGGCACAATGACAGTTAATTATATGGAGATTTTCTCACTGAACCCACTGTGTGGGTAAAAATAGAAAGTGGGAATATTTCATTCAGTTTTTTATTTTGCAAGGTAGACGTCATTTATTACATATTTGCTTAGAAATATTATATGAGTAGGACTTATTATGTAAATAATGTCTTACGGCATGAATTTATTTTTTAAAAATCATAGGAATTAAATTGGAAATTATACACATTCGACAAATTATTCAAGCACATTTTCTCACCGAGAAACCCAATTGCAGTTCGTAATACGTCTCGTATTTCAGATGTGCACATTTTTTCTTTCTGTAACTAACAGCAGAGGTTAGAAGTTGAGAGATAAAGAAGTATTTTACAGTAAGAAGATAATTCAAAATTCACACAACAAAAAGCCCTTACTATAGTGAAAAAATACAGCTATGCACAAAATTTATACGTAATAAGAAAAATCTAATCTAATAAGAAGTTCGGGAAATAGACTGAACTTTGATTCCAAGTATATAAAAATAGAATTGCCCATGGGCCAGAAGGGTTTATTTACAGCAAAGGCCATTAAGATAAAAATAGATTTGGTCTGACTATAAACGTAAACAGAACATAGCAATAACATTTTAGATAGAATAAGGGAGCCATTCTCATTTAGCTGTTCTCTACAATAGCTAGATTTCTTTTTACTGTTTGGGGATAAAAGGAATGTACAATTAAAACACAAGTCATTTTGGAATTTAACACCATACTTTTATAACTGTGCATTCAAAGCACCTGCCTGCAAATTTGTTGAGCGTAGAAAAACTACAGGAAAACAATAGAATGCAATGGAGTCCCAGGTGCCCTGGATACATGTTACACTCATTATCTACTAAGAGTCTATCTTAGCTTGTGAAACAATACGTAAGGCTTATACTTACAAGCAACTAAAATCTGCCCACTCCCAATTAAAACATCAATTTCAAACAGTGGCAACATTTTGCCTTAGTGCAACAGCCGTGAAGTAAAAACCTCCAATTAAAAAGGAAAAATAAGATAAAAATATTGATGATGTTTCTAATTCCCATGACACAAACTGCAAGACACATTTTGCCTCATCCTGCAAGACTCCATGACTGCATCCTAAAAAATGCATCCTGAAAATTGTTTTGATGGTAAAAATGATAGCTTTATTACCTAATACGTCCATGATATTTATACATGGAAAAAAAAAGATGGGAGCCAGGTACGATCCAGTAGTAAAGGCACTTTTATTTGCAAAAAAACTGGGTAGCATTTCGGCTGCTGGCGCAGACTTTCTCAAGCCTGAGAAGAAAGGCTTGAGATAGGCTGCATTAGCATCTGAAACGTTGCCTGTTTTTTCCAAATAAAAGTGCTTTTATTATTGGATCGTGCCTAGATCCAATCTCCTTTTCTGATTATACTGAGGAGTTGATAACTCCGGGACCAACTGAGCACCCAGTAACTAACTCGTATTGTATTTATTGTTTTGTGATGCAGCTGGTCCAGGCAGTCCATTTCCTGTATCTTGATATTTCAATGCTCTTAGGTCTTTCCTTTTCTATTTTAATGACTACTTCCAATGCTTTTATAGTATTAAGTATGGCTTATTATTTGTGAGTATTAAGTTAATAAATTTTGTCATAACATAAGACGCATAGTGTAGACTGATTTATTCACATAGCACTCTCACATAGAAATGCAATTAATATAGAGCATTTTAGCATCCTTCATAATAATATCTGTATTAGTTTTAAGTTTCTTTTTTAAACGTGGAAACAAAATAATTGTGATAGAAGTGTGAAATAGCCCTTTAGAAGCTCTGCCCAAAGGTAGGGAAACATAGCAGCACTCGGCACTGGATCGAGTCATGTACCAGCTGCAATATTTAAACAAGGTATGAGATATCACGCAGAAATTGCCTTTTTGTCAATTCCAGTAAATGTGGCACGGTTAAATAATAAAAATGGTCAGATTTCCTACTTATGTAGATGTGTAGTGATCATAAGGAGATTATTAGCAAAGCAGCTTTAAACCATATCAATGAAAGAAAATAATATCTGTATGTGGCATTGTGATGGGGTGTATATAAGGTTCCCTGAGGAAAGGGTTAACTTGACAGGATTGATCAGCCCAGCAACACACACAATGGCTTGATGTTGTGATTGCTGGGGCTTTAAAAGAGACACGCCTATACAGGCACAGGAGGTTCATTTTTGGTGGATCTCCCCTCAGACAGACACAGCTCCTAAAGGCCTGTGATTTGAGGACACAATCTTTTGTTTTTGTTACATTGATTGCTGGATAGAAGAGAAAGGTTTTTTCTTCTTTTGTTTATTTGGTTGAACCAAGCAGCTGTGCCTGTATACACCTGTGCTTCAAGGAATAAAGATTGCTTGAGGAAACACTTTTCCTGCTGTGGTGTTCACGTGACCAGGTCCACTCCATTACAGGCATAATGATTATATTTGGAAATTACAATAACATCTTGTATCTGTACTGTACAGGGATTTTCATCAATTACAACCCCAGTGAATCTTCTTCCTGTACATTGATGACCCCAGAGCTCTCACAGTATTTTGCTTTCTAACTGGCTGTTGTAATGCAGCAGTAAAGTTTGGTGAAGGTTTTGTTACAGAGTGAGTGGGAACTACTACTGGTTGCTACTTTACAGTTAAACATGGTGACAGTAGAGATCTCTCACTGAGAAGTTAGTTTTCCCCCTTCCCCAGGAGCACACTAATCTTGCAATAAAATGTTATGCAAATTTTGATTTTGTTCTTACAGCCAGCTCAATTGTGTAAACAGTTTTTTGGTAGTAAAAGCGTTAAGAGATTCTTATCTTCATGTCAGTGCCCTATATGTTTTCAAGTTTTAATGGCAAAAGTGCTATGTGCTGTTGCCACACAGTTTTCAGTTAAGGACTTATGGACTGAAAGACGGGAACAGCTGCAGTGATAAATGAAATCCAAGAGAACAAATAAAGCATATGTCTTCCTTTGGTGTTACTTGAACTGAGAGTATTTTTAGTCCCACTCCCAATCTAGCAGTGGAGCATAGTAATGCATATTGTGTGTAAGTAACATCGTAATACATATTGTACTGTTGGAATACATGTCTATGAAATTTTCAATCTTTAAGTGCTTTTCTTTCATGCACGATAGAAATTCTCAATATATTTTATATTTATTTTTTCTGCAAGGATGTTTTATAAACATCCTTTTAAAAATTTCGACTCCTATTGCGGGAAATTAAAAATGAGCATAGAACTCATATATATTACACATATCCCTCTATTCATCCTCACTCTATGTAGCGTGTTATTAAATATGGTATTAGTAGTGCAAGATTAAAAGAGAAGAAGAAAAATAAATGTCATGGTTTCCTGAATACCGGATTCAATATCTTTGAAGAAGAAGAACTATGTAAGGACCGTACTACGGGTTGTGTAGCAGGTTGAGGTTGTGAGCCCAGGATGCAGTGATGAGGCAGGTTTAAGGATAAACAAAGAGTGTTTATTATAAATAAACACCGTGGCATGGGATCAGACAAGGTAACAGAAATAGAGATGTCAGGGTTCAGCAAGGGGTCTGGTACACGGGGAGTCTTAGATGGGGGGAGGCAGAGGAGGAGCAGGATGGAAGGGTACCGGTGTATGAAGTAATGAATGTCCAGAATAAAGCAGAGGATCCTTGGAGTCTTTGGTAGAGAGTTTCAGGAGGTCTCAGGGAGCTTTGGCAGATTGGTCTAGCAGACAGGAACTTCATTGAATGTGGAAGTGAAGGGTTGAGGGTGGGGACTCCCTTATATGAAGGGCTAATCAAGGAGGATAAAGGGCAGGTTTGGATCCAGGGCCAGGACGTCAAAATGAGGAAGGTGCATTGTTCATACCAGAGCCTTGAAATCTGCAGGGGACATGCAGGATGTGAAACCAAAAGGGGGCGCCAGGGGGTGAGGGCCTCCAGGACCTTACAGAGCCCCCCCTCTAAGGGCCGGACTCCGAACGGCCCAGGGCGAGGTCAGGGTCTTCACTGACGGCAGTCAACGAGCTCAGCAGAAGTGGATCACCCGGCTGCCTGTATACTGATGGCACACGGGCGTCAAAAAACAGGGCCTGTAGTATCAGCTGGTTCTCCTGGACGTCCCGTACATGTTGGGACAGGGTGGCTATCTGGCCAACGAAGCCTGCCAGTGTACCCATCATCCAAGCAATCTCGGACTGGCTGGACTTGGAGGTGACTTCGGAGAGGGTCGGTGGGGCAGAGCCCATGGAGGGGACCGGTGGGGCAGTGCCCATGGAATGGACCGGTGGGGCAGCGCCCTTGGAGGGGACCGGTGGGGCAGCGCCCGTGGAATGGACCGGCGGGGCAGCGCCCGTGGAATGGACCGGCGGGGCAGCGCCCGTGGAATGGACCGGTGGGGCAGCGCCCGTGGGAAGGACCGGCGGGGCAGCGCCCGTGGGAAGGACCGGCGGGGCAGCGCCCGTGGGAAGGACCGGCGGGGCAGCGCCCGTGGAATGGACCGGTGGGGCAGCGCCCGTGGGAAGGACCGGCGGGGCAGCGCCCGTGGGAAGGACCGGCGGGGCAGCGCCCGTGGGAAGGACCGGCGGGGCAGCGCCCGTGGAAAGGACCGGTGGGGCAGCGCCCATGGAAAGGATTGGTGGGGCAGCGCCCATGGAAAGGACCGGCGGGGCAGCGCCCATGGAAAGGACCGGCGGGGCAGCGCCCCTGGAAAGGACCGGCGGGGCAGCGCCCCTGGAAAGGACCGGTGGGACTGCGCCCATGGAAAGGACCGGCGGGGCAGCGCCCTTGGAGGGGACCGGCGTGGCAGCGCCCTTGGCGATCTCCTTGGCACTGCACGGCTCTGCGGCGGCGTTGAGCGACGTGGCCTTACGGCGACGACGACGACCCCGTGGCGATGACAGCTCAGGAGAGCCTGCAGGATGCAGGGCAGCGACCTCTGGAGAATCTGCGATGTGCAGGGCGGCAGCGGCTGGAGAATCTGCGATGTGCAGGGCAGCAGCGGCTGGAGAATCTGCGGTGTGCAGGGCAGCAGCGGCTGGAGAATCTGCGGTGTGCAGGGCAGCAGCGGCTGGAGAATCTGCGGTGTGCAGGGCAGCAGCGGCTGGAGAATCTGCGGTGTGCAGGGCAGCAGCGGCTGGAGAATCTGCGATGTGCAGGCAGCAGCGGCTGGAGAATCTGCGATGTGCAGGGCAGCAGCGGCTGGAGAATCTGCGATGTGCAGGGCAGCAGCGGCTGGAGAATCTGCGATGTGCAGGGCAGCAGCGGCTGGAGAATCTGCGATGTGCAGGGCAGCAGCGGCTGGAGAATCTGCGATGTGCAGGGCAGCAGCGGCTGGAGAATCTGCGATGTGCAGGGCAGCAGCGGCTGGAGAATCTGCGATGTGCAGGGCAGCAGCGGCTGGAGAATCTGCGATGTGCAGGGCAGCAGCGGCTGGAGAATCTGCGATGTGCAGGGCAGCAGCGGCTGGAGAATCTGCGATGTGCAGGGCAGCAGCGGCTGGAGAATCTGCGATGTGCAGGGCAGCAGCGGCTGGAGAATCTGCGATGTGCAGGGCAGCAGCGGCTGGAGAATCTGCGATGTGCCGGGCAGCAGCGGCTGGAGAGTCTGCGATGTGCAGGGCAGCAACTTTTTGCTTTTGCTCAACCCCCAATTCCAGGAGGCATGGGTGCGTCTCCAGCTCTTGGGGTTTTGGTTTCACGGACAACCGAACGGTGGGTGTCATGGAGAAGAGGGCACCCATGAAGGCAGATCTCTGGCATGGTGCACGCGAGATGGTCTTAGTATCTCTTGGCCCAGGTTTCCTGGGAGCAGGGACACGCTTTTTTGGCCGGGTAGGTACCCGTTTCTCCAACAATGTCTTTGCTGGCTCGACAAGTGTGGGCTTGATCTGAACAGGATTTGAAAAACTTTTTGTACCTGGCTTAGGTGGGCGTAGCAGGCAGGCCGAGATCTGATGCAAGGGGTCCCCGCAGTAGTAACAGAGGTCTAGCGCCCTCCTCCTTGCCTTTTCTTCTGGGGTCAGCGGTCCTCTGGCTCCCTCCGTAGCTGGAACGCGCACCTTAGATGAGGTGCCCCTTGAGTCTTTCTGCACATAATCCAGCAGGGAGTTTAGATACTGCTGGATCTTCAGGAAGGCTTCTTTTAAGTTTTCCACCATGGTGTATATCACTGCGGGCTCACAGGTTGTTGACTTCCACATTCTGTAAGGACCGTACTACGGGTTGTGTAGCAGGTTGAGGTTGTGAGCCCAGGATGCAGTGATGAGGCAGGTTTAAGGATAAACAAAGAGTGTTTATTATAAATAAACACCGTGGCATGGGATCAGACAAGGTAACAGAAATAGAGACGTCAGGGTTCAGCAAGGGGTCTGGTACACGGGGAGTCTTAGATGGGGGGAGGCAGAGGAGGAGCAGGATGGAAGGGTACCGGTGTATGAAGTAATGAATGTCCAGAATAAAGCAGAGGATCCTTGGAGTCTTTGGTAGAGAGTTTCAGGAGGTCTCAGGGAGCTTTGGCAGATTGGTCTAGCAGACAGGAACTTCATTGAATGTGGAAGTGAAGGGTTGAGGGTGGGGACTCCCTTATATGAAGGGCTAATCAAGGAGGATAAAGGGCAGGTTTGGATCCAGGGCCAGGACGTCAAAATGAGGAAGGTGCATTGTTCATACCAGAGCCTTGAAATCTGCAGGGGACATGCAGGATGTGAAACCAAAAGGGGGCGCCAGGGGGTGAGGGCCTCCAGGACCTTACAAACTATTTTAAAAACCAGATGAAAATATCCACAATGAGGAATGTCATCAAAGTGGGAGAGATAAATCCATGTTGGGGAAAGAGCATATTTTATAGCAAAGAAAGCCATGCTAAGAAAGAAACTGTATGTGATAGTAATAAAAATGTTTCTGCAGAATCATTTCACATTGAACTAGCATTGAAACATTTAAAAAATATCAAGTTACTATATGATCGAATTTGATGCAATGATTGATTGTTCAGCATCAATTCAGTCTCCTAGATAAAACCTGTGATCATTATTAGCATTGGCTTCTGGTAGTTTTTTTAAAGTAAAGTGGATACCAGAACATAATTTCGGAAAAAGACACACTATGTGAAACCTATACATAGGGGTAATTAAAAATTGCTATAACAAAGTATCATCTCATCTCAGTACAATGTTTTAATATGATTGCAATAATAAAATAATTATAATTAGAGTCATAATTTGGGAAGTGATTTCAAAGAAAATCATGATATAACTGGTAGTATATAGAACATATTTAAATGCTTATGCCAGCTTTTGAATATGGAGATGCAGTGTATGCAGCCGCCCTGCAAACACACCTTCATAAACTTACTACATTGTATAACTCATTCTGCCGCTTTGTGCTACAGTGTAACTACGTGACCCACCACTGTGACATGTTAAAAGAGTTAAACTGGCCATTGCTGGAATCTAGACGCACTCTTAACCTTTCCAACCTGGTGTTTAAGAGCTTTTCTGGGAAGCTACCACCCTACTTGAACAGGCTGCTTCAGTACAGAATGCACCTGTTTACATGTAACATAGTGACTATATACAGAATGCACCTGTAAACATGTAACATTGTGAATATATTTATTTTCTGTTAATCTGTGTATTTTTGCAATTTCTTTTTACTATTTTGCATTTTATTACTTTGTATTTCTGTAACACTGTAACAATTTAATGTTCTTGAACCCAGGACATACTTGAAAACGAGAGAAATCTCAATGTATCCTTCCTGGTAAAATCCTTTATAAATAAATAAATAAATAATTACATTTAGGGTACAAATAAATAGTGCAACAACATCCAAGTATACCACTCTAAGAAGCCAGGATTATTATTATTTTGATAAAAAAATCCCTTAAATTCCCACTTGCCCCCAAAATAGCCCACACACCACAGGCACCCCCCAGGAATACCCAAAACTGAGATGCAGAAGGATTTATTCACAGGTAGAGGTCCCCTTCTGATGATGAATTCCCCTCATGCACTGTAACTTCTGCATTCACTTCTTTGCTGGCTGAGAAATGGAGAATCAATAAGCATTGATATGGGCTCAATGTGCATGATATCGCTGCAAAGCGTCCTGCCTCTTTCACATTGCACTCTGATGACACTGTGGCACAGTGCAATCAGAGTGCATCTCTGCTGGTTTTTTCCGGTCTAGATAAAGGGAATCTGCCCAACTGCAGCAATTTACAGCGCTGTGATGTTATGGTGCCCATCCGGACTACTAGCATGTCGGTTTGATGGAATAAGGAACAATAAGCCATCCTTAAGCTGGTGAGTTAGGGGTTAATATAGAGAGTGGGTAAGCAGCACTACAGTCTACCGCCCATGAGCTCTAAGGGGTTAATTACATAGGAGGACCCCTGGAACCCCATATGTCCAACTAAACCTATAAATGTTAACCCATAAAAATCTAAAACAACTTCCCCACCCTTCCCCTATAATATCTATGGGCCTAACACCCTACCCCTTACTCTCCAGCAGTTGACGATATTATGTACATCCATCCTCGCTAGGGTCTTCATGCTGAATGAACTTGATAGCCTGATAAAATTCCTCAAATATTCAATTTTAGCCAATGAGAAAGGTGCATATTTGAAGCTCCTCTCATTGGTTGATGTAGGTTGGCCATGTGTAATCAAATTGACAAATTTTCCAATTGTAAACACATTTTTTAACCCCATTTGGCGGCTGGTCAACTTTTTTCAGATGCATTCGGTGGTCTGTTCGGCAGATTGTGGGATGCATTCGGCAGTTTATTGGATCGATTCAGTGTTTTTTCACCAACGGTGAATGCTGAATGCATAGCAGGGTCGGCGAATTGAACTCGCTGAAGTGCGCTGAACGAGAAATGTCAATGACATTTCGATGCTCTTTGAACAACCACTTAAAAGTATCTATTAGGGTATATTTTATGTAAAGTTCTGATAGTCTAAGGACAGGATTCACCAAAGGTTGCTGTTTCTGGAATTTGCTAGTCGATGTTTCTGGAGCTTGCACAGTCCTTATCTGCAAGTTCCTATACCTATAATGGGTGATACCTCATAGCTGTCAGGCGAACTGAGCATTGTATGCAGGTGTGAGCCCACTATGCAGTGATTTATGAGATTGGCAGGTTGCAGGGCAATTCAAGGAGTTTATTTAAATTAAATAAACAGAGAAGGAATAAATAAACCGGATAACTGAACCAGAGAGGTATGGAGGAAAAGAAGGTGAGGCAGGCAAATGATCTTAGGCAGAGAGGAGACACAGATAAAGGGGTAGACATAGGAGAACTGGGATTAATGGGTGTAGAGGTTGAAAACCAGAAACTACAGTGAGCAGCAAGGAGCACAACAATAATAAACAGGAGAGGAGGATTGGCAGAAACACGAGCTGAATAAAGCAACACAGGAGAGAACTGAATATGCACAGAATTAATAAGGCAGACACTGGATAGATAATAATCACAGAGGAAGGAAACAGAATAGCTAAAGGGGAACTAATGTCTGTGGCAAAAGTGTCCCGATATGGGGCAGGCTATGTCGTGGTCAGATTTCCAAGCAGAGGACGTGGTAGGCAGCAGGCAGAAGAATAGTCGAACGTCCAGGCATAGGGTCTGATACACAGGTAATCTAGCAGATAGGGAACAACAGATGAAGGAGGGTAATGGTAAGTATAATAGGAGTCCAGGTATAGTTCATGGTGGGATAGCAGATGGGTCCTTGGTACGGTAGCCAGATAGGGTATTGATGAAATCAGGAACAGGGAGCTTTACAGGAATGCAGGTTCACTTAGGCCTTGTTCACACCAAGCGCGGAGCAGGTGCAGAGCAGAGCAGAGCAGTTGCAGACCGGATCAAAACTGTGACCAATGTATTCCAATGGTATTTTTTGCTCCAGTTCACATCGCAGCGTTCAGTTCCAGAGCAGGTGAAAAAACTGCAGCAAGCCCTATTTTACCTACTCTGGACCTGCTCTGGAACGCATCAAAAACGCATCAAAAATGCAACGCAACGCAATGCAATTCAGTGCAAAAAACTAACCATAAAGAAAAAAACTCTATGGTCATCTGTCATGCCCTAATCTTCCTTGGTCACTTCCTGTCTGTGGAAAAAAGTGACTTTGTGATCTGGAGAGCAAAGGAACAATGGTGGACAAATTTTGTGACCAGATAAATTCATTAGTATGGTGGAAGAGTGCCCTGAGCTGTATGACAGCAGGCATTTTCAATACAAGAACAATAGGAATAAGGCTGATCAGTGGAGTTTTATAGCAGGAAGAGTGTTCCCAGGATATGAGGATATGTCCTCTACTGATAAGGAGAGCTGTAGTGAGTACTTCAATGGCATGGTTGTTAATTTACTAGTAGTTCCTCAAATGCAGTATTCCATCCACCCCCCTTCCCACCACCACTCCTCCTTATCTAAAACGTGTCTAAAACATGTAAAAAATGTGTCTAAATTCTAGCGTGCGTGTGAAGAAACCTGAGCAGATCTGCAATGTATTTGGTGTGAACAAGGCCTTAGATGCACAGTTCTGACTTCAATGAGGAAGTGCTCAGTAGAGGGTGCGGCTTCCTCAAAGGACTCCTCGTTAACAGGAGATCAGATGAACCTGTGGTCTCTTGAAGTGAATGCAGGTTTCAGGCAAGTCCACAGGAACCTGCATTAAACAAGCATGCAGGGCTGACAGGGGTTAGAAGGTGTGGTTCCTGACAATAGCTTAGCTGGGCGGGCGTAAAATTTAGTGCGCAAAAGCAGAGTTTGCAAGAGTGGTGAGAAAAGGCATTAGCATAAATGGCCAGCCTTATGATGTGTCCCCTTTCAGATCTCACAAGGTTTTAGCTCGTTTGTGCCATTACACAGAAGACTATTCCATATGCAAATCCAATTGCTATCACTCAGAAAGGGTGACCAGTACTGAAATGCAAAGGAAGCCATCTCTTCGCAAGAGATACAGCAACCCCCGACGATTGTTTCAACCTAAAATCATCAGTCTAAAATTTGGTGAGTTTTCCTATTTTATTGCAGCGAGATACATGATGTTTCGCGTTTGCGCCTTTTGGAAAAATTGATGGTTAGTGAATCCAGCCCTAAGAGGATTCCATACATTTCAGCACAAGCTTTTCATACATAGAAATGTGGAATATGTAACGGAATATGATTCATCTTCCCTTAACACTCTTTATTATGCCATGTATTGTGTAAGAAAGTGACCATCTCTTTGTTATACCTGTGTCTTTTTTTACGGCAATTATTTCTGTTATTTCAATTTAAACAGACAGCTACTTCATTGGTTCTGACTTTCCTTCAGTATCTCTTAGGACTGACTGTTTGATGTATGGCATACAATATATATCACATATACATAATAAATATTACTTTGTGCAACAACATCACAATAGAGGTTACAGGGGCAGCAAAATACCTTTTGGCTATATACGTGCAATTTGCTAGTAAATTTAGTGTAGGTGTGAAGTGACGCACATTCTTAATAATAACTTGTGGCTTCTCGAGCAAAGAAATGTTTTCCCAGTAATCAAAAATGAACCCTTCATGTAACCCTTGAGCTGCAGCAGGAAGACAATTGCCTCTTTCCCGTCACAATCTCCTCCGTCTGTAACATCAGATTCTCCAAAATCTGAAATACTTGGGTTCTGGACTAGGGGTGCCGGGCCTGTGTAATTAAATTTATAGTTAGCAGAGATTTATTTCATTGTTGCAATTCATGACTATTTCAAAACTATGTGTTCTGTTCATACAGGACCAAAATCTCAGGAGCATATTGGCACCGAAATCTGGAGCCCCCCTGCCAAAAACAATTGACAATTTGGAGGCAATTCTTTTTTATAATTTATTTTTTTGGTTGGGGCACATTACACATTTAAGACATTTGAAAAACAGATTTTCCATAAGTGGGGGACTGCATGCATGGAGGAGGGAAGGGGAAGAGCCAAGGTCAAGCAGCGGGAGACCCCCTGCCATGACCCTAGCTCTGTGCTGAAGATTGTACATACCAGCCACCTCTAGGTAGACCGGGGCCACTCTTAGAATTTGTGTTGCCCACTGAAACATGTTTAATTCAGAATTGCTAATCTATACCTTATAAAGGGAGTTATCTTAATGATTAATGTCCAAATTTACTGAAATTTACAGAGTGGCTTATAAATCAGTATTTGGGTTCTCAGACATTACTGTTTCCTGAGATCACTCCCTTTATTAGTGCTTGATTATCAATACTGCATAATATTGGACTAAAAAAGTTAATAAATAATAATAATAAAAAAAATAAAATTTAACAGGTTTTTATTTTGGCTTTATGGAGAAAGGTGCACTGCGGTGGGTGCCTGTAGGCACATGCCTACATTGCCTAATTTGACATTCGGCCCTGTGCTCATCAGAATCAGAATCAAGTAATTAAACCTACAGCACTAGCAGTTGGCTCCAGCATATATGATATTTACTGAGCTTGTTTGCCTTTCTTTCTTTAGTACTGACATTGAAATTCATTTATCAATCACACATTTCTTTTGTTCTGCATATGTAGAATTTTATATTGTTATACCCTGCGGTCCTTAACCCCTTCACTACCAAGTGATTTTCCAAAAAATACATTGTCAGAAACCAGTGGTTTTTGAAAATCATCTTTAAATAATTATAAAGTAATAGATATCTATTACTGTAAATAATGTTCTGTATTTGGCCAGTAGATGGTACCCTCTACTGCCAAACTGAGTTACAGAGGTTTGAGCAGCAGGTCTACCCCCCCCCCAGCAGTATCAGCTGCTGAAAACCCGATATTACAGAGCTTTGAGTCGCTGATTTTACAGTTTTAGCTCTTTTGGCATTATGCCTACAGGGCTAAAACGTTGGCGGCACCTTCTGCAGCCCAAAAGAAAATGAAATTCGTATGCAGTAAACAAATTTCATTTGCTTTTGGGCTAGCAGAGCTGCAGATCGAGATATCTCGATATCGGGCACTAGATGGTACCTTTGAATTCCGAGATATCTCGATCTCGGTAGTGAAGATGTTAATGATGTTTGGGCAATTCCTTTTACATATTTAATGTGGCGCAGATTTTCCTTTCGTAATTCTACACTCAGCAAATATTCACCGATAAATTCCCCTAGTGATTGAAGGTTTCAGATATCTGAGTTTTTGTAAGTTAAACCAGGAGGTACATGAAAACAGATAAAAAGAAGAGTCCATGGTGATATAGAACATGTAGATGAACCAGGAGGAGCTAGTAGTGATCAGAATGCAAAGTCCAAATACATATAAATTAAGGGGGCAATCCAACGGCACGTCAGTCAGGAAGTGCCTTAAAGCCATAACATTGTCCAACTTTCTTGGAACTGACAAGTGTTAGGAAGATCTGAGGAGTTAAACACTGTCATGCAAATAGAAAGGTCTCTGATATACATTGCCCAGAACATAATGGCTCAGATATGCCATTCTGTTTCTTTTCTCCGTCAGTTTTTATTTTTAGCTGATATGTTTATCCCATACTGCTGTAGCATTTCAGGAAACCTTGCTCAGATTTGGCCTGGTACCATAGGCGTGCGCACAGGGTGTGCCTGGTGTGCGGTGTGCCCGGACACACCCTAATGTTGGGTGAAGGGTTCATCTTTGACCCCCTACAACGATATATTGGATGTTCCTTGACTGTATTGACTGTATCGCTGCATAAACATCGATTATTCCTAACTAAAAATAACTGTTCTGTACAAAATTATCCAAACATACAAATGCAATTAATAAATATTTCATAGGTGCAAACCCTAATGAAATGGGCTGCGTACACCAGTGCCTGGTACTGTTATTAAAACAATGGCACCTCACTCATTTCGGGCACTATTACACTCACGCGCAAAAACGCATTAACGCGAGGGGAAAAACCCTTTGCGCTGGACGTCGTATTATGACGTTCACACACAAAATGCGTGTTAACGTCTAACGCGAGTGACCCTGCGTGAACCCTGCACGAGCGAAAGTTCGTGCGCGCATCCCATACTTAACATTGTGAGCGCAAATGCGTTCGTACGCGTATGGTATTACAATCGATGCGCAAATTTTAACAAACAAGGTTTGCGTGCATAATTTTAACGTCTTTGAAAAGCTGGTGTTAATAGCAAATCTGAACGATCTGGCCGAACCCTAATACACCAGCCCAAAAAAAAAAAATACAGCACAGTCTAGTTACACATTCTACACATATCCAAACAATAAAATTGAGAGGTTGTGCTTGTTTTTATTATTGCTACAGCATATATACTCAGATTGATTTTGACAGGCGCAAAAACTTAATGGGAGACAATTGTGGCTCTTAATTCAGATTGGCTGAATCGCGTGAAAAAACAGTCTGCCCACCGATTTCTGCGGGCAACGTTAATGCCCACCCATTTTCGCGTGTATTTTTTACGCACGATATTTTTGGACGGACGAAAAGATGCGCTCGGATTGTAATACCAGCGTTAATTTACGCGCGTTAACATTTAACACTGCACGCAAAAAAAATTGCACTGCGCAAGCTTTTTTGCGCAAGGAATGTAATGGTGCCCCTCATGTTTCTCAACTTCCAAAATAACAAGCAATTTCACCAGCCCCAGAATCAAAAACATTTTATTTATAACATATAATAAATGAGACACTCGGATTGTAACATAACTCTGCACATCATTAAATAATAGTCACTATTCATTAGAGATGTGAATTCTGTTTTGAGATTCAATTTCCTGCTCATTCCTAGAAATTTCATGTAGAGAATAATAATTCATCACTGTTATTTATTTGCATATATACTTCTTTTAAATAATGAGCAATAGTGTTGTATTGTTTCACTCTATGGAGACCTTTGTGTATCAGCTTGTTACACAAGAAAAAGGTTGATGCAGAGCCCTGTAACTAGCTGTGCTGATTTGCAGATGTTGACACATACAAAAATTTATATTTTCTGTCCTGCCTAAGTAGCTTGTCAGCATTCAGGCACTATCCATACAATGCACTTCTTTAGCTCATCTTTTTCATACTGATTTAATGTGTTTTCAAATACTGTTCTGAAAGATAGTCATAAAATTGTGTATAAAATAGTGTGTAGAAAAAATTGCATATGGAAATATGCATGTACCGCATGCAAAAGTGCTCCTGAAGCGCAAAAAGTAACTTTAAGGCACATTTTAATGTTTTTTTAACTTCACCAAAGTTACATCAGCCTGTTAAAACAATCATTTTCCTAAATTACGTCTATTATGTTTACCTCCTCATAGTGCGTTATTACCATTTAAAATTCCATTTACATGAATCGTCTCAGAAATAAGTTACCATAGGCATCTTAGCTGGGTTTTAGGTGGTGAGTAATACACATGTCTTTACGTCATGAGAAGAATTCTGTAGACTTTGCGGCTGGGGCCACACAAGCTCAGTAAGTATGTCTGTTGTATCAGACATACTTTTGCATGGACATACTTGGGGACACCAAATCATGTGCATTAATTTTAACATTGAAAATAAAAAGAAGCCTCGAAAAATATGGCAGCTGAAGAGCTGTTGTGTTTTGTAGTCCCAGTTTCCTATACACTGGCCAGATGTCAAATGAGCGTTCATCTGATGTCCTGTACTCCTGGAAAGCATCATAACAGAGAAAGCGTCACATCTGTCGACATGTTTTTACATGTGTTCTAGCAGTTTGATGTCAAAGAAAAATCTGTGTCCAGTCTAACGGGCATGAGAAAGTGTGCACGTACACCATGTGTTTTTCCCTCTATGATCCGTCTAAATTCTATGACTGACATCATGATGTGTGTTAAAACAGACTTCCTTAGTTTGCTCGTGTGGCCCCAGCTTAAGGCTGGCTGTTCACTGGCACCGTAGTTGGGTGACAGACTTGGTCACCCAACTACGGACAACCCCATTGGCCAATCAGGGTCGTTCACTGGAAGCATCTGCAGACGACCCAAATCAGCCAAAGGACAGGCCGCTGAATAAAAAAAAAAATACGAAAAACCATGCTCCAGGGAAAATAAAAACGCTGTGGGGCTGCTGCAGCGAGGAAAAACCTGTCCAAGGGCAGCCTCCATCCAGCGGAGCCGAAGCAGTGAGGAAAAAAAACAATTTGCCGGGCTGCATCAACCCCTGTTCCTGATGCTGAAATAGGTTTCAGCACCAGGGACAGCAACACTGAATGCAGCCAGCTCACAAAGGAAAAAAAAAAGAAGCGAGAGAAAAAAAAGCCTCGTCTTTTTAAAGAAAAAAAAACGGAACCCAAAATTTTGCCTACAAAATCCAGAAAAATACCTAAAAGAACAATACGTAAAAAAAAAGGCTTTTGCAGCGGATTAAAGAATTTAAACGGGTGAATAAAAAAGAAAATATTCTTTATATTGAATCCTATGGGCTTAACACTGAATCACTTCTCTATGGGGCAATTTCCCTGCCGCAGCACGGCGGTTTAACTATACAATGCTTGTAAACTCTCAAGCAGGGTCCTTCCCTCCTACTGTTCGGTGTGTTTAACGTCTATGTATATTCATTTTTCTGTCTCTCCTATTGTACAGCGCTAAGGAATCTGTTGGCATTTTATAAATGCTTGTAACTGTAACAATGCATCTTTTCATATAAACTTGTACCAGATCGTCCGATTTCATATGAACAAATTCATTTTAAATTGAAAGGATCGCTAATCTGTTGTAATTGCATAAAATCGTTTGAAGTCGTCCGATGGAAGTCAGAAGCAGTGGAAGAGGGCTGATTCACCTGCATGTTGTAGGATCGGTTGGACGACTTCAGACGATATTGGATGATTGCACCACCACACAAATACGGCGCCGGTGGACGGCCAGCCTAAGTTGGAATTACTTAATGAAGGCAGGAAATAATTAAGACATGGAAACTAGGAAATAACTTGTTTTAGCAAACTAAATTGATTTGGATTAGCCTTTTATTTTTCAATTTAGACTTAATTATTATTATTAGGCATTGCAAAGCTTAATGGTAGCTGTATAGTTGTGTGGGATCTACCTTTTGTCCGTAATTGATTTAATTCTAAATAATTTATGTTGCTAATAGCTCTCATTTCTTATTTTTTCATCAGTATATTTTTCTCTTTCTTAGAAACATTCACAAAAATGCATATTAAGCATTTTGTCTTAACAAATGTGTATGGCCAGAAGCAATAGAAATTGCTATGAAAAGAAGTGCTGTCTTCTTAATTTTTATAACATTCTCAAAGGAAACTGGTTACTGTTTTTATATTCATAGGTGTTTCAATTATATAATTTGTTTAATAATTCACCATACACATATCTATGTGCTTGTCATAGAGGAACCAGAAGATACAGCTCCTGAGGTGTCCATGCTAAATCAATAATCTTGTCTTCACTACTAAACAAAATATTCCTTCCTGTGGAGTCAAGTCACATATGTTCAATGCTTCTAGATCACCAATAATATTACTCTTCTAAACCTATCTGATTGGTTCAAATTAATAAATAGTCAAGTCCATCTATTTCTCGTATCCAGTCTATAGCAAATGCTTTTTCACCAAGTATTGCTCTACTGCTGTTCGTTCCATAAAGCTCATGAATAGACTCAATACATATCTCTACTGGATTTCATATTGAGTTGAAAGGTTTCAAAATGGACTTGTCAGTTTGAAAAATAAGAGAACTGATCAGAATATCTGCATCAAGGACAGAGCGGTTCTCTGCATTGCAGATATTGGACTGCGCCTCTTAACTAAGGAGATTTTAGCCATGGTTGAAAAGCAGCAGGCACAGATAAATAGTGAAACTATATACAGTACTTTACAGAAAAAACAAGCTATTTTTCCATGGATAAATTCACACGACTGTAAAATAATTTGTTACAATGGAATAAATATGCAAGTACCATTAGGATATCACAAAAGGAGATGAAATACTGCCACCTCTGAGGTTTGAGGGATTGTTTTTGGAATAAACAGAAGATGCTGCTTCATTGCTTTTCAAAAGTGATCAAGGCAGAGAGAAAGAAATTGACAATGAACTAATCACCATATACAATATACAACTTTCTACATGTCCTTCAACTGTAATATATATAGATTTTCTATGCATTTAGTATGTAATACATTCCAATATTTTACATTGAAAGCTATAAGACTAACCTTTTCTTTACAAACAGTAGTGGTCTAGGCCACATCTCGGTAGTTATTTCCCTATGCTAGGTATGACAGCGTAATAAAATTGTTCTTGATAATTTTATGAAAAAGTGGTATTCTTTATGTGCTGTAGAATACCCTTTTGTTCCTTTCTTCAATAATTTCTTGCAAATGGTTCAATGAATGTCTTAGAAGAATGTGGAAGGAAATAAAGACACAGAATTCTACTGTAGTTATAACACAGATCCTGCATGATGCATTCATTATTATTATCCTTTATTTATATAGCGCAACATATTCCGCAGCACTTTACAAGATCGTGTACATGGTGTTGATACATTAGAATACCACACATGGATGATGACCTGATTCAGGGGGACCTTGTTCCCAAGGGAACTTACAATATATATGAAAAGTACAAGTGGTTTTTGTGAGGTAATCGCATCCATATCATTAGGTGTCTTGCCCAAGGACACTCGCTGGTGGCGTCTTCTGAGTGGGATCGAGTCGTCTTTCCATGACTCTAGATCAGCGACCTGGTAGTTAGGTTGAACCCGCTTCTCGTAAAATCTAGATGTCTCCACAGTTGTATTGGAGGGATGTGTTGAATGGTATTTTCACTTGCTTCTCCACAGTCAAAGGACAGAGATGTTACCACTGGACTCCACAGCCGATATTGTGTGGTAGGTAAGTATGTACCATTAGCTGTCTTGCCCAAGGACACTTACTGGAGAGGTGCTCTGGCCAGGATTCGAACCAGAGTCTCCATGGTTATAGAGCAGTGATGTTACCTCCATCCATCCATTTTTCAAATATTTAACAGATAAACAGCTAATTATTACAAAATTTCAATGATTTTCATTCTGAATAGAGATATTTATATTCTTATTAATTCATCGTTTTATTATGTTTTTAATTGTGGTGTATAGTTAAAAACTGAATTGTTATGAATTGCTTTCAAACAGTGGTTGATAAAAAGAAGCCCACAGTAGGAAAACAGCGTAATTTATTCTGTAGGCGTTTATTTGCTAGAAGAGCCTGCAGGGAAATTCTATTCTGTTTCAAGACTGATATGGAAAAAGTTAGTTTAATTTTTTTCTATTTAATATTTGCATCTTTGTACTTTAATCCATGTGCACACGTGTTCTTCATACAATAATAAGTACAAGTGTACTTTTACTCAGATGAGAGAATAAGCTTCTAATGAGCAATTAAAAGCTTTTGGCATCTTTAGCAAGAATAAGGCATGTGAGAGTTGTACAAAAATACTCAAGAGATGTAAATACATTATTGTACTTGAATTCATTAATAAAAAAAGTCTTAATATTATTTGACTAGACAATGCTTGATTTTACTGCACTGTATCAACAGTGTGTTTCAACTGCTATTTGTCTATTTCTCGAAAAAAGAAGTAATGCTTCAGCTGTATTACCTCATCTAATTTATTGCCATCTACTAACACAAATTTACATTGCATTTAATGACCTTTACAAGATCTTTAATAAACAGGTTAAATAAAATTGGACCAAAGACACTCTGCACTCTACTTTCCGCACTCTGTCTTTAAGCCAGTTTTCAGTCAAAACCTGAAATTTAGATTTAAATAAGCAGTTTTCTATATAAGAATCGAAGAGTTGCATGAGAAGGAAGTCACTGACCTCCTACAGAAGCTCATACAGGACATTTTACAGATGATATTGGCAGCAGACTCATTCACCAAGATTGAATTAGATTGTGCATACATAGGGGTGGACTCCCTTTGAAAAATGCAGGAAATTCAATATCTCCCAGCTACAATACATCACCTTAGGAAATCTGCCTGATTCCCAAAGAATTAAGCCTGCCTGTGTGAGCCTCAACATGTTGCATATTAGAACTTGCAGTTACGGGCTGTACAAGCTAACCTACACACCACACAAAATGGCATGGCAGAGAACCCCACTTCACAAAACAACCCCGAGCCTCAAAGGAACTATAAACCCCTTTGCTACAAGAGCCCATACTTTATATGCCACAAACAATTCCTAATAATAAAAATGTACTTTAAATGTTACTTACAATGTTGAAGTCTCAAAAGCATCCAGAAGTATTAGTTAATACAAATTATTTAATATTTCATGTGTGAAATGAAATTTAAAACAAATTTGAAATAAAAATGAAAAATAACTTGAAATGAATAATTATTATTAATAGTTAATAAACAGCAGGATTTCTATCAGCAGTAAAATACACCAGCAGGATTAATCCTAACAAACTCACAGCGGGATACTACTGTACAGTAAAAGTCACCAACAGGATTTACAACACAATACGGTGGAGCAGCTCAAAATGTTGCTGTTGTGTTTAACTTACAGTAGAATCCCACTTGCATGTTTAGAATAGATATTATGCACACAGCTGTCTTATCATTCAATATTATGAAATCCTGTAGGTTGGTTTAGAGTAGACACTATTCGTATTGTAACTTTTTTTGTGCATGATTTATACTATAATCCCACAAGCATGATTTATACAGCCTTAATTGACTGCTCAGCAGGGCAGCTGACTATCCTACCATACAAGTATCAATGTGACACACCCCTTTTGCGGACATGACAGCAATGCAAAGCCCAGTGTAACAAAACAGTTGAACAAAAGGGTAAAGAAAAAAGAAATGGGGGAGGGTGCAAAGTGCAACTCAAATGTTAAGCTGGTGGCCCAAAAGGAGGAGAGAGAAAAAAAGAAGAAAAAAAAGAGAGAGGGGGAGGGGATGGGGGGAAGGGATGGGGGGATGGCAAATACCATCACCGTGACGCTCCTGGCACACTCCCGGAGGAGGCCATGGAGGGATAATGTCACGAGGCCCGGGAGCCCGAGGGCCAATCACGTCAAATAATGTGGTGGCACACCTCATGGCTACCCAGAAATTGCCAAAGAAAAGAAAAGGGGTAAGGGAGACACACCATCGCAGCAGGTAGAGCACTGATAAAAATTAAAAGGTAGGGCATTAAAAAGGGGATAAATAAAAGGGCACAGCATGAGTCTAAGTCCTCAACAAATATTGCAGAACAAGAGTCTCTGGAGAAAAAAAATGAACTGCCTGTTGAGGTGGTTGGGTCAGAGTCTGTACAGACTTTTAAAAAACGACTGGATGACTTCCTGCAGACACAGAATATTAAGGGTTATAATATTTAACATGTGGGTAAAAGCTTCTTGATCCAAGGAGAAATCTGACTGCCATTCTGGGGTCAAGAAGGAATTTTTTCCCAGTATGTTGCATATTTCAGACTGGGTTTTTTGCCTTCTTTTGGATCAACAGCAGTAGGTTATGTGGGAGAGGCTGAACCCGATGGACGCATGTCTTTTTTCAGCCTATATAACTATGTAACTATGTAACTCCCCCAACTGGGTGACTATTGCAAAGGGGCCTCAATTAAGGTGGAACACACTAACGGGGTTCTATCAGTAGAGGTGAGGTGTCACAGAAAAAGAAAACTTTGGTTCGGGCCAAGAGAACACCAATGATGTCCTGTGGAAAAGACTGTGTCGCTCAGTCCGGCTCTATCAAAGAAGAAGAGGGGGAAGCAACCGTCAGGTCCACATCATCTCCTCCCAACGTAGGGTCAACCAGACCCAGCTCCTGTAGAAAGATGTCTGCCTCCTCCATCGTGGTCGCCGAGAGCGTGCGTCCATCGCCACAGGTGATCAGCAAGGAACCCTGTGCTCCCCATCTATAATGTACATCGTGAGCGCAAAGCTTGGCGTTGACAGGTTTGAAGAGCCTCCGAGCCGCCAAAAGACAAAAGGGAAGATCCCTATAAATTGCAATGGAGGCATCTTCAAAAATAATCAGGGGGGTATTCCTCACCGCGGTCAAGATTGCAATGCGTAGGGACACATCACAAAGCACCACAATAATGTCTCGGGGAGCACTCGCCGGTGCCATAGCTGCCTTTCGGATTCTGATGGCCGACAGCACAGAGCCCATAGGGACCAACAGGGTAGGGAGGATGGCCAAAACAAACCGATTAGTGTAGGCAAGTAAGTCAGCATCTCGAACAGTCTCTGGAATACCCCGAAGCTTGAGATTCCTCCGCCAGTGTCACATTTCTAGGGCTATCACTGTCGACTGCAAGCCGCTGACCTGCTTCTGGAGCGTGAGCAGGAGAGAAGAGGTCGTGGCCTGCGCTCCCTCCAACTCCTGAGTGCATGCCTGGATCTCTCCCACCTGAGCCTGGGTAGCGGTAAGGCTGACCTCAAGGGACTGTAGCTCCGACTGCCAAGCAGACCTAGCATCTGCCAGTAAGGTACGAATGTCTCTCCGTGTGGCTGGGAGATCTTCCTCCGTCATCTCAGGTGCCAATGCCCGTGGGTCAGGCGACAAGTCCTTGGCTTCCTCTCCCGCAGGGTTATCCTCCACAGGGCTGGGCAGGTCCACAGCCGGCAATCGCCGGCCTCGACCCCCACCCAGCGAGATCCAAATGTCTGGGGTGCCAGGGTCTGCCGCAACCCCGTTGCCTTTGCCCCTCTTCCCCATCCGGGAGCCGTGAAGTAGGGGGCGCAAGTGGTAAGCAACATCAGGCTTCAATGACAACCCCAGGCCGCAAACGACACCGGTAGGAAAACAGGCCCGAACGTCTCTCGTGTCCGGAGAGTGGGGGAATCGGGCTCAGGAACACTTCCTCCCAATGACCGGCAAAGTAAAAGCAGAGCAGAGAGTTAAGGATTGAGAAAAAGTCGCAAAAAAACCCACAAATAGGGTTATATTTACAGAGCTCTGCCGGAACACGTCTGATCACTGCTGCTGACGGCCACGCCCTCTTCTCTTTTCCATCTATACTTCCTCACTGGGCAAACTCATCACCAACTATGGCTTTAAATATTATCTATCAGCAGATCACACTTAAATCTACTCTCCACTCCCGATCTCTCTCCTTATGCTCTCTCTAAGGTCAGTGACAGTTTGTCTGAAATCTCCTCCTGGGTGGCCTCTCACTACCTGAAAAACAATATGTCTAAGAATGAGCTATTTCTAATTCTGCCCTCTAACTCTACTCCGATCTCTGACTTTTCTAGAACTGTTGACGGTATCACTATACTTTCCTTAGCCCAAGTTCGCTGCCTTGGAGTGACTCTAGACTCCAGCCTTTCATCAGCCCCCACATCGAATCAATTTCCTCATCTTGCCACAATCATCTCTGCGATGTTTTCCAAAATTCGTCCATTTTTGACTACCGACACCACCAAGCAATTTATCCACTCTCTTATAAATTCGTGCTTAAACTACTGCAATAACCTACTAACTGGCTTTCTTCTCTCCCGGCTCTCCCCTCTGCAGTGCATCCTAAATGCATCAGCCTGGCTCATCCACCTCAACCGTCACTCAGTCTCTGCCGCCCGCCCCCCTCTTTGAATCCCTAAACTGGTACCCCATCCACAGCAGGATTAAATTCAGATTACTCACCCTGATCTACAAAGCACTCACTAATTCTGTTCCCCACTACTTGTCTGCACTAATCACCAAATAAACCCCAGCCCGCTCCCTAAAGATTCAAAAATGACCTGCTCCTGGCCTCCTCTATTATCACCTCTTCACTTGCCAGACGGCAGGACTTTACTTCTGCGGCGCCGACCCTATGGAACGCGCTTCCTTGCAATATCAGACTGGCTTCATTTAAACATTCCTTAAAGACACTTCTGCTTAGGCAATCCTACGACCGAACTCCATAATAAACATCCAACCAATCTATTATCCATCCTCATCTCTGTCTATATTACCAGAATTCTCATCATTGCACTCTTCCCCTACTGTTTTTCACTCCTCCACCCATCTAGACTGTAAATTCCCACTGGAATAGGGCCCTCATCTCCTCCTGTATCTGTTAGTGAATTATTGCCTTGCTTTTTTTTTTTGCTTCATTGTAAATTGTCTTGTTACCCATTGTACCTCTGTACAGCGCTGTGGAATGTGTTGGCGCTTAACAAATAAAATTATATCAAAATATAGTAATCTGCGCCTTGACTCCCATATATTTGCACTATACTAAAAACAGAGGTTTTCAGATTACTTTAATGCATTAAGGCTTTTGAGCCCACTTATTGAGCCAAGACAGCCTGTCAAGGTGGGTCCTAACTTGATGCCTATACACAGCCTCCTGCTTTTATCCAGTTCAGAGAAATGGTAAAATACACATAAAAAACTGTTTCATGCTCAGTTCCCAACCTGGGCTCACGTTGAGAAACCTTCCGAGGGTTCTTATCAGCACTGCACGAGATTTGCTTTAATACACAGATTTCCAAAGACTGATATATCAGATTGCACACTTTCTGCAAAAGAATAACAAAAGTCTGTCCAAGATTTCTTTCCAAATGCTTTTGTTTACTAAATATCAATGATGAAAATAAAGCGATATATGTTTACTTGGCAATGAGTGAATTGTTATCTAAAGCCAGCTGTTTTCTTCCTCCAGGGAGTACTATTTGTGAGCACCGTAGAACTATAATTAGAAAGTTGAGTTAACAAGAAGTTATCTGTAGGGCAGACTCAGAGTGTTGCAGTGTCATTTCTAAAGAGCTGTCAGATTCAACAAGTCCCACGATGGTATTATTTTACTAAGGATCTATGTAAGGGATGAAAAAAACACAAAACTGAAACCTCATCAAACACCGTCATAAGAAGCAAGATTAAGGTAAGATAAACAGCAGTTTTCAAAGGAAACATGACAAGTTTTCGTTAGTTGAACAAAACAGCTGTTGCAGCTGATCTGTTCTTTAGTATTTATTGTGCGCTCTTGTATTTGACCTTGCTTTTTTTCATTGGCTTGAGTTTTATAAGTAGGCTGGAGCTCAGTGCAAATAGCAGTGATTGAATAAACTTGAATATATATATATGCAATGAGATTCTGAAATATAAGCATCTTGTACAGGTCATTTTACATAAATATGGGTTATATAGTGCTTAAGCATGCCTCAACATAGATTACTGTGAGACTCGAAAGTCTTTGAGAGATATAGAATTATGTATTTCGTGCACTTGTGCATTAAATCCCCATCACTACATTCACTGCTTTGTTTCATTCTATTGAGAACATTGTGGCAGACATGAAATATCTCTAAACCGTTCTATTGTTTTTGTACATAAATACATGGACATATTTAATTTATAGAGTTATGGTATAGAATCATATACAGTATAATACCAATGAATGTGATCTAGCACATATTACTTCTGGTTTTCCATGATACAAAAATAAATAAATAAAACATAAATCAAAAATTATGATTTGATTTCATGTTTAACCCCTTCACTACCAAGTTAATTTTTTTCCCCAAAAAAATTTCAGAAACCATTGTTTTTTTTGTCAAGTCATTTCTAATTAATTATAAAGTAAGAAAATATTTGAGCTTAAACCTATTGTATGTCGTACTGCAAATAACCTATTTTGGCCAGTAGATGGCACCATCTGCTGCCAAATTGAGTTAGAGGTTTGAGCGGCTGGTTTATTTTCTTCGCCTTCTCCCTTCATCAGCTGCTGAAAGCCTGATATTTCAGAGCTTTGAGCAGCTAATTTTCCAGTTTAAGCTTTTTGGGCATTATGCCCACTGGGCTAAAACCTTAGAGGCACCTTCTGCAGCCCAAAAGCAAATTCACTTGCAGCAAACTAATTTCATTTGCTTGTGGACTGCAGATCAGCATATCGAGATATCTCGCTATTGTGGCACCAGAAGGTGCCTTTGAAACCCGAGATATCTCAATATCGGTAGTGAAGGGGTTAAATACATACTATTTTGAATATATTCTGTGCCTTTTTTATTGGTGTAGTTATACATGAATTCGGGAATCAAAACATTTTTATGTAGCCTTTTTATGAGTTAATAGGTATTTTTTTTAAAGTTTTACTTTAGCAAATGTTTCTTTTGAAACCTCTTAAATGTTCATGTTATGTACGAAGATCCTAACAAAATCGTAGGAATAGTTTTGGATAAAGGTCAATAAATGTATTATCTTTTCAATTACCAGCTGCAAATTAATTTGAGATACACTGCCCTTAACAATCCTTTGTAGCTCAGGATGTGATCAGGAATACATTTGAAAATTAGTTCTCTTTTAACTTTCTCTATTCCTAATTGCGTTCTATGAGGAAGTAAGTAGAAGTATAGATGAGGGGTTCGCAGAGGATGTGATTTACATGGATTTTGCCAAAGCATTCGACACAGCTCCACACAAGAGGTTACTATTTAAATTAAGAAAAATTGGTCCAGATGAAAATACTTGTTCTTGGATAGAAAACTGGCTAAAAGATAGGGTACAGAGAGTGGTCATAAATGGTACATTTTCAAGATGGACATCAGTGGTAAGTGATGTCCGTCAAGGGTCTGTTATAGGACCAATTCTATTCAATTTATTTATAAATGACCTTGAAATAGGCATCAAAAGTCATGTATCAGTGTTTGCAGATGACACAAAACTAGGAAAAGTGATACAATGTGAGCAGGATGTTACTTTGCTGCAGAGGGATTTAGATAGATGAAATTTAATGTAGATAAATGCAAAGTTATGCACTTTGGAGTGAAGAACGCACAAGCAACTTATACCCTAAATGGTACGGAGTTAGGGAAATCAAGGCAGGAGAAGGATTTGGGAATAATGATAGACTTCAAACTAAGTAACAATGCGCAATGTCAAACAGCTGCCAAGGCCAGCATGGTATTGGCATACATTAAAGGGGAATTCACTCTCGGGATGAAAACATAATTTTGCCTCTGTATAAATCAATGGCAAGACTGTCTTGGGAATATATGTTCCTTATTAGTGTGCCATGAACTCTGAAATGTTATAAATCACTGCCCTGGACTCTGGGATGGGATTGTAAAGGAATTGGGGATGATCTGGTTTATGATCACCTTTCATACTCAACAAATGGTGCAGAGCAGGATTTGAAGCATGATATTAGCAATTACTGCATAGTGCACATGTTTGCTTTTACCAGTCCCGTACAGCATCCTAGAAAACCAATTCACCCCCACACTCTGTAAATATGAGATTACAGCACAGGATTTACTGCTCTACCCAGTGATATGTGCTATGGTAACGGTCACTGTACTGTTACTGCACCTAATTAATTGCAGTGCCAGTAGAATTCAGAATCATGCTTACTCTTTTAAAAAACATGCAAGCATCAATATATAGACATAATGTGAATTGTTTTGAAGTCCGTTCATTTAGATTCTATCTGTAGTTCATTCATTATACGTCAAAACACTGTTAAACATTTTGTGGTTAGTATAACTGAATAATTCATGGCACCAGTGGACGTGACATGGAAGATTTATATCTATTTTAGTATAACAACCCATCATTCTATTAGTGGTATGCTAAAATAGACAGGATACATCATCAAGTATGTGCGCGTGCTCTGCTGCCTTTATTCCCTTTGCCGAATCTTCATTTATTAAGCTAATTAAAAATCTTGTAACACATAGTTAGGTTGTTGGTTACTAATTATACGGTGTGTTTTGAGATTTTTTGAATGATCTTGATTAAATATACACCGGCTGGCTTTATAGTTCCCATGAAGCATGCTCCATGATACCACCAACATGCCAATGACACAGGATTGTTTTTTCAATGTTTTATTATTCAGCCAAGTTTTTTTTATTATTATTTATTTATTCTGCAGTGTTGTACAAAGATGGAAAGGGTAAAGACAGGACAATTCTACAATACATAAAGGAGGCAGGTCAGTATTGCTGCCAGCAGATACAGGAGGACAAGAGGGCCCTATTCCTGTGGGAACTTAAAATCTCGATTGGTGAGGGGATTAGAAACAGATGGGGCGAATGCAGTGATTAGATAATGCAGGGAGAGGTGAGGACCATTTTTGAGTCAGTTGGATGTTGTGTTACGGAGTCAGTTGGTAGGCTTCCCTAAACAGACGGTACTTTAGGGAGCGTTTAAATTAAGCCAAATTTGGTGACGGTCTGAAATTGCGAGGAAGAGCATTCCATAGGGTCGGCGCCACACGAGAAAAGTCCTCAAGTCTGGCATGTGAAGAGGTAATGATGGAGGATGCCAGGTCATTGTTGGATCATAGGGGATGGGCTGGGGTGTATTTGGTGATGTGTGAGTACAGGTAGTGAGGGGCGGTGTTAGTGAGGGTTTTGTAGGTCAGGGTGAGTAGTTTGGCTCCCCATCCACAGCAGAATCAAATTCAGTGTAGGGATTCACAGAGAGGAGTGGCAGAAACAGAGCGATGGGTGAGATGGATAAGTCGGGCTGATGTGTTTAGGATGGACTGCAGGGGGAGAGGCGGAAGATAGGAAGGCCAGTCAGCAGGCTGTTGCAGTAGTTCAGGCGGGAGATAACAAGAGAGTGGATAAGTTGCTTGGTGGTGTTAGCAGTCAGAGATGGATGAATTTTGGCAATATTACAGAGGTGATTGCGGCAAGATGAGGAGAATGATAGGATGGAGGGGCTGAGGGAAAGACTGGAGTTGAGAATCACTCCGGGACAGTGGACTTTGACTGAGGGACGATGTTGATACCGTCCACGATTATGGAGAAGTCAGAAGTCGGAGTAGAGTTAGAGGGGGGAATTAGAAGGAGCTCGGTCTTGGACTTATTGATCTTCAGGTAGTGAGAGGCCATCCAAGCAGAGATCCCAGACAGTTACTGACCTGAGAGAGAACAGAAGGAGAGAGATCGGGAGTGGAGAGGTAGATCTGAGTGTCGTAAGCTTGTGTGTGTATATACAGTCAGGTCCATAAATATTGGGACATCTCTAACATCTTTGGCTCTATACACCACCACAATGGAGTTGGAATGAAACAAACACAATGTGCTTTAACTGCAGATTGTCAGCTTTAATTTGAGGGTATGTACAGCTAACTCAGGTGAATGGTGTAGGACTTACAGCAGTTTGCAGATGTGCCTCCCACTTGTTAAGGGACCAAAAGTAATGGGACAAATGGCTTCTCAGCTGTTCCAATTCCAGGTGTGTGATATTCCCTCATTACCCCAATTACAATGTGCAGATAAGAGGCCCAGAGTTCATTTCAAGTGTGCTATTTGCATTTGGAATCTGTTGCTGTCAACTCTCAAGATGAGATCCAAAGAGCCTTCACTATCAGTGAAGCAAGCCATCATTAGGCTGAAGAAACAAAACAAACCCATCAGAGAGATAGCAAGAACATTAGGCGTGGCCAAAACAACTGTTTGGAACATTCTCAAAAAGAAGGAACGCACCGGTGAGCTCAGCAACACCAAAAGACCCGGGAGACCACGGAAAACAACTGTGGTGGATGAATGAAGAATTCTTTCCCTGGTGAAGAAAACACCCTTCACAACAGTTGCCCAGATCAAGAACACACTCCAGGAGGTAGGTGTATGTGTGTCAAAGTCAACAATCAAGAGAAGATTTCATCAGAGTAAATACAGAGGGTTCACCACAAGATGTAAACCATTGGTGAGCCTCAAAAAAAGGAAGGCCAGATTAGAGTTTGCCAAACAACACCTAACAAAGCCTTCACAGTTCTGGAACAAGATCCTATAGACAGATGAGACCAAGATATCAACTTGTACCAGAGTGATGGGAAGAGAAGAGTATGGAGAAGGAAAGGAACTGCTCATGATCCTAAGCATACCACCTCTTCAGTGAAGCATGGTGGTGGTAGTGTCATAGCATGGGCATGTATGGCTGCCTTTGGAACTGGTTCTCTTGTATTTATTGATGATGTGACTGCTGACAAAAGCAACAGGATGAATTCTGAAGTGTTTCGGGCAATATTATCTGCTCACATTCAGCCAAATGCTGCAGAACTCATTGGGCGGCGCTTCACAGTGCAGATGGACAATGACCCAAAGCATACTGCAAAAGCAACCAAAGAGTTTTTGAAGGGACAGAAGTGGAATGTTATGCAATGGCCAAGTCAATCGCCTGACCTGAATCCCATTGAGCATGCATTTCACTTGCTGAAGACAAAACTGAAGGGAAAATGCCCCAAGAAACAGCAGGAACTGAAGACAGTTGCAGTAGAGGCCTGGCAGAGCATCACCAGGGATGAAACCCAGCGTCTGGTGATGTCTATGCATTCCAGACTTCAGGCTGTGATTGACTGCAAAGGATTTGCAACCAAGTATTAAGAAGGGAAAGTTTGATTTATGATTATTATTCTGTCCCATTACCTTTGGTCCCTTAACAAGTGGGAGGCACATCTGCAAACTGCTGTAAGTCCTACACCGTTCACCTGAGTTGGATGTACATACCCTCAAATTAAAGCTGACAGTCTGCAGTTAACCCCTTAAGGACCCTGGACGTACCATGTACGTCATTGCAGTGGGTCTCTCTTAGACCCGCTGACGTACATGGTACGTCCTGCCGTTTTTTGAGCGCTGGAAGCGATCGGATCGCATCCAGCAGCTCAAACGCCATTGCAGGCTGCCTGGGAGTCCAGGCAGCCGTGCAATGGCGGTTAGAAGTGCCGGGGCACCATGTGATCGCTCCCGGGAGCGATCACATCCGGTTTCACCGGAGAGGTGCCCGCACTTCTAGAGAGCGCTGGAAGCGATCGGTATCGCTTCCAGCTGCTCTGAGTATATTACAAGGATGCCTCGACATCGAGGCATCCTTGCAATATGCTTACCTGCCGCCGTCCGTCCGTGATCGCTCCCCCCGAGCGATCACTTCCGGTAGCGGCAGGAAGTACTGAGTGCCACGAGGTATCGTGGCACTCAGTACAAAAACGATCACATCAGTGATCAGGTGCTCTGCTGGGTGCCTCGAGGGATCAAGGCACCCAGCAGAGTAAAAAAAGTGTAAAAAAAAAGTGAAAAAAAAAGTAAAAAAAAGTGGAAAAAAAAAAATAAAAAAAAAGTGAAAAAAAAAGTAAAATAAAAAATAAAATAAATAAAATAAACTGACGGTTAGGGTAGGGTTAGGGGTAGGGTAGGGTTAGGGTTAGGGGTAGGGTTAGGGGTAGGGTTAGGGTTAGGGGTAGGGTTAGGGGTAGGGTAGGGTTAGGGGTAGGGTTAGGGTAGGGTTAGGGGTAGGGGTAGGTTAGGGTTAGGGGTAGGGTTAGGGGTAGGGTTAGGGTTAGGGTTAGGGTTCTAAGGGCAGGGTCATCTTGGGGCTGAGTGGGATGTTCCTAGCCTGCCTGATCAGAGAGGCAGGCTAGCAACATCCAATCAGAAGTTAGAAAAAATCAAAATAAAATTTCTAATTTGTCAGGTCAGGTCAATATTTTGTAAATATTGGCTCTGACCTCTTTGATTCTCCCTCCTCTCCTCACTTGTGTTTTGGTGAGCGAGAGAGAGAGAGATCAGATTTGACAGGTTAGAGATTTTAGTGAGATTTAGTGAGATTAGAAAAATTGAGGCAGATTTAGAGAGATTTTAGGGAGATTTAGAAGAATTGAGGCAGGTTTAGAGGGATTTAGAGAGATTTAGGTGTTTATTTGTATTTTCTTGTGAAACCCAACGGTTCTTCTAAGAACCAACAATCCGCTTATATATATATAATAATTATAAATTTTATAATCTATTATATATAATGTCTGAGAGGGTGTACAGCGCCGAGGAGGCATATGCCATCCTGGCGTCAGAATCTGAGGCATCTGCGTCAGACTCAGACCCTCATTTCGACCCCGCTAATTGCTCAGAGACGTCGCTAGATACATTATCTACGCTGGCTAATGTATCTAGTGATGTTTCTGATGCAGATCCTGGGTCACCACCTGCCAGCAGGAGACGCACAGCTCCAGCTGAGGAGTGGGTAGTGCCTCATCGCCAGAGGCCAGATATCCCTCCTTTCACGGCAAATCCTGGCATCAATATTGATGTTGCAGGATTTACCGCCACACAGGTGCAGGTGTTTATGGGGGATGATTTGTTGGGCCACATCGTGGCCCAATCAAATCTGTATGCCCATCAGCATTGTGCTGCGAAGCCAGACTCCTACTTGGCAAGGCAGCAATGGACCCCGCTAGATGTGCCAGAATTTCTGAAATTCTGGGCACTTACTATGCTGAGGGCATCATAAAGAAGCCCTCAATTCGCTCCTACTGGAGCAGTAGCCCCATCTGCTCTACCCCCATTTACCCCCAATCAATGTCACGTAGAAGGTATGAAAACCTTTTGCGTTTCATGCACTTCAGTGACAACAGCCTGTGCCCCCCTAGAGAGCATCCCCAGTTTGACAGGCACCAGACTTTTACATTTTATACGTACATTTTTATGTTCTACAATTGGTGCTGTATTTTGCCAAAATCTTTGCACACCTATGCATGGGGGGCATGGGTGTACTCAGGAGATCTTGCAGAAAACAACCTGGAGAGTTTTCATGCAGTAACAAACAACAGTGTCTCCTAAATCACAGTCCAAAACTACTGTGGGCGTAAAAATCTGAAAATTGAAAAATTACACCACACACCTTCTCAAATGTTTTGGGCTAAAACCGTTGCATCCATGGCATCAAAGCACTCCATATGCAATACCTTGGGGTGTCAACATAACAAACATAAACAATTTTCTGGCAATAATTCAAACTGGGGTATGCGGTAGACCCAAAACCAAAGATAGGCCTAGCTGAAGAAATAATCTCAATTTCAACTCTAATGACAAAGTCATAAAAATTGTATTTGAACCTTCCCAAAATCCTGGCAAACCTATGCATGGGGGGCATGGGTGTACTCAGGAGACCTTGCAGAAAACAACCTGGAGAGTTTTCATGCAGTAACAAACAACAGTGTCTCCTAAATCACAGTCCAAAACTACTGTGGGCGTAAAAATCTGAAAATTGAAAAATTACACCACACACTTTCTCAAATGTTTTGGGCTAAAACCGTTGCATCCATGGCATCAAAGCACTCCATATGCAATACCTTGGGGTGTCAACATAACAAACATAAACAATTTTCTGGCAATAATTCAAACTGGGGTATGCGGTAGACCCAAAACCAAAGATAGGCCTAGCTGAAGAAATAATCTCAATTTCAACTCTAATGACAAAGTCATAAAAATTGTATTTGAACCTTCCCAAAATCCTGGCAAACCTATGCATGGGGGGCATGGGTGTACTCAGGAGATCTTGCAGAAAACAACCTGGAGAGTTTTCATGCAGTAAGTAACAAACAACAGTGTCTCCTAAATCACAGTCCAAAACTACTGTGGGCGTAAAAATCTGAAAATTGAAAAATTACACCACACACCTTCTCAAATGTTTTGGGCTAAAACCGTTGCATCCATGGCATCAAAGCACTCCATATGCAATACCTTGGGGTGTCAACATAACAAACATAAACAATTTTCTGGCAATAATTCAAACTGGGGTATGCGGTAGACCCAAAACCAAAGATAGGCCTAGCTGAAGAAATAATCTCAATTTCAACTCTAATGACAAAGTCATAAAAATTGTATTTGAACCTTCCCAAAATCCTGGCAAACCTATGCATGGGGGGCATGGGTGTACTCAGGAGATCTTGCAGAAAACAACCTGGAGAGTTTTCATGCAGTAACACAACAGTGTCTCCTAAATCACAGTCCAAAACTGATGTGGGTGTGAAAATGAAAAATGACCACCAAACTGTATCCAATTTGTTTGGAGCAAACGGATGCATCCATAGCATAAAAAACACTCCATTTACAATACTTTGGGGGTGTTAGACCAAATATATGCACGTTCATAAAACTGGGGTATGTAAAAAGGCCCCTAAAAAGAAGATAAGCAAAGAAGATACTGTATGTCAAATTAGAAAATTGACAAGCACATGTCAAAGATTGGCGTAGCACCCAAAAAACAACAGAACAAATCTATATATGGGTGGTATCACTTTACTCAGAAGATGTTGCTGAACATATTTTGGGGTGTTTTTTGGCAGTAACCCATAACTGGATTTGACAATTCATGCCTAAAGTACAATGTGTGTGAAAAAATAACACAAAAAGTGACTACCTGAAAGTTTGACATAGAGCTAGTGCATGGAAAGTGTTAAAATACAACTCTTTGAAGCACCCCAGGGTGTGCCCTTTCTAAAAATATATGGTTTGATGGGGGTAAATTACTTTGGCCGGCTTCAAAAATGTCCCAAATAGGACATGGGTGCATGATGACGAAATGTGAAAATTCCAAGTTGGAAAACTGAAATGCGCACCCCCAAATAAGGCCTATTAGCCCCCAAATGACCCGACATACCTATACATGGGTGGTATCAATTTACTCAGAAGATGTTGCTGAACATATTTTGGGGTGTTTGTGGCAGTAAACCATAACTGGATTTGACAATTCATGCCTAAAGTACAATGTGTGTGAAAAAATAACACAAAAAGTGACTACCTGAAAGTTTGACATAGAGCTAGTGCATGGAAAGTGTTAAAATACAACTCTTTGAAGCACCCCAGGGTGTGCCCTTTCTAAAAATATATGGTTTGATGGGGGTAAATTACTTTGGCCGGCTTCAAAAATGTCCCAAATAGGACATGGGTGCATGATGACGAAATGTGAAAATTCCAAGTTGGAAAACTGAAATGCGCACCCCCCAAATAAGGCCTATTAGCCCCCAAATGACCCGACATACCTATACATGGGTGGTATCAATTTACTCAGAAGATGTTGCTGAACATATTTTGGGGTGTTTTTTGGCAGTAACCCATAACTGGATTTGACAATTCATGCCTAAAGTACAATGTGTGTGAAAAAATAACACAAAAAGTGACTACCTGAAAGTTTGACATAGAGCTAGTGCATGGAAAGTGTTAAAATACAACTCTTTGAAGCACCCCAGGGTGTGCCCTTTCTAAAAATATATGGTTTGATGGGGGTAAATTACTTTGGCCGGCTTCAAAAATGTCCCAAATAGGACATGGGTGCATGATGACGAAATGTGAAAATTCCAAGTTGGAAAACTGAAATGCGCACCCCCCAAATAAGGCCTATTAGCCCCAAATGACCCGACATACCTATACATGGGTGGTATCAATTTACTCAGAAGATGTTGCTGAACATATTTTGGGGTGTTTTTTGGCAGTAACCCATAACTGGATTTGACAATTCATGCCTAAAGTACAATGTGTGTGAAAAAATAACACAAAAAGTGACTACCTGAAAGTTTGACATAGAGCTAGTGCATGGAAAGTGTTAAAATACAACTCTTTGAAGCACCCCAGGGTGTGCCCTTTCTAAAAATATTGTTTGATGGGGGTAAATTACTTTGGCCGGCTTCAAAAATGTCCCAAATAGGACATGGGTGCATGATGACGAAATGTGAAAATTCCAAGTTGGAAAACTGAAATGCGCACCCCCAAATAAGGCCTATTAGCCCCCAAATGACCCGACATACCTATACATGGGTGGTATCAATTTACTCAGAAGATGTTGCTGAACATATTTTGGGGTGTTTTGGGCAGTAACCCATAACTGGATTTGACAATTCATGCCTAAAGTACAATGTGTGTGAAAAAATAACACAAAAAGTGACTACCTGAAAGTTTGACATAGAGCTAGTGCATGGAAAGTGTTAAAATACAACTCTTTGAAGCACCCCAGGGTGTGCCCTTTCTAAAAATATATGGTTTGATGGGGGTAAATTACTTTGGCCGGCTTCAAAAATGTCCCAAATAGGACATGGGTGCATGATGACGAAATGTGAAAATTCCAAGTTGGAAAACTGAAATGCGCACCCCCCAATAAGGCCTATTAGCCCCCAAATGACCCGACATACCTATACATGGGTGGTATCAATTTACTCAGAAGATGTTGCTGAACATATTTTGGGGTGTTTTTTGGCAGTAACCCATAACTGGATTTGACAATTCATGCCTAAAGTACAATGTGTGTGAAAAAATAACACAAAAAGTGACTACCTGAAAGTTTGACATAGAGCTAGTGCATGGAAAGTGTTAAAATACAACTCTTTGAAGCACCCCAGGGTGTGCCCTTTCTAAAAATATATGGTTTGATGGGGGTAAATTACTTTGGCCGGCTTCAAAAATGTCCCAAATAGGACATGGGTGCATGATGACGAAATGTGAAAATTCCAAGTTGGAAAACTGAAATGCGCAACCCAAATAAGGCCTATTAGCCCCCAAATGACCCGACATACCTATACATGGGTGGTATCAATTTACTCAGAAGATGTTGCTGAACATATTTTGGGGTGTTTTTTGGCAGTAACCCATAACTGGATTTGACAATTCATGCCTAAAGTACAATGTGTGTGAAAAAATAACACAAAAAGTGACTACCTGAAAGTTTGACATAGAGCTAGTGCATGGAAAGTGTTAAAATACAACTCTTTGAAGCACCCCAGGGTGTGCCCTTTCTAAAAATATATGGTTTGATGGGGGTAAATTACTTTGGCCGGCTTCAAAAATGTCCCAAATAGGACATGGGTGCATGATGACGAAATGTGAAAATTCCAAGTTGGAAAACTGAAAATGTGCACCCCCAAATAAGGCCTTTTAGCCCCCAAATGACCCGACATACCTATACTTGGGTGGTATCAATTTACTCAGAAGATGTTGCTGAACATATTTTGGGGTGCTTTTTGGCAGTAAACCTTAAAGTTCACAGTACATGTATTCTTAAATTGCGTTCAAAAAAAAAAAATCACCAAATTTTTTTTTTCCTCAAACTTTGGCATAGATTTGTGGTAAAATGGTTTGCATGGAAAGAGTCAAAATACCCCAAGTTTAATACCTTGATTTGTGTACTTTAAAAAAATATGTATATGTGGAGGGTTATTCAGGAATTAGTGACAGATATCAGTGTTACAATGTCACTAGCACTAGTTTTGAAAATAAACTCTTTGGAAATGGCAAAGTGCTACTTGCACTTATTGTTGCATAAAATAAGGAAAAAAGCGAGGAATATGTAAACATTGGGTATTGCTAAACTCAGTACTAAATTTAGAAACTACTAAGGAATGAATTTTTTTTGACGGTTGTTGTTACATAAGAAATTTTGGGGGTCAAAGTTCGAAAAAGTGGTGTTTTTTCAATTTTTGTGTCATATTTCACAATATTTTTTATAGTAAATTATATGAAATGATGAAAAAAATGGTATTTTTATAAAGTCCATTTAGTGACGAGAAAAACAGTGTAAAATATGTGTGGGTTACATAAACGAGTAAGAGGAAAATTTGACGTAAACACTAAGAGCGCAGAAACGTAAAAACAGCAGCGGTCACGAACGGACGGATTTGTGTAAAACCGCCCGGTCACTAAGGGGTTAAAGCACATTGTGTTTGTTTCATTCCAACTCCATTGTGGTGGTGTATAGAGCCAAAGGTGTTAGAATTGTGTCGATGTCCCAATATTTATGGACCTGACTGTATATATACACTTTGTACATGAAAATGGCTCCAGAGAGAGCCGAAACGTCGGTTTCAGTTTTAAATGTTTTGAAATAAAATGTATTGTTTTATTTTTTACGAGTGCAGTCATTTCCGTTTTTCTTTATATTCGTAATTTTTGGCTATAGCACCGATATATACTTTATCTACTGGATTTTTTTGGATGGTGGAGCAGGAACATAGGTTTTGTGTGTATATATATATATATATATATATATACATACATATATAAATGCTACTTTAAAAATCATGCTATTTTAGGAAATCATTTTAATTGTTGAACCATATTTTACATTTATGGACCATGCTAACATTTTAAATAGACATTTAATGTCTCTATGTGATCACAGGTATTGGCATGTTTATATATGCAAAGTTATATATAAACTGTTCTACAGGAAAGTATTTTGAGTTATGGTTACCTCCTTTTTGTCTTATAACTTATACATTAACTTATTTAATGTAATCCTTTCTTTATTCTTTCCATTAAGTTCATGCTTCTACATATAAATGTTTCAGATGAACATGCCTTGGTTTTTTTTATGCATAGGAAGCAGTAATATATAGTAACAGCCAACCTGCAAGGGATGGTTGTGCCAGAGAATTGGGGAACTGTAACTGTGAACATGAGCGGCTGTTATACAATCCTAATAAACCAATAATTAGTTTACTTCCTTCTCTTTAAAACAGTGTGCACTTGTGAATACTAAATTCAAAGGTATTGAATTTTGTTGTTCATACAAAGGGTTATTCAATAAGAGCCGAACTTACCGCCAAATTGCACCGAACGGTGAATTTCACCATACGGTGCAATTTCGTGGCAGTTCCTGTATTCAAAATAAGGTGCAGTTTGCCTCAAATTGCCACAATTCGGTAACCTTTGGTGGCATAGAAATGATCCCATAGAGAAGCAATTTATTCGGGAAACGCTGAACTGCACCGAAATGTTGGTGAAATGGCCAGATTTTTGGTGGTTCAACTTGACAGGCTTAAACCGGCGAATCCCATAGGATTCAATGTAAAAAAAATATTAAATTTTTATTAATTTTTTATTCAAGCATTTATTCTTTTCATTTGCAGCAAAAAGCTTTATTTTATTTTTTTAGGTATTTTTCTGTATTTTTCTGCGCAATTTTTGAGTCCGTTTTTTATAGGTTTTCTTAAAATTCTCTAACAGACCTTTTTATTATTTTCTATACGACCTTTTTTATTATTTTCATGCATTTTATTGTTTTAAACACCTTTTTTACAATAGCAGAGTTCCTTTTTGTTTACCAGTTTGGTGGCTGATTGTCTTTTTTCAGCAGCATGTGGCGATCAGTTCGGCGGCATTTAGTGGATCATTGGCTATCTTTGGTGGCGTTCTGAGGTCTGGTTGGCGTCGTTCAGTAGATCCCGTTCGGCGCACTTCAAGGACCTTGCGGCGAATGCTGAATTTACTGCAGTGTTGGCGAGCTGAAATCTCCGAAGTCAGCCGAACGAGAGCGGACTGAAATTTCAGTGCTCTCTGAATATCCACTACAGATTTACCCTATTTTTCCGTTTGATAGGTATTGTTTGTCCTTCACCCTGCTTGCTTACATATTGTATATTGTCAGACATGACCGTTACAAGTAATGGTTCCCGTGGTCATAGGATTACCGTCGTTTCTCGCCAGCCTTTACATTTAATTCTAACAGAAATATTTCTCCTACATGATGAATGACTGGCGTGTTGAAAGTGAGCTTCTGTAAACCTATGCACAGGATTTTGTGCTTGACTTCATGAATTGGTTCATCATAACACCAAGGCACATCTGTCAATTCTTTACTCTTTTATCTCTCATGAAAAAAAAAACACATTTTACCTTTAGCAAGACTGGGCAGAACAAATTAATGTCATGTTACTAACAGAAGGGCACAGGAGCAGGTTCCATCACTAATATTTAAAAAAAGATGCCAAGTTATTTTAAGTTTACAAATACTGCTCACATGGAAACGCTGGCAGTAACAAAAAAAATCTTATTATCTCTGAGACAAAGAAGCACTTTGCACCTGTCTTACGCTTGGTAATGATACATCAGTGTATGCAGTTAGTACATTTATATTTTAAAGCATATAAGTGTATATAGTAATAAATGGCATAATATATGTGAGTTACAGCAATGAATTGAGAGTTAACAAGGTTTTCATTCAATTTTTACATTTTTTGTGTTTAAAACTTCTACCATTAAATTGAAGGTCTGTGGTAGATAGAACTATATTTAATATTTATTGTGTATAAGATACTGTATGACAAAGCAGAGCAAGCCCTAAATTGTAAACCATGAACAGCGACATATTTTATAACAAAACAAATGGAGCTGTAACATTCACATTCTATGCCTAATTTTAAAGCTTCTGACTTTTCGAAGCAAGTACAAAATCATTTCTTTTTAAACTGGCAAAAAGGGCTTTTAATACAATATTTAATATATCAACATTTGGAGACATGGAATGCAATATAAATAACGGGATATCGAATTGCATGGCATTTACCTGAAATTCCACAAATACTGAACTTGCAGTTCAACGTGAACCTAGCAATATTTATTTTTCTCAATTCAAGTGCTATTGACTTTTGAAGTGTAACTGCACAACATTTGATAGATTTTAGGTGTTTTCATTGAAATATCTATAACACTACTCGTATCTATAATGATAAAATAAGCCAAAAGAACAATTTTATTACAATATACTATTTTTCATTACGTACGATTATGGAAAAGGATTCTCTTTTCTTGGGAGGAGTGGATGGAGTTATACCTGTCCTTATATATTCAGGAGACACACTTGTGACCCGCTGGTATCCTTCTGTAACAATCAGTGTGTCATACCTACTCCTGCTAGGCACATCCCTGTGACCAATCTTGTCCTTCCTGTCTCCTTCATGCGCATCATTGTGAGGATGTTTCAGCTGCCATGGATTATTCTGAGGACTCTTTCCCTGCCATTCGTTATTATGAGGACAGATCCTCTGCCATGCATTGTACTGGTGTTGCTTTCCCTGCACTGCGTTATACAGATTACGCTTGTCCTGCCATGAGTCATTCCGGAGATGTTTCTCCTGCCATGTATCATTTTGATGACACTTGCCTACAGCTGTGTTATTTTGGCAACAATTGTGTACAACATTCTGAGAATACACGTACTACACTTGTTATTCTGGTTTTGACTCTGTTTCCTGACTTCATCCTGTCCACTCATAGACCCCAGTTTGATTCAGTACCATCTCTGCATTGAATGGCGTGTTTCTTTGTTTATGTGTAACTCTCCTGTTCCACAGTTTGGATTGTTTATTTGACAGCTGTAACTTTAACTGTGCCATTCTAAGCAATTGATTAGGTAGGGATTAGCTGGATAGGTTTGCACGCTACAGTGACAAAAAGATAGTGGTATCAATTCATAGGATGCCATTGTGTTACCCGATCCTGCTAATGGGAGTCTCTTACACCAAGCTCTGGAAGCATTACTTGTTTGGGTAGTGCAGGGGTCAGCAAACTTGGCTTCCTGATGTTTTGGGAACTACATCTCCCATAATGCTCAGTCAGCCATTAGGCTGACTGAGCCACATGGGGAACGTAGTTCCCAAAACATCAGGGAGCCAAGTTTGCTCACCCCTGGGGTAGTGAATAAGAAGTAATGATTTCTGCTGCCATTCATACTCACCTGATGGCTCGATTTTTTAAAATCTTTTTCGCCCTTATGTAATAAAACATTGCAAAGTCAAAGTAATATGTTTTTAATGCATTCTGTACAAAATATCTGACACACAGAAGTACATAAGGTTATTCACAGAAGCTGTGCTGTAACTCACATTATTGATACATTATTGTGAGTAATGTACGCAGGAACAGTTGTGTATGCCACTTGGATGGCTGCTGTGAACCATAAAAATCTATATAAGTTCATAGTGAATAGCAACCTAGAGGCTTTGTTTTGCTTGGGGTGTTGTTTGCAGTAACATAATACATATTCACTTTTGTAACTGACATTACATAGCTTTTACAGTGTTAATTATTTCCGAGTGTATAATGCAAATTTTCCTTTTAGTTATTATCTGTAAATACATACTCTATATTAAAGTCCTTCCATTATACACATTCCCTTTGTATCTCAATAATGATATACATAGGTGTGCGCACAGGAACATTTGTTATTTAGCAAAGCAAACATGAGTGACAGAGTGAAAGTCCATGGTGCTTATTATTAATGGCTTAACAACATCCAAACAGTACAGATGGTGACTTAAAGGTGGGCAAGCAGGTTCAGGTCTGGACACACCCATAGTAATATTTGTTATTTTAACAGCTTTGAATTGGATTTATTATTCAGACAGCATTGTTTAAATGTCAAGTCCTCATTATGCGCAGCAGGAGGTTGCCCACTAAATGAATTGATCCTACTTGTCTAAACTTTAGGTCCCAATCTAGTCTCTTCTGGTGTTTTTTTATATGTTCATGGTAAAGAGCATGGTAATGGACTGTATTTACTGTTTGTAAGTAATACATGTTCCATGTGTGAAACCATAAATATATGCCCTGCACATGCATATGGTTTAATGAAGGTTATAGTTCAGCCCCATAACAATGGCTTAATTAATCACATTACGCATGATGAGTAGATGCAGCACACCCCATCAATGTATGTATGGTGCTGAGCCTTGGTAAGAACTTGTGCCTGAACCCACATGTGTGTGTGCAGTCTGTAGCTTGGAAACCTGCTCATGAGTTGTGCATCTTTTAGACATCGATCAGACTCTACAGAGACAGTGTAGACATCAGTTTTCATGATGTTCCGCTGCGTAGTAAAAGGGCAGGAGCTGTATTGATGCAATAATGGTCTGCAAAGATAAAACATATTCTCTAAACTAGATTACTGTGAAATGAAAGTATTTTGCACTTCTTAAGTTCTTGTGATGGACTATTAAGATTTGCTTTTGCTAATTGGAAAATCATTGACAATGTTTAATATTACTAGGTATTTATAAAATGTAGAAAAAAGTATGAGGCAGTTTTGTAAAAATATTTTAATAATCTCTTTAACCACTTGTACCTAATCAATATATCAAGGCAATAGTGTGAGTGTGGTGCTCGTCTTAATATGTGAAATGTGGGAGGATTTACACAATATAGGCAGGTGCTGTAGGCCAGAATATGTGTGTTTACAACCTTAAAAACACTGTTAAAATCAAAAATAGAAAACAACTAATCCGGGCGCACCTTTACAATTCAGACACTGTCAAAGGCTTACCAGCATATAAATATGTGCAATATATACTGCAATGAAACTATAATGTGTATCTCACAGTGAATTATTGACAAATAAAACAGTGTGACATGTGTTATGATGTAATGAAAAAAGAAAACAAAACGCACTGAGGATACTTATATTTGAGTGATGTTACGTTCCTTTCTCTCTGCTAAGGGTCTTGCGGTATGGTCGTCGTGCGTGATGTCCCAGGGAAGGGGGGGCTTACAGCCCAGCGTGGTGGAGAATAAAAAGTAAAGTAGCAAGCAATAGTTAAAATATTTATTAATAATTAAAAAGAATTAAAAAAAGAACCAGTCTTGAGCTGTTTAAAACCAATATAAAGCGATATATATTATGGATTAAAAAGGATCACAAAAATGCGTTTTCGCCATAGGCTTCATCAGTTGGAATCCTTTAAAAAAATGACAGTCCATGCGAAGTGCAAAAAATGTCAAAGTCATTTTTACTTTGTACCACAAATATTCTGTTTAGCCTTTTAGTTGACAGACGTTAGACTATAAAGTAAAACAAAGTGCAATGCCTAACATTTATTTGAAGAGTCAAAACAGAAAAAAACAAAAAAATAAACTAGTATGACTTGGCGAATATTATCAAACGGTGAAAATTCATAGACATCTGAAATCACCCGCAATCATATATATAGGCTGAAAATAAGCTCTTTGCACACATCTCTGATCAACAACAACAAAAGCAAGAGTATTTTATTATCAGAAAGTGCAAGACAATTATATTTTCTAAGTAAGGTAGATGTTTTAACTCATCTTTGTCCAAATACCCTAATAACTCAGTTTAAATGATAAAATGACTATCAGTTCAAGAAAAGCAATGGTAATGCACTGGAATTCAAATGCTATGCATAAAACTATTCACTGGCAATATGGAAAGTATACTTAATGTCTCTTATTCTCTTCCAATATCAGTGTCTATATTAGTCACACTTCTCAGATTGTCAGAATCGTGTCAGTTCCATTCCATGACTTGTAAAGAGATATATGGATCCTAAAACGCTTTGCCCTGTCTCTCTAAATATTAAATATTATCTTTAAAACTGCAGATTGTGCTGGAAAGAATTTCTGGAATGCACAACCTAAAACAAAGTAGATGATGTAGAAAATTAGAACAAATCAAATACCAGATTTCTCTCGCTTCATTTCTGTTCTTTTGTTGGAAATATTGACATTTTGTCAAAATTGAATTGAACACAGGGTGTATGGCCCCACATGTTTTGGCTGAGGTTAGCCTGGTCCTTAAGGTCACGAGTGTAATCTAGAATAACATGGTGCTAAGCACAAATAGCTTAGTGTGAATAAATCCAGTTATAGCAGGAGAAACAGATGTATCAGTAACTGAGGGAAACCTAAAATAAAAAAAGAAACACAAATTAGGTCATTACAGGAATTACACTTTTTGAAGATTTGATCGGGAGAAACATCCTGTCCTGGTAGAGGAAGGTGAAAAGTGTATTTAATTTTAGGCATTTAGGTGGTCTAGGCTTTCCTGCATTATTGTCTTATTGCTATGCTGCTCAGTTAACGCAGGTGGCTGGCACTCTTGACATGGGATCAGATGTTGGGCAGATCTTGTGGCTGCCCTTTTGTATCTGGACCATCCTTTTTTTTGCTCTTGTAAATTTGTGAGTGATCCAAGGGCTTATTTGTTATCTAAATGTTTACAAGTTTTTTCTTCACCTGAACATAAGTTATTAATGAACCTAGCGCTGGCAGCTAGGCTGGTGTTGGTGTTGGCTCCTATGGCAGTGGTGCTAGCCCATATTCGGGAGGTATGGGTTTTGGAGAATCTTACTACAGTTTTACGAGACACTTACCCTACATTTTAATAAGATTTAGGGCCCCTGGATCGCTTGCAAAGAATTGTGATGTGGAGAATGCGGGAAGGTAGTGGGTGGCCCCCTTTCTGACATGTAGGAATGAGCCGAACAGAACTTTTCAAATGTTCGGATTCGAACTCGAGCTCAATGCAAGTCAATGGGACTCAAAATTCGATTTTTAGAGTGCTCTCCAAGAGGGCATAAAAGCTAGATATTTGCCATAAAAGGTGTATGGGGGTCCGGGTAGTGCCCTGGGGGACAGGAAACAAGGACAAAAAGTAAAAAAAAAAAGTTTTTAAAAGGGTCTGAGTTTTCCATCAAATAAGGGTTAAAAATAAAAACGAAAAATTCCTTCAAATATCGTGCCTAGGAGGTCCCCATAACCTGCCCATGAAGTGGCGGATTTCTAGGATGTATAGAAATATGTAAAGACTAAAAAATGACATTTCAAATGACGGTAAATGGTTTTCCTTTAATCTATCCATAAACAACAGCTTGGGGCGGCAGTCTGTATGAAAAGAGGAGACATTTTCGGAAAACGTTTAGTGATTTTTTGTCTAAATTATGGTGGAACTTATGCAGGCTTTGGATGAAAGTAACAATAGGTGCTTTACAATTGGGCCTTTAGCGTCGGCAACAGTGCCGTCACACAGTAACCCCTCTGAGGATATGAATCTGATACAGGCGTCAGTGACAGTGCACCCAAATATTGGGCCTTTGGTGCCAGTCTAGCAAGTACCATCATACAGTATCCCCTCTGTAGTATTGTGTGGAAGCGTGCAGGGGTGGACCATGCAGTCCTATATTAAAAAGATATGAATCTGGTAATGGGTGTCAGTGCACCCAGATATTGTGCTTTTGGTGCCAGACTGCCAGGCCAGTAAGTACCATCATACAGTAACCCCTCTGTAGTATTGTGAAAGAATGCAGGGGTGGACCTTGCAGTACTATATTAAAAACATATGAATCTGGTAAAGGGCGTCAGTGCACCCAGATATTGTGCTTTTGGTGCCAGGCCAGCAAGTGCATTCATACAGTAACCCCTCTGTGGTATTGTGGAAGAATGCAGGGGTGGACCATGCGGTTCAAAAAATTAAAATGATATAAATGTGGCACAGGCGTCAGTGCAGCCACATATTATGCCTTTCATGGCAGCAAGTGCATTCACACCGTAACCCTTTTGTGGTATTGTGGAAGAGTTCAGTGCTGGAGGTTTTGTGAATGCAGAAGACACCCCCGATCTATTCCGTTACGTCAGCATCAGGAGATTGATAACTGCTGATCCAGGACTGATTCATTTTTATAAATTTCAGCCGGTCTACAGAGTCGGTGGACAGACGCACTCTTTTGTCTGTGGCAAAACCTCCAGCTGCACTGAACGTCCTTTCAGAAAGCACACTAGATGATGGGCAACCTAGTAGCTGCATAGCATATTGGCGAAGTTCTGGCCAGTGATCCAATCTCAACACCCAATAAGCCAGTGGATCATCTGCTAGAAAGGTATCCAGGTCTGCCCTTGCCCCTAGGTAGTCCTGCACCATATGGTGAAGGCGCTGGCAATGGGTGCCTACATTTGACGTCCCTGGGCGTCGTGGACTAAAATAATTTAAAAATGCATCAGTCAAGCGGCCCTGGCCTTCACCACTATTCCTCTGATCATCCGTAGCCTCAGAAGCACCTGTGTCATCACTTGGTAACCTAGCCGTGCCTAGAAAGGTGTTACACAAGTGTCGCTTTAGAGCATCCTCAAGTTTTTTCATCCTGCGCTCCCTCTGTGCGGGCAGGATGAGTTCTGCAACTTTACCCTTGTATCGTGGATCAAGAAGGGTTGCCAACCAGTAATGATCTCTCTCCTTGATAGCATGAATCCTGGGGTCCTTTAGCAGGCTTTTCATTATAAGGGAGCCCATGCAGTGTAGGTTGGAGGTGGCATTAGCTTCCGAGTCTTCCTGGTCAATGAGGATGACCATATCGTGCACTTCCTCCTCTCAGCCACGCACTAGCCCTTCTGTTTCTGGGCACACAAAACCCTCCCTTGAGGAATCCCCACCTTCAATGCCCCCACTACTTAAATATTCCTCATCCTGTCTGATCTGAGTAGGACCCGCTGGAATGCTGTCTGCGGAAAGACTGGGGCCTTGAGAGCTAGGGAAGGCCTCCTCTTCCTCCCGCTGCTCTGCCTCTAGAGCCACATCTATAATTCCCCGCAGAGTGTGCTCCAGCAGGAACACTAAAGGAATTGTGTCACTGATGAATGCACTGTCCCTGCTCACCATCCTCGTTGCCTCCTCAAATGGTGACAGTACAGTGCATGCATCCTTGATCATCAGCCACTGCGGGGGGGGAAAAAAACCAAGTTGACCTGAACCTGTCCTTGTGCCATACTCACACAGGTACTCGTTGATGGCCCTCTGCTGCTTGTGCAGACGCTGCAGCATTGCTAATGTCGATTTCCACCTGGTGGGCATGTCACAGATCAGATGGTTTGTGGGAAGGTGGAATTCTCTTTGAATTTCTGCCAGGCGAACGCTTGCTGGAATGACCATCTGAAGTGGCTGCAGACTTTTCTGGCCTGGCTGAGAAGCTCTGGCAACCCTGGGTACTTGGTTAGGAACGCTGTACCACTAGATTTAGGACTTGTGCTAGGCATGGTACATGTGTCATTTACCTTTGTAGGGCGGAGAGAAGGTTGCTGCCATTATCACAGACGATCATTCCCAGCTGAAGCTGGCGTGGTGTTAACTAGGGATGAGCTGTTCGGGTTCGGACGGTTCGGGGTTCGACCCGAACTTAGCCTGTTCGAGCAGATCGCAAACACCGAACATTTCCGGGTGTTCGCCGCATGTTCGACCACAATGGACCACAATGCATTTTCCCACTGGCCTGAAGCTCGTAATTGGCTACAACCTTGCACCTGACCACAGGTCTGGTGCAAGACTGGTTGAACACTATGCCAATCACCGCTCAGAGTCCAGATTGGGCAAATTTTGCCCAATCATGGGCTCACAGAGCTAAGTCCCGCAGCACACTATTTAAGGTTTCCACACAGCGCTTCTGCACGCATTTCAGAGGAGATTTCAAAGGAGATAGTTGTGTGTAGTTACTGCCGGTCTGCCACGCTACTGGGGGGGTCTCATTTCGACCAAATATCAGGAATTTAGGTTGATGTGGTCTTGTCACTGTGCCAGCAAGTTTTTTGGGGTTTACAACTTTATTTAAAACATTTGTGAATTGAGGTGATTTTCTGGGTCTTGTCACTGTGCCAGCAAATCATTTTGGGTCTCATTTATACCAAATATCAGGGTATTTAGGTGATGTGTGTCTTGTCACTGTTCCAGCAAGTTTTTTTGGGGTTTACAACTTTATTTAAAACATTGTGAATTGAGGTGATTTTCTGGGTCTTGTCACTGTGCCAGCAAGTCTTTTTGGGTCTCATTTATACCAAATATCAGGGAATTTAGGTGATGTGTGTCTCGTCACACAGCCAGCAAGTTTTTTGGGGCTCACTAATTTCTTTAAAACACTTGTGAATTAAGTGATCTGTGTCTCGTCATACAAACAGTACAGCTGTATTTTGGGGCTCACTAATTTCTTTAAAACACTTGTGAATTAAGGTGATCTTCTGTGTCTCGTCACACAGCCAGCAAGTTTTTTTGGGGCTCACTAATTTCTACAAAACATTTGTGAATTGAGGTGATCTGTCTCTTGTCACTGGCTGCCAGCTATCAGTGTGTCTCACTGAGTTATACCGGAGTTCTTTAAATCTTTATACCAGAGTTGAATCAGAGTTCTGTATTTATTAATCTATATATCACTCACCAAGTCTGAAAGAACAAAAAGGACAGGCAGACGCTCCCAGACACAGATAAGAGGGCAAGCAGCCCCTGTGTCGGGAGGCTGTGCCTCTGGTCGTGGTGGACGTGGTGCATCCTCTGCAGGGGCACGCTTGTCCTTTATAACTGGTGCTGGCCGTCTTCTTAACCTGCAGCAACATAGAGAGGATTTGGTGGATTGGCTAGCCAGGCCATCCTCATCCTCCGAGTCCTCTGCCAGCCAGGCTTCTAGTGCTTTACAGTCCACCTCAGCTGCCAAAGCATCTAGTGCAGCCTCCATGTGCACAGCTACTCCTGCCGTAGCCTCGCTATCACACACGGAGGAGTCAGCTGAATTGTTTGACTACAATGAGAGTGACATGCTGCTTGAGGATGCGCAGCAAGTACAGTGTTCTGATTCAATCTCTGAGGTTGAGCAAGGGAGTATAATCAACCTAGAGGAAGGGGGTGCTAGTGATGACACACAAATAACTGGCACTCATGTTGCCCCAGCAGCTGCAGCATACTGCCATGTTGGCTCCAGTGACGAGGAGATAGGGGGTGAAGATGACATTGATGATGATGAGGTCACTGACTCCACCTGGGTGCCAGATCGAACAGAGGAATCAAGTGAGGAGGAGGGGGAGGAGGAGGAGGAGGAGGCACAGCAAACACAAGGCACAACATCCTCTGTGACCAACCGTAGCACTAGCCAGTCCAAGGCATCACATGTCAGAGCTGCTCCGGTGCAGAGCACTGTTGTCTCAAAGAACACATGCAGGAACTCTGTCTGGGAGTTCTTTAAGAAATGTGCAGCAGACCCCACCGTTGCTATTTGTAATCTATGTCAGAGGAGGCTGAAGCGTGGGAAACACCGGACACTTGGGTACCACGTGCTTGAGGCGACATATGAACAAGTGCCACACATCCCGTTGGCGCAAAACTTTGCGTAGGTCCTCCTCCTCCTCATCTGTCTCTACCCACACTGTATGTCCTGCCATGTCATTGCCTACAACCTCCACCGACAGGGATGATGCTACAGTAATGGATGTACCAGCAGGTCCTTCCTCACAATGTGACATCATCCCAGTAGCTGAAGGTTTATGCAGTCAGATTACGTTGCCGCAGCTGCTGCAGCGAAAGAAAAAATATAGTCCCAACCATCCCCAAGCACAGCGTTTAAATGCCAGCTTAGCAAAATTACTCGCATTGCAGCTGCTGCCTTTCCAGCTGGTGGACTCTGCTCCCTTCCGTGAATTTGCTGAATGCGCTGTACCACAGTGGCAGGTTCCAAAACGTCATTACTTTTCACGGAAGGCCATTCCAGCACTATACCAGCACGTGGAAGACAATGTTTATCCAGTCATTGGGAATGGCAGTCAGCAGCAAGGTGCATGTGTCTTTAGACACGTGGTCCAGCAAGCATGGACAGGGTCATTACATTTCCTTCACAGCACACTGGGTAACTCTGATTGCAGCTGGGAGGGATCCAAGACAGGGCTCTGTGCTGGAGCTTGTTCATCCACCATGCCTCCAGAAAGCTGCTCGTATGAGGTCTGTCTGCTCCACCACCACCACCTCTCCCTCTTCCTCCTCCTCCTCCTCTTTCTCTGTCTCTGGCGAAGTGGCAGTTAAACCCACGCCTGACAGGGTCTACGCAATGGCTCAAGCAAAAAGATGCCATACTGTGCTTGAGCTGGTTTGTTTAGGGGACAGGAGCCACACCGGGCCAGAAATTCTGTCAGCTCTGCAGGGGCAGGTGCAGAGATGGTTAACACCACGCCAGCTTGAGCTGGGAATGATCGTCTGCGATAATGGCAGCAACCTTCTCTCCGCCCTACGCAAGGGTAAATTGATGCATGTACCATGCCTAGCACACCTCCTAAATCTGGTGGTACAGCGTTTCCTAACCAATTACCCAGGGCTGCCAGAGCTTCTCATCCAGGCCAGAAAAGTCTGCAGCCACTTCAGACGGTCATTCCCAGCAAGCGTTCGCCTGGCAGAAATTCAAAGAGAATTCCACCTTCCCACAAACCGTCTGATCTGTGACATGCCCACCAGGTGGAACTCAACATTAGCAATGCTGCAGCGTCTGCACAAGCAGCAGAGGGCCATCAACGAGTACCTGTGTGAGTATGGCACAAGGACAGGTTCAGATCAACTTGTTTCCCCCCCCGCAGTGGCGTATGATCAAGGATGCATGCACTGTACTGTCACCATTTGAGGAGGCAACGAGGATGGTGAGCAGGGACAGTGCATGCATCAGTGACACAATTCCTTTAGTGTTCCTGCTGGAGCACACTCTGCGGGGAATTATAGATGTGGCTCTAGAGGCAGAGCAGTGGGAGGAAGAGGAGGCCTTCCCTAGCTCTCAAGGCCCCAGTCTTTCCGCAGACAGTATTCCAGCGGGTCCTACTCAGATCAGACAGGCGGAGGATGAGGAGGATGAGGACTATTTAAGTAGTGGGGGCATTGAAGGTGGGGATTCCTCAAGGGAGGGTTTTGTGTGCCCAGAAACAGAAGGGCTTGTGCGTGGCTGGGAGGAGGAAGTGCACGATACGGTCATCCTCATTGACCAGGAAAACTCGGCAGCTAATGCCACCTCCAACCTACGCTGCATGGGCTCCTTAATTGTCCCGGTGTTATATATATTCTGATAAGGAACCAGATGTAATGGAGATTTGGTCAGTACAATATGGTGGTAGAAGATAAGGTTAGACGCCACAACTACTGGTCTTGGACATTTTATTTAGGAATATAGCGTTGTCGAGGTCACAAGCAGTGTTCAGCAATTTGGGCAGCAGACGATAGCGTTGTTGAGGCTACAGGCAAAAGTTCAGCAACTTGGGCAACAGGAGATAACATTGTCGAGGTCACAGGAAAAAGGTTCAGCAACTTGGGCAGCAGAAGATACCGTCATTGAGGTCAAAGGCAGAGTTTCAGCAACTTGGGCAACTGAAGATAGCGTCGTTGAGGTCACAGGCAGAGGTTCAGCAACTTGGACAACAGAAGATAGCGTTGTCGGTCACAGGCAAAGGTTCAGCAACTTGGGCAACAGAAGATAGCAATTAGAGGTTTGGTTTCTTATTAATAGCCATTATAAGACTAGCTCGCCCGCCAACGTTACGGCACCTCTATAAGGGCGAGTCCTAACCAAAATGAAACCACAGGCTGCTACATAGCAAACCATACCTGCTCATGCTGCTTGTCAAACATGAGGTAGACTGGTGGGCCTTTATTTATGCTCCCCCAGATACAAAAATCCACTTTGGGATCAAAACAAAGACACGGAGCGGAGTCTTGCTGCAGGGATGACCTGGCTGGAAGTACATTGAAACATACATAGTGCAGGAGGGGTGGGGTCGCGCCTATTCCTCGAAGGGTTGGCTGCAACCACTAAATGCATCCAGCCCAACAACATGTGTAAAACATAACAAAGAAAAAAATGTCATCTGTGCTTACTCCAATTATACCATGTGAAACTAAACACAATTAGAGGTTTGGTTTCTTATTAATGGCCATTATAAGACTAGCTCGCCCGCCAACATCACGGCACCTCTATAAGGGCGAGTCCTAACCAAAATGAAACCACAGGCTGCTACATAGCAAACCATACCTGCTCATGCTGCTTGTCAAACATGACAGACGAGCTAGCCTTATAATGGCCATTAATAAGAAACCAAACCTCTAATTGTGTTTAGTTTCACACGGTATAATTGGAGTAAGCACAGATGACATTTTTTTCTTTGTTATGTTTTACACATGTTGTTGGGCTGGATGCATTTAGTGGTTGCAGCCAACCCTTCGAGGAATAGGCGCGACCCCACCCCTCCTGCACTATGTATGTTTCAATGTACTTCCAGCCAGGTCATCCCTGCAGCAAGACTCCGCTCCGTGTCTTTGTTTTGATCCCAAAGTGGATTTTTGTTTCTGGGGGAGCATAAATAAAGGCCCACCAGTCTACCTCATGTTTGACAAGCAGCATGAGCAGGTATGGTTTGCTATGTAGCAGCCTGTGGTTTCATTTCGGTTAGGACTCGCCCTTATAGAGGTGCCGTAACGTTGGCGGGCGAGCTAGTCTTATAATGGCCATTAATAAGAAACCAAACCTCTAATTGTGTTTAGTTTCACACGGTATAATTGGAGTAAGCGCAGATGACATTTTTTTCTTTGTTATGTTTTACACATGTTGTTGGGCTGGATGCATTTGGTGGTTGCAGCCAACCCTTTGAGGAATAGGCGCGACCCCACCCCTCCTGCACAACAGAAGATAGCGTTGTTGGTCACAGGCAAAGGTTCAGCAACTTGGGCGGCGGAAGATAGCGTTGTCGGTCACAGGCAAAGGTTCAGCAACTTGGGCAACAGAACATAGCGTTGTCGGTCACAGGCAAAGGTTCAGCAACTTGGGCGGCGGAAGATAGCGTTGTTGGTCACAGGCAAAGGTTCAGCAACTTGGGCAACAGAAGATTGCGTTGTCAGTCACAGGCAAAGGTTCAGCAACTTGGGCGGCGGAAGATAGCATTGTCGGTCACAGGCAAAGGTTCAGCGACTTGGGCGGCAGAAGATAGCGTTGTCGGTCACAGGCAAAGGTTCAGCAACTTGGGTGGCAGAAGATAGCGTTGTCGGTCACAGGCAAAGGTTCAGCGACTTGGGCGGCAGAAGATAGCGTTGTCGGTCACAGGCAAAGGTTCAGCGACTTGGGCGGCAGAAGATAGCGTTGTCGGTCACAGGCAAAGGTTCAGCGACTTGGGCGGCAGAAGATAGCGTTGTTGGGGTCACAGGCAGAGGTTCAGCAACTTGGGTATCAGGATCAAAAGGCTGGGATAGAATGGTTAGCTCGAGGTAGGGAGGACAATAATTGAGCAATGACTTACCCAGCAAGCCTCTCTTTTATGGGCCTCTGATTGGTGTGGGATTGATCTCAGGTGCTCTCTGAGTATATCTCTGTACCTCCGGCACTCCTCTGATGACATCATCAAGATGCTGATCTTTACACACAAACGAGACATGCAGATGGCCAGTTTAAGGTAAGGAGGTGTTTCTGAATAGTGTTGGAAGTGGAGGCAGTGTGGTAGGTTCGTGACATTAATGATGCAAAGCCTGCTAAAGGACCCCAGGATTCGTGCTATCAAGGAGAGGGATCATTACTGGTTGGCAACCCTTCTTGATCCACGATTCAAGGGGAAAGTTGCAGAGCTCATCCTGGCTGCAGGTGATCTGAGGAATAGCGGTGAAGGCCAGGGCCGCTTGACTGATGCTTTTTTAAATTTTTTTAGTCCACGACGCCCAGGGACGTCAAATGTAGGCACCCATTGCCAGCGTCTTCACCATATGGTGCAGGACTACCTAGGGGCAAGGGCAGACCTGGATACCTTTCCAGCAGATGATCCACTGGCTTACTGGGTGTTGAGATTGGATCACTGGCCAGAACTTAACCAATATGCTATGCAGCTACTAGGTTGCCCTTCATCTAGCGTGCTTTCCGAAAGGAAGTTCAGTGCCGCTGGAGGTTTTGTCACAGACAAAAGAGTGCGTCTGTCCACCGACTCTGTAGACCGGCTGACATTTATAAAAATGAATCAGTCCTGGATCAGCAGCTATCAATCCCCTGATGCTGAAGTAATGGAATAGATAGGGGATGTCCTCTTCTGCATTCACAAAACCTCCAGCACTGAACTCTTCCACAATACCACAAAAGGGTTACGGTGTGAAGGCACTTGCTGCCATGAAAGGCACAATATTTGGCTGCACTGACGCCTGTGCCAGATTTATATCATTTTATTTTTTTGAACCTCAGGGTCTAACCCTGCACTCTTCCACAATACCACAGAGGGGTTACTGTATGATGATACTTGCTGACCTGGCATAAAAGGCACAATATCTGGGAGCACTGACGCCCATTAACAGATAAAAAACTTTTCAATATAGGACCACATGCTCCACCCCTGCACTCTTCCACAATACCACAGAGGGGTTACTGTATGATGATACTGGATGGCCTGGCATTAAAGGCACAATATCTGGGTGCACTGACGCCCATTAACAGACAAAAAACTTTTCAATATAGGGCCACATGGTCAACCCCTGCACTCTTCCACAATACCACATAGGGGTTACTGTATGATGATACTTGCTGGCCTGGCATTAAAGGCACAATATCTGGGTGCACTGACGCCCATTAACAGATAAAAAACGTTTCAATATAGGACCACATGGTCCACCCCTGCACTCTTCCACAATACCACAGAGGGGTTACTGTATGATGATACTTGATGGCCTGGCATTAAAGCCACAATATCTGTGTGCACTGACGCCCATTAACAGATAAAAAAAACCACTTTTCAATATAGGACCACGTGATCCACCCCTGCACTCTTCCACAATACTACAGAGGGGTTACTGTATGATGATACTTGCTGGCCTGGCAGTCTTGCACCAAAGGCACAATATCTGGGTGCACTGACGCCCATTCCCAGATTCATATCTTTTAATATAGGACTGCATGGTCCACCCCTGCACTCTTCCACAATACCACAGAGGGATTACTGTATGATAGTACTTGCATGCCTGGCAATAAAGGCACAATATCTGGGTGCACTGCCATTGACGCCTGTATCAGATTCATATCCTCAGAGGGGTTACGTTTCACAATAATTTAGCCAAAAAAAACACTAAACTTTTTCTGCGCGTCCTAAAATGTCTTTTCATACAGGCTGCTGCCCCAAGCAGTTGTTTATGGATAGATTAAAGGAAAAACATTTACCGTCATATGAAACTTAATTTTTTTGTTTTTAAGTGTTTCTATACATCCTAGAAATCCGCCACTTCACAGGCAGGTTATGGGGACCTCCTAGGCACAATATTTGAAGGAATTTTTCGTTTTTATTTTTAACCCTTATTTCATGGAAAACTCACTGTCCCTTTAAAAACTTTTTTTAAATACTTTTTGTCCTTGTTTCCTGTCCCCCAGGGCACTACCCGGACCCCCATACACCTTTTATGGCAAATATGTAGCATATATGCCCTCTTGGAGGGCACTCTAAAAAAATGAATTTTCAGCCCCATTGACTTGCATGGGGGTTCGGGTTCGGGTTCGGTCCCGAACAAATGGGAAGTTCGGGTTCGGGCTCGAACCGAACTCGGGGAGTGTTTGGCTCATCCCTAGTGTTAACCATCTCTGCACCTACACCTGCCCCTGCAGAGCTGATAGAATTTCTGGCCCGGTGTGGCTCCTCTCCCCTAAACAAACCAGCTCAAGCACAGTATGGCATCTTTTTGCTTGAGCCATTGCTTAGACCCTGTCAGACGTTGGTTTAACTGCCACTTCGCCAGAGACACAGAAGGAGGAGAAGGAGGAGGAAGAGGAGGAAGAGGGAGAGGTGGTGGTGGAGCAGAGAAGACCTCATACAAGCAGCTTTCTGGAGGCGTGGTGGATGAACAAGCTCCAGCACAGAGCCCCGTCTTGGATCCCTCCCAGCTGAAATCAGAGTTACCCAGTGTGCCGTGAAGGAAATGTAACGACCCTGTCCATGCTTGCTGGACCACGTGTCTAAAGTCACATGCACCTTGCTGCTGACTGCCTTTCCAATGACTCGATAACATTGTCTTCCACGTGCTGGTTTAGGCTGGGGTCAGACCAGCGCACTTTTAACGTGCTTTCTAGCGCACATAATTACGGCCGCACTAGCAGCAGATGATGGGCAATGACGGCCAATATACGATGTACGGCCGCACAAAAGTCCGGCCGTGCAACGCAAGTGGAATTTGAACGCATTTTTCTGAGAACGCTGAACCGCTAGTACTGACGTACTGAGTGCGCAGCTGCGGCATAGCGGTGTGTTTGTGTGATTAGGAGATGTCAGACACTGCTAATGTCCAGCCTACATAACGTCTAGACGCAAAAAGAGTTTTATTGACGATCCGTACAAAATCACGCCCGAAAATGCGCGTTGTCTGACCGTTTTTGCGCATTCCATGAAAAAATACGTCAATGCGTTCGGATGCACTTTTACACGTTCGCGGGGAAAAATGCTTTCGTCTGACCCTAGCCTTAGTGCTGGAATGGCCTTCCGTGAAAAGTAATGGCGTTTTGAAACATGCCACTGTGGTACAGCACATTCAACAAATTCACGGAAGGGAGCAGAGTCCACCAGCTGGAAAGGCAGCAGCTGCAATGCGAGTAATTTTGCTAAGCTGGCATTTAGACGTTGTGCTTGGGGATGGTTGGGACTATATTTTTTCTTACGCTGCAGCAGCTGGGGCAACGTAATCTGACTGCGTAAATCTTCAGCTGATGGGATGATGTCACATTGTAAGGAAGGAGCACTGTAGCATCATCCCTGTCAGTGGAGGTTGTAGGCAATGACATGGCAGGACATACAGTGGGGGTAGAGACAGATGAGGAGGAGGAGGAGGACCTACGCAAAGTTTTGCGCCAATGGGATGTGTGGCAGGTGTTCATATGTCGCCTCAAGCACGTGGTACCCAAGTGTCCGGTGTCTTTCCCACACTTGAGCCTCATCTGACATAGATTACAAATAGCAACGGTGCGGTCTGCTGCACATTTTTTTAAAAACTCCCAGACATCAGAGTTCCTGCATGTGTGCTTTGAGATAACAGAGCTCTGCACCTGAGCAGCTCTGACATTTGATGCCTTGGACTTGCTAGTGCTACGGTTGGTCATAGAGGTTGTTGTGCCTCATGTTTGCTGTGCCTCCTCCTCCCCCTCCTCACTTAATTCCTTTGTTCGATCAGGCACCCAGGTGGAGTCAGTGACCTCATCATCATTGTCATCATCACCCCCTATCTCCTCGTCACTGGAGCCAACTTGGCAGCATGCTGCAGCTGCTGGGGCAACATGAGTGCCAGTTATTTGTGTGTCATCACTGGCACCCCCTTCCTCTAGGTTGATTATAGTCCCTTCCTCAACCTCAGAGATTGAATCAGAGCACTGTACTTGCTGCGCATCCTCAAGCAGCATGTCACTGTCATTGTAGTCAAACAATTCAGCTGACTCCTCCATGTGTGATAGCGAGGCTACGGCAAGAGTAGCTGTGGACATGGAGGCTGCATTAGATGCATTGGCAGCTGAGGTGGACTGTAAAGCGCTACAAGCCTGGCTGGCAGAGGACTTGAAGGATGAGGATGGCCTGGTTAGCCAATCCTCCAAATCCTCTGTATGTTGCTGCTGCTTAAGACGGCCAGCACCAGTTAGAAAGGACAAGCGTGCCCCTGCAGAGGATGCACCATGTCCAACACGACCTGAGGCACAGCCTCCCAACACAGAGGCTGCTTGCCCTCTTATCTGTGTCTGGGAGCGTCTGCCTGTCCTTTTTGTTCTTTCAGACATGGTGAGTGATATATAGATTAATATGTACAGAACTCTGATTCAACTCTGGTATAAAGATTAAAGATTTACAGAACTCTGGTATAACTCAGTGAGACAGCCTGCTAGCTGGCAGCCAGTGACAAGACACAGATTACAATTGCCAGAAACCTCCTATAAGTCAGTGAGACCCCCTGATGGGTGGCAGTGAGAAGACACAAATTACAAATCGCAGAAACCTCCTATAAATCAGTATGACCCCCTGATGGGTGGCAGTGAGAAGACATAAATTACAATTTGCATAAATCTGCTAAAAGTATGTGGGACCCCCTGATTGCTGGCAGTGAGAAGACACAGATTACAAGTCTCAGAAACCTCCTATAAATCAGTGAGACCCCCTGATGGGTGGCAGCCAGTGAGAACACACGGATTATAACAATTCCGAAATATTTTGTAGAAATTACTGACGCCCAAAATACTGCATGGCACTGGAAGTGAGTCACAAGACACAGATCACCTCAATTCCCAAATGTTTTGTAGAAATTACTCATGTCCAAAGTGGCACTGGCTGTGTGACAAGACACAGATCACCTCAATTCCCAGATATTTTGTAGAAATTAGTGACCCCCAAAATACTGCGTGGCACTGGCTGTGTGACAAGACACAGATCACCTCAATTCCCAGATATTTTGTAGAAATTAGTGACCCCCAAAATACTACGTGGCACTGGCAGTGAGTCACAAGACACAGATCACCTCAATTCCCAGATATTTTGTAGAAATTAGTGACCCCCAAAATACTACGTGGCACTGGCAGTGAGTCACAAGACACAGATCACCTCAATTCCCAAATATTTTGTAGAAATTAGTGACCCCCAAAATACTGCGTGGCACTGGCAGTGAGTCACAATACACAGATATCCTCAATTCCCAAATGTTTTGTAGAAATTACTGATGCCCAAAATACTGCGTGGCACTGGCTGTGTGACAAGACACAGATCACCTCAATTCCCAGATATTTTGTAGAAATTAGTGACCCCCAAAATACTGCATGGCACTGGCTGTGTGACAAGACACAGATCACCTCAATTCCCAGATATTTTGTAGAAATTAGTGACCCCCAAAATACTGCGTGGCACTGGCTGTGTGACAAGCCACAGATCACCTCAATTCCCAAATATTTTGTAGAAATTAGTGACCCCCAAAATACTGCGTGGCACTGGCTGTGTGACAAGACACAGATCACCTCAATTCCCAGATATTTTGTAGAAATTACTGATGCCCAAAATACTGCGTGGCACTGGCTGTGTGACAAGACACAGATCACCTCAATTCCCAAATATTTTGTAGAAATTAGTGACCCCCAAAATACTGCGTGGCACTGGGTGTGTGACAAGATACAGATCACCTCAATTCCCAGATATTTTGTAGAAATTACTGATGCCCGAAATACTGCGTGGCACTGGCTGTGTGACAAGACACAAATCACCTCAATTCCCAGATATTTTGTAGCAATTAGTGACCCCAAAAATACTGCGTGGCACTTTCTGTGTGAAAAGACACAGATCACCTCAATTCCCAAATATTTTGTAGAAATTAGTGATGCCCAAAATACTGCGTGGCACTGGTTGTGTGACAAGACACAGATCACCTCAATTCGCAGATATTTTGTAGAAATTAGTGACCCCAAAATACTGCGTGGCACTGGCAGTGAGTCACAAGACACAGATCTCCTCAATTCCCAAATGTTTTGTAGAAATTACTGATGCCCAAAATACTGCGTGGCACTGGCTGTGTGACAAGACACAGATCACCTCAATTCCCAAATATTTTGTAGAAATTAGTGACCCCAAAATACTTGCTGGCAGTGAAAAGACACAGATCACCTCAATTCCCAAATATTTTGTAGAAATTAGTGACCCCCAAAATACTGCTTGGTACTGGCATTGAGTCACAAGACACAAATCACCTCAATTCCCAGATATTTTGTAGAAATTAGTGACCCCCAAAATACTGCGTGGTACTGACAGTGAGTCACAAGACACAGATCACCTCAATTTCAAAATATTTTGCTGAAATTACTGAGCAACCAAAATAGTTGCTGGGACTGAGCACAAAGATTACAACAATTCCCAGATATTTGGTAGAAATGAGACCCCCCCAGTAGCGGGGCAGACCGGCAGTAAGAATACACAACAACAATTTCCTATGAAATCTCCTCTCAAATGCGTGCAGGTGCGCTGCGTGGAAACCTTATATAGTGTGCTGCGGGACTTAGCTCTGTGAGCTCATGATTGGGCAAAGTTTGCCCTATCAGGACTCTGAGCCATGATTGGCATAGTGTTGAACCTGTCTTGCACCTGACCTGTGGTCAGGTGCAAGGCTGTAGCCAATTACAAGCTTCAGGCCAGTGGAAAAGTGAATTGTGGTCCGTTGTGGTGCATTGTGGGTGAACTCGCGGCAATGTTCGTAGTTCGCGAACAAACGAACAGGCTATGTTCGATGCAAACTCTGAACCGATCGAACCGAACAGCACATCCCTACTGACATGGTGAGAATTCTTCAGTGGTTTTTATTTATACTTTTTGTTTTGGGGAGTTGGTTTTTTGAGAGAAAAAAAAAAAGAGACATTTAAAGTCCAATGTGCCTTTAGCTGATGTAGCACAGTTTAATCGTTTTTAAAAAACAGTCAGACTGTTTTTAATGGGGTTTCTTTCCTGCTGTTCACTGAATCGGGACAAAACTGAGGAAATCTGGGATGGTCGGATTAGACCCTTCCAGGACTGTCCAAATGGACCAGAGCATTTGTGATGTCAGGGAATTTCTTTAGTCATTTTCATCCTGTCTCTTGATAAAGTTGAATGATTATGGACAAGGAATGTTGGAAGCTCCATTCACTTTTTATAGCGTGTGGGTGGATACAATGTATACTTTAACTACTGTATGACTATTGTTGAAGTGTTGGCCAATAACTGTGTATCATCCTACTGTGTGTTGGTCACATATTTCCTTGACTTTGTGCTATTCTACTGTGACTCTTTGTTGATTAATCATTACCTTTCCTGGGTATTATGTTACTCTTTGTAATACTTGTACCTGTAAAAAAAAAGTCTTGTAAATTCTTTCTTTCCATTTCTATATATATGTTTGAATTTCATTCATTATTCCATTAGAGTAACCTTTGGGCAGCTAGTGATATTTCAATAATAACAATAATAGCTTTAATGGTCAATCTGCGCAACCTGAGGACTTTAGCTTATTAAAGTGGTCAGACTGCGTGGAGTGCACCCTTCCCTGCATTCCCATTTGGCTGGTAGCACTTTGATGCTGTGAAGCTTCCTCCGCCCACACAGCTGTGACTTGACAGAAAGGATTTTGAATATTCTGCCTTCCAGAACCCAACTCTGGGACTGAGTGTACTGACATCATCCTTTCTCTGAACATTCACAATCTGGCAGGACTGAGTGTACTCTCATTGTCCGGTCTCTGAACATTCACAATATGGTAGGACTGCCTGTACTCTCATCGTCCCATCTCTGAACATTCACAATATGGTAGGACTGCCTGTACTCTCATCGTCCGATCTCTTAACATTCACAATTCAGCAGGACTGCTTGTACTGAACATTCACAATCTGGCAAGACTGCCTGTACTGAACATTCACAATCTGGCAGGACTGCCTCTACTGAACATTCACAATCTGGCAGGACTGACTGTACTGAACATTCACAATCTGGCAGGACTGACTGTACTGAACATTCACAATCTGGCAGGACTGCCTGTACTGAACATTCACAATCTGGCAGGACTGACTGTACTCTCATCGTCCGATCTCTTAACATTCACAATTCAGCAGGACTGCTTGTACTGAACATTCACAATCTGGCAAGACTGCCTGTACTGAACATTCACAATCTGGCAGGACTGCCTCTACTGAACATTCACAATCTGGCAGGACTGACTGTACTGAACATTCACAATCTGGCAGGACTGACTGTACTGAACATTCACAATCTGGCAGGACTGCCTGTACTGAACATTCACAATCTGGCAGGACTGACTGTACTCTCATCGTCCGATCTCTTAACATTCACAATTCAGCAGGACTGCTTGTACTGAACATTCACAATCTGGCAGGACTGCCTGTACTGAACATTCACAATCTGGCAGGACTGCCTGTACTGAACATTCATAATCTGGCAGGACTCTCATCCCATCTCTGAACATTCACAATTTGGCAGGACTGCCTGTACTGGGCATTCACAATCTGGCAGAACTGACTGTACTGAACATTCACAATCTGGCAGGACTGACTGTACTCTCATCGTCTCATCTCTTAACATTCACAATTCAGCAGGACTGCTTGTACTGAACATTCACAATCTGGCAGGACTGACTGTACTCTCATCGTCCTGTCTCTGAACATTCACAATTTGCCAGTACTGCTTGTACTGAACATTCACAATCTGGCAGGACTGCCTGTACTGAACATTCATAATCTGGCAGGACTCTCATCCCATCTCTGAACATTCACAATTTGGCAGGACTGCCTGTACTGGGCATTCACAATCTGGCAGGACTGACTGTACTCTCATCGTCTCATCTCTTAACATTCACAATTCAGCAGGACTGCTTGTACTGAACATTCACAATCTGGCAGGACTGACTATACTCTCATCGTCCTGTCTCTGAACATTCACAATTTTCCAGTACTGCTTGTACTGAACATTCACAATCTGGCAAGACTGACTGTACTGAACATTCACAATCTGGCAAGACTGCCTGTACTGAACATTCACAATCTGGCAGGACTGCCTGTACTGAACATTCACAATCTGGCAGGACTGACTGTACTGAACATTCACAATCTGGCAGGACTGACTGTACTGAACATTCACAATCTGGCAGGACTGCCTGTACTGAACATTCACAATCTGGCAAGACTGACTGTACTGAACATTCACAATCTGGCAAGACTGCCTGTACTGAACATTCACAATCTGGCAGGACTGCCTGTACTGAACATTCACAATCTGGCAGGACTGACTGTACTGAACATTCACAATCTGGCAGGACTGACTGTACTGAACATTCATAATCTGGCAGGACTCTCATCATCCCATCTCTGAACATTCACAATTTGGCAGGACTGCCTGTACTGGGCAATCACAATCTGGCAGGACTGCCTGTACTGAACATTCACAATCTGGCAGGATTGACTGTACTCTCATCGTCTCATTGCTTAACATTCACAATTCAGCAGGACTGCTTGTACTGAACATTCACAATCTGGCAGGACTGACTGTACTCTCATCGTCCTGTCTCTGAACATTCACAATCTGGCAGGACTGACTCTACTCTCATCGTCCCATCTCTGAACATTCACAATTTGCCAGGACTGCTTATACTGAACATTCACAATCTGGCAGGACTGCCTGTACTGAACATTCACAATCTGGCAGGACTGACTGTACTGAACATTCACAATCTGGCAGGACTGACTGTACTGAACATTCATAATCTGGCAGGACTCTCATCATCCCATCTCTGAACATTCACAATCTGGCAGGACTGCCTGTACTGAACATTCACAATCTGGCAGGACTGCCTGTACTGAACATTCACAATCTGGCAGGACTGCCTGCACTGAACATTTACAATCTGGCAGGACTGCCTGTACTCTCATCGTCCCATCTCTTAACATTCACAATTTGGCAGGACTGCATATACTGAACATTCACAATCTGGCAGGACTGAGTGTACTCTCATCGTCCCATCTTTTAACATTCACAATCTGGCAAGACTGACTGTACTGAACATTCACAATCTGGCAAGACTGCCTGTACTGAACATTCACAATCTGGCAGGACTGCCTGTAGTGAACATTCACAATCTGGCAGGACTGACTGTACTGAACATTCACAATCTGGCAGCACTGACTGTACTGAACATTCACAATCTGGCAGGACTGCCTGTACTGAACATTCACAATCTGGCAAGACTGACTGTACTGAACATTCACAATCTGGCAAGACTGCCTGTACTGAACATTCACAATCTGGCAGGACTGCCTGTACTGAACATTCACAATCTGGCAGGACTGACTGTACTGAACATTCACAATCTGGCAGGACTGACTGTACTGAACATTCATAATCTGGCAGGACTCTCATCATCCCATCTCTGAACATTCACAATTTGGCAGGACTGCCTGTACTGGGCAATCACAATCTGGCAGGACTGCCTGTACTGAACATTCACAATCTGGCAGGATTGACTGTACTCTCATCGTCTCATTGCTTAACATTCACAATTCAGCAGGACTGCTTGTACTGAACATTCACAATCTGGCAGGACTGACTGTACTCTCATCGTCCTGTCTCTGAACATTCACAATCTGGCAGGACTGACTGTACTCTCATCGTCCCATCTCTGAACATTCACAATTTGCCAGGACTGCTTATACTGAACATTCACAATCTGGCAGGACTGCCTGTACTGAACATTCACAATCTGGCAGGACTGACTGTACTGAACATTCATAATCTGGCAGGACTCTCATCATCCCATCTCTGAACATTCACAATCTGGCAGGACTGCCTGTACTGAACATTCACAATCTGGCAGGACTGCCTGTACTGAACATTCACAATCTGGCAGGACTGCCTGCTCTGAACATTTACAATCTGGCAGGACTGCCTGTACTCTCATCGTCCCATCTCTTAACATTCACAATTTGGCAGGACTGCATATACTGAACATTCACAATCTGGCAGGACTGACTGTACTCTCATCGTCCCATCTTTTAACATTCACAATCTGGCAGGACTGACTGTACTGAACATTCACGATCTGGCAGGACTGCCTGTACTGAACATTCACAATCTGGCAGGACTGATTGTACTGAACATTCATAATCTGGCAGGACTCTCATCATCCCATCTCTGAACATTCACAATTTGGCAGGACTGCCTGTACTGGGCAATCACAATCTGGCAGGACTGCCTGTACTGAACATTCACAATCTGGCAGGATTGACTGTACTCTCATCGTCTCATCTCTTAACATTCACAATTCAGCAGGACTGCTTGTACTGAACATTCACAATCTGGCAGGACTGACTGTACTCTCATCGTCCTGTCTCTGAACATTCACAATCTGGCAGGACTGACTGTACTCTCATCGTCCCATCTCTGATCATTCACAATTTGCCAGGACTGCTTATACTGAACATTCACAATCTGGCAAGACTGACTGTACTGAACATTCACAATCTGGCAGGACTGCCTGTACTGAACATTCACAATCTGGCAGGACTGACTGTACTGAACATTCACAATCTGGCAGGACTGACTGTACTGAACATTCATAATCTGGCAGGACTCTCATCATCCCATCTCTGAACATTCACAATCTGGCAGGACTGCCTGTACTGAACATTCACAATCTGGCAGGACTGCCTGCAATGAACATTTACAATCTGGCAGGACTGCCTGTACTCTCATCGTCCCATCTCTTAACATTCACAATTTGGCAGGACTGCATATACTGAACATTCACAATCTGGCAGGACTGACTGTACTCTCATCGTCCCATCTTTTAACATTCACAATCTGGCAGGACTGACTGTACTGAACATTCACGATCTGGCAGGACTGACTGTACTCTCATCGTCCCATCTCTGAACATTCACAATCTGTCAGACAGCAGCAGAGGAGAGGCGCTGTACATGTGCATGCAACACCAATACATTGTTTTGTAATGGCGCTCGTGTAACTTGTGAAAGTTACATTCACTATACAAATTGGTTAGCAGCTCCAGGAACTTCCACATTTTGAAAAACCTAAGCTGAAGAGGAGGAGGAGCCCTGTGCCAAAAAGGGTGAGTATTTTCAACTAAACGAAAACAAACATAAAAAAAATAACTGGGCAAATGCAGTTTGCAGCAACTGCCAAATTATTTAAGGGAAAAGAAGGGGAAGGAGGGTTACATTTTTTATAGAGTGTTCCTTTAAGATAAAATAAAAGTTTCTCTTCTTGATAGTTTTTTTTTTTTAAACAGTGGCTCGTTTCAACAAGCTTTAAATCCAAGCACATTCACTTTCTTTTTCAGGCTCATCAATACAGTAGATCACACAAACGGTAACATCCTATTCTATATTTATATTCACTTCCTCATAAAACACGTTTCCATTTAATTAAAGTTAATATATGTGTGTGTTCTGTCGTTTTCAGTTCAATCAATGAATATTTTATTCTAACCATTTTACAGATATCTTTTGATCTTTTCTCTTCAGGAAGCGTAAGCCTGAAAACGTTTTAAGTCTTGGAATACTTTGTGGAGCAATGACAGTTCCAGCACCTAAGAAGCAGACTTATCTTCTTAATATAGCAGCAGGTTTTTTCAGAATATCCATATTCTAGTGATATAGAGTTCACAAAGTGCTCTAGTTTACTATTGTTGATATGGCGATAAACTTCAGTTATCTCAATACGGAAAATCAAACAATGGCAGAAACTACTCTCTGATGAAGCTTCTCCTGCTGTGGTTTGATTCACCCTTTTCTGAATCATCGACATTCATCGTCATTGCAACAGTAGCGCTTCCAATATTTGCAATCACAGTAAACTAAGATGCTTTGTGAAAAACAACCATAGTATCACACCAAGATGCTGCAATTCTTTGCTGACTAGAGCCAAATGCACATCTGGATATTGAAGGTGCTGGGAGTTTTCATTATTCAATGATTGACCCTTCAGTAAAATTGACTAGAAGTAGGATACCACAAGGTCTATTTTGGCTCAGCCAGTAGTAACGGGAAGCTGTAAAAACAAAAAGCTGTTGCAAATGTTGCAAGCCCCCTTGTCTTGAGGCTTCCTAATACAGACTCATCATGAATCTGTTACTGTATTAGCAGCTGGATTCATAATGCCTGACAAATATCAGAAGAGGTGCCACATGCCAAAGCAAGAGGATGCGGTAGATGGTACCCTCTTCTACACCGAGGGATCAAAGGTAAGTTTTAGATGTATTCTAGGGTATTTTGCAGCGGCATCAACATTTGGGAAAAAAAAATATTTATTTTACAGTTTCATACATCGATAATGAGTGCCTGGGAATCACTCAGCATTCAACGGCTCCCTTTACATTTATATGTACAAAATATAGGAAGAATAAATATACAGAAACCTGCTGGTTAAGTCAATATGTCACAGTTATCATGACTTGATATTGAATACCTGTGGTGCAGTTGATATTTACAAGTGCAGTTGTTAGAGGCTTACTCATAAATGTTAAAGGCTCGACTAGAATCAAGATCCTAAAGTGTGCATAAAATTCCAAAACACTTAATTGCAAGGATTTGTCAGTCCTAGTGTGATGTCTATTGTTTTCCTTTTCGACAGGAAACCTTTCTTGTTTGTGTGGTTGAAATTAAGTTACCATCGTTAATTAAGGAGTTTTTTCTTGGACAGTCTATATCCTAGTGGTACACCATGTGGACTTATTCTGTTTGGTTGAATATTTGTCTGAAGGACTGAAGTCATTCCCAGTTCTAACCAGCATGAATATGTCCTCTTTAGTCACAGTTTTACCTGCTACATTCTAAGTCTTAGGCTAGGGTCAGACGAGCGCAGTGCGAACGCGCGTGCAGGCGCACTTAATCACGGCCGCACTAGCAGCAAGTGCCAGGCAATGACGGCCAATATACGAAGTACGGTCGCACAAAAGTCCGGCTGCGCAACGCAAGTGGAAAACGAACGCATTTTTTCGAGAACGTTAAACTGCTAGTACTGACGTACAGAGTGCGCTGCGCCCGCTAGCGGCATGTGTGCGTGAATTGGAGATGTCAGACACTGCTAATGTCCGGCCAACATAACGTTCAGATGCACAAAGTGTTTTATTGATGATCCGTACAAAATCACGGATGCAAATGCGCATCATATGACCGCTATCGCGTACTCCGTGAAAAAATGCGTCCATTCGTTCGAACGCACTTTTTCACAGACAACGCGAAAATGCGTTCGTCTGACCCTAGCCTTATTGGAAGTAACAAATACAAAAATAATATGAATCAGTACTTGAAACATGTATTACTTTGTAGTGCTTCCTGTGAAATGGCAAAATGTGGGTGCCAGGTCTTTCTTATCAATCATTGTTCAAAACATGACTGGGTGGAGTAGAGGTAATGTCCCTGCTCTGCATGGAGAGAGCCTGTGGAGTCATGGGTTCCATCCCAGCGAGCAACCTCTCGCTGCCCAGTAAGTGTCCTTGGGCAAGACACCTAATGGTACATACTCGCCACCCAGGACATACTTGAAAACAAGAGAAATCTCAATGTATCCTTCCTGGTAAAATCCTTTCTCAAAAAAAAAAAAAATATTGCCTGCCGTTTTTGACTAGTTATTTGACTTACATCTTATTCACCAGGTATATTTTATAATAAACATACATACAGAAAAAAACAAAACCTCCTGATAGAAATGAGCGCAGTGACACCTTTTTTCTCATATTTTATAATAAATTGAAAGCTATTTTGATACTGCATAGAATTCTGGCAGTTTACTCAGGTTTATATGCTAGTTGGGATAGGCTACGCTATGGATTGTTTGATAAAAAGCTTTCAGTTGTTCTCATCATTTCTCAAGGACCATCCTTAAAATCATTAATTATTGATACAAACCATTCTTACTTCTTACAGTGGCATCAACACACCAGTAATGTATCTTAGAAACCAATCAATTCAGTTTTCTTGTTATTCTTGTTGTTTATGCCAATACATTCCAACATCAAACATCTTTAACAAGCTGTGTGCTCTACAGCTATCAGTATCTAATTACTGTAGAAATTCTATTTGCAAGTAATAAATACGCACAAACCTATGACGTAGTGAGATTTTAGAAATGTGAAACAGATGTAAAAACAATATAACTTGTGAAAAGTAATCATGTGAACTCTAGATATTTAGTGAACGTATCCTGATTTACTGTATATGTACTATCAGGGTTATTCAGAGAGCGTGAAAAGCAGGAGAATGACTGGAGAATGAAAAATTCTAGGTCAAAATAGCCAAACCAGAAAAATTCTCCCTTTCATCTCTCTTTCCAAATCGGCTATTTTGACCTAGAATTTTTCATTCTCCAGTCATTCTCCAGTCATTCTCCTGCTTTTCACGCTCTCTGAATAACCCTGTATATATTGGCATTAAAATGTATAATTTAGAATGATGTGGCTTGTGTCTTAGACCTCATAGTTCTTCATTAAATATTCAATTGTTTAGATATCAAAGTGCTGCGAAGGATCATCACAGCCAGATCCTCTATACCTCTCGTTTCTGGTTCGTATGTTTGTTGTAATTTTTTCTCAATTTCTATTGTAAACTGCTGTGGAAACAGTTGGTGCCATATAAATGACTAGCTTTTGCCTGTGGCTTTGCTCGCGTGGATTTTGGGATTTGTTGCAACTGTTTTTAAAAGAAACATAAGTATTTTTGTCCAAACTGGTCGAAATATAATTTGCAAGTTGATATTACGTTAGTCAGGGCGTATTGGCTACAAAACCGAGTTGTTTCATTCTTATGTGTCCATGAATTGTTTTTGTGTTGTAAATAAAAACAGACAATGAGACAGACAAAAAAATGTAATTTTGTTTTTTAGCATCTGGAATATAGAAAAAAAAAAACAATTTGAGTACTTCTTTGTAAACTCCTTTAGTGGTTCTTCTTTCAAGTGCTCGGATCAGCAGAGAGTTAGGTGAGCTTCAGCTCACTCTGGAACAGGCAATGTAAAACTGCACATGTGAGAAGTAGACTTCCCTTCAAAGTCTGTCCCCGAGACTTGTCGATGTAGTGTTGAAACAAATCTTTAGGGTGAACTGAAGTGTTTTGAATTGAAATGGATAGTCTGAAGGTATAAGAGCTATTCGAGGTATAAACACCAACTCCCCCTGGCCACACTACCGGTTAGCACCGTAGCCTCAATCACATTTCTGTAGAGTGCTTTTACGTGTAATCTGGTGCCATTACAGAGCTTAGGTGGGTTGAGGTTCTGCAATAACATCACAGGTGCTCCCAATTTGAGAAGAAGTTTGTGTTCAGGAAGATCAGGAGGATTTAAAGAGTTCAAGAACTCAACGGGGTAGTGGACTGTGTCATCACTTTGAACCTTGAGTCTGCAGATTTGTACTCCATTTGGACACCTTTGAAAGAATCAGTTAGTATCTTATTGATTTCGGCAGCCAAGCTGTTTTTTGCTGTTAAAATGGCACGCTCACATAACCATTCTGTAGATTTCTCCATTAGATTTTCTATCTCCGGGTAAATTTTGAATGTGAGGTCTTCTAGGGAATTCATGATTGTGCCTAGGTCAGAAGAGATGACAATTTTGCTGTCAAATACGGGATAGTCTCCGTCACCAATTTGAAGAAGCCAAGAAATGGGGACAGCGTTTCAACTTAAAAGGATGCAGTGTATAAGTGATGTGGTAAATATGGAATAATGCTCACAAGCAATGTTAGGTCCCTTGATGATTAGGCGTGGACTAAATCAATCAAAGTCTTCAAAATAGGAGGACCTCAAAAAAATTAAAATAAAAAAAAATACAGATAATGGTACAGTATTGCACAGAATATACTGCTATAGTAAGGTTGTAATATTCACTACTCACACTTTACGAGAGCTGCTAGCTCTCATATGTAGACCTCACAGGTGTTCAGGGCCAACCTGTTCGCCTCATACTCCCGCACTCAGACCTCCAAAAAAGCACAGGAACATGGATTGCATATAATCCAACAGGATTGTTTTATTAAAACAAAATAAAAATTATGTTTTATTTTGTTTTAATAAATATTTTTCCAGCATATCTGGCTTTTATGTTACCTTTGCTCTTATACTGAGGTTTACACACGCAGCTACCCTGGAATATTTCTGCTGGAGATTCAATTCTATTTGGTGAGTGGATATTTGTTTACCCTTTACAATCCTGTTGGATTATATGCAATCCTTGTTCCTGTGCTTTTTTGGAGGTCTGAGTGCGGGAGTATGAGGCGAACAGGTTGGCCCTGAACACCTGTGAGGTCTACATATGAGAGCTAGCAGCTCTCGTAAAGTGTGAGTAGTGAATATTACAACCTTACTATAGCAGTATACTCTGTGCAATAGTGTACTATTATCTGTATTTTTTTTATTTATTTTTTTTGAGGTCCTCCTATTTTGAAGACTTTGATTGATTTAGTCCACGCCTAATCATCAAGGGACCTACCATTGCTTGTGAGCATTATTCCATATTTACCACATCACTTATACACTGCATCCTTTTAAGTTGAAGCGCTGTCCCCATTTCTTTACTTCACATTTTGCAATTTGTTCTGGTGACAGGAGCACCACAGTGTGGGAATATAGTGAATCCTTAAAAGTGTATATCTAGCGCCACGGAGTATAGCCATTTTTCCTTTTAATTTGAAGAAGCCGTTCGGAGAACAGACCTACAGCTACTTCACCTCGCAAATGAACCCTCATGTTCTTTTTGAGTGATATTTTTTGTATAACTGGCCATAAATAGGATGATTTTATGCGTGCCTTTACTTCATCCGCTCACATTCCTAAGGCACTACAGGCAAAGTCTGGTGAAAGTCCCCAGCCAGTAGCATGGTGACGCCTCTCATCACCCCATTGTTTCCACTGATGTCTTTAAGAGTTCTGCTTAAAGCCTCAACACCTCCCTTATGCGCCATAGTGCTCTCATCCTAAACAATGAATTTGCAATCCTGGAATACTTTGGCCATGTTGCTTTGTTTTGAAATATTGCACACAGGAGTTGTGTGTGTAATAGTTTAAGAGACGGCTTAAAGGCAGCATTAGCCGTCTTACCACCCTTCAACAACATTGCTGCATTGCCTGATGATGCGACAGCTAAGGCTATCCCACCATCACTCCTTGCTTTCGCCAACAGCAGGTTAATGAGAAAGATTATACCGGTGGCACTGGCAAAACCTAAGAAAACCACTTGACCAGATCATGTGTCAATGCTGTTAAGGACCTGCTTATAGACAGCAAGATGCTCATCTTTCAAGGAAACTTTGTTAGTCAAGACTCATTGTGTTGAAGATTTCATATCTTAGCTGCTCTCCCTTAAATAGTCTCTGGTACCCAAATCTCCTCCAAACCTCGACAGATGAGGCATACTATACTGTGATAATAACCAAAAACATGGAAAAAGGACTAGCAGCAAAAATAACTGTTGCTTTTTCCATGTTTTTGTTTTCAAGTGCTTAGTACGTGTATAAATAAAACTCACCATTTTTCTGCCTCTCCTTAGCTGAAAAGCAGCAGGAGGGCATGCAGCTGCTCAGAGGAGCAGCTTTTGGTACATTGGTTAGGACTCACTCTACAGAGAGGTGCCTTGATGGGGCGAGTGAGCTTACGCTTCAATGGCCATTTAAGCAAACTATAACCTCTAATAGTGTTTTGTTGCACATGGAAATATATAGAAACGAGCGCGGATGACATATTTTTTTTCTTGTTAACCTTACTTAGGTTAGCGCCAATGTTTACTTATTGAGTCGTTACAATAGCAACAACTATGGTATAGAGCACTTTGTTTTGTCAATAAGTTAGAACACAATAAATGATTTTGATGTAGATAAGAATTAATCTAGCTAAATTGGCACACTACTATGGTCGGACACAAAATCAATTTTGTCTGAGAAAAATATCTTGGAAATGGTGAGAATGATTGAGATACAAAAGAGAAGCAAATAATTTATCTCAAATGTTTATGGAGCATAAGGCTAGTTTTTTTTCTTCAATTTTTTTTAGGACTGACCATAAGAACAAAATGCTGCACATAAAATAACTGGCACATAAAATGACATTTAAAAGTTTATTCATCCAACGTCCTGCTTTGAAAGAAAAAGAAATCAAAGGTTGACAGTATTTTAAATTAATTGGCACAGTTATGAGCAAAGAACAAATTTGCAATGTCAATGCTGTTTTAAGTATATAATGCTAGGTATAAACTTTGAGCTACACTTAAAAGCAAACAAGCAAAAAACATAAATAATTCTATAACGATTCAATCAAATACATTGCAGAGAAATGCACTAGATAATTTACACTTCCAGAAAATACATTTGAGTGGAGAACAAAGCATTTAGACCAGAAATCAACACCCATGGCATTCCAGTGAGTTGGCACTTCATTTCCCTTGATGCTCAGCCAACCTAATGAGTGGCTGAGCATCCTAGGAGATTTAGTTCCAAAAACATCTTGAGAACCAAAGTTGCTGAGTGCTGGTTTAGAAAGTGCAGCGAAATGACCTAAAGGTTAACATGTTAAAAATGTGAAGTCTCTACAACCTTTTCAACATTTCACATTGGTTGAGATATTATTGTCATGTAGAAGAGATGAAGGGTTTGGTACAGCAAGGAAGAATTTGTCTTTTTTATATGGAAGATCCCGGGATTATAAAAAGGTGTCGATTTTGTATGAAAGGGTGTTCATGATACAGCAGGAATGTATTTAGATTTTAGATGTGGCTTTGAGTTTGCTATGAGGGTCAGTGATCAGAGATTAGATTATCTAAGGGGGTGTTGGTATATTATTTTTTTATTATTATAATCCTCATTTATATAGCACCAACAGTTTCCGCAGTGCTTTAAAATAACCAAAGGGAGCGCGACACAGATAAATGGACATAGTATCGAAACTAGAGGTGTAGAGTGCCCTGCTCATAGGAGTTTACAGTCTAGAGCAGGGGTCAGCAACCTTGGCTCCCTGATGTTTTGGGAACTACATCTCCCAAGATGCTCAGTCACCCATTAAGCTGACTGAGACACATGGGAAATGTAGTTCCCAAAACATCTGGGAGCCAAGGTTGTTGACCCCTGGTCTAGACGGATTGTGGTTGAGGAAGACAAGGGGAGTTTTACTAGATGACAGGATCATTACTGCCAGTGGTTTAGGAATGGTGGGGCAGGTGGAAGTGGCTTCAACCATGTGTGAGTAGGTGAGCAGAGAGATGAGAGTGAAGAAGATAGGCAAACCTATAAAATTAGGCAGAAAGAGGCAAAGCAATTTATAAGAGCTTCCAAAGCACACGCAGAAGAGAAAATAGCTCAGTCAGTAAAAAAGGGGGACAAAACATTTTTTAGATACATAAACGAGAAAAGAAAAGTAAAACAAGGATTTGTTAGATTAAAAACAAAGGAAGGAAGGTATGTAGAAGAGGATAATAGTCTCGCTGACTGCCTCAATGAATATTTTTGTTCAGTCTTTGCAGAAGAAAAGGAAGGAAAGGGACCTCAGTTAGGAGAGAACACTAAAGAGACATTTACATATGAGTTTACAGAGGAGGAGGTTCTACAGCAGCTGTCTAAAGTAAAGACAAATAAGTCAATGGGGCCTGATGGGATCCACCCTAAATTATTAAAAGAGCTCAGTGATGTAATAGCAAAACCGTTAACAGATTTATTTAACCAATCCTTGTTAACGGGAGTCGTCCCAGAAGACTGGAAATTAGCAAATGTTGTGCCCATTTACAAGAAGGGTAGTAGGGAGGAATCGGGGAACTATAGGCCAGTTAGTCTTACGTCAGTAGTGGGGAAATTAATAGAAACCATGTTAAAGGAAAGGATTGTTGAACATCTAAAAACACATAGCTTACAGGATCAGAGACAACATGGGTTTACCTCAGGGAGATCATGCCAAACTAATCTTATTGATTTTTTTGATTGGGTAACAAAAATAATAGACACAGGTGGTGCAGTAGACATTGCTTATTTAGATTTCAGTAAGGCTTTTGATACTGTTCCACATAGAAGGCTTATCAATAAATTGCAATCTTTGAGCTTGGATTCCAATATTGTTGAATGGATTAGGCAGTGGCTGAGTGACAGACAACAGAGGGTTGTGGTAAATGGAGTTTATTCGGTGCAAGGTCTTGTTACCAGTGGGGTACCTCAGGGGTCAGTACTTGGACCCATTCTCTTTAATATTTTTATTAGTGATATTGCAGAAGGTATTAATGGAAAAGTATGTCTTTTTGCTGATGACACAAAGATTTGCAACAGGGTTGACGTTCTTGGAGGGATCAGCCAAATGACAAATGATTTAGGTAAACTAAAAAAATGGTCGGAGTTGTGGCAATTGAGTTTTAATGTGAATAAGTGCAAGATAATGCACCTGGGACGTAAAAACCCAAGGGCTGAATATAGAATATTTGATACAGTCCTAACCTCAACATCTGAGGAAAGGGATTTAGGGGTCATTATTTCAGAGGATCTAAGGGTAAGTATTCAATGTAATAGAGCAGCAGGAAATGCTAGCAGAATGCTTGGTTGTGTAGGGAGAGGTATTAGCAGTAGGAAAAGGGAAGTGCTCATGCCACTGTACAGAGCACTGGTGAGACCTCACTTGGAGTACTGTGGCAGTACTGGAGACCATATCTCCAGAAGGATATAGACATCTTAGATAGAGTTCAGAGAAGGGCTACTAAAATACTAAAATGGTGTACGGCTTGAAGGAGAAAAGTTACCAGGAAAGGCTTAATGATCTTAACATGTACAGCTTGGAAAAAAGACGAGACAGAGGAGATATGATAGAAACATTTAAATACGTAAAGGGAATCCACAAGGTAGAGGAAGGGAGTATATTTAAAAGGAAACAAAATAGCAAAACAAGAGGACATAGTCTTAGATTAGAGGGGCAAAGGTTTAAAAGTAACATCAGGAAGCATTATTTTACTGAGAGGGTGGTGGATACATGGAACAGTCTTCCAGTAGAAGTGGTAGAGGCCAAAACAGTAATTGAATTTAAGCAAGCATGGGATAGGCATAAGGCTATGCTAAACAAAAGATAAATCCAGGTAAAGTATCCATGTAATTGGGAAGACTAGATGGGCCGAAAGGTTCTTATCTGCCGACATTTTTCTATGTTTCTATGAGTTGCATCAGTGATGTGGTGCGCTAATTGGAAGATATGGGTTTTGAGGTATTTCTTGAAGGGCTGAAGATTAGGGGGCGTTTTACAGGGCGAAGCAAGTCATTCCACAGGACTGGAGCTGCCCTTGAGAAGTCTTGGAGGTGAGAGTTGGCAGTGCGTGTGTAGACAGCGGACAGCCGGATGTCACCCGCCGACAGGAGTTGTCTAGATGGGATGTGCTTGCGGAGCAGAGAAGACATGTAAGGAGGGGTCGAGTTATAGAGCGATTTAAACGTGAGCGTCAGTATTTTAAACTCTGTCCTGAAACATACAGGAAGCCAATGGAGGGACTGGCAGAGGGGGGGGCGGTATACGAGGCGAGAAAAGTAGGCCTGGCACCTATATGATAAATGACTGTGGGTTTCTTGTGTAGAAGGTGGTCATGGTTTAGTTAATCATGCTAAAAATTACCAACCCCTTAGTTTAACCTCTCTGGCAGTCTAATTTTTCCAAAATAAAAGTCTAAAAGCGTCTCAATTTTTTTTTTTTAAAGGAAACGTGTTTTTGTACATAATTAACCTGTAATAATTAGGAATCACGCACTTAAATCCGTGCAAACAAGAGTTCTTACTGGTAAAATCCTTTATAAATAAATAAATAAATAGTACATACACTGAATCCGATAAAGTTTGAAACATGACATAATAATTTATTATCCCAAAAATAATTATCCAAAATAATGCAAATAAATGATATTCAATAAAATAAAACAAAAAACACTGAAATCTGTCTGAAAACAAGGGTGAGACTTTGTATGGTCTGTTTCTTATCCTGTAGTGCCACCTAGTGGCCGTAAATGACATTGTACATTGGAATACAGTGTGTTTTTTTTTTAGTTTGCTGCCTGGTCCCGCCTCCCTGCATCGTGTGACTCGCAGGGAGCCTTACCAGGAAGCAACTCACTGTGATCACACTGCGGGGGACAGCGAGGGAGTGTAGGAGGCGGTGAGTATGCAGCCCGAGTGTGGCTCGGGGTTACCGTTTGCGGTAGTGAAATTTAACCCCGAGTCACACTCGGGAATACCACCAGGGAGGTTAATACTGTTTTTTACATTGATTAACAACTGACTGGGTGTCCTGACATTCAGATGTAGTGGATCTCCTATCTAATAACCTGCTGTTAACCTGCAGATGCCCTGTGACAGGGGTGAGCAACCTTGACCCTCCAGATGTTTTGAAACTACATCTCCCAGAATGCTCAGCTGCTCATCAGATTTGCTGAGCCTCATTGGAAATGTAGTTCCAAAACATTTGGAGGATCAAAGGTTGCTGAACACTCCACTTTAACATAGATGTGCATTATTGTGTATAATAAAAAGCTTCACCTATTATGTATATAGTCTGCATTTCTCTCTACTTACTGGGTTTGTTATCTCTGGCACCTTGGCTATGCCTGTGTGATTTTATTGGGTAGTATATCATGAAAGACACACTGTCCATAGTATTGAGATGTCACTGGGCAGAGCATGCCTTAAAAATAGCATTCAACAGAGTGATGGGGGCATTGAGCAGCATTCCTCAATGCTTGGTCAAGGAAGTGATAGATGAGACCTGGGAGTGAGTACAAGTTGTGACTAAGAGCTGACTGTGTTGTTAAGGCAGTTGCCTGAGAATCTGAAGCTGTTGATATACATAGTAACATAGAAGTTTAACCTTCTTCACATCCCCATTGCTGTTGATCTAAAAGAAGGCAAAGAGCAGGACTAGGGCTATCTGGAAACAATGAAAGCAACGAACAAAGTAAACCAACCCTAAAATAATATAGTAGCGACTATCTGTAGTCCTAAGCGTTTATTCAGCTAAACAATAAAAACAGCTTTACACTTAAATCTATTGTGCAGAAAAAGATGTGGTAAGCAATAGTATGTCGTTAGGTTAAATATGGTAGTAGTTGTAAAGCCCAATCCCTGTTAATAGGGCCTTATCATAGGCGAGATGTGAGAGTTGGTTTGAGGGAAACACCAAAATTGTTTACCTATAACTCAGTGGTTTATGCGAACTGCTAAAGCGAACACAATGAAGATACGACTACAAATAGTAAAACAAAAGGGGTCATTCACTAACCGCTGGATTTGACTCCGAATTGCACTGAATGTAGAATCTCACTGTTTGGTGCAATTTTGGGGAAATTTGTCTATTAAAAAAGCTGTCTATTCGGCAAATACAGGCAGATTGACAGCGAAAGTTAGTGTAATTTGCTGCAATTCTGCAGCACTGAAATGTCCCATTGGAAACTATTGATTCATCTGTGAAATTACCAGATTTTTAGTGTTTTAATTCGACAGGTTTAAAGAGGCGAATCCCAAAGTTTTCAATGTAATAAATGGAACATTTTTTTAACAGATTATTATTATTATTATTTTAATTAAACCCTTTTCATTTTTCAAAAGACCTTTTTTTAAAAAATTTTAAAGACTTTATTTTGTAACAGACCTTTTATATTATTTGGATTCATTTTTGCAAAATTTTTGTTGAATTAAGCACCTGTTAGGAAAATAGGAGACTTCCTTTTTTTTTTTTTTCAGATTGGTGCAAATCGCGGATGCCAAATCATTCCAGTTCAGCGGTTGTCAAGGTAATTTGGCATTTTGTGCCTACGTCCGATGACTGCTTCAGTGACTCTAATTTCGGCAAAATACAACGTTCGGTTACCTTTCTTGGCCATTCGGCTATTCAGAGAGCAGGCAATTCGCCAAATGTTGGCGAATTGCCTGCACATACGGTGCCTGTTCGGTGCCTGTTCGATGCCTGTTCGAGGGCAGTGAAATCCCCATAGCTTTGTCTATTCAGAGAACAGAAACCAACAGTGAAAAGTTGCCGAAATGCCCTGCCATTCGGTGGCTTCATTCGACAGTTTTATTCAGGCGAATCCCATAGGCTTCAATGTTAAAAATATTCCCGTTTTAATTCAGTTTCTAATAAACCGTTCATTACAATATTCTGCAGTAAAAAGTCTCTTATTTATCGATTTTTTTATTTTTATTTATTTTTTAGGATCTTTCAAGCATTTTTTGGTATTTGTTTGTAAATGTTTATTTATTTTCTGTAACAGCCCTTTTTATTATCATTCATTGGACCTCATATGTAAATTTCAGACATTTTTCGCTCAGTAGTTTCTTTGCAAATAGCGTTTGACTTTTCAAACATTCAAGCATATGTTTTTTTTTCTTTCACTCCATTCGTCTCTGGTGTCAGGTTTTCCCGGCGGCTGCTCTACACCGTGATCGGCTCCTGCTCGGGTTTCTCAGGCGTCTTCCGCGGGGTTAATTCAGATGTTTTTGCGGGTTGCGGTGTGCATTCGCCTGGGTTTTGCGGTGAGTTGTCGGCGGCTTTTCCTTGCACTACGACAGCCCTGTGATGCTTGCTGAAGACACCGCAGGGTCGCCAAAATGGGATTGCCAAATTATACCGAATTGAAGAGGACGAAAAGTCACCAAATGTGCGGTGACTTTTCGATTCTCTTTGAATAACCATGACAGTGACCATTCGCTGAAGTGAGCTGAATGGACCCCTAAATGTCCAATTTTTCAATGATCCATAGTAATTTAACACTGTATTCACCACATACTGTGTCCTTACAAAGTAGCAGTGAAAACTGAAGGAGAAACTAAATATCGTTACATTTTTGATAAGTTCCCAAAGAAATAGCAAAACCAGCTTTGAGAGGACCGAAGTAAGGGGAACAAAAACGATAAAGGGCAATATTCCAAGATAGGTCCTAACTTAACCAGACCTTTTGTAAGCTTAACCCCTTTACTACCAAGATCGAGATATTTCAGGCTTCAAAAGGCACCATCCGTGCCCCAATATTGAGATATCTCAAGCTGCTGCCCAAAAGCAAATGAAGTTCGTCTGTAGCAAACAAATTTTGCTAGCTTTTGGGCTGCAGAAGGTGCCCCCCAGGTTTTAGCCCTGTGGGCATAATGCCCAAAGAGCTAAAACTGTATAAAATAGTCTGATGATGCCTTGACATCAGGCTTTCAGCAGCCGATGGAAGGAAAAAAAGAAAATAGACCAGCAGCTCAAACTGCCGTAACTCAATTTGGCAGTAGATGCTGCCATCTACTGGCCAAATAGGTTATTTACAGTAAGAAATTCAATGTGTATATGCTCAAATATCTCTTAATGTATAATTGATTTAAAATGATTTTTCAAAAAACCACTGGTTTCTGAACTTTCTGACAATGGTTTTGTGGAAAATCCCTTGGTAGTGAAGTGGTTAACAACTCCATTGACTGTAATGGCTCTGGTAAGTTTACAACAGCTTTGGTTAAGTTAGCACCAAGTATGGAATAGAGCCCAAAGATTTTTTTATAGCTTATGTGACTGACTATAACGTTTTATATTCCCTCATTTGCTCCATATAATAAGTTTGATTTCCTTGTAACCGATGTGTGACAATCTACCTACATCTTGTATTTGGTTCCAAGGAATGTTACTGTAGTATTCAGGGCTGGCCCAAGCCACTGTGCTGCCTGGAGTGACAGGTGAAATGCTGCCCCCTCCCAAAGGGAAAAAAAAACACGTGGCATGTAAAAGCATATCACAGAGCTCCACAGCATTAAAACACAGTAATGTGTGGTGTGTATGAGCGTATCACAGAGCTTCACAGCAATAAAACTCACACTCATACACACTGCACATTACTGTATCATTGAGCCACATGTCCTGAACCCACTGTCAAACACATTCACATACAGTCACACACATCCACAGACACGCACACACACACGCATGCAGTCACAAACACACAGTCCCACACACAGCCGGATACAATCACACACAGACGCAGTCACACACATCCACAGACAGACACACACACACACGCATAGTCACACAAACAGACACATACAGTCCCACACACGGACACAGTCACACACACACAGTCACACACACGCATACACTTACCCACCCTGGTCACCAGCCTGCTGGAGGGCTTGTTGGACGCCGCCGGGCCTAGTCAGAGGCCTGGCTTTGGGCCTAGTCAGAGGCCTGGCTTTGGGCCTAGTCAGAGGCCTGGCTTTGGGCCTAGTCAGAGGCCTGGCTTTGGGCCTAGTCAGAGGCCTGGCTTTGGGCCTAGTCAGAGGCCTGGCTTTGGGCCTAGTCAGAGGCCTGGCTTTGGGCCTAGTCGAGGCCTGGCTTTGGGCCTAGTCGAGGCCTGGCTTCGGGCCTAGTCGAGGCCTGGCTTCAGGCCTAGTCAAGGCCTGGCCGTCTGGATGGCTTGAAAGCCTCCAGGCACCGGCATGCTGAAAGTGCCGACTTGCCTTCTGGCCTGGACAGGGCTTGGTTTCTGCACTAGCCGGGTCCAGGCGTCTGAGCTGGCCTGGTCTGGCCAGGTCTGGGTGTCTGGGCTGGCCTGGTCGCGTCTGGGCTGGCCGGGTGCGGGCATCTAGGCTGGCCGGGCGTCTGGGCTGGCCCGCTGGAGGGCTTGAATGCTGCCGGGCACCTGCACGCTGGGATGGTGCCGGCGTGCTTGAAAGCCTCCAGGCACATGGTCTCCGGAGGCTTTCAAGCGTGCTGGAGCCCTCCCAGGCACTTGCATGCTGGGTGGGCCACAGTGAAGGGAGCGGGCAACGGCCCGCAGTGAAGGGGGCAGGCGCTGGGGGGTTGGGCGGAGCCTGTTTCCTGACCAGCAGCAGGGCTGTGCCTTTCCAGGGCGGGCACTCTATGCCGGTGCCCTTGACTGAGTGGCAAAATGCCTTCGTGTCAAAGGGCCGCCTGGAGCCGCTGCTCCATCCTGCTCCATGGACGGGCCGGCCCTGCTAGTATTACACCATAACATATCATCCAACAGAAGTGAAATTAATGATTACTACAACTAGAAAACACTATTGGCAACAAAATTTATGTATAATGTTGCTTTATTTTGTGCCCTCTGTACATAATTGACCCTACGGACTCACGTGTTTAGGTTGATCAATAATGACAAGGCAATTTGTGCAATACCTTCACTAAGTGGAATCCTAATAATATGAACATCTGTTTGCCAGCTTCCAAGAAAGAGACCTCCGTGACACGATTTCATTGGTACCTCTCTTTTCAGAGTACAATGAAACGGACCCAGTGCCTTACCATTATGGGTAAATCTAGAAACCAGAGTCCTTGAAAACACTTAGGGCTCTATCATATGTCCTGCGCTAAAACGGGGACACTAAGGGGATAAAAATCTGCGCTCGCAAATTTAACCTAAGCATCCCCATTTTAGCTCCATATTATAGGGCAGGCACTGAATCTAACAGCTTTCCCTGTAACGGCCGTTAAGTCTCCAGGATACTCCGGGCAGTGCTAATGCGCCGCTGCGATTATCCCCTCCTAGAGTCCATAGGACTCCACTGAGATTGTGCTTCTGGGTCAACTGACCTGCAGGATCTCGCTCTTGCGAGATCCTGCATGTCCGCGGAGTGGTTTGCAGAGGGAGACTGGGGACTATTTGTCTCCAGTCTCACTCTGTTCCCGGTGGCCAGAAGCAGAGGATCGACCCGCCGTTCTCGCTACGGGATGAGACGTGAGTGTCTGATTTGAGGGGCTTTTCAGCTGCTGCTAACTGATTCCGCAGAAACAGAATCAGTTAGCTACAACTCTAAGGCTAGGGTCAGAGTGGGGCAGTCGGAACGCGCGTGCAGGCGCACTAAATCACGGCGGCAGTAGCAGCACATAACGGCCAATGACGGCCAATATACGCAGTACGTGCGTACAAAAGTGCGCCGACACCACGCAACCAGCAAATGAACGCATTTTTATCAGAACGTGAAACCGCTGCTACTGACGTACAAAAGTGCGCTGCGGCCGCATGGCAGCGTGTGTGCGTGATTAGGAGACGTCAGACGCTGCTAGTGTGCGGCCACATAACGTTCAAACAGCCGGATTTCCCTAGACTTCTTTTTACCCCACCGTCATGAAATACGTCCAGAATTGCGCATCGTCTGACCACTTAAGCGTATTCCGTGAAAAAATGCGTGCGCACGCATCGACGTACATTTTGACGGTGGCTGCAGAAAATGCGCTCATCTGTCCCTAGCCTAAGCTGTAGCTAACTTTGTAGTTAGTACTAATGCTAATTGCGAACTGCTGCAGCGATGTGATCCTAACGCTAATTACTGATTGCTTCCTCTTTTGCGCTCCCCATGTTAAGTACAGGGAGCACAAAGTACAGTAAGTTTGAACTAGAAAGCACTATTACCGATATGCTAATGTTTTTTTCAACCTGTTAGCGATCAGGAGGTAATATGGGCATAACACTATTACCTCTTTCAACCTCACGTATGCGAGCGCTAGCAGCAGCACTAAGGAGGTGATGGGGCCCTTAGCATTCTTGACTCCGAAGATAGCTACAGCATCAGAAGCTTAGATTTGCTCAGATTTTACTCTGATTTGCTTGTGTGGCTGCATTTGGTGGAGGGAATGGTTAGAAGTCCAACTAATATGTCTTGTCAGTGGGGTAGCAGTAGCAGTAATTTATTTGTAACTAGAAGGAATACACGTTTTATTATGAGTTGGGGAAAACACAATTTTCACGTGACTTACAGGGTTATTCAAAGAGATCCGAATTGTGGCCGAAAGGTAACCGAACAGTGAAATTTAGTGTACGGTTACCTTTCCTGGCCATTCGGCTATTCAGAGAGCAGGCAGTTCGCCAAATCTTGGCGAATTGCCTGCACATATGGTGCCTGTTCGAGGTGAAATCCCCATAGAGAATACAGCAGGGAAAAGTTGCCGAAATGCCCTACTGTTTGGTGGTTTCATTCGACAGATTTATTCAGATGAATCCCATAGGCTTCAATGTTAAAAATATTCCTGTTTTTCCTGTTTTTAATTCAATATCTAATAAACCATTTATTATTATATTCTTCAGTAAAAGGTCTCTTTATTCATTAGATTTTTTAGGATCTTTTAGGCATTTTTCAGGATTTCTTTGCGATTTTTTTTTGTTTCCCGTTTTTTTTTTTTAATCGTTTTTCTTTTTTCTGTAACAGCCCTTTTTATTATAATTCATTGGATCTTATATGTAAATTTCAGACATTTTCGTTCAGTAATTTCTTTGCAAACCGTTTCACTTTCAAACATTCAAGTGTACTGGTTTATTTTTACTCCGTTCGTCTGCGGTGTCGGCTTTTTCCAGCGGCTGCTCTACGCTGTGATCTGCGGCGGCTCGGGTTTCTCCGGCGGGGTTAATCCAGATGTTTTTTGTGGGTTTAGGCATGTGTTCACTGGGTTTTGCGGTGAGTGTTCGGCAGGTTTGCGGCGGATTTTCCCTGCACTACGACGCCCCTGTGGTGCTTGCTGAATACACCGTAGGGTCGCCAAATCGCACCGAATTGAAGAGAACGAAAAGTCACCGAACGTGCGGTGACTTTGATTCTCTTTGAACAACCCTGTTAGTAGTGTAAAAAATATCAGAAAGATGAATTTCACATAACGCATGAAGTCTCTACTGGTACACACATGTTAATTTTTGATGCCTAGTTATCTGAGAGCAGCTCTATCATTTATTAAAGTGAAGTATATATCTTTTCTTTCGAAATACTACTTCAGTTTGTGCGTAGATCGATAGGTACAATAAGTTTGTGTAGGGAAGCGGTTGTATTATTTGAATCTTAACCCTCGGTAGTCTACTGTCTAATTGAAATAAAAGTAATTATGCCTAATACGATATAGCAAATTAAAGTGGTTTAATCATTAAGGTGAATATTTTCATACTTTAATTTAGAGGTGTTATCCTTGTTAACATTGTTTTCTATTCATCACTTCATAGTTATCTACAGTTGTGTTCAAAATTATTCAACCCCCACTGAAATTGAGTGTTTTGGCCAGTTTGACATTGATTTTTATCATTCAGTCATCTTGCTTACAATTAAATCAAAGAGGCACGTGTAGGTCAGACAAATATGACATAACATTTATAATGAAATAACCACAAATGTCTTTTCTGTGCTCACATCATTATCAGTTTTATTCAACCCCCAAGTGACATTCAATCTTAGTACTTAGTACAATATCCTTTTACAGTTATAACAGCTTTTAAACGTGAAGCATAGCTTGACACAAGTGTCTTGCAGCGATCTACGGGTATCTTCGCCCATTCGTCATGGGCAAAAGCCTCCAGTTCAGTCACATTCTTAGGCTTGCGCATGCAACTGCTTCTTTAAGTCCCACCAGAGGTTCTCAATCGGATTTAAGTCTGGTGACTGCGATGGCCACTCCAAAATGTTCCAGCCTTTAATCTGCAACCATGCTCTAGTGGACTTGGAGGTATGCTTGGATCATTGTCCTGTTGAAAGGTCCAACGTCTCCCAAGCCTCAAGTTTGTGACGGACTGCATCACATTGTCATCCAATATCTCCTGGTACTGAAGAGAATTCATGGTACCTTGCACACGCTGAAGCTTCCCTGTACCTGCAGAAGCAAAACAGCCCCAAAGCATGATTGACCCCCCACCATGCTTCACAGTAGGCAAGGTGTTCTTTTCTTCATAGGCCTTGTTCTTCCTCCTCCAAACATAGCGTTGATCCATGGGACCAAACAGTTCTAATTTTTTTCATCAGTCCACAGAACACTATCCCAAAACCTCTGTGGTTTGTCTACATGACTTTTGGCATACTGCAGTCGACTCTTCTTATTCTTTGGAGACAGCAAAGGGTGCGCCTGGGAGTTCTGGCATGGAGGCCTTCATTACGCAGTGCGCCGTATTGTCTGAGCTGAAACTTCAGTACCCACATCTGACAAATCTTTTCTCAGTTCCTCAGCAGTCACATAGGGACTTTTCTCCACTCTACGCTTCAGGTAGCGCACAGCAGTCGAAGTCAGCATCTTCTTTCTGCCACGACCAGGTAGGTTTCAACAGTGCCCTTTGCCTTGAATTTGCGAATGATGCTTCCTATGGTCTCTCTTGGTATGCTTAACATCTTTGCAATCTTCTTATAGCCATTGCCCTTCCTGTGAAGAGTAATCACCTCTTCTCTTGTCTTCCTGGACCATTTCCTTGACTTCACCATGTTTGTAACCACACCAGTAAATGTCTAGAAGGAGCTGAGTATCACAGTCATTTTAAAGCTGCCTAATTGGTGCTTATTATGCTTTATTGCTGCTCCGTGACATCCACAGGTGTTTTCAATACCTGATTGAAAACACTTGAATGAACCTCTGTTCTTCAGAGTGGTAGTCTTTAAGGGGTTGAATAATTGTGTCAATGAAGAATTCACAAAAGAAACATTTACTACTGTACTACAAAACCAATTGATGTCATTTTAGTTGCATATGGTTCTTTAAAAAGTCCTTGTAGGATTTCATTCTGAATACAATTACAAATGTACACTAAATTCCCTAAAACCCTTTACAGCATTGGGGGTTGAATAATTTTGAACACAACTGTACATGCTCTTTGTGGAAGGTAAAATACAATGTTTCAAAATATTTCCGGTAGTCATTTTTTACTGAAGAAGCTCTGTACCGATGCTGAATAGTATAGTTAGCAGCGTTATAGCAAATTACTAAGAATGCTAGCAGTGTTTTACATGGTAATAGCAGCTATATGTTCCATTGAGCTGTTCCTCGTGGAATACTTTAGCAGGACTAAGCAATAATTGGGATGTTACCATTGTGATTTACATACCCCAAAAGACCCATTAAAACAGTTATACGAGTAAAAATGATTCCTGGGATTCAGTGATATTTCTTATTGGATTTTGTTAAACTACAGTTTGACTAATTTTCTACATACCTCAGGTCATTAGACACATATCAAACTGCTAGCAAATCATTTTTTCCCACCGCAACCATTAAATTGCTTTTATTATTTTGTGGGGTTTTTTTCCGATTTGAACAACTTTTATTCTCAACTCTGCCACAGACATAATGGAATGAGTTTAACCCCTTCACTACCAAATGATTTTCCAAAAAATTTTCAGAAACCAGTGGCTTTTTGAAAAATCATTTTAAATTAAGAAATAATTTAGTTTATACCTATTTTATATTACTGTAAATAACCATTTTTTTGGCAAGTAGATGGCGCCATCTTCTGCCAAATTGAGTTAGAAAAAAAAAATAGATCAGCATCTAAAACCTCTATTTCTCCTTCATCGGCTGCTGAAAGCCCGATATTTCAGAGCTTGGAGCCGCTGACTCTATAGTTTTAGCTCTTTGGGGGGGCACCTTCTGCAGCCCAAAATCTAATGAAATTTGCACCAAATGAATTTCATTTGCTTTTGGGTTGCAGATCAGCATAACAGGATATCTCTTTAACAGGGCACCAGATGGTGCCTTTGAAGCCCGAGATATCTATCGGTAGTGAAAGGGTTAAAGATTTATGTATTTCTTGCTGAGTACCATCTGACATGGTTAAGGCTAATTTAACCCCTTCACTGCTGAGGCATTTCATCGCTGTGTGCTGAGCTCATTTTTACCGCTTTCGCTCATCATGTTTAAACGCGATTTGAAGTCACATTTTATTATATGGCCCAGACATATTATATATCGTTCTTTCCGGCAGACTTGGCAAATTCATAATATATAATTTTTATATGTATACGTCATGTCCTGCCTCTATATTATAACAAAAAATGCAATCAAATTTGAATTTTTAATCATCTACAGCGTGTAAAATGTTTTTTTCCACATTTTATCACATGAGCATTTGCTGTTATATTTTCTATGGGGTGCACTTGTACAAAAATTTGAAACAGGGACTCGTTACATTTTTTGGGGGGAATTACGTGATTTTAGCAAATGCACCCCATAGAAAAAAATCATTAGTGCAGCATCATTGTTCACATTATAATTGAAATGTGAACAATATTGCTGCATTAAAAAAAAAACAAAAAAAAAACGTGTTTTGTTTTATTTTTATTTTTAAATTATTATTATTTTTTTTTACTTTGTACCTGGTCATGTTTGATATCATTCGAAAGGCCATGCTCAGGCCTTTCAAATGATACCCTACATGACCCCCCTAGCCACTGTTCGGGAGATAAGGGGGTTCAAAGGAACCCCCTATCTCCACCAGGGGATTTCCTTGGGAAATCCCCAGGCAGCTAGGGGTTCCCTGGCTAACTGACATCATTGCACCATGTGCGATGATGTTAGGTAGCCAGGGGGGACCCGGAGGTGGAGCCGCTTAAAGGGGAGACTCTCCCCTTTTAAGCGGTGCCTGGTTTGAGCGACTTCGACCTCCCGATCATGAGGGAGAGGGATCCGAATGGATCCACCCCTCCCTTCCATGAGATGTCCCGGGGTCGCCCAAAAATGACGTCATCACGCATGGCGCGATAACGTCATTTACATGGGGCGGCCCTTAAATGGCGCATCTGACTTCGGGGAAGTCAGACTGCCACGGGACACTGGAGGAGAGAGATTAGTATCTCTCTGGGCTCCCGCTGAGCAGATAACGGGTGGGGAACGTCCTCTGCATATAGCGGGAGTCAATGAGGACATTCCCCACAAGTCATCCGCAGCGATGGGGTTAATAAAGTTTTACTTAATCATCAAAATAGATTAAATTATCTAGTACTGTGGAGCTCTGTGATACCCTCACAAACACTGCACATTACTGTGGAGCTCCGTGATACTCTCATAAATACTGCAAGACCACTGTATATGGAGGAATGTGCCTGAGGCATTTTGCCACATTAAGAGTAGGGATGAGCTGTTCGGTTTGATCTGTTTGGAGTTCGCATCGAACATTCAACAGTTCGCGAACTTCGAACTTTTTGAAATGTTCGCCAAAAGTTCAATTTTTTTTAAAAAAAAGTATAAAAAATGCTTAAAAAAAATACTAAAAAATCTAGAAATAAAGCGACTCTTTACTGCAGAATATTATAAGCAATGGTTTATTAGATATTGAATTAAAACGGGAATATTTTTAACATTGAACCCTATGGGATAAAACATTCATGGTACTAAAACATCAGGCAGACACGGCCCTCTAATCAGGCACTGTAGGGGGCAGCCTGCAGGGGCATCCCAAGGATCCCCTTGAGGAGCATGCGGCCGCCGGATGATAGAGCTGCGACTGTGCGGGCTAGCCGCCCGGGTGCATGTGGTAGAAACAGGCAGCGCAGGGAGGGAGCCACTGCACCAGCGGCCACAGCAGACCCCCCCCCACTGACCACCATAAAATAAAATCTGGGGACACTTTTTCTTTTCTTTCTCTACCTGGCTGAATGTATTTAATTATATATATTAGATACATTCAGCCAGGTAGAGGGGGGTTGCATGTGGGCTGCGCGGGGTCTCAGGCAGTGGTTTGGTTTTTTTGTGTGTATAATTTTAGAAAATTTATAGGGGAAGGTAAGGGCAGGTATGATATAATTATAGAGATTATATATATCCATCCAGACATGTATTACACACACATTTTGGCAACTAATTGCCCCCCCATTTGTCTCATCCCTCCAGAAGAAATGTTGAACCCGATAGAGCAGAGAATAATATATATATTCTCTGCTCTGTCGGGTTCAACATTTCTTCTGGAGGGATCAGCCAAATGGGGGGGGGGGCGAATTTAGTTGAGATTGTCCACATGCCCCCCCATGTTCGTATGTGTATATATGGTCTGATGTCTGTGGGTGGGTGTATATATCTGCGTGTTGATATATACGTATATGTCTGAGTGTGGTATCAATGCATCCCTACTCTATACACGGTGCTCCGTGTCCCTATAATATATATGATCAGGGGTTACTTTTTTTATATTTTTATACTATTCCTATTAAATTAACAGTAATTTTTGATGCATTTTATTCAGTAGAAACTTTTTTTGCCTATATAACATGTGCTTTGTGAAAATAAAACAGTTTTGTGTGTACATTTTAATTTAGTTAGTGGATTCCTGTCCAGTGCGGTGAGAAGCAGTAGTGTAGACATGCTGTGAGGCGGAGCGGAGTGAAGTCAAGCCTGCAAAATGTTTGCTTCTCTTCGCTACGCTGTGCGTCGCTACACGCTCAGTGTGTCTCAGCCTTTATTCCCGCATTCCTAGCTTACCGAATCAGTTTGTGTACTTGTTACTGACCCTGCTTGTTCTGAGGACCCGATCTGTTGCCGACTTTGCCTGCCATTTGACTATTCTCTCTGTGTATTCCCAGCCTGTTCTGTTTGCTTCCTGTTGCTACTGGTGTGCACCGATTCTCACCATATACAGTAGCGCAGTACAAGTGCCTAAACATTGCTGTCCCGGTTTTGTTATAGCTGCTGATGTAACTGAATAGATCGGGGATCTCTTCTGCATTACCAAAACCTCCACCACTGCACTCTTCCACAATACCTCAGAAGGGTTACGGTGTGAAGGCATTTGCTGCCACCAAAGGTGGTGCACTGCCACTGACGCCTATACCAGATTCATATCATTTTAATATTGGACTGCAGGGTCCAACCCTGCACTGTTCCACAATACCACAGAGGGGTTACGGTGTGACGGCACTGTTGCCGACACTAAAGGCCCAATTTTAAAGCACTTATTGTTACTTTCATCCAAAGCCTGCATAAGTTTCACCATAATTTAGCCCAAAAAAAAAATCACTAAACTTGTTCTGCGTGTCCTAAAATGTCTCCGCTTTTCATGCAGGCTGCCGCCCCAAGCAGTTGTTATGAATAGATTAAAGGAAAACCATTTACCATCATTTGAAATGTCATTTTTTTGTTTTTAAATCTTTCTATACATCCTACAAATCCGCCACTTCACGGGCAGGTTATGGGGACCTCCTAGGCACGATATTTGAAGGAATTTTTCATTTTTATTCTTAACATTTCATGGAAAACTCACCGTTCCTTTAAAAACATTTTGTTTTAACCTTTTTGTCCTTGTTTCCTGTCCCCCAGGGCACTACCCAGACCCCCATACACCTTTTATGACAAATATCTTGCATACATTAGGGATGTGCGTTTCGGGTTTCGGAATTTCAGAATTTTCACGAAATTTCCCGATTCGTGTTTTCGGATGCGGCCGAATTTCCGAACATTTTTAGATCCGAAAATGGCAGATCCGAAAAGTTTTCCGAGCCGAAACGAAATATTTTCGGAATTTTCGAATGGATTTGAAATGTGTCAAATCGAAATTTATTGCTTTGAAACGAGAACAGACGTTCCGAAAAAACGAAAATTTCCGAAGCTACGAAAAGTCGATACAAAAAAACGAGCAAAGTGACACGAACATACGAAAAACGGTCGATATTCCGAAAACATGTATAATTCCGAAAAACGAAAATTTCCGAAATTACGAAAAGTCGATACAAAAAACGAGCAAAGTGACACGAAAATACAAAAACGGTCGATATTCCGAAAACATGTACAATTCCGAAAAACGAAATTTTCCGAAATTATGAAAAGTCGATACAAAAACGAGCAAAGTGACACGAAAATACGAAAAATGGTCGATATTCCGAAAAAATATGTACATGAAAAACGAGTCAAGCCGAACCGAAACTGAAACACTTAGGAAAGAATTGTTAAATATGATTTAAAGACCAACGGCAGAAGTTTATTTGGTGTGAGTTCAGTTATGTGATGGTGACTGACAATGCTTTTATTATACGTTTGGCAATTGTGTATGTTGTGTTCACACATTTCTTCTTTTAATTCGTGGTGACATTGAAACCTTCAATTTTCTATCACAGCTACAATAAATAAATACATTATTTTCTGCCACTTATGGCCATATCATTTAAAATACAGTAAGGGAGAATATTTCTCTGCACTCCGTACATGAGCTATTATGTTCTGTATGCATGTAGGATTGAAAAGGAGTCATCATTTGCAGTTATCCTAGATGTTACCATGGGCACATCCTCTGCAGTCTGACAAGATATGATTTATTGCATGATTTTAATATACTGATGTGCCTAGCATGATCTGGTAACCTTTATGTTAACCTTCAACATAGCTATATATGAGAAGTTCTATTTTCTCTTGAACCATCAATGTTATGAGCCTCTGTAGAACTATCCAGTTATTCCCACAGGCTGATTAAGTCATGTATATTGGAACATGATCTGTTAAACCATATTATATGCGACAAGTGATGCCTACATTATGAAAATCCCACTGTGTAAAGAAAAATATTCCAGTTAAATATCTTTTTATTCAGAATTAAATTTATCCAGTGGCAAAATCAATGATAATATTTTCACATTAATCAAAATATATTCCTTGAGTGAGAATGCTTATGTAATTGCTCAGATTCACAAAAGGATGCATACAGTTAGACATGGAAAAATTCTTGTCTAGCACATTATGGTCACACTGCATCCTGTAACTGCTACATTTAGTTTAATGCATTAATAAATCCTTAAAGTGTTGTTTTCGTCATAAAATGTGGATGGATTTAAAATATTTGATTGTCCAAAATTCTAATCAAAAGTATTTTCCAAGAAAGAGAAACTAATAACTGTTATTACTATATTTTGAAAAATAAAACCTAGCAGGTAAATTAAGAAACACAACGTGGTAGTTAAAGTATGCTTTTACTCCATATCTGTCCCGATTTCAGACCTGAGCCCTACAGGTGAGCTGATCCGTGCAAGCTCTTAATTCTTGCCTTGCCATTGCTGCATCCATTCCGGGGTTTTCTTACAGCCATCAAGATTTCTGTTCTGCAAGCTGTTTAAGGGCGTGGCTTCCAATAAGCAGTGCTCTGTCATTGAACCTACGTTGTATTAGGCTGGGGTCAGACCAGCGCACTTTTAACGTGCGTTCTGGCGCACATAATTACGGCCGCACTAGCAGCAGATGACGGGCAATGACGGCCACTATACGATGTATGGCCGCACAAAAGTCCGGCCGTGCAACGCAAGTGGAATTTGAACGCATGTTTTTGAGAATGCTGAACCGCTAGTACTGACGTACTGAGTGCGCAGCTGCGGCATAGCGGTGTGTTTGTGTGATTAGGAGATGTCAGACACTGCTAATGTCCAGCCTACATAACGTCTAGACGCAAAAAGAGTTTTATTGACGATCCATACAAAATCACGCCCGAAAATGCGCGTTGTCTGACCGTTTTTGCGCATTCCATGAAAAAATACGTCAATGCGTTCGGATGCACTTTTACACGTTCGCGGGGAAAAATGCTTTCGTCTGACCCTAGCCTTAGTGCTGGAATGGCCTTCCGTGAAAAGTAATGGCGTTTTGAAACATGCCACTGTGGTACAGCACATTCAACAAATTCACGGAAGGGAGCAGAGTCCACCAGCTGGAAAGGCAGCAGCTGCAATGCGAGTAATTTTGCTAAGCTGGCATTTAGACGTTGTGCTTGGGGATGGTTGGGACTATATTTTTTCTGCACAAAAGTCCGGCCGTGCAACGCAAGTGGAATTTGAACGCATGTTTTTGAGAATGCTGAACCGCTAGTACTGACGTACTGAGTGCGCAGCTGCGGCATAGCGGCGTGTTTGCGTGATTAGGAGATGTCAGAAGCTGCTAATGTCCAGCCTACATAACGTCCAGACGTAAAAAGAGTTTTATTGATGATCCGTACAAAATCACGCCCAAAAATGCACGTCGTCTGACCGTTTTTGCGCATTCGTCAATACGTCAATGCGTTCGGACGCACTTTTTCACGTTGGCGGGGAAAAATGCTTTCATCTGACCCTAGCCTTACTCTGCTGGTTTTGCTGTTTGTTTGCCCTAGTCCTGTTTTATTTTAGGTTCCCCGCTCCCTTTGTCTTGTATTCCTTTTTTTACCCCCATCTTTCTTTGCCTTGCCCACTGATTTATAATTCATTTGGTTCCCTGTTGTCATTGCCTCCATTTCTCTCTGGTTTATATTTTATTTTCTCCAGTTGTCCTTGCCCTATTTCCCTTTTTCCTTTTACCCTTCTTGCTCCTACGTGGATTCTGTGTTTCAACCTCAGCTAGTTCTCCTGACTATTTTCTGTGCCTTTAGGCTTTGTGCTGCTTCTATGTAGATTCTCTGCTTGCCGACCTGGCAGTATTTGGATACCGGTTTGGATCTTAACCTTTTTTGTTGCTGGTCTGACTACTCTCTGAACTAACCTGGCTTTGTATTGTGACAGATCTCAGTACCCCAACAGGCAGTGGTGTATTTAGGTTTTGTGCTGCCCTAGGCCTGACTAAACTCGTGCACCCCCTAATTTAAATTTGAGGCACCCCTTCCTGTCAAGGCCACACCTCTTCCTGGTTAATCCCCACCCTTCCTCTTTAAGCTCCACCTTTTCCTCTTAGAGCTCCGCCTTTTCCTCTCTTTATATTAAAAGTGGATACCAAGTGCCTACTTGTATATTTTGTATACCATTTCAAATGTATCTATTGAGATAACGAAAATTATGAAATGTTTAAATTCAAGCATTTTTACAAAGAACAGCCACGCATGTTAAGTATACTGGATCACAGCCGCTCTGATTGGTTGAACAATAAAATCCACAGAAACGTGCACTGCATATGAGCGTATCACAGAGCTGCACAGCAATAAAACCCACAGAAATGTGCACTGTGTATGAGCATATCACAGAACTGCACAGCAATAAAACTCACAGTAATGTGCAGTGTGTATCCCAGAGCTCCAAGGCAATAAAACTCACAGTACTATGCAGTGTGTATCACAGAATCCACAGCAATAAAACTCCCAGCAATGCAATGTTTGGTGTGTGTCAGCATATCAGAATCCACAGCAATAAAAATTCCAGCAATGCAATGTGCAGTGTGTATGTGTGTATTAGAATCCACAGCAATAAAACTCCCAGTAATGCAATGTGCGGGTCAGCGTATCAGAATCCACAGCAATAAAACTCCCAGCAATGCAATGTGTGGTGTGTATGAGTGCATCAGAATCCACTGCAATAAAACTCCCAGCAATGCAATGTGTGGTGTGTGTCAGCGTATCAGAATCCACGGCAATAAAACTCCCAGCAATGCAATGTGTGGTGTGTATGAGTGCATCAGAATCCACTGCTATAAAACTCCCAGCAAACCGAGTGTATATGAGCACACAGCAATTATTTATTCTATATTTACCGGCCTCCGTCTGCGGTAGGGCTGTGTGCAGAGTCAGCAGGGACTGTGTACAGACTCAGCAGGAGGTCCCTCCAGGCCACGTTAGGATCGCGGCTGTGCCTGTGCGTGGAGCCATCTTGTCAGCAGTGGGGTGCCACTGCCAGAGGGTGCACCGTGGCTTTGATTCCCTTCCCGGTGGATGTTCAGTCCAGAATAGAGTGACAGTCCATGTTAACGAAAGGGTGGGCAGCTGCGTGCGTGTTACGTGGATCAGCCAGTCAGGTGGTACTGAGACTCCGTACCACCTGACTGGCCGGACCGAGTGTGACCTGCACGCACGCAGCCTCACCAGGAGCCAGGCAGCTCAGTGACAAATTTCTATCACTGCAGTGCTGGTTAAGGAAAGGTCCACTTTAAACAGCAGTAAGCAGACAGGGCTTCATATTCTGCTGATACCCCCTTTACCTGCCGTTTACGGTCATCTTCTCTCTCTGGACACAAATCACATCCCCCTCCTAGAGCTGCTGCAGGGCAGGGGAGGAGCTATGGAGGAAGGAGAGGGGGATTTTTATTCTATTCAATTTTATTCCGTATGCAAACGCCATGCTCCGCTGCTCGTTGTTTGAGAAAACAGCTCAAAGCTGACACACAGTGACAGTGGCACCTCCTAGTACCCCTAATGACACCCCAATAATCACTGGTACCTGGGGCAGCCCGCCCTCCGCCACTCCTCTAAGTACACCACTGCTCTGGTGATATGCTCACACACAAGTTTGGCGAACTGCCAGCAAGTACGGTGCTGTTTGAAGGCAGTGCAAATCCCCATAGAGAAGTAATGGTTAATCTATTCAGAGAACACCAAACAGCAGAGAAATGTCAGTGAAATACCCTGATGTTCGGTGGTTTCAATCAGCAGGTTCAGGTATTCAAGCGAACCCCATAGGTTTCAATGTTAAAAATATTCCCGTTTTTTATGCAATATCTAATAAACCACTTATTATTTTAATCTGCAGTAAAAAGTCTTTATTTATTGATTTTTTTTTTTAGTACCATTTAGTAATTTTTCAGAATTTTTTGGGCAAAATCCCCCCCCCCTTTTTTTTTATATCGGTTCTTCTTTTTCTGTAACAGAACTTTTTATTATCAATCATAGGATCTTACATGTAAATTCCAGACATTTTCGTTCAGTAGTTCTTTTGAAAACAGCAGGCCATGGGTTTGCGGTGGCAGCATACAGCGGCCGACTCCATGCACTTTGGGGACCCTGCGGTGAATGGTGAATTCACTGCAGGGTGGGGAAATTTTATTCCCCGAAGTGCAGGGAACTACAGAACACCAAAATGTTGGCGTCATTTCGGTGCTCTGTGAGTAACCCAATTAGTGGTGAGGTTTTTTGTTGCCTCCTGGAAAGTGAAAGCCTAGGCGTTGCCTACCCAGGACATACTTGAAAATTAGTGACATGTCAATCTTTCCTTCCTGGTAAAATAGTTTGCAAAAGTAAAAAAAAAAAAAAAAAAAGAATTTTTTTTTTTTTTTTTTAGGGGTGGGGCCACCCGGCGGGCCGCCGCCCCCTGGAGAGTGCCGCCCTAGGCCTAGGCCTTGTTGGCCTAGGCCAAGATACACCAGTGCCAACAGGGTCACAACTGCCAATGCTGCTTCCTTGCAGGACCCCCCTATTTTTTCCAGCCAGCCTCTCATGCCTTTCTCCAGTCCTCAGACGAAGCTCAAAGACCGGGACACGTAGAGAGAGCCTGCTAGCATCCCCCAGAAATAAGATAAGGCTGTATATCTGGGGTCTTTCCGGGTTAGAATGGAACTCTTTTAACCCCTTAAGGACGGGAGTAATTTTACGACTTTGGCGCTCTTTCGGAAGTGAAGTTTGCTGATGTTTTTGCTCATCATGTTTAAACGCGGTTTTAAGTAACGTATTATTATACCACCCAGACAAATTATATATCGTTCTTTCCGGCAGACTCGGCAGATTAATAATATATCATAATTATATATATACGTCATGTCCTGCCAGAATGCTATAACAAAAAATGTAAAAAAATGTGAATTTTCAATAAAATTTCAATCATCCACAGTGTGTAAAGTGTTTTTTTTTCACATTTTATTATCCGATCCTTTGCGGTTATATTCTATGGGGTAGACTTGGGAACCCATTTTTTTTTTTTTGGGGGGGGGGGGATTATGTGATTTTAGCTAAACCCCTCCCCAAAAAAAAAATCATTGGTGAAGCATCATTGTTCACATTATAATTGAAATGTGAACAATAATGCTGCATCAAAAAAAAAAAAAAAGCACGTTTTTATTTTTTTATTAATTAATTAATTGTTTTTTAATTTTTATTTGTTACACTTTTATTTTACTTTTTTCATTGTCATGTTTGATATCGTTGGAAAGGCCATGCTCAGACCTTTCCATCGATATCAGGCATGACCCCCTAGCTTCCACCGATCAGGAGATAAAGGGTTCAAAGAACCCCCCTATCTCCTGCAAGGGATTTCCATAGGAATTCCTTTGCAGCTAGGGGCTTCCCCAGTTAACTGACATTCATCGCGCATGGCGCGATGAGTCAGTTGACGCGGGGGGGGGACCCAGAGGTGGGGGCTGCCATCCAAGATGGCGGCCCCCACCGGAAATAGGCCGCGATCGGGCACAAATTAGTGCCCGGTCGCGACCTGGCAACTCATGGGTTAACCCCATACATCGCTGGAAAGGTCAGGCTGTGACCCTTCCAGCGATGCTGGCCACAGCCTTGTAGCACCGGCGATGGGGAGATAGAGGGATCCGAAGGATCCCTCTCCTCCCCTCCAGGCGCTTCCCCATGCTCCGGCGGGGGGGCGCCTGAAACTGACGTCATCGCGCCAGCGCGATGACGTCAGTGCGCCGGGAGGCTTGAAAATACGCAGATCAGGCTTCATCGAAGCCAGATCAGCGTGGGAGCCGCCGGGGAGGTAAGTATTACCGCCGGCTGGGCTCCTAATGCCGAGGACGTTCCATGCCGTCCTGCGTCATTAAAGCCCGCCAAATGCAGGACGGCATGGAACGCCCTGCGGCGTTAAGGGGTTAACCAGGGACAGACACATATTTATACGGTCAACCTGGGTTATTTACATACACAAAAATTCCCCTAGAAACTGTTGAAAGACATAATTAACTAGGACAAATAATGGAAAGAATATTGTGTAACAGTCCTAGACAGACAGGACAATGGCACTGATGATTGACAAACAAATTACAGTTTAAAACAACAGATAACAGGGCAGCAGAGTGTTTGCGTGAGACAGAAGATTAACAACTCCTTAGATATACAGCAGATAAGCAGATACACGTAGACCATAACAATAGACATAACATTATTCATGCATAACTCTGGATTACCCAGACACTAGAGAGGGCAAGGAAATGACACAGAAGATCCGACCTGCACCTCCCAAAATAGTCTCCAGGTCCATGCACCCCAAGTCCAAATGGCGCACGTCACAACTGTTCTTTGTGCTTTAACTCTTGAGGTCTTGATTACTTCCCTGTACCATTCCTGGCTTTATTTTATTTTTTTACCTGAGACTCTGTACCACCTTGCCTTTCTCATTTTTAGGATAGATTCTGACCATTCCAAGGACCGGCCTGTAAGATTAGTTTTTTCTTTTATTTGGTTGTTTGTGCAGGAGTCTCTTTCCAGCCTACTGATATTTTCACCTATTTATATTGTATTGTCTGTATTCAGCCAGTGGTAACTCCTGCCTTTTGGGCTTTTTACCCCGTATATGGGTCACACCACGGCTAACTTCGGGTGCCGCCATGACAATATCTAAAAGACCCTATTAAAGGATAGATATATAGATAGGAAGCTGTGTTCATCCAGAAGTCCAAATTAGAAAAAATGTGTTACAGGATGCAAGGAAACATTTTTTGTATTCCAGCCACTTCTTTTCCAGGCATTGTCCGAGGTATAAATCCACCTTCCTTTTATCCATAACCGTGACATTCAATATAAGAAAAGAAAAGACAACCAGAGGGATGGAGGGTGGGAATGTGCTTTCTCCATGCCCACTTCGCATGTTAATGGTGAGATTAAAATGGAACCCTGGTGAATGTGTAGGGTAATCTCTACTTTCCAAGTTTGTGCTGTATATTAAAGTCAGCTGAATGGGGCTATTAATAAAAAATCTGACCCCTAGCTTTTCTCTATTTGCCTATTCACTATTGCCATGCCTGAAAGAAGTGCAAGAATTTACTAGAGCAATGAGGTCATGAACTTAAGTCTGACTCCGAGTTTTTTTTTTTTTGTGAAAGGATTTTACCAGGAAGGATACATTGAGATTTCTCTCGTTTTCAAGTATGTCCTGGGTGGCGAGTATGTACCATTGGGTGTCTTGCCAAGGACACTTGCTGGAGAGGTTGCTCGCTGGGATCGAACCCATGACTCCACAGGCTCTCTCCATGCAGAGCGGTGACATTACCTCTACTCCACCCAGCCGGAGTTGGGGGATATGATCTGACCGGCCTGAGAGTGAGAGGAAAATGCTGACGAGGGTGCCTAAATTAGAGTATACCGGTTTATTGTAAAGACATACAGAATGCTCAGCTACAGCTACTGGACTTTCAGTTAAATCAGTCAGACCCTCAGCTGTCTATTTCCGCAACTCTCCCTATAGTGTATTTGAGCATTTGTCAAAGGGAGTTAAAGTAAACATCTGGGTAAGCACAAGCTTGTGAAAAAATAAAAGAATTCCTTCTTTTGACTTTTATGTTCTGATATGGAAAACCATAAAACATCATCTGGTCCTTAGCAATTCTTAAAATTAGATAAATACATCCTCAAATAAACCACACCACATATTACATCCTGTCATTATTTATTTACAAAGTACTAGGCCAAAAGCGAGAAGACGTGTGAAAACCAAACAGGAGAAGTGAAAATTCTAGGTCAAAACAGCCAAACCAGAAAAATTCTCACATTTATCTCACTTTCAGGTGTTTGTTGACTCAATGCCAATTTAGAAAGATATCAGCAATGATCTTAAAGTAATAGTTGCTGTCCATTAATCTGGGTAGAGTTATAAAGCTATTTCCAAACGATTTAAAGTCTGTCATTGTACAGTGAGGAAGATTATTAACAAATGGAAAGAAATCATACAAGACAGTTGGCAGTCTTCCCAGGAGAAATGTCCCAGCAAATACCCCCAAGGTCAGACAGTGCAATGCTTACAGAAATTGCAAAACAACTAAGAGTTACATTTCAGACTCTACAGACTTCCGTTAGCATGTGAAATGTTAATGTTCATGACAGTACAATTATAAAAAGAGCAAGTTTGGTTTGTTGGGAAGGGTTGATGCTGGTATCAGTTCCTGTTGTCCATAGCTTACATAAGTGGAGTTGCTCTGCCCCACAGCAGAACTGTGAAATGGTTTGTTTACTGTCTTCTGCTGCACATGCTAGAAGATGCGGGGTATCCTGCCACCCTCTGCGTTGTCGAAACTGAGGTGTCCGCATTTTCCACAACATGCATTTAAACCTTCTTGGCATCTGACTTCAATTAGCATAACCAACCAATAGCAGCTACCCTAGGGATATTTAGCTCTGATTTCTCAGTTGTCTCATTGTCCTGTCGTGGTTCTATGTATCTCTCAGTGTGCTGTATGCTTTCCATTGCCTTTTATTGTGTACCAGACTGTGGTTTTCTTTCTGACTATCGCGTGCCTTGAGCTAAAACTGGGATGCTAAGGAGAAAAATTAGCGATCACTAATTTCCCTTTTGCATCTCAGTTTCACCAGCAGATTATGGGGCAGGCACTGAGTCCAGCAGCCGGCCCCATAGCGGCCGCTAGTTTCATGGATGCTGGGGAAAGTGCTAACACGCTGTCCCCAGCATATGCTCCATGGAGGATCGTGCTGCTGGGTCACATGACTGGCAGGATCTTGCCTCTCGCGAGATCCTGCTGGTCGGCAGAGTAATCGCGGAGGGAGACAGGGGACTTTCTTCCCCTAGTCTCCCTCTGGTCCCGGTGGCCAATAGCAGCGGATCCGGCCACCGTTCTCTGGGGGATTGAGAGTTGAGTATGATTTATGGGGGGGTTTGAGCTGCAGGTAACGGATTTTGCAGCAGTGCAATCCGTTACCAACACCTCTGAGCTGGTGGTAAAGTTTCTGTTAGCGCCAGCTCTTCTAGCGTTAGGACCAAGTGATCCTGACGCTAGTTAATCTGTGCTCTCACTTTGCGTTCCCCATGTTAGGTATAGGGAGCTCAAAGTACAGTAAACTCACGCTATGAAACGCTAATTAACAAGCGCTAACATTTTTATAAACTGTTAGTGATTCAAAGGCAATCTGGCTGTAGCGCTATGACCTTCTTTAAGCTAGCGCTGATGCCAGTGTTAACTTGAAGGAGGTGATAGTGCCCCTAGTGTTTATAATGTCCTGGACCTTGGCTCGGTTTCATTTTTATTGTGTAAATGTGTTATCCTGACCACGGCTTGTCTGACTCTCCTCCTTTTATAGTATAGTAACCTGGCCTTTACAAGGACCAGTTCTCAAACCATGGTTTCTTTGTGCAGAATCGGTCCTCACTCTACGCTATCCCTAAAATTGTTTATCCTTACCTCTTTTAAAGCGCTCCGAATGCGAGTCTTTAAAAAAAAAAAAACTTAAGCTCAAATGTAATCCTTACCAATTCTCAGGGCTGAAAATAATTGTGTGGAATACATGAGAAACATGCCAGTGAGTGGACCTTCACTTGTCACCCCAATAAACACTAGGGATGAGCTGTTCGGTTCGGAGTTCGATTCGAACATTGGCTGTTCGAAAGTTCGCGAATTTCAAACTTTTCAGCGTGTTCGCTGCATGTTCGCCCACAATGGACCACAATGCACTTTTCCACTGGCCTGAAGCTTGTAATTGGCTACAGCCTTGCACCTGACCGCAGGTCAGGCCTTTCAAATGATGTCAAATATGACCATCTAGCTGCCATGGATCGGGAGATATGGGGATCCTTAGGATCCCCTTATCTCTACATGGCAGCTAGATGGTTAACTGGCCCACTGACATCCTCACACATATGGTGAGGTTGTCAGTGGGTGGGGGGGGGACCTGGAGGCTTGGCTGACATCCAAGATGTCAGCCCCCCTCCAGGTTCGAATCGCGTTTTGGCGCCAATTGGCGCCGAAACGTGATCCGGCAGCGAAACTGTTAATGCTATACACCGATGAAAAGGGGAGACTCTCCCCTTTTCAGCGGTGCAAACAGCATCTCCCTAGCTTCAATGGTTGGGGAGATAGAGGGCTCCAAAGAAGCCCCCCCTCCCCTCCATTGAATTGCATGGGGACGCCTGCTGATGACGTCACCACGCAGCGTGGCGACGTCATCAGCCTCGCCTGCCCATGTAACTCACATGGGCAGGCTTCCTCCCTGCCAGATCGCCGAGGGATCCAGCGAGGGAGGTGAGTATCGGGCGGGAGGGGGATTAGGCGCCGCTGACGTACCCTGTACATCCGTGGGTCTAAGGGAGACCTGTGGACAGGACATACAGGGTACGTCAGGGGTCCTTAAGGGGTTAATTTATTTATAAAGGATTTTACCAGTAAGAACTCTTGATTGCACGGATTTCAGTGCGTGATTCCTAATTATTACAGGCTAACTATGTACAAAACACGTTTCCTTTAAAAAAAAAATTGATACGCTTTTAGACACAAAATTTTGAAAAAATTAGACCGCCAGGGAGGTTAATCACTTGTAGTTTGGAACTGTGCTCCACTAAATACCATGGTGTAAAATTTCATGCTCTCAGTAAGGTTTAACTTTCCGTCAATGTCTTAATTTCTGCTTGACAATTCACCCAGAAATAACACATACAATGTGTTCATTAATCAATACAGATTTTGAATTAGGTCCCAACATATCATTTGGTACAGTCCAAGGGCCAGACAAAGAATTAAGGTTTCTGTTTATGTTGAGAGCTTTAGGTGGATTTCATATTCACTGATACCAATTCAATTCATCCAGCAACCTACACGAGAAAATCTAGGGGTGGATATTGCATATAGTAAGAAATAAAGTGCTAAAGGATATTTACTGAAGTTAAAAGTAAATTCAAGTGAACCTTTAAATTTTAAAAATGTATAACAGAGTCTTCGTTCATTATCCTACATGCTGTTACCTCTATAGTGCCTCAGCTGGCACTCACTCTTGTTTCCATGATTTTGAATTGTTTCTGTCACGTGAACTAAGCATTGTATGCGGGTGTGAGCCCAATATGCAGTGATGCATATGAAAGAGGCAGGTTGCAGGGCTAACCAAGATATTTATTTAAATAATACAGAACAGAGCTGAATCAAACAGGAGAACTCAATCAAGATGTATAGGAGGGAAGGGGGCAAGATAGGCAATAATCTACAACAGAGGGAAGGCACAGGAAAAGGGACTGAAGCAATAGAAGGATGTCTAAGGAGTAGTGGGAGAACTGAATCAAGAGGTATTAGAGGAGGAGTGGGCGAGGCAGGCAATGAATTAAAGCAGAGGGAATACATTGGAACGGGAAGAATAGAAGGATGGCTGAGTAATGAGAGTGGGAGTAGGTGAAAAACTAGATACTATAGGGAGCTACAGATAGATGAAAGGATAAAAGAAACATTGGATGAATAAGAAACAGAACTGAATATACACAGAACTAATGGGTAGACACAGGAAAGATAATGACTAAACAGATACTAACAGAGGGAGGCAATAGATCAACTAGAGGGGAGAACTAAAGTAAAGTCCGTGGCACGGTGTCCAGATAGGGGGGCAGGCAAACTCGTAGTCCAAAATCCAGGCAAGGGGTCAGATACACAGGTAATCCAGCAGATAGGAATAAATCAGATGGGTACTGGTAAATAGGAGTCTAGATGGGTAGCTCAGTTGGGGTAACTCAGGAACAGGGAGCTTTTCATCTAACAGGTCAGCTTGGATGCTCAGTTCTAACTTCAAACATGAAGTGAGGAACAGAGGGTGTCACTACTTTTTAAGGAGGCCTCATTAACAGGAGATTAGGTGAACCTGTGGTCTCTTGGTGTGCAGAGGTTACAGGCAAGTCCATAGGAACCTGTATTAAGCAGGGTTTAAAGGGGCTGCCAGGATTTAGAATATGTGGTTCCTGACAGTTTCACAATCTGGTTTGTGAGACCTGAGTGGGCACCCACCGTAGAGCAGGCCATTAGTGCTGTTGCTTGTTCTCAGGACCTTCACAAACACCCCCCCCTTTTCTCACTATAGTTCCGTTTGTCTGCCTATATAGGGCACTATCAGTTGGTGTGAGCTAACCCTAGCGTCAGCATGTTTCTGTGTTAGCGCCAGGTAAATTCAGTCTAGCGCCGGACCAACAAATCGTTTGCCTCTTGCTACAAATGGCAAAAAAACACTTGGCGCACGGTAATTAACGATTTTGTAGTTTACTGTACTTACCACGTCCTATACCTAACATGGGGAACGCTAGAGATCACTTGCGCTTTTGTAACCAACAGATCGTTTGGTTCAGGCACTGAGTTCTGCGCCGACGCTAAGCACAACAATTTACCTACTACTCAACCCCTGGTGTTAACTGACAGAAAAGGAAGGAAAAAGGTAAAAAAAGGTCAAAAGTCCTTACCCAAAATTAACATGCAATTGCAAGGAATGCAGCACAGGTGTTCTCTTGGCTCGCTGGATGTAGTTTATGTGTAAAAGATGCATTGTATGGTTAAACCGGCGTGCTTTGGGGAAATGTGAGAAGATGCATTGAATAGGAAGACCTGCAAAGCCCATAGGATTCAATGTAAAAAATATTATCGTTTTTATACCTTATTTATTCCACCGTTTATTTTTTAATCCACAGCAAAAAGCCTTTTTATTTATTGAATGTTTAGAATTTTTCTTGATTTTTTTTCAGCAAAATTTGGGGTTCTTATCGTTAAAAAAACCCAAACGAGGCTTTTTTTGCACCGGAACGCTCTTTTCTCCTTTGCACATGGTAGGTCTTCCTATACAATGCATCTTCTCATGTTTCCCGAAGCATTAGCGCTGGTTCTCAGCCCGGGTCTTAGCGTTTCCCTAGCGTACACTAATGAATCTTGTACACAAACTACCTCGGACAAGATGATCTGTTGGTTGGTTGTGAGGCGATAACCTTTAGCGACTCACTCTAGATTTTTTATGTAGAGCAGTGTTTCCCAAACCTGTCCTCGGGACCCCCAACCAGGCCAGGTCTTTAGGATCACCTTGGGGAAATGCAGACTGAATCCTGCAAACACTGAGCAGCAAATCATATCACCTGTGCCGTGCTTCAGATATCTGGCAAACCTGACCTGTTAGGGGGGTCCTGAGGACAGGTTTGAGAAACACTGATGTAGAGTAGGCATTTTAGCTCACACCAGCTGATAGGGCCCATACTGTTATTTATTAAGTTTTATTTCAATAAATTAGTCTTCGTTCACAATATTCTTAGCAATGTTAACTTATGTCATTCTGTGTCTATCAGGGTAATTCAAAGAGAATCGAAAAGTCACCGCACGTTCGGTGACTTTTCGTTCTCTTCAATTCGGGCTGATTCGGCAATCCTATTTCGGCCACTCTGCGGTGTATTCAGCAAGCACCACAGGGTCCCCGAATTGCAGGTAAAGGCTGCCGCAAACCCGATGAAAACTAACCGCAAAACCCGGAGAATGCACGCCGAAAACCCGCAAAAACATCTGGATTAACGCCGGAAAAACCCGAGCAGGAGCCGATCACACGCAGCACAGCCGCCAGAAAAAGCCGACACCGCAGATGAATGGAGTGAATAAATTAAAAAAAACAGTTTGCTTGAATGTTTGAAAAGTGAAACGCTGTTTGCAGAGAAACTACTGAGCGAAAATGTCTGAAATTTACATATGAGGTCCAAGGAATGATAATAAAAAGGGCTGTTAAAGAAAAAATAAGTAAAGTTAAATTTTTTTAAAAAAAATCTGATTTATTTTTAAAAAAAAAAAATCCCGAAAAATGCTTAAAATATCCTAACAAAAATCTATAAATAGACTTTTTACTGCAGAATATTATAATAAGCGGTTTATTGGATATTGAATTAAAACGGGAATATTTTTAACATTGAAGCCTATGAGATTCTCCTGAATAAATCTGCTGCATGAAACCACCGAATGGCAGGGCAAATCGGCAACTTTTCACTGCTGGTTTTTGCTCTCAGAATAGCCGAAGCATTGCTTCTCTATGGGGATTTCACTGCCCTCGAACAGGCACCGCATGTGCAGGCAATTCGAAAGGATTTGGCGAACTGCCTGTTCTCTGAATAGCCGAATGGCCAGGAAAGGTAACTGTATGCTGAATTTCACTGTTCGGTTACCTTTCGGCCACAATTCGGATCTCTTTGAATAACCCCCTTAGTCTGTTATGATTATACCTTAAAATAATTAAGTGCAAATGAGTTGCAATCATTGAACAAAGGAAAATGTTTTTGTTGTAGAAACAGAATTGTAAAAACTGAAATGATGAAAGAAATATATTTATGAGCATGGATAAAAGTGTGAAAACAATAATGTTGTAGAACAAAGTGTTTTATTCTAATATTCTGGCTTTATCTGGCATAGAAGTTATGCCACCAGGTGTTTCATGTCTGCTGATTCATTTTACATATGCTACATCAATGTAAAATATGATCTTTGAAGAAAATAACATACCTCACATGCTGTGCATATATACATATATATATTTTTTTTTATAGAAAAAAATGCACTGACATTGAACTACCAGCACTAAATTGGAGCTCCTGTATACAGATATGTAACTCATTATGCTGTAAAATGTGCGATCTCTGCTCTATTTGGCAACAATAAAATAACCTTTGGAGAGAAAAAAGGTCAGCTCGAAAATATGTCTTCAAATAGTAGAAATATAAACAAGTACACATGCTCAAACACATTCCCTATTACGACATTGTTAGCAATGCCATTTTCTGCAAGGCATTATTTAATTCTACTTGTAAGCAGCGGACCATGTAACAATATAAATTTCACTTTACCACTTTCTTGTTAAAGAAGATGGAAGACCTATACACTTTTTTTTTTGCTCTTTCACTAGCAAAAACATACATTATTTAATTTTACATTGTAATAGAATGTAATACAATAAAAAAATGAAAATTACAGAATAAAAGTAAATTTCTCATTACACAGAGTTCACCAATTAGCCTCGGGCTGGAGGAGATCCATATTCCTTGACACACAGGGTTATTCAGAGAAAGGTGAAACTCAGGAGAATGACTGGAGAAGTGAAATTTCTAGGTCAAAATAGCCAAACCAGAAAAATTCTCCCATTTATCTCACTTTCCAAATCGGCTATTTGGTCTAGATCGTTCTCTTCCCCTGCCAATTCTCCCGAGTTTCACCTTTCTCTGAATAGACCTGCTAGACCAAATAGTTGATTTGGAAAGTGAGATAAATGGGAGAATGTTTCTGGTTTGACTATTTTGACCTAGCATTTTCACTTATCCAGTCATTCTCCTGTTTTTCACCTTTCTCTGAATAAGCCCTGACAAACTTGACAAAGATATTATACAGGTTGTAATGTCATCCTGGTGGTGACATTGGAGGAATGAACCTACGTTTTGACCACAATTGCTGTGCTGAAGTTTTTATTTTATTTGTTGCTCGGTAAAAAAGTTCAACAACTTTTACTGCTGCATTAGAACAGATAGGGAAAGGGCATAATACAGGGAGAGCTCTGGTGGCAATCACTGCTGTACTGGGATACAATTCAGTTGCTTATCATTACCAAAACCCCATGTACAGTACAATTAGAAGGTGTTACTATAATTTACATATACAGGCATTATGCACGTACAAATACATATTATTTTTATATTATATTGCTATTTTTGGAAAACGAATTTCTAATTCATTGTGATCACTACGATTACCTGTAAGCATCTAGTCATTTCATAATCTAACTTTATCACATTTACTGTATCTGACATATAGGCCATTTATGCCTGTTTGCTAATAATGCAGGCCCCATTTGAAATTGTGTGAGATAGAGGGCCCCATCCATAGTTTAGAATCTTTCATTCAACAATATTTCTATAAAAGATAAACAAATAGATGAAAAATTAAATGAGCAAATTTAATTATTTTATTATATTAGTATTATTTAAACAATTTAACCCCTTCACTACCAAGTGATGTTCCAAAAAAATCATTGTCAGAAACAAGTGTTTTTTTAACTAAATTGTACAGTAATACAGATCTATTACTGTAATAAACTATTTGGCCAGTAGATGGCGATACCTACTGCCAAATTGAGTTATGGAGGTTTTAACAGCAGATTTAATATCTTCTATTTCTCCTGCATCGGCTGCTGGCAGCCTCTGAAAGCCCAACATTTCAGAGCTTTCAGCTGATGATTTTACAGTTTTAGCTCATTATGCCCACAGAGTTAAAACTTTGGCTGCACCTTCTGCAGCCCAAAAGCTAATGAAATTAATTTGCAGCAAATAAATTTTTCTTTTGGGCTGCAGAGCAGCACATTGAGATATCACGATATCGGGGCACAGATGGTGCCTTTGAAACCTGAGATATCTTGATATTGGTAGTGAAGGGGTTAAGAATATATATTTTTTTTTATGACAACGCCATATGCAAAGAAGACTGCCATCACCCATAAAGGATAGCCAGAACAGAAATTCCAAGGATGTCTCCTCGGCACAAAAGATACACTAACCCTCAATAATTGTTTTGACCTACTTACCCCTTGTCAGAAGGATATACCCAGTGCCGCCTCTAGGCACCTTGGCGAACGGTCCATGTCTGGATTACCCTAAACTCATGTAAAACAAATACAAATTTAGGAAAGCACTAAGAACAGGCAGTGGCAGAAAATAAGTCTATATTTAGTAGGATTGAAATATGCTGTCTCTAGCACATTCAATATTTGCTATAAAAATTTGAAAGACTGAATTTTCAGTTGATATAGACTTCATCTGCAACTGTGAAAATACCCGATATTCATTTAAATACTGTACAGAGCTGCCTGAATCTGAAGTGAAAGCATATATTTACGACGTTCCAAATTAAAGGCTTAACGTGTTATTCACTAATCGCTGAACTTGCCACCGACTTCCACCAAACAGTGAATTTCACCATGCGGTGCAATCTCATGGCAGTTAGTCTATTCACTATACTGTTAATTCGCCAAACTACTGGTGAATTGAAGGCGAAATATGGTGCAGTATGCCACATTTTACGCAGCTCAGCGGTCTTCGGCAGCAAAGAAATTGTCCCATTAAGGCTGGGGTCAGACGAGCGCAGTGTTAACGTCCGTGTTGCAGCACATAAGTACGTCCGTGATAGCATACAATTGTGTTAAATGGAGCCCCACACACGAAGTATGTCCACACAGAAGTGCGGGGGCTGACGGACGCTGCAAACGGACGCAGGTTAGGCAAGAACGTAATACTGCTAGAACGGACGTGCAGAGTGCGCCACGTCCACAACGTCCGCATAGCTTTGTGTGTGAGTGATGAAACAAGGTCAGACGGACTGCATTTATACGTCCAACATTTTTGACGGACAGAATGTTTTTTCATTGTAATTTATTTTCCCTGCTACATCAGTCAAAAAATACGTCAGTGAAAAAAACGGACTGTGTGGCCACTCCCTTGTTGTCAGTCAGTAAGTACGTCCGTACTGCACGGACGCACAGTCCGTACAAAATGCGCTCATCTGACCCTAGCCATAGGAGTAATGGTTAATGTATTCACAGAATGCCAAACTGCACCAAATGGTCAGCGAAATGACCTGATTTTCGGTGGTTCAGTTCAACAGATTTAAACGGGCGAATCCCATAGGTTTCAAAGTAAAAAATATAATTTTTTTTTTTTTTAAAAGTTTAAGTTTATTCTTCTAATTTTCCTCAAAAAGCCCTTTTTCTTTTATTTTTTAGAACACCGTTTTGTATTTTATAATATTTTTTAGACAAAATATTTGTTTCCAAATTTTTTAAAGACTTTTTTTATTCTGCAACAGAACTTTTTAATTATTTTTTTATAGGAACTTTTTTATTATTTACATTTTAATGCATTTTTATTTGTTTAAACACCTATTAGGAGAGTAAGAGAGTTCCGCTTGTTTTTGCAGTTCAGTGGATTTTGCCAAGGCTAGTGCACCGTACTTCGGTGCACTTTTTCATGAGGCTTCGGCATCTCCATCTTCTCCACATTATGGTGAACTATGGTGAATAGTGAATTCACTGTAGTTTCGGCAAAATGTTGACATTCAATGTTTATTTGGAAGGTGAATTACCAAACTATTAATTTAATTAACTTTTTATAATAGACTGATATAAAATATTGAAGAATTTAAAAAGCATTTTAATAAAAATTGAGCAAATTACTCAGAAATCCTTGCTTGTTGTAAATAATGATGTCCTGTGCAATGCTTTTACATTTTGTCTCATTAGTCATTCTCATTTGTCTCTTTAGAATTTGATGTAAAATTTATGAGAAATGGGTAGAGATTAATATTCCCTCTCTACCTTGTGCCCATTCTTTCTTTCTGCATTAATTTTCACTTCGCCTCCTCTCAATACTTTTTCACCGTATCAGTCAATCGCTCTGCCTCCTCGTCCATCTTGCAAATGTATACACTGTATGTTGTGAGGGATGAGTCAGTGAGAGTTATAGTCATGGGACACCATGGAGTGTGATTGAGTGCATTCCTGTAGTAGGCCAATGACTCTTTCCTTAGTTCCTAATGCACATGATACACTACCCATAAAAATTCATAGTATATTCAAAGAAAAGTAATCCTTAGATGTTCTTTGAATGGCATAGAAAACCAAAACAGCTTGAACACAATCAATCTAAGCCATAGACACTATATAGAATATAAAGCTTCTTTCTCGTTGAGTCCTCTCTAGTTTGATTCCTTTCTGATTTAACAATCTGGTTGGTTTTTCTTATCTATAATATAATTTACTAAGTAGCTTTTTGGAAATATATTTTAAACAATAGATAATGTTAATAGAGTATAACTCAAACCACATTGTGTTAAAAAACCAATATAAATGTATAACAATCGTGATGGATTAAAATAATATTTTCTCTAGGCTGTATGATATTGTAATTGTATCTAACACCTCAATAAAAGCTTCTAATCTGTTAGATTCCAATTCATCAAATCAAACCGAATATAATCAGACCAATTTGGGTGACTTAAAAAATTGCACTTGCTGGGCAACAAGACATCCCAAATCCTAATCACAAAACAAACAGAAATTCACTGTGAATAATATAGACCCAAACCTGAGGTTTTTGTTATACAGGGTGTCCATAAAGTCTCTTTACAATTTCAAACATTTATTACAAAGACAAATGAAAAGACAGATAAGTGAAAATTATTACAAAATGAGACGTATATATTTAAGTTTTTTTTGCCTCATTTAATACACCTCTATACGGGCACCATTAGTTGCACGAAGCACATCAAGACAGTACTCGTTTTCATGCCATGTTTACTGCAGCATACCCTCATCAATGGTGACAATGGTGTCAGTGATCCTCTGCTTTAGATTAATGTGTTTTCCTTCGACGAGACATCAATTACTGCAAATGTTTACCTTTACCTTTTGACTGAATACTTGGCACCACAACTACATGACCTTCAACCAACCATCATTTTTCAGCAAGACGGTGCGCCACCACATTGGGGACTGGATGTTCGTGGTGGGTTCCTAAATGAAACATTTCCAGACCGTTGGATTTAAAGGGGTGGCCCAATTCCCTGGCCACCTCATTCACCAGATATCACTCTCCTCGATTTCTTTCTATTGGGTTATGTTAAAGATGTCGTGTATCGAACAAAGGTACGGGACATCACTAATCTAAAGCAGAGGATCACTGATGCCATTGCCACCATTGATGGTATGCTACAGCGAACATTACAAAAAAATCAGGTACCGTCTTGATGTGCTTTGTGCAACTAACGGTGCCCTTATAGAGGTGTATTAAATGAGGCAAAAAAATACATACGTCTCATTTTGTAATAGTTTTCACTAATCTGTCTTTTCATTTGCATTTGTAATAAATTTTTGAAATTGTAAAGAGACTTTATGGACACCCTGTAGCTCTTAACCAAATGAATGGAAATTAAACCCTTAAGGAACAATTATGTACAGGGTATTTCCTGAAAAAAATCCACTTACTCTCTATGCCATGGTCCTCCCACTCTCTCCCTATACTTACTTCTCTGGCCAGGGTCACTCGGTTTTAAGTACTTGGGCCATTGCCCTGATGTCATCACTGGGTGTGATGATGTCAATTTCAACCACCCATAGGCACTGTTGGGAGAGAGCCTGAAAGGGAGGGCAGTCCTTTGGACCCCTCTCCCTCCCTTTGCTGGGAGATAAAAAAAGCGAGTCATTAATGGAAAGGCCATAAGCTGCCCTTTCCAGTGATGCCTCTCTTTTACTTCTTAGGTGCCGGAACACGGTCCTCTCCTGGAGGTGGCTGACATCTTGGATGTCAGCCAAGCCTCCAGGGCCTCCCCTTGCCCACTGACATCATCACCATATGCAGTTAACCCCCTAGCTGCCAAGTGAAGATAGGGTTTTTTTTGGATCTTCGGATCGGTGGCAGCTAAAGGGTCATGTTTGGTATTATTGGAAAGGCCTTTCCAATGATACCAAACATGACCAGTTTTGGTGTAACAGCAAAAAATAAAATAAAAAAATTAAATTAAAAAAACGTGTTTTTTTAAAAGAAAAAATTGTCTGGGTCGTATAATAAAACAAGACTTCAAATCACGTTTAAACATCATGACCACAAATGGCAAAATTACCTCAGCATGCACAGGTGAAATGGCTCAGCAGGGGTTAAAAAGCAAAAACATCTAAACATTTGGTATTTCTAAACTCAGGACATAATTTAAAAACTATTTAGCCAGGGTCGTTTTTGGCGGTTGTAGATTTTGGGGGTCCAATTTCTGTACAGAACACCAAATTGAGATGAGAAGGATGAACTGTTTTTGGAATAGCTCTTTCTTCTCCAGGTAGTTAAAATTAACAGCATCTTTGCAAAGTATAAGAGCCATTAAATTACAGTAAGTAGCCGCAACATCCTTTGCTTGTGGCTTGGTCAGAATAGCAACTGGAGCCATTATATGTAATATGTATTTTTACATGTAACTATGCCACTACACATGCCTACATAGACCTATACAACGATATTTGTACTGTACCTAGATACATCCACACGCTCATACCCGCACATACACACAGTACATAAACCGACATCCACACAATAACATGTTCTACCAAACTCCCATATCCATTTCTGTGCATTTACACACTTACATATCCTTTTATACATATCCGCACATGTGTACATGCTCATACATGCACACAAATTATACAGATTAACCCCAGTGCTTTTTGTCAACCGATACTCACCGGTACTGAGTACCGGCACCTACTGTCACGACTTAGCTACGCGCGCTGCTGCGCAGAGACGCCGGGTTAAGCCGCGCACTATCTGTCTATACTAGACCCAGATAATTACGCGCGCTTCTCTTCCCGTCCCGGCCACACTGCCTCTCACAACAGGCACGTAGAGCGCGATATACTGATCCCAGGATTGCAACACAGCACAAGTCTTCTCCTGAAGCGCCAAATAACTACGTCTCCCACAATCCTGGAACTCACTTTCTTATTCTATTAGTAACGCTGCCACCAGTCCTCACGGACACAATGCGCGTCGCAACAGGAAACGCAGGGCTTAGCAGCCGCACTATCCTAGACTCGGACAGTGACTACAATTCCCACAATTCCCTGCCGTTTCCTGACGACCGCAACACGCACTTTCTTATATATAACCGAGCTTAAGGCAAATAGCAATTCTCCCAATCTCTTAGTTAGCGTGGATTTGATCAGCCAGAGTCAAAACTTAAATACTTTTTGTTTATTTAGGATAGAAAAATCAGTGCTTAGCTACATAAAAAATCATAACTAGAATAAATCAATTACTTATACAATACACAGCAGAATATAAAGAAAAAGGTTTAACCATAGAGCGTTACTTACTAAGAACTATTCCTCTATGGCCTCCTGGAGTCTAGAGATAGAGCATGGACAGATCAGTCCTCTTTAGAAGGAACCCCAAGTGATCAGCCAAAGCACATGGCCAGTGTTCCGAATTTATAAACTTCCTGATCTTTCCAGCCCCCACCCATAAGTGGCCCAGTGTCCTGGACTTCATTTCCCAGCGTGCAATTCTCTGTCACGCTCAGTAAGCTTGTCAATTAATCTTTAATTGCCTAAAAGGTGTCCCTCTTGCCTCCAGACCCCCCTTCGAGATCAAGGATTTTGTTTCCTGTCTTTGAAGATTGGGTCCAGGCTCTGGGTGCCGATGTGTCTGTTAAGGTGTGATTTGCTATGGCAGTGTCCAAAAGAAATTCCCTTTTTACAGCTACGTGTTACATCCTCCCCCCAAGGGAGAAAGCTAAACCTTTTGATTACATGTCAGCTGTGAACCCAGGAATAAACTTACCAAATGGTCAGACACAAATATGAACATAACTCTATATGGAGGAGATAAACACATATATACAGGCAGACCTTTATATAGAGATAGAAATATAGATCTAGTCTGCCACACCTACCAGCAGGAAATGTCACACTGGCTTACTGGGAGAAATCTTGGTAGCTAGCAACATGCAGGGCTGCTGGGGTAGGGTGACCATTCGCCCCCGATTTCCAGGGACAGTCCCTGGATTGAGGAGACGGTCCCGGACAAATTATGTCCCCAGAATTTAAATTATGATAATTTATTCACTGCACTGATGCAGTTCCTTGACTCTTCACTAGGAGTAGTGATGGCCGATCCATCAATGAATCGTTCTTTTGATCCGGATCTTTTCAACTGAACTGAGTGATTCGGCTCAGACTGAATGATCCGTTCAACAATTCAGTCTGTGGAGCATTTACTGCACATGTAATCTGATCCTAGAGTGAGTGGCTTCTGCTGGCTCTGCTCTGCAATGTGTTACAATGTAAACAGTACAATGACTCAAAGATCAGGTTCCAACGGTTCTTAATTTTAACAGCAGAGCAGTACACCCATGCTGGGATATAATCTGTGCCCTGTTAGTTTACCATTAATGTTATTGCTATGGATTCTGTGATACGCCCACACACACACCACACATTATTGTGAGTTTTATTGCTGTGGATTCTGTGATACACTCACACACACCACACATTACTGGGAGTTTTATTGCTGAGGATTTTGATACGCACACACACACACCACTCATTACTGGGAGTTTTATTGCTGTGGATTCTGTGATACGCTGACACACCACACATTACTGGGAGTTTTATTGCTGTGGATTCTGTGATACGGTCACACACACCACACATTATTGTGAGTTTTATCGCTGTGCATTCTGTGCTACACCTCATACACACTGCACATTACAGCGAGTTTTATGTATGTGGAGCTCTGTGATACGCTCATACACACTGCACATTACTGGAAGTTTTTTTGCTGAGGAGCTCTGTGATACCCTCATACATACTGCACATTGTTTTGTGTTTTATTGCTCTGGTGCTCTGGGATACGCTCATACACACTGCACATTACTGTGAGTTTTATTGCTACATACCCCCTGGGTGTAGGGGATATATAGTTATGTATGTGAACGTATGGCAGTGTGTGTAAATGCATGTATTTGTCTTTAAACAGGCTGCTACGCGTAAAATTCTGAGCCTGTGTCCTTGTCGCAGTCCGGCGTTGCCCCCTTGCCCTGCATCCAAAAGGCTGGTATTGCTCCTAGAATCGCCACATTATCTGCTGCCTGCACTCCACAAAGTAAAAATGACAGCGGGCGTCTTGGCAGCATCGTGAGCTACGCCCCTGGGTGCACTTAATATGAAAGAGGTAAATTGTGGTTGAACAGGCGAATAACTGGAATTCTATTTTTTGAAGTGTTCTGAACTTGTAAAATTGCCTCTCTCCTTAAAGGGTTAATAAAGGAGTATTTATTAGGACACCAGAAATAGTCATAATAATCAGTTTTTCCCTGGGCGTGAGAGTACCCCCACCTATTTTTCCAGAAAAAAGCACTGATTAACCCTATCACTACCAAGGTAGAGTTAACTCTATTTTGCATCGTAATACATTTTAAAGCAATCAATAGCATATTAAAACACTGTTGCATACCTTTTAAAGACGTGATAGTGTGCTCCCTGTGGAGAAATTAAATCCACTCCTGTCCTTCTATAATACTCTGAAACAAGTTGCAAAGAGCAGCCCCAGAGCTCACTGTAACAAAAAGTTAACTTTGCTGAGGCATTTCCATAACCGGTAGACAGCGGAATAGAGGGAGAACTCTGTGGTCACCCTCTACTGTTATGGCAATAATGCAAATTCTGTGTGACATTGTGAAAGATAAAGGACAGCATCTAGAGTTTAGAATCTTTCATTCCAACAATGTTTTTGTAGAGGATACATGAATACATGGAAAATTAGAAATTAGGAAATTCACATGATTTTAATTTCCTTAACTATTAGAACAACAATCTGTAAAAAAAAATTCATTGTTACGCTCTAGTTGTTATATTCAAATGCCATGTTTGAAATTGAAGTGTTATGGGGGAGCTGACAGCCGACGGGAACAGTCACACTATGTGGAGCTCATTGGCTCATATTTTATTTAGCTATCTTCCTGCAACCTCCCATAGGCCAAACGTGATTTTTGGGGTCTGGATTGTTCCAGCACTTTTGTGTCCCAGTCTTTGGCTTGGACACTGCCGTTTGGAGCCGCCTCGAGGAGTTTCCTGTTTTGGGCCTTCACCAGCAACATAGGCTTGGTGGCCATTTTGGAGGACGCTCACAGGACTGTTCCGAAAGGTGCAGTGCTAGCGTCTTTACCTATGCCGCTGACTCCATGGTCAGATGGGTAAGAAGTCATGTCTGGTGAAGGGACCCTGCCAGTGGGAAATCCTTGATTCCATTGGGGGTGACCGTCACAGCTGACATGACAACTTGCCAACCTGATTTCAGCCTGGGCCTGGCTCCTCTGACGATGATAGCTCATGGTGGGGTGCGGAAGAGGACTAACGGGGTGAGCGTGTGGGACACAGGTAGGGGAACAGAGTGCCAGGAAGAGGTCTGTTGCCTCACAGCCCCCCACAGCTGAGCTTCTCTTGCCTACAGGGTACCGGTCGCCTTTGAAAGGGTGGTCCTGACCCTCTACCATAACTTTTCTGATGTTGCTGACTAGATGGCGGTACGATGAAGTGGTGATCCACCTGCAACGAGCCAGAGTCTGATATCGATAGGGGGCTACTGGAACCCTGCTGATTGCCCACTGCAAATATCTGCCATACGGGCCCTGGTGTCGATGAGACATGGATTCTCCTTGCCTCCTTGGGCATTGCATCTGACCTGAGAGGGACCCGTTTCTGAAATTGCTACTGGAGGAGACCATGGATGACTCTCTGTTTCCCTTCCTTTATTGTATACCCCCTCCTCCATTTCTCTCCTCATTTTTTCTTAACTTGTGAACTTTTGATGCAACGTGTTATGGACTTTCTTTTTGATCCTCCTGGGATTCTTTGCGACCAGGCAGGGTCTGTCTATGCACTGTGCTATTGGGGTCCTTGGGAGTTTTTCTCTCCCCCCTTTTTTTCTTTTGTGTCTAAACGTTGGTTTTCCCAGGTGAGCCATTTGGGAGGCTACCATGGCTCTGTCCTCTCCATTTGGCCCGGCCAGGTGGCTTCTTCCATGGCCTCTGCTTGTTTATTAGGCAATCAGAGTGAGCCGCGAATGCTACCATAATATTGGTTGTTCTCCACCTTTCTCAGCCCTCCCCAACCCATCTTGTGTGTATTTCTTGCCCGGTGGACCCACTGATCGCTCCTTATAGCCTTAGCCTGTATGTCTGCAATACTAATTTGACTTTTTGTCCCCCTTTTTAGTTTTACCGTCATATGCTATATGTCATGCGATCCTCCCTTTTTTTCTTTGCATATTTCTGCCGCGGTTTCTTCTTTGATATCTTCACAGTTACTGCTACTTATTGTATAGATGACATATTTTTTTAAATAAAAATTGTCAATATAAAAAAGAAATGTGTTATATAAATTTTTTAACAAAAAGTGATTGGTAGTGAAGTGGTTAATTTACATGGAACTGCCATCCAGTAGAGAATTGTTGCGAATCTTTCTGGCTGAGATCATTGTTTGTGGTTGTGGGAATGGCATTGTTGCTGCTCTAGAGGAGAGTACCTCTCTGCTAACTGACTCCCCCTCCCCCTTTAATTATAGTATAGAACACCACTAGTGAATTGTGCTGAAATCTCCCATACCGACACAGTACTATGTCACGTGTCTTCACGACAATAGTTCATCCATCTTACTGTAGCGCTGCTTTAAAAAAACTGTATTCTGGTTCATTGAACTATTGCTGCCACCAGAGGGAGACAGAGACATTGTGGACTATGCTGGACAAAGCCGAACTACATCTACCATCACCCTTTGCATGAGGACAGGAAGTAGGTGGTACAAGGAAGAGGAAACAGATCAGCAGCCTCGTGCAAGGCATGAGCAGAGCGAGCATAGCAGTGAAAGGTGGAGGACGCACGTTAGAGCTGTCAGGGATCGCAACCAGACCGGAGTACAGACGCTGTCTTACTGGTTCTGGAGATTGGGACAGTAATCATGTTGGGACCTACCTGTGCAGCGCAGAGAGGTCTGGAGGAAAAGCTGGTTCCGGCAGGACCCCGCGTTAGGAGGCGCGCCGATTGATTGGGAGTGCAGGCGGCGGATCGTTGCTCCAGTTGCGGAGATTTGGCAAGCAGGGAGCAGATTCAGTGGCACGGAGTCCCAGTACAAAGCGGAGAAGATATTTTGGTCGAGGCATCGAGTGCTAGACAGTTTCGTTCATCGGATGGCTGAGAGGCCTCCCAGGTCACAGTTCCAAAACAGAAACGCACGCTGCAATATTGTTTAAATTTACAGGGCCCCAATGGTGACTAGTCGAACATTGCTCTTTTCGTTCACTGGCCAGTTGAACATAGTACCCGGGTACCCTAGACAACACACATATATATTTTTGAGCTATTTTTCACGGGACTTACACTCCTGAACTGAGGGGGTTAACCGGTTTTCTTTTACCGCCGCATGTTTTTCCCGCGTTACGAATTCTTGTTACTCAAATACTGTATATGCGTATTATATGCTGCTTTATTGGGATCAGTAAAGAATATAATATTGAAAAATCCACAACAGTGCTGGTGTATAGTTATTTCCTAGTGCGGTGAGACTATCCCGAGGTTTATTCAGCGGCTCCTTCGGGGGTGAGCACTACATTACAATCTTTAGTTACAACATCAAGTGATGCAATACTTTGTGTGTCTGCAGAGCCCATTATGTACCTGATCGTTAGGAAAGCTCTAAGATTTTAGTGGCCGTTCAATAATTATATGGTGTGATTTTCCGAAAGACAATCAAAGCCTTTGCCGACAGAGACGTCATAATTATTTCCATCAGCAATTACTTTGTCATTACAAATGTGAAACTAACTGACTTGTAATTACCTCCTTACAGCCACTTTTATAAGAGGGCACGATATGAGCCATTCTCCACTTAGGGGGAACAATTACTTATATTAAGGATGAGCAGGAAAGGTCAGCTAGTATTGTTGAAATCCTTGCCTTAGATTCGTCTAGGTTTAATGTAATGTTTTCTACGGCTATTTCCTTTCCAATGGGTTGGTTTGATTCAACCTCTTTGCTACTAAAATATCTCTATTCTTTAATGTATATCTGTAAAAAACAAGTTGAAATTGTCATTTAAGTGGTAACTCCGGGCAATTTAACCATCTAAATGTGTTTCATGTTTTATTACTTCACTGTTCTATATATCAGGGTTATTCAGAGAGAGGTGAAACTCTGGAGAACTTTTGGAGAAGTGAAAATTCTAGGTCAAAATAGCCAAACCAGAAAAATTCTCCCATTTATCTCACTTTCCAAATCAGCTATTTGGTCTAGATTGTTCTCTTCTCCTGCCAGTTCTCGTGGTTTACACCTTTCTCTAAATAATCCCCTGTATGTACCCCTTCACTGTCAACATATTTACTTTTCATAGAATAATACAACAAATATTAAACTTCTGAGGGCTCACCCTGAAAAATGTTGAATATTCGACTTGTGAATGGTGAAACTATTTGGTTTAAAAATAGTTTAGCGTGATTTTTGTTTGTCATTTTGGTTTGTTTATCATTTATTGCGCAGCAGCAGTAACAAATGTAGCTATCTACAGGGCCCGATTTATATCTCAAGAGCCTGTAGACACAGAATTCTGGAGTGCTGCCCCCCATAAAAAAATGCAAAAATTGGGGGATGTACTTTAATTTTTGTTTGGGGCAAGCAAAATGTATTCTAAAACACGTGAAAAAACGGTTCTCTATGAACGGGGACAGACAGGCACAGGGGAAGATAATGAGGGTCAGTGAGACAAAATGATGATTGGGCACTGGGTGCAAGGAGACATATGTAGATGGAAAGGGCATATTTTTCTGTAATAAAAAAGTTGCTTTAAGAAATGATTAAATATTTAAACAAGATTTTAATTATATTTTGTCACAGCTTTTGTTACACATTTTTGTTTTAGTTTTATATGGAAATGTGCCCTACCACAGAAGGTTTTTAGATCTGTAAAGCAAGAAAAAAACCCGAAGAACTGCTTTTTTGAGCTTTACATAGGCATGCATGCCTACTTTGCCTAATTGAAAATCCGACCATGGCTATCTAACAGTTCTAGGTTCTCTCCTCTTTATCCTCTGTGAGTGGTGGTCTGAGATGGTAGTCTGGTTGGTCCTCTCCTCTTTTTCCTCCGCTAGTGGCAGTCTTGGTTGGTCATCTTCTCTTCTTACCCTAAGGATGGTGGTCTGATTTGACCCTCTTCTCCTACTCTGGAAATGGTGGTCTGGATTGGCAAAGGATTAATCAGCCAGTATTACACTGTATTTAAACCCATTGATTTTTTTCTTCAGTGAATGCAACTTCTCTTAAAAAGTTGAAATCTTTGATACCCGATGTTTCCCTGGTATATAGAATATAAGAAAGGTGAAAGTATAAAACCCAAAAGGAGAACTACAGCAGTTCACAGCACTCTCCACCAAATCGTGCTAATATATCAGAAAAACAAACAAGAATGAACTGCAGTAAGAATCATACAACCTTATAAAATGGTCGAAAGTATTGGTTTAACAGCCATAAATTAGGTGGATTCCATTGGCTAAAAACATAAATAAAATCTCATAGCATAACACTGTAAAACATTTAATAATATAAGAACCAACAAGAAAGCCACTCACAAGATACGTGGCACACGTTACAAAATAGTGTGCATATAAACATTTAAAACATTTTCGTCCATATAGTCACCGCCACCGGGATGCGTTTTGTCCTCGAAACGGAGAATCCTGGCCAGGGTAGACTCCGAGAAAGCCAATATAATTGTCCAGTGAAGCTCGAATTCTCACGGACCACCGAGTCAAACGACCGGAAACTTGGGCTCCTCTGCAGACGATGGACAGCAAGCCGGTGGGAGGATGAAACAATCAATAAAGACACAGATCAGCTCGACATGTTTCGTCCCTAGGACTTACTCATGAGCTGACCTGTGTATCGCAAAAAATCCTTCTTATAGATCTTCCTTGATCTTAGTAATAAGGAGAATCAGAATCACCTGTGGGGATCGGGAGAGGTCGGCGTCACCGGCAGCCTCCACAGAGCGCTCCGGAAATGACGCCACCTTTCCCGAACGTCCATCTTACTTGAGGGCGAAAACTTAGCCCCAGCGTGTTAACACAGTGGGCAAACATTTAATCTCGCCTTTCGCAAATCGAGGAAAAACCAATCGTATACATTGTGTACAAAAACGGCGATAGACGAACCTGAAAGCAAAAAAACAGAAAACACAGAACATAATATACACAGAATAAGGAATGGGATAGACCCATTTTCCCCTAGTATGGGACCATGAAAACCATAAAGCATTTTAGCATAAGCGTTAAAAAATATTGAAAAACATTGAAAAACGTTAAAAACTTAGAGAGACCGGCAGGAAAATTATATATATAAATAAAGGCTCAACACCATAAAAAAGGTTTGAAAGTATTGAAATGAATTAGTTTTAAAAAATATATATAAAATTTGTGTACTAATCTAGTCATGCACAAGTCTAATCATAGGCAAGATAGGAGGTCGATGTCAACGTTGAGGCCCGGCAGTTTCAGGGTATCCATATAGAATATCCATTTAGTTTCTGCTTGAGATAGGGCCTTAGCTACATCACCTCCCCTCCAGTTAAATTTCACCCTTTCAATCCCCAACCAACTAAATGTGGCAAAACTAAAACTTGGGCACTTACAACAGTGTCTAGGTACACTGGTAATAAGGAGACTAATTCCCACCCTTTGCTTTATAAACCAAAAGGCTTTTTTAAGTGTAAAATGTGCTCGATGTGTAGAGACCTTAAAGCTAAAGTCGATCAATTCAAAAGTACGAGAACTGGAAAAGAATACTATATCAAGGAATTTATCAACTGTAATACTACCAACGTTATTTACCTCCTTCAATGTGGATGCGGGGCCCAATATATTGGGAAAACGAAGCGGAAGTTAAAAGAACGTATTTATGAACACTTTTATAACATTAGAAAATGTAGTGACAAACACAGTGTACCTAGACACTGTTGTAAGTGCCCAAGTTTTAGTTTTGCCACATTTAGTTGGTTGGGGATTGAAAGGGTGAAATTTAACTGGAGGGGAGGTGATGTAGCTAAGGCCCTATCTCAAGCAGAAACTAAATGGATATTCTATATGGATACCCTGAAACTGCCGGGCCTCAACGTTGACATCGACCTCCTATCTTGCCTATGATTAGACTTGTGCATGACTAGATTAGTACACCAATTTTATATATATTTTTTAAAACTAATTCATTTCAATACTTTCAAACCTTTTTTATGGTGTTGAGCCTTTATTTATATATATAATTTTCCTGCCGGTCTCTCTAAGTTTTTAACGTTTTTCAATGTTTTTCAATGTTTTTTAACGCTTATGCTAAAATGCTTTATGGTTTTCATGGTCCCATACTAGGGGAAAAGGGGTCTATCCCATTCCTTATTCTGTGTATATTATGTTCTGTGTTTTCTGTTTTTTTGCTTTCAGGTTCGTCTATCGCCGTTTTTGTACACAATGTATACGATTGGTTTTTCCTCGATTTGCGATGGCGAGATTAAATGTTTGCCCACTGTGTTAACACGCTGGGGCTAATTTTTCGCCCTCAAGTAAGATGGACGTTCGGGAAAGGTGGCATCATTTCCGGAGCGCTCTGTGGAGGCTGCCGGTGACGCCGACCTCTCCCGATCCCCACAGGTGATTCTGATTCTCCTTATTACTAAGATCAAGGAAGATCTATAAGAAGGATTTTTTGCGATACACAGGTCAGCTCATGAGTAAGTCCTAGGGACGAAACATGTCGAGCTGATCTGTGTCTTTATTGATTGTTTCATCCTCCCGCCGGCTTGCTGTCCATCGTCTGCAGAGGAGCCCAAGTTTCCAGTCGTTTGACTCGGTGGTCCGTGAGAATTCGAGCTTCACTGGACAATTATATTGGCTTTCTCGGAGTCTACCCTGGCCAGGATTCTCCTTTTCGAGGACAAAACGCATCCCGGTGGCGGTGACTATATGGACGAAAATGTTTTAAATGTTTATATGCACACTATTTTGTAACGTGTGCCACGTATCTTGTGAGTGGCTTTCTTGTTGGTTCTTATATTATTAAATGTTTTACAGTGTTATGCTATGAGATTTTATTTATGCTTTTCGCCACTGGAATCCACCTAATTTATGGCTGTTAAACCAATACTATCGACCATTTTATAAGGTTGTATGATTCTTACTGCAGTTCATTCTTGTTTGATGTTTCCCTGGTGCCAAGACTGGTGCAGAGGTAGCATACACATTTGTAATATAATTTATATTGCACATGTTGATGGTATACTTTATGAAGGGTTCCATGCAATACCCCAGGTAGCAAGATAATAGACCATACAGAAAAAATAAAGGAAAGCTGACCAAATCATCATGAGAAAAGTGGAGCTGGATTTCTTGTAGTGATTCTAATGACTCCAATAAACAAGCTCCTCTTTTATCATGATGGTGTGACCAGATTTCCTTTATTTTTTCTGTATCGTCTATTATATGTATTATTATTATTATCCTTTATTTATATAGTGCCACATATTCCGCTGCGCTTTACAAGATCAGTGTACAAGGAGTTGATACATTAAAATACCATACATGGATGATATGACCTGATTCAGCAGGACCCTGTTCACAAGGGAACTTGCAATCAATGAGATTTACAAGTATTTTGTGAGGTAGGCACATCCATATCGTTAGGTGTCTTGCCTAAGGACAGTCGCTGGTGGCATCTTCTGAGTGGTGTTGAGTTGTCTTTCCATGATCATAGATCAGTGACCAGGTGGTTAGGTTGAACCTGTTTCTCGTAAAGTCGAGATTTTGTTCTCCACAGTTGTATTGGAGGGATGTGCTGAATGGTATTTTGACTGGCTTCTCCACGGTCAAAGGCTGGGAGATGTTATCACTGGATTCCACAGCTGATATTGTGTGGTGGGCAAGTATGTACCATTAGGTGTCTTGCCTAGGGACACTTACTGGAGAGGTGCTCTGGCCAGGATTGCCTGGACGCCAGGATAAACCTAGGTCTCCACGGTTATAGAGCAGTGATGTTACCTCTACTCCACCCAGCCAGTTTATGAACTAACTGCCTGTAGTATTTGTGGTTTCACACATGTTCAGTAAAAGGGTTATTGCTGAATGCATGTGTGTTTCACTAACTAGCAATGGCACATCCAGATCATGATGTTTGGCAAAGAAATCTCAGTTATATAGCACAAATAGTCATTTCAGGGCAATGTACCAGGGACGTGCAGTCAGGGGTGGCCTCCCCTGCCATTCCAGTAAATTAATGTGCTCATTGTGCTGTAATGACATGTATGTATATTTAATCTGTAAATAAAATGTTATTCATTGAAAAAAGTTTTCATACTCCCCTCTCTACGCTCCCTCGCTGTGCTTCTCTGTCCTCTGCTTTTTTCCCCCATACTTTCAGTTTGCCAGCTGATGTGTGTGTGTGTGATTCACTACACAGACAGCAGGGGCAGCACTGAGCCAGCATAGCCTATGCAATTTGCGGAGCTGAATGCTACGCTAATTGCGTAGCTCAAGCTGACTTCCTTGTTCTACGCTCTTCAGTGCCTCCAGAGGCACTGAGAGCAATTGAAAGCTTGAGCCAATGGGAAAGCTCCATTGGTCTCAAGCAATTCTTTTTTTAGAAAAAACGCCCCCCATGGGAGGCAGAGCTGCCCATGGATTGATTGACGCAGGACAGTCATGTGGCTGTCCTCGTCAGTCGTGGGGGGGTGGGCGGGCGGGCAGGCAGAGCTCAGCAATCAGCATGTGTGTAATAGCGCCCTCTATTAGTCAGTATTGTAAGTGCATGCTCTTAGAACTGTAAAAAAAATGTGAACTTTACTTTATAAATAGTGAAACTCTATTCTCCTATATAACAATCAAATGCGTAAATTGCGACTGCGTAACCCTGTGTATATCTGTCTCTGATACTAACCAGTGCCTCACCAGCCACTGACCTCACCGCACGTCTCTGCAATGTACAAGACCCAAATCTTAAGAGATAAAAGCTAATTTTATTGGACAGCTTAAAAACATATCTGCGATTAATAATTGAAAGAGTAACTTATAATCAATGTGCTAGGTAGAGCAAAGGTATCCCTCTTTAGACTTGTTGATGGTGATGTAAGATAATAAAGTGATGCTGTAGCAAAGTGATACCATCATAAAAGCACACTTTTGGCTTTTTCTATTTTTATTGCTCCTAGAGCCAAACAACGAGAAAGATTTTACTACAAAGCATTTATCCATGAACCAACTGTATGATACACAGTATATTCTCAGATTTGTCACTTTTCTCTAATTTCTGTCCTTTTGTTCCCATCTATATAAACTCTCATTTGGTTCTGTTGATCATATTGTTAGAGATTATTGACTTCTTTAATAGGTCAGGGATATATTAATTATGACGTATATTTTTCTTATTGTAGATGTATATATATTATTGACAGTGCCTCCAATACCAGTGGTATAAATTGGTATTTAACCCCTAAAATAGGAATTAATAACCAATCAATGTATATACGTCTTAACAAATATATGGCGCGTTATCCCGAGTTCTTTTGATGCTATCTAGATATTTTTAAACACAATAAAATCAATAAAGATGATATGAGACTGCGTAACGGTAAAACAATTCAAACCAAAATTTATTCACACGTCAAGTTTCATACAATCATATGTTATCAATGGATTAGCAAAATACAATTTACAAGTGATTATAGATCGTGATTAGTAGCGATACTGCGATACGCAATAATCTAATGGACAAATATTTTAGGTTTATAGACCGCACCACAGATATACACGCCTCAGTTCTTAAACACCAAGCTCTATTCTATTCACTTAAACCTTTCCCATTATAAACCAATCCTCCACCCGGCTAAAATAAACACTCAGTTACTGGGCATCACCTGCAGCACAATTTATTATTGTGGGGGCCTATTCACTAAATGCAACTTCCTTCAGGGAGATACATAACACACTCGATAGGTAGACTATCTCTTCCACAGATCAATCACAGCACTTCATTCAATCGAAAGGGCTGCAAGATGGATATGGAAGGAGTTATGCTAGTTTACGAATGGGACTGACGGCACTTGACATATAAAAGCTATTTCACGGTCCCAGCGTATCTCACTATAGGTATATAATTGATCTTTAGATGTCCACAACCAGTATTCTTGGAATACAAATAACTTCACTAAATTATGGCTCAAGTATTCAGCCGGGAATAGTTTCTTCCTAGCAATCCTCTGCAGGGGACTGGAAGGTTGAATTACTATTCTACCGAGGAAGCTCAAACAGCAAAATAATTCATTTATATTCGTTTAGTTTGTGATGGACATCTAAAGTAGGGACTATGCAATTAGAAAATAGATATCAAGTTATTCAGGCATACTTTACCATCTGGTTAGTGAAGATAGAGTGGTGGAAGATTAGGGTGTGGTCGCGTCTTTAAAGGGGGCGGCTGATGATAATTGCCTTTCTCCCCTCCAAGCGTCCCTCAGGTCTCTCCCCAAGCTTTTCTCAGTGTGTGTTGATCCTTCTGCTCTGGAGTGTCCCCTCTATATAGTGGTCTTCCGCCCAGTTTTAGATCTAGCCCATCACTATGTGGCCTCATTTGATTGGAGGATATATATATTCATCAACTCCAGGGGTCTGTCCAGGTGTTATATTACCTGGCCAGCAGATGGCGCTCTCAGATCATCCATCAACCTTCTGCAGGAATTAATTTATGTGTTTGGCCAATCTTTTACTGGTTTGGGGTCTTTTATTCCTATATCCCGGGACTCCATAGATTTTGTTAACAAATCAAAATTAATTTCTATTGTGGCATCGCCAGCATACTTCGCCACGGCGTGTGTGCATCTCATCCCCCTTTACTTATATCCACAGGGATGTGTATGTGAGGGGACATACATTCATTCATTCGTGGTATCGTCTTTAACATTCACACTTTACCCGACTTAGGCTAGGGTCAGACTAACGCATTTTTCACGTTGTCCGTGAAAAAGTGCGTTCGAACGAATGGACTTATTTTTTCACGGAATACGCAATAGCGGTCATACGATGCGCAGTTTCATCCGTGATTTTGTACGGATCATCAATAAAACACTTTTTGGGTCTGGACGTTATGTTGGCTGGACATTAGCAGCGTCTGACGTCTCCTAATCACGCACACATGCCGCTAGCGGACGCAGCGCACTCTGTACGTCAGTACTAGTGGTTTCACGTTCTCGAAAAAATGCGTTTGTTTGCCGCCTGCGTTGCGCGGCCGCACTTTTGTGCGACCGTACTTCGTATATTGGCCGTCATTGCCCGGCATCTGCTGCTAGCACGGCCGTGATTATGTGCGGCTGCACGCGCGTTCGCACTGCCTCAGTCTGACCCTAGCCTTAATCGGCTTCATGCGGGTTAGTACACCAGACATTTGTGATGATCAACTAAATGTGGTAGGGCCTCTGTTTTTATAAGATGCCAACATTATCAGTTCTAACTAATAAATATTCTCATACCATATAGTGTTAGATCATATTGCCGAATAGCATTACAAGCTGGTTTATCCAAGCCATTTAACCTCGGGTTTTTTTTTTTCCTTTATTGGGCAACCCTTTGTTCCCTGTTTACCTGATCTTTCAGAGTTTCGATGTGACGAAATAAACACAATACTGAGATTTCTATCTTAGTTGCCATTGTGTTCCCTTACTTTTAAACCATTTGATCTAACATCTGTTTGTTTCTCACAACCAGAATTAATTAAGGACCATGGATGTTTGCTGACAGATAACGAGTCTCGCTTGTTACATTGTCTTTAGAACGCATATTCTTGTTATATATTAACGACGCAGACAAGTTGTTTGTGTGATGCAATTCCTGGCCCCAAATTTAAACATTCCTGCGTTATAGAAATTTCATATCTAAAAAGGTCTGACAATATGATGAAATTCACAGCAGCCATTATTACAATTTTTCCACACCTTACTGTCATATGCTCTCCCCAAAAGTTTGCCAGGTGCCCCTGTATTGACCCTTGCCCTACATTTTCCCTGTTTACTAACCCCTTGACACACATCTGGGGTAAGTGAATACCAGTGTGCTATCCAATGTGAATTGTACTTGATTTGGTTCAATCATAAATCACTATGAAACAGAATACATGTATATCTTCCTCACTCGAAGAGATAATTGATAATTTGTTCTCAGAAGGAATAATAAACTGTGCTTAATATATACTTTTTTTTTTTTTTTAGAATTCAACATTCATCTATAACAGTGCACAGAGATTTGCAGACATGAAACCAAAGGTACGTGGTTGAATATACTTATTTGCTATTAGAAATATGAATATATAAGCAGACTAATAGAGGATATTTATAGTAGCTGCATTGCTTCAATAATATGTTAATTACATCTTCTCACAATATACTGCGAGGGAGACTGCTAGGGAAGGTGGCTATGAGTAAGTATACAGTATGTATATATGTAAAAGACGAAGCACAAACTTCCTTATGTGATGTGTGCTGGAGTTGGGGTATCCTAATAGTTTCTGGAACTATTGCAAATCACTGCATTTAAAAGCAACTCTAAGTATGAGACAGGTAAAATTATTTCAAGGTAAAGGCACGTTAAGTTCTTCAGTCCTTACGGCCCATAGGTACTAGCTGTGTAGTTGATGTTATATGGAACTAATAGCATTAACTGTACATATTGAATCTGACTGCAGACATAGAGAAGCAAAATATACAAATTCAGAGAGGAGTTATGTCCTTGCAGCTCCCTAAACTGCCATTCAAAACATTTAAAATCCTAGTTGCTATAAAAGCGAGTGATTCATAATTGAGCTAAATAAATTCCATCAGTTGTACTATACACTGTCACTGTTATTCTCTTCCGAAACCCAAAGGACTTCTAGCACATGCTCTGCCTGAGATCCCATGTTTAAAAAGGAATAAGGTCTTCGTGCAAATAAAAATATGCAATGATTGAAAGTCCACAGATCTTCCTGTAGTAGTGCACCTAAAATGAAGCAAATGGGGCATACATTGCTCAGTATATCCAGTATATGCAGTCCCAAATATCCCACACTGGAAATTGCACTCACATGTTAATGAGCCATTGTACAGTTGGCTCTAAACTTTATCAGCATGTATATGATAATACAGGCACACTTGGACCTCACCATCTCCTGCAGGCAAACACTGTACTCCTCGCACAGGATATGTTTGTCACTGCTCTTGGTATGCTTCTGATGGTCTTTATGAAAGAGGTGCCAATGGATATTATCCAAAGTAGGCCACAGATCCGGTAGACTTTATTTATAAAATACAATAGTAAATTTCACAACGCGTTATGACATTCTTTATCAAGTCTTTATCAAGTGCATAATAATAATGGATTTGATGTCACCTTTTGAAGCCCCGAAACCGGAAGTGGCCCTCTGTGCCATTTTCCTCAACGTGCGACTTGTCTCCAGAGGCATGATAAAAATGTCCGCCTACAGATTTCCCTGTATCACCCCCATGTTAGCGTGGTATTCCAGCGCAGATGCTAGCTCAGCACCTCGCCCTGGGAATACAGTGCTAACTGCTGGGATACTCGCGGTAGAGCTTTGGTGCCGCTACGTGTATCACCTCCTGAAGTCCATAGAACTCCATGGAGGGTTGAGTTTCTGGGCCGTGAGCCCTGTGCAATCTGGCTCTCGAATAGTGATTGCAGAGGGAGACTGGGAACTATGTTCTATCTGCTCCTGGAGACAAGAAGTGGCAGATCAGGCCAACGTTCTTGTCGCAGGCTGAGAGGTGAGCATGGGATATATTTTGGGGGGGTTAGAAAGTGCTAAATGATTTTGCTTTTGCAAAAACATTTAGCACCAACTTTTATGACTCACTAAAATTTTGCCGTGCGCGTCCTTGTGGTAATTAGAGCAAGCACTTTGTAATATGTTACTGATCAAAACGCTAATTAATGATCACGCTCCCCATGTTAAGTATTGGATGCGCACTGAACCCTAGAGTAAGCCCTGGAAGCTAGTGCAAAAACTGATGCACCAAGTGATCTCTTATGAGTTTAATCTCAGAGATGTAATATGGGGGGGGGGGCATGCATTATACACACTTATCCTAGTAGTAACGCTTACACAGCCATCTGAGGTTAGCTTTAACTATGGAATAGTGCCCTACAAGTCTCAAGCCTTTCAAAGGCATTTCATTTTCTAATAAAAAATTAACTATTCTGTAGATAGAAATTGTTTATACTACTACTAAATGTCTTAAGTTTCCAAAAACTGCTAAAAAAGATATGTAGAACGTATGCATTGCTAACCATTAATAAACGTAATACAGATGGTTTTTAGACTTGCATAAAGTGAACATAATGCATTTTTAAATAGTTGAAGTTCATGTTATTATAATCAAGCTCAGTTGATTAATATCTTGTAAAATTTTAAGTCTGGTTCACACATAAAAAGAATTTGTGCTACCATAATTCAGTGTAGTAATCATCACTGTCATCTTATGATTTATCACACAGGTATTAGTCTATGCCTTATAGCAAGTATTCAAGAGCTGGAATTCCGAATCTTTGTAAAAGCTTTGCAGCAGGTATAAATCATACAACAATGACAGTCCTTTTAAGAGCACAGGCTTTTTACAATGTAACCATTTTGTATCTGGTACAGTTAGATGAATTATGGGTTTTCCTTGTAAAACAATTTACATTTCTATAATATATCCAAGAACTGGTTTTATAATGTGTTCATATAATGGGATACAGTGATTATTCTTGTATATTTTAGAAAATTATGTGGTTTAGTAGTTCTACTATTTTTTTTCAATCTACGTCAAATTAAAGTGTATCTCTATTGCAGAAACAAGATACTTTGAGTATGTCATGCTCAAAAGACACATGTAATTGGGTGTTTTAACCCCCACAAAGATGTTTTGTGCTCGAATTAGCACATAGTCAACCAGTGTACGAGATGACAGTGTGTTGGCAGCAAGATGTGATACTTTTTAACTGACTATATCCGAGGGTGATTATAAGCGTGTTTTAACTCCTTTTTTTGATAGAAATGTAATTCCAAGATCCTTTCAAGCAAAAATGGCATGTTATTTAATTGCTGTTATTATTGTATTAAACTATCCCATTGATGTATGGGACTTTTATTAAAAATAAGTAGGAATTAAAGACACGCAAACTTTCTTTCAATTCCTGTACGCGTTGATTTTTTTCCGTATGATTGTTTTCATTCGGCTTAACTTTTCCCCCTGTTTCTTAGTGATTCCTATTCCCAAACCTGTATCAATTTCACTTTTATGTTATAAAGCAAAAAGAGTATTGAACTGACATTTTAAAGCAGGTTTTATTTAGAAAAAGAAGAAACAAGATTGTGTTTTTATCTCTTTGTGACAGCTGATGTACAAGGTGTGTATTTTTTGTCACAGAGTACTTATATTACACTTGCTGTACCATTTAGTGGACTCCCCAAGACAACATGTTGCCTGCTAGGGATGAGCTGTTCGGGTTCGGACGGTTCGGAGTTCGACCCAAACTTTGCCAGTTCGAAAGTTCGCAATTTCGAACTTTTTTGGTGTGTTCGGTTCGAGTTCGAAAAAAAAAAAGAAATTTTGAAAAAAGTATAGAAAATGCTTAAAAAATACTAAAAAATCTAGAAATAAAGAGACTCTTTACTGCAGATTATTATAAGCAACGGTTTATTAGATATTGAATTAAAAACTAATGTGTACGTGGAAAGATTATCAACTCTAAGGCTGGGGTCAGACCAGCGCACTTTTAACGTGCGTTCTGGCGCACATAATTACGGCCGCACTAGCAGCAGATGACGGGCAATGACGGCCAATATACGATGTACGGCCGCACAAAAGTCCGGCCGTGCAACGCAAGTGGAATTTGAACGCATTTTTTTGAGAACGCTGAACCGCTAGTACTGACATACTGAGTGCGCAGCTGCGGCATAGCGGCGTGTGTGCGAGATTAGGAGATGTCAGACGCTGCTAATGTCCAGCCAACATAACGTCCAGATGCAAAAAGAGTTTTATTGACGATCCGTACAAAATCACGCCCGAAAATGCGTGTCGTCTGACCGTTTTTGCGCATTCCGTGAAAAAATACGTCAAAGCGTTCGGACGCACTTTTTCACATTCGCAGGTAAAAATGCTTTCGTCTGACCCTAGCCTAAATGACCTCTGTTCACAAACGGGCATAACACCAGGTGTTTTTAGTCTGGTAATCAATTTGATACATTGTACACTAAACTGAGGGTGGGGTGATGTCTGCTTCTGATTGAGATTTGAGAATTAATTTCCCTAAAACATCTTAATATGCTGCATTTAACCCTTTCGCTGCTGAGGCTTTTCACACCTCTGTGCTGAGGTCATTTTTACCGCTTTCGCTCATCATGTTTAACCGCGTTTTGTAGCCATATTTTGATATATGACCCAGACATATTATATGTCGTTCTTTCCGGCAGACTTGGCAGATTCATAATATGTCATTATTATATGTATACGTTATGTCATGTCTGTATATTATAACAAAAAATGCAATAAAATTAGAATTTTCAATAATTTATTATGTGTAAAGTGGTTTTTTTCACATTTTAACATGCGATCGTTTGCGGTTATATTTTGGATGGGGTGCGCTTGTTAAAAAGAATTAGAAATGGGGTCTCGTTACATTTTTTTTGGGGAAAATTTTGCTTTTTTTAACAAACGCACCGCATACAAAAATCGTAAGTGCAGCATTATTGTTCACATTATAATTGAAATGGGAACAATATTGCTGCATTAACAAAACAAAAACAAAAAAAAATTGTTTATTTTTTTTTAGATTTTTTTAAAAAAATTTATTTTTATTTTTTTAAAAAATATTTTTCATGCTCATGTTTGGTATCCTTGGAAAGGCCATGCTCTGGCCGATCCAACGATATCAAACATTAACCCCTAGCTGCCACGGATCGGGAGATAGGAGGTTCATTGGACCCCCCTATCTCCATCATTGGTGGCAACTAGGGGTTAACTCCAGGACTGGCGTCATCGTGCTATGCACAATGACGCCAGTCCTCAGGGGGAGTTCCTGGAGGCTTGGCCGACATCCAAGATGTCGGCCAGCTCCAGGAGAGGATCACGATCTGGCGCTTTTCAGCGCCAATTCGTGATCCGGCTCCCCAGGGGTTAATCACAGCCACCGTTTGGAAGGGCAGGCTGTGCCCTTCCAAATGGTGCCTGGATTAACGCTCTGCTCCCCAGCGATCGGGAGGGAGAGAGGTCCGAAGGACCTCCCCCTCCCTTTCAGGCGCTTCCTCCGCACATGCAGGGGGCGCCTGAATTAGATGTCATCGCGCCGCCGCAATGACATCTAATTGCTCTGCCGGGGTCCCGGAGTGCTGGGCTGACATCCAAGATGTCAGCCGGCACCGGGGGGCGCAGCAATCCGCTGGAATCCGGCGGATTGCTGCCTCCAGTGCATGGAAGCGCTCAGCGCGTCCATAGCACAGGAGAACCACTTGGCTGGACGCACTCAGCGCGTCCATAGCAGCCAAGTGGTTAACTGGTGTTTGAAAAAAATTCAAAACAACATCTAAGGCTAGGGTCAGATGAGCGCATTTTGTACGAACTGTGCGTATTTTTGGACTGATGTAGCAGGGAAAATAAATTAAAATGAAAAAACATTCTGTCTGTCAAAAATGCTGGACGTATAAATGCAGTCCATCTGACCTTGTTTCATCACTCACATACAAAGCTACACGGATGTTGCGGACGTGGCGCACTCCGCACGTCCGTTCTGGGCAGTATTACGTTCTTGCCTAACCTGCGTCCGTTTGATGCGTCCGCCATGCATCCGCACTTCCGTGCGGACGTACTTCGTGTGTGGGGCTCCATTGGTCAGAATGCTATGCTGCCACCGACGTACAAATGTGCGGCAACACGGACGTGATAACTGCGCTCGTCTGACCCCAGCCTTAAGCAATGTTATTTTTCACCTCGGGATTAAACATTCACAGGGTTATTCAGAGAGCGGTGAAAAGCAGGAGAATAACTGGAGAAGTGAAAATTCTAGGTCAAAATTTGGTCTAGATTGTTCTCCTGCCAGTTCTCCTGGCTTTCACCTCTCTCTCAGGGTTGTTCAGAGAAAGGTGAAAACCAGGAGAATGGCAGGAAAAGAGACCAATCTGGACCAAATAGCCGATTTGGAAAGTGAGATAAGGCTAGGGTCAGACTAACGCATTTTTCACAGCGACCGTCAAAAAGTGCGTCCGAACGCATTGCCTTATTTTTTCACAGAATGCGCGAAAACGGTCAGACGATGCGCATTTTTGTGCGTGATTTTTTTACGGATCCAAACCAGGAAACTTTGGGTGTCTGGACGTTATGTTGGCCGGACATGAGCAGGGTCTGACGTCTCCAAATCACGCACACACGCCGCTAGTGGACGCAGCGCACTCTGTACGTCCGTACTAGCGGTTCTGCGTTCTCAAAAAAAATGCGTTCATTTTCCACTTGCGTTGCGCAGCCGGAATTCGTGCGACCGTACTTCGTATATTGGCTGTCATTGCCCGTCATTTGCTGCTAGTGCGGCCGTGATTAAGTGCGCCTCAGGCTAGGGTCAGACGAACGCATTTTTCACGTTGTCCGTGGAAAAGTGCGTTCGAACGAACGTACGTATTTTTTCCCGGAATACGCGATAGCGGTCATACGATGCGCCTTCTCGTCCGTGATTTTGTACCGATCATCAATAAAACACTTTTTGTGTCTGGACATTATGTTAGCCGGACATTAGCAGCGTCTGACGTCTCCTAATCACACACACACGCCGCTATGCAGACGCAGCGCACTCTGTACGTCAGTAGTAGCGGTTTGACGTTCTAGAAAAAATGCGTTCGTTTGCCACTTGCGTTGCGTGGACGAACTTTCGTGCGGCCGTACTTCGTGTGTTCCCCGGCATTGGATGTCATTTGCTGCTAGCACGGCCGTGATTTCGTGCGGCTAAACGCACGTTAAAAATGCTTTCGTCTGACCTTAGCCTAAACTCATGTTAAAAATTCGCTAGTCTGACCCTAGCCTAAATGGGATAATTTTTCTGGTTTGGCTATTTCGACCTAGAATTTTCCATTCTCCAGTCATTCTCCTGCTCTTCACCGCTCTCTGAATAACCCTGACAGGGTTATTCAGAGAAAGGTGAAACTCAGGAGAATGACTGAAGAGAAAATTCTAGGTCAAAATAGCCAAACCAGAAAAATTATCCCATTTATCTCAGTTTCCAAATCGGCTATTTGGTCTAGATTGTTCTCTTCTCCTGCCAGTTCTCCTGGCTTTCACCTCTCTCTCAGGGTTTTCAGAGAAAGGTGAAAACAGGAGAATGGCAGGAAAAGAGAACATCTGGACCAAATAGCCGATTTAGAAAGTGAGATAAGGCTAGGGTCAGACTAACGCATTTTTCAAAGCGACCGTCAAAAAGTGCGTCGGAACGCATTGCCTTATTTTTTCACGGAATGCGCGAAAATGGTCATACGATGCGCATTTTTGTGCGTGATTTCTTATGGATCCAAACCAGGAAACTTTGGGTGTCTGGACGTTATGTTGGCCGGACATGAGCAGGGTCTGACGTCTCCAAATCACGCACACACGCCACTAGTGGACGCAGCGCACTCTGTACGTCCGTACTGGCGGTTCTGCGTTCTCGAAAAAATGCGTTCATTTTCCACTTGCGTTGCGCAGCCGGACTTTCGTGCGACCGTACTTCGTATATTGGCTGCCATTGCCCGTCATTTGCTGCTAGTGCGGCCGTGATTAAGTGCGCCTACACGCATGTTAAAAATTCGCTAGTCTGAGCCTAGCCTAAATGGGAGAATTTTTCTGATTTGGCTATTTTGACCTAGAATTTTCCATTCTCCAGTCATTCTCCTGCTCTTCACCGCTCTCTGAATAACCCTGACAGGGTTATTCAGAGAAAGGTGAAACTCAGGAGAATGACTGAAGAGAAAATTCTAGGTCAAAATAGCCAAACCAGAAAAATTCTCCCATTTTTCTCACTTTCCAAATCGGCTATTTGGTCTAGAATTTTCCATTCTCCAGTCATTCTCCTGCTTTTCACCGCCAAAAAATCAGTAAACTTTTTCTGCGTGTCCAAAAATGTCTCCTCTTTTCATACAGACTGCCGCCCCAAGCAGTTGTTTATGGATAGATTAAAGGAAAAGCATTTACCGTCATTTGAAATGTCATTTTTTGGTCTTTACATATTTCTATACATCCTAGAAATCCGCCACTTCACGGGCAGGTTATGGGGACCTCCTAGGCACGATATTTGAAGGAATTTTTGGTTTTTATCTTTAACCCTTATTTCATGGAAAACTCACTGTCCCTTTAAAAACGTTTTTTTTTTTACTTTTTGTCCTTGTTTCCTGTCCCCCAGGGCACTACCCAGACCCCCATACACTTTTTATGGAAAATATCTAGCATATATGCCCTCTTGGAGGGCACTCTAAAAACCGAATTTTCAGCCCCATTGACTTGTATGGAGTTTGAGTTCGGGTTCGGATCCGAACATTTGGAAAGTTCGGGTTCGGCTTCGAACCGAACTCGGGGAGTGTTCGGCTCATCCCTATTGCCTGCTACTGAGGTATCCTAGAAATTGCCCCTACCAGGATGAAAAATGGCATTGTATTGCTGTGGCACCTTTCCATCTCAAGATTTGTGCTACAAGGCTAAATTACCTTCTGTACCGTGATCGGAGGCTGTTTTAGGCATTTAATTGCTGGTGCAGCATGTACCAGTGACTGGTTGTTCCTGCCTTGCTGTTAGTTTGGACTGACTAGCAGGCCTGGACTGGCTGTCTGGCACACTGTGCAACTGCCAGATGGACTACAGTGGTCAAACGTGGGATAAACACAAATCCCAGTCGTAACCAGCCCAAACTACACCTGCGTTGACACAAACTAGGCTTGTGCACCGATTTTTTTTCGGTTCGATTCGGTTCAATTTGGTTCGATTTGTTCGGATGTTTAAAATTTTCGATTCGACTCGTTTCGACCGATTTCTGTTTCGATTCGGTTCGGTTCGGCTCGTTTTTCGTGTACATTTTTTTTTCGGAATATCGACCATTTTTCGTGTTTTCGGGTCACTTTGCTCGTTTTTTGTATCGACTTTTCGGAAATTTCGGAAATTTTCGTTTTTTCGGAACGTCTGTTCTCCTCGTTTCAAAGTGTCTACGATAATTCTGGTGATTCTATCGTGTTTTTTTTTATTAAATAAAGATCCTTTTTTTCTTATGAATAATTGCATATACATTTCACAACTTTATTTAATCATATTAAAATGGTATCAAAGCCAAGGAACAAAAAAAATGAACAAAACAATTTAAAAAACGCTAAACTGACCCGAATGCCACAAGAAACAAGTGATACGCATTTACAAATACAAAATTTACAGAATCAGCAATATAATCGATAATAGTTAAATATACGATTTCCAGAATTACTGAAATGGAACCGAAATCACGAATGGAACCGAAATCATGAATAGAGCAAAAATAAATTTCGATTTGACACATTTCAAGTCCATTCGAAAAATCCTAAAAAAAGATCGTTTCGGCTCGGAAAACTTTTCGGATCTATCGGTTTTCGGGTCCGATCCGATTCGGAAATTCGGCCGAATCCGAAGACACGAATCGGGAAATTTCGTGAAAATTCCGAAACCCGAAACGCACATCCCTAACACAAACCCCAACCAGTTCGGTCCAAGTTCCACCCAGGAAATCCCTTACTGTGCCTATGAATGCCCCAATGCATACTCTATACATGCATTTTGCAAGCCCATTCTGTACCAGTCAGGCCCCTTCCTGCAGTGGTGTATTTTGGCCTAGGCTGACAAGGCCTAGGGCGGTACTTTCCAGGGGGCGGCGGCCCGCACCGGGTGGCCCCACCCCTAAAAATAAATAAATAAATAAAAAATCTATTTACTTTTGCAAGGTATTTTACTAGGAAGGATACATTGAGATTTCACTAATTTTCAAGTATGTCCTGGGTAGGCAAGGCCTAGGCTTTCACTTTCCAGGGGGCAGCAAAAAACCCCACCACTAAATGGGTTACTCACAGAGCACCGAAAAGACGCCAACATTTTGGTGTTCTGTAGTTCCCTGCACTTTGGGGAATAAAATTTCCCCACCCTGCACCCTGAATTCCCCATTCACCGCAGGGTCCCCAAAGTGCATGGAGTCGGCCGCTGAATGCTGCCACCACAAACCCGTGGCCTGCTGTTTTCAAAGAACTGCTGAACGAAAATGTCTGGAATTTACATATAAGATCCTATGATTGATAATATAAAGTTCTGTTACAGAAAAAAAAAACACTATTAAAAAAGGGGGAAATTTTGCAAAAAAAATCTGAAAAATTACTAAAGGGTACTAAAAAAAAATTAATAAAGACTTTTTACTGCAGATTAAAATAATAAATGGTTTATTAGATATTGTATAAAAACGGGAATATTTTTAACATTGAAACCTATGGGGTTCGCCTGAATAAACCTGCTGATTGAAACCACTGAACATCAGGGCATTTCACTGCCATTTCTCTGCTGTTTGGTGTTCTCTGAATAGATTAACCATTACTTCTCTATGGGGAATTGCACTGCCTTCAAACAGCACCGTACTTGCTGGCAGTTCGCCAAACTTGTGTGTGAGCATATCACAGAGCAGTGGTGTACTTAGGGGAGTGGCGGGGGTGGGCCGCCCCAGGTACCAGTGATTATTGGGGTGTCATTAGGGGGTGCTAGGAGGTGCCACTGTCACTGTGTGTCAGCTTTGAGCAGTGTTCTTAAACAATGAGCAGCGGAGCAGGGCGTTTGCATACGGAATAAAATCGAATAGAATAAAAATCCCCCTCTCCTCCCTCCATAGCTCCTCCCCTGCCCTGCAGCAGCTCTAGGAGAGGGGAGGGGGATGTGATTTGTGTGCAGAGAGAGAAGATGACAGTAAATGGCAGGTAAAGGGGGGTATTAGCAGAATATGAAGTCATGTCTGCTTACTGCTGTTTAAAGTGGACCTTTCCATAACCAGCACTGAAGTGATAGAAATTTGTCATTGAGCTGCCTGGCTCCTGGTGAGGCTGCATGCGTGCAGGTCACGCGGTCCAGCCAGTCAGGTGGTACTGAGTCTCAGTACCACCTGACTGGCTGAACCACGTGACACGCACGCACGCAGCTGCCCACCATTTTGTTAACACGGACTCTCACTCTATTCTGGACTGAACACCCACCGGAAAGGGAATCAAAGCCACGGTGCACCCTCTGGCAGTGGCACCCCACTGCTGACAAGATGGCTCCACGCACAGGCACAGCTGCGATCCTAACGTGGCCTGGAGGGACCTCCTACTGAGTCTGTACACAGTCCCTGCTGACTCTGCACACAACCCTACTGCGGATGGAGGCCGGTAAATATAGAATAAATAATTGCTGGGAGGTTTGCTGGGAGTTTTATTGTAGTGGATTCTGATTCACTCATACACACCGCACATTGCATTGCTGGGAGTTTTATTGCTGTGGATTCTGATATGCCGACAGACACCACACATTGCATTGCTGTGAGTTTTACTGTTGTGAATTCTGATACGCTGACACACACACCGCACATTGCATTGCTGGGAGTTATATTGCTGTGGATTCTGATACACTCATACACACTGCACATTGCATTGCTGGGAGTTTTATTGCTGTGGACACTGCACATTACTGTGAGTTTTATTGCCCTGGAGCTCTGGGATACGCTCATACACACTGCTCATTACTGTGAGTTTAATTGCTGTGCAGTTCTGATATGCTCATACACAGTGCCCATTTCTGTGGGTTTTATTGCTGTGCAGCTCTGTGATACGCTCATTAGGGATGAGCGGTTCGGGTTCAAACGGTTCGGGGTTCGACCCGAACTTAGCCTGTTCGAGTAGATCGCGAACACCGAACATTTCCGGGTGTTCGCCGCATGTTCGACCACAATGGACCACAATGCATTTTCCCACTGGCCTGAAGCTCGTAATTGGCTACAGCCTTGCACCTGACCACAGGTCTGATGCAAGACTGGTTCAACACTATGCCAATCACTGCTCAGAGTCCTGATTGGGCAAATTTTTCCCAATCATGGGCTCACAGAGCTAAGTCCCGCAGCACACTATATAAGGTTTCCACGTGCCGATTCTGCATGCATTTCAGAGGAGATTTCAAAGGAGATAGTTGTGTCTTGTTACTGCCGGTCTGCCACGCTACTAGGGGGGGTCTGGGGGGGTCTCATTTCTACCAAATATCAGGGAATTTAGGTGAAGTGTGTCTTGTCACTGTGCCAACAATTTTTTTGGGGTTTACAACTTTCTTTTAAACATTTGTGAATTGAGGTGATCTTCTGGGTCTTGTCACTGTGCCAGCAAGTCTTTTTGGGTCTCATTTCTACCAAATATCAGGGAATTTAGGTGATGTGTGTCTTGTCACTGCGCCAGCAAGTTTTCTTGGGGTTTACAACTTTCTTTAAAACATTTGTGAATTGAGGTGATCTTCTGGGTCTTGTCACTGTGCCAGCAAGTCTTTTTGGGTCTCATTTCTACCAAATATCAGGGAATTTAGGTGATGTGTGTCTTGTCACTGTGCCAGCAAGTTTTTTTGGGGTTTACAACTTTCTTTAAAACATTTGTGAATTGAGGTGATCTGTGTCTTGTCACTGCCAGCAAGTATTTTGGGGGTCACAAATATCTAAAAAACATTTGGGAATTGAGGTGATCTGTGTCTCGTCACACATCCAGTACCACACAGTATTTTGGGGGTCACAAATATCTAAAAAACATTTGGGAATTGAGGTGATCTGTGTCTCGTCACACATCCAGTACCACACATTATTTTGGGGCTCACTAATTTCTTTAAAACATTTGTGAATTGAGGTGATCTGTGTCTCGTCACACATCCAGTACCACGCATTATTTTGGGGCTCACTAATTTCTACAAAACATTTGTGAATTGAGGTGATCTGTGTCTCGTCACACATCCAGTACCACACATTATTTTGGGGCTCACTAATTTCTACAAAACATTTGTGAATTGAGATGATCTGTGTCTCGTCACACATCCAGTACCACGCTGTATTTTGGGGCTCACTAATTTCTTTAAAACATTTGTGAATTGAGGTGATCTTCTGTGTCTTTTCACAAGCAAGTTTTTTTGGGGCTCACTAATTTATTTAAAACATTTGTGAATTGAGGTGATCTTCTGTGTCTTGTCACACAGCCATCAAGTTTTTTTGGGGCTCACTAATTTCTTTAAAACATTTGGTGAATTGAGGTGATCTGTGTCTCGTCACACATCCAGTAGTACCACGCATTATTTTGGGGCTCACTAATGTCTACAAAACATTTGTGAATTGAGGTGATCTGTGTCTCGTCACACATCCAGTACCACGCTGTATTTTGGGGCTCACTAATTTCTACAAAACATTTGTGAATTGAGGTGATCTGTCTCTTGTCACACAACCAGTACCACGCATTATTTTGGGGCTCACTAATTTCTCTGAAACATTTGTGAATTGAGGTGATCTGTGTCTCGTCACACATCCAGTACCATGCATTATTTTGGGGCTCACTAATTTCTTTAAAACATTTGTGAATTGAGGTGATCTGTGTCTCGTCACACATCCAGTACCACGCATTATTTTGGGGCTCACTAATTTCTACAAAACATTTGTGAATTGAGGTGATCTGTGTCTCGTCACACATCCAGTACCACACATTATTTTGGGGCTCACTAATTTCTACAAAACATTTGTGAATTGAGGTGATCTGTGTCTCGTCACACATCCAGTACCACGCATTATTTTGGGGCTCACAAATTTCTACAAAACATTTGTGAATTGAGGTGATCTGTGTCTTGTCACACATCCAGTACCACACAGTATTTTGGGGCTCACTAATTTCTACAAAACATTTGTGAATTGAGGTGATCTGTGTCTCGTCACTGGCTGCCAGCTATCAGTGTGTCTCACTGAGTTATACCAGAGTTCTTTAAATCTTTATACCAGAGTTGAATCAAAGTTCTGTATATATTAATCTATATATCACTCACCATGTCTGAAAGAACAAAAAGGACAGGCAGACGCTCCCAGACACAGATAAGAGGGCAAGCAGCCCCTGTGTCGGGAGGCTGTGCCTCTGGTCGTGGTGGACGTGGTGCATCCTCTGCAGGGGCACGCTTGTCCTTTCTAACTGGTGCTGGCCGTCTTAAGCAGCAGCAACATTCAGAGGACTTGGTGGATTGGCTAACCAGGCATCCTCATCCTCCGAGTCCTCTGCCAGCCAGGCTTCTAGTGCTTTACAGTCCACCTCAGCTGCCAAAGCATCTAATGCAGCCTCCATGTCCACAGCTACTCCTGCCGTAGCCTCGCTATCACACACAGAGGAGTCAGCTGAATTGTTTGACTACAATGAGAGTGACATGCTGCTTGAGGATGCGCAGCAAGTACAGTGCTCTGATTCAATCTCTGAGGTTGAGCAAGGGAGTATAATCAACCTAGAGGAAGGGGGTGCTAGTGATGACACACAAATAACTGGCACTCATGTTGCCCCAGCAGCTGCAGCATACTGCCAAGTTGGCTCCAGTGACGAGGAGATAGGGGGTGAAGATGACATTGATGATGAGGTAACTGACTCCACCTGGGTGCCAGATCGAACTGAGGAATCAAGTGAGGAGGAGGGGGAGGAGGAGGCACAGCAAACACGAGGCACAACATCCCCTGTGACCAACCGTAGCACTAGCCAGTCCAAGGCATCAGATGTCAGAGCTGCTCCGGTGCAGAGCACTGTTGTCTCAAAGAACACATGCAGGAACTCTGCTGTCTGGGAGTTCTTTAAGAAATGTGCAGCATTCCCCACCGTTGCTATTTGTAATCTATGTCAGATGAGGCTGAAGCGTGGGATAAACACCGGACACTTGGGTACCACGTGCTTGAGGCGACATATGAACAAGTGCCACACATCCCGTTGGCGCAAAACTTTGCGTAGGTCCTCCTCCTCCTCATCTGTCTCTACCCACACTGTATGTCCTGCCATGTCATTGCCTACAACCTCCACCGACAGGGATGATGCTACAGTAATGGATGTACCAGGTCCTTCCTCACAATGTGACATCATCTCAGTAGCTGAAGATTTACGCAGTCAGATTACGTTGCCGCAGCTGCTGCAGCGAAAGAAAAAAAATAGTCCCAACCATCCCCAAGCACAGCGTCTAAATGCCAGCTTAGCAAAATTACTCGCATTGCAGCTGCTGCCTTTCCAGCTGGTGGACTCTGCAACCCTTCCGTGAATTTGCTGAATGTGCTGTACCACAGTGGCAAGTTCCAAAACGCCATTACTTTTCACGCAAGGCCATTCCAGCATTATACCAGCACGTGGAAGACAATGTTATCCAGTCATTGGGAAAGGCAGTCAGCAGCAAGGTGCATGTGACTTTAGACACGTGGTCCAGCAAGCATGGACAGGGTCATTACATTTCCTTCACGGCACACTGGGTAACTCTGATTGCAGCTGGGAGGGATCCAAGACGGGGCTCTGTGCTGGAGCTTGTTCATCCACCACGCCTCCAGAAAGCTGCTTATATGAGGTCTGTCTGCTCTACCACCTCTCCCTCCTCCTCCTCCTCCTCCTCCTCCTTCTCTGTCTCTGGCGAAGTGGCAGTTAAACCGACACCTGACAGGGTCTACGCAATGGCTCAAGCAAAAAGATGCCATACTGTGCTTGAGCTGGTTTGTTTAGGGGACAGGAGCCACACCGGGTCAAAAATTTTGTTAGCTCTGCAGGGGCAGGTGCAGAGATGGTTAAAACCATGCCAGCTTGAGCTGGGAATGATCGTCTGCGATAATGGCAGCAACCTTCTCTCCGCCCTACGCAAGGGTAAATTGACGCATGTACCATGCCTAGCACACGTCCTAAATCTGGTGGTACAGCGTTTCCTAACCAAGTACCCAGAGCTGGCAGAGCTTCTCATCCAGGCCAGAAAAGTCTGCAGCCACTTCAGACGGTCATTCCCAGCAAGCGTTCGCCTGGCAGAAATTCAAAGAGAATTCCACCTTCCCACAAACCGTCTGATCTGTGACATGCCCACCAGGTGGAACTCGACATTAGCAATGCTGCAGCGTCTGTGCAAGCAGCAGTGGGCCATCAACGAGTACCTGTGTGAGTATGGCACAAGGACAGGTTCAGGTAAACTTGTTTTTTTTTCCCCCCCGCAGTGGCTGATGATCAAGGATGCATGCACTGTACTGTCACCATTTGAGGAGGCAACGCGGATGGTGAGCAGGGACAGTGCATGCATCAGTGACACAATTCCTTTAATGTTCCTGCTGGAGCACACTCTGCGGGGAATTATAGATGTGGCTCTAGAGGCAGAGCAGCGGGAGGAAGAGGAGGCCTTCCCTAGCTCTCAAGGCCCCAGTCTTTCCACAGACAGCATTCCAGCGGGTCCTACTCAGATCAGACAGGAGGAGGATGAGGAGGAGGAGGACTATTTAAGTAGCGGGGGCATTGAAGGTGGGGATTCCTCAAGGGAGGGTTTTGTGTGTCCAGAAACAGAAGGGCTTGTGTGTGGCTGGGAGGAGGAAGTGCACGATACGGTCATCCTCATTGACCAGGAAGACTCAGAAGCTAATGCCACCTCCAACCTACACTGCATGGGCTCCCTAATGATGCAAAGCCGACTAAAGGACCCCAGGATTCGTGCTATCAAGGAGAGGGATCATTACTGGATGGCAACCCTTCTTGATCCATGATACAAGGGGAAAGTTGCAGAGCTCATCCTGCCCGCACAGAGGAGCACAGGATGAAAAAACGTGAGGACGCTCTAAAGCGACACTTGTATAACTCCTTTCCAGGCACTGGTAGATTACCAAGTGCTGACACACGTGCTTCTGAGGCTGCGGGTGATCAGAGGAATAGCTGTGAAGGCCAGGGCCGCTTGACTGATGCTTTTTTAAATTTTTTTAGTCCACGACGCCCAGGGACGTCAAATGTAGGCACCCATTGCCAGCGTCTTCACCATATGGTGCAGGACTACCTAGGGGCAAGGGCAGACCTGGATACCTTTCCAGCAGATGATCCACCGGCTTACTGGGTGTTGAGATTGGATCACTGGCCAGAACTTAGCCAATATGCTATGCAGCTACTAGGTTGCCCTTTATCTAGCGTGCTTTCCGAAAGGACGTTCAGTGCCGCTGGAGGTTTTGTCACAGACAAAAGAGTGCATCTGTCCACCGACTCTGTAGACCGGCTGACATTTATAAAAATGAATCAGTCCTGGATCAGCAGCTATCAATCCCCTGATGCTGAAGTAATGGACTAGATAGGGGATGTCCTCTTCTGCATTCACAAAACCTACAGCACTGAACCCTTCCACAATACCACAAAAGGTTTACGGTGTGAAGGCACTTGCTGCCATGAAAGGCACAATATTTGGCTGCACTGACGTCCGTGCCAGATTTATATCATTTTATTTTTTTGAACCGCAGGGTCCAACCCTGCACTCTTCCACAATACCACAGAGGGGTTACTGTATGATGATACTTGCTGGCCTGGCATTAAAGGCACAATATCTGGGTGCACTGACGCCCATTACCAGATCATACATTTTTCAATATAGGACCACATGGTCCACCCCTGCACTCTTCCACCATACCACAGAGGGGTTACTGTATGATGATACTTGCTGCCCTGGCAGTCTTGCACCAGAGGCAGAATATCTGGGTGCACTGACGCCTTAACCAGATGCATATCTTTTTAATATAGGACCGCAAGGTCCACCCCTGCACTCTTCCACCATAACACAGAGGGGTTACTGTATGATGATACTTGCTGGCCTGGCATTAAAGGCACAATATCTGGGTGCACTGACGCCCATTAACAGATAAAAAAAAAACCACTTTTCAATATAGGACCACATGGTCCACCCCTGCACTCTTCCATAATACCACAGAGGGGTTAGGCTAGGGTCAGATGAGCGCATTTTCTACGAACTGTGCGTCCGTGCAGTACGGACGTACTTACTGACTGACGACAAGGTAGTGGCAACACAGTCCGTTTTTTTCACTGACGTATTTTTTGACTGATGTAGCAGGGAAAATAAATTACAATGAAAGAACATTCTGTCCGTCAAAATGCTGGACGTATAAATGCAGTCCGTCTGACCTTGTTGCATCACTCACACACAAAGCTATGCGGACGTTGTGGACGTGGCGCACTCTGCACGTCCGTTCTAGCAGTATTACGTTCTTGCCTAACCTGCGTCCGTTTGCAGCGTCCGTCAGCCCCCGCACTAATGTGCGGACATACCTCGTGTGTGGGGCTCCATTTAACACAATTGTTTGCTATCACGGACGTACTTATGTGCGGGCAACATGGACGTTAACATTGCGTTCGTCTGACCCCAGCCTTTCTGTATGATGATACTTGCTGGCCTGGCAGTCTTGCACCAAAGGCACAATATCTGGGTGCACTGACGCCCATTACAGATCAAAAACTTTTCAATATAGGACCACATGGTCCACCCCTGCACTCTTCCACAATACCACAGAGGGGTTACTTTATGATGATACTTGCTGCCCTGGCAGTCTTGCACCAAAGGCACAATATCTGGGTGCACTGACGCCTTAACCAGATGCATATATTTTTAATATAGGACCGCAAGGTCCACCCCCGCACTCTTCCACCATAACACAGAGGGGTTACTGTATGATGATACTTGATGGCCTGGCATTAAAGGCACAATATCTGGGTGCACTGACGCCCATTACCAGATCAAAAAATTTTCAATATAGGACCACATGGTCCACCCCTGCACTCTTCCACCATACCACAGAGGGGTTACTGTATGATGATACTTGCTGCCCTGGCAGTCTTGCACCAAAGGCAGAATATCTGGGTGCACTGACGCCCATTACCAGATCAAAAAATTTTCAATATAGGACCACATGGTCCACCCCTGCACTCTTCCACCATACCACAGAGGGGTTACTTTACGATGATACTTGCTGCCCTGGCAGTCTTGCACCAAAGGCAGAATATCTGGGTGCACTGACGCCTTAACCAGATGCATATCTTTTTAATATAGGACCGCAAGGTTCACCCCTGCACTCTTCCACAATAACACAGAGGGGTTACTGTATGATGATACTTGCTGGCCTGGCATTAAAGGCACAATATCTGGGTGCACTGACATCCATTAACAGATAAAAAAACACTTTTCAATATTGGACCACATGGTCCACCCCTGCACTCTTCCACAATACTGCAGAGGGGTTACTGTATGATGATACTTGATGGCCTGGCATTAAAGGCACAATATCTGGGTGCACTGACGCCCATTACCAGATCAAAGAATTTTCAATATAGGACCACATGGTCCACCCCTGCACTCTTCCACAGTACCACAGAGGGGTTACTGTATGATGATACTTGCTGGCCTGGCACCAAAGACACAATATCTGGGTGCACTGACGCCTTGACCAGAATCATATCTTTTCAATATAGGACCACATGGTCCAACCCTGCACTCTTGCACAATACCACAGAGGGGTTACTGTATGATGATACTTGCTGGCCTGGCATTAAAGGCAAAATATCTGGGTGCACTGACGCCTTGACCAGAATCATATCTTTTCAATATAGGACCACATGGTCCACCCCTGCATTCTTCCACAATACCACAGAGGGGTTACTGTTTGATGATACTTGCTGGCCTGGCAGTCTTGCACCAAAGGCACAATATCTGGGTGCACTGACACCCATTAACAGATCAAAAACTTTTCAATATAGGACCACATGGTCCACCCCTGCACTCTTCCACAATACCACAGAGGGGTTACTGTATGATGATACTTGCTGGCCTGGCATTAAAGGCACAATATCTGGGTGCACTGAAGCCCATTACCAGATCAAAAACTTTTCAATATAGGACCACATGGTCCACCCCTGCATTCTTCCACAATACTACACAGGGGTTACTGTATGATGATACTTGCTGGCCTGGCATTAAAGGCACAATATCTGGGTGCACTGACGCCCATTACCAGATCAAAATCTTTTCAATATAGGACCACATGGTCCACTCCTGCACTCTTCGACAAAAATACCACAGAGGGGTTACTGTATGATGATACTTTCTGGCCTGGCAGTCTTGCACCAAAGGCAGAATATCTGGGTGCACTGACGCCCATTCCCAGATTCATATCTTTTTAATATAGGACCGCATGGTCCACCCCTGCATTCTTCCACAATACCACAGAGGGGTTACTGTATGATAGTACTTGCAGGCCTGGCACTGAAGGCACAATATCTGGGTGCACTGCCACTGACGCTTGTATCAGATTAATATCCTCAGAGGGGTTACGGTGTGACGTCACTGTTGCCGACGGTAAAAGCCCAATTTTAAAGCACCTATTGTTACTTTCATCCAAAGCCTGCATAAGTTTCACAATAATTTAGCCAAAAAAATCACTAAACTTTTCTGCGCGTCCTAAAATGTCTTTTCATACAGGCTGCCGCCCCAAGCAGTTGTTTATGGATAGATTAAAGGAAAAGCATTTACTGTCATATGAAACATCATTTTTTGGTTTTTAAGTGTTTCTATACATCCTAGAAATCCACCACTTCACGGGCAGGTTATGGGGACCTCCTAGGCACGATATTTGAAGGAATTTTTGGTTTTTATTTTTAACCCTTATTTCATGGAAAACTCACTGTCCCTTTAAAAACGTTTTTTTTTTTAACTTTTTGTCCTTGTTTCCTGTCCCCAGGGCACTACCCGGACCCTCATAGACCTTTTATGGCAAATATGTAGCTTATATGCCCTCTTGGAGGGCACTCTAAAAAAACGTATTTTCAGCCTTATTGACTTGTATGGGGTTCGGGTTCGGGTTGGGTCCCGAACAAATGGGAAGTTCGGGTTCGGGCTCGAACCGAACTCGGGGAGTGTTCGGCTCATCCCTAACACTCATATGCAGTGCACGTTTCTGTGGATTTTATTGTTCAACCAATTAGAGCAGCTGTGATCCAGTATACTTGACATGCGTGGCTGTTATTTGTAAAAATGCATTAATTTAAACATTTCATAATTTTATTTATCTCAATAGATACATTTGTAATGGTATACAAAATATACAAGTAGGCACTTGGTATCCACTTTTAATATAAAGAGAGGAAAAGGCGGAGCCCTAAGAGGAAAAGGTGGAGCTTAAAGAGGAAGGGTGGGGATTAACCAGGAAGAGGTGTGCCCTTGACAGGAAGGGGTGCCTCAAATTTTAATTAGGGGGTGCACGAGTTTAGTCAGGCCTAGGGCAGCACAAAGCCTAAATACACCACTGCCTTCCTGTGCTGCTTTTTGGCCTCAATCCATCTCTGACTGTGGGGATCCTCTCTTAGAGGTGTTTATAGGTTTTAATGTTCAATATGGTTTTGGTGTATATAATTGCAATATGATTTGGGCATGATATTCAGGTTAGCATATTTTATATTTAGTTTTAAATAGGGTTAAGTTTAATTTTAGAAATTTTTGCATTCGGATGTGGTATAGAATTTGAGTGAGTCTATTGATGCTGCATTTTGTTGAGGCACAGAGGGACCCTATCACCTGGTATGAGCTAAAAAGCCATTGATAACTGAAAAATCTAGAGGAAGTCGCTGAAAGGTAGGGCCTGACGACCACCAACAGATCCCCTTGTTCACGGTTGTCAGCGTACAAGATTCATTAGCGCACGCTAGGGTAATGCTAAGAGCTGGGTTGAGTCCAAGGGCTAATGCGGTTGTGTACAGGATATAACTGCTTTTTTCCAGTGCAGAGTGCCGGGCCATACCTATCCTCTTCCCTCACAAGCTTGTATACGTATGAGCACATCTGGCGAAGAGCCCTCACACCCCCGCATTATTAAAATCCTCCAGTGACCATATCATCCATGTTTATATGCACACATATATTAATTAAGGCTGATGGGCATTGCATGATAAATGTCACCCAACAGCATGTAGAATCCTTACAATGCATTTAATAGATCCAAAAGGAAGGCCAGGTGAGCCACAATAATTTCCCTGCTGCAGCATATAAATAATACATGTTTCAGGGCAAGACTTATCCATGTGTCCCTTTAAACAAGGTCCAAATGGTCACCCTAATAATCAACCACTTATACAGTATACTAAGAATAACCCCAGCATAAAATGTTTAAAATTAGGCAACATTTTAGAATTAGGATATATGTCAATAAAGGATACATATATATCATAATATAGCCAACTGCGACAGCAGTGACATTGCTGACCAGATCCATTACTATGGTGTTTGGGACCAAGAGAACACCTGTGCTGCATTCCTTTCGATTGCCTGTTGATTTTGGACCAAAAAACTTTTTTGTCAGTTACCACCGCAGTCGAGCAATAGGTAAATATTTGCGATTAGCGTCCTTCTAAAAATTAGCCCTGCACCAAATGATTTGTAGGTTACAATAGCGCAAGGGCTCTCTAGCGCTCCCCACTACGAAATGCAAATTACCTCGCGCTAAGTGATTTTTGCCATTTCTAGCAGGAGCCAAACGATCTGTTGGTCAGGCACTAGACTCATTTTACCTGGCACTAACGAAAAAACATGCCGATGCTCAGGTTAGCTCACACCAGGTGATAGGGCCCTTAGTAGGCAAGGACTAGTATCTTACAATTATTATTAATTTTCCTATGAAGTACTTAACAGCACCTTGCCAAAGGAGCCCTGTGTGATTCAATTAAAAGGATTTTTTTCTTTCATAATTTTTGGGAAAGCCACTAAGGGAGCGATGGAAAGTGGAGGTTTGACACACCTCTTTTTACGTCTGTTTAGAAACTAGTTTACTGCAAAAAGATATTCCACTTTATAACCTTGCACCAACTTCTGATGCAGTACACATTTTGGAATAATTCTATCTATAAATCTTTAATATTTTTTTATAGAGAAAGAAGTTATTGCTTTCTTTGTCTGGTTACCAGTTTATTTCTGTGCCTTTGTTTTTTGCAATACAGCAGTGGGTTTTATTTATTTACTGATCTATTAATTTTGCACATTCTTTTGTTTGCTGTAACTGCCTAACCATGTGTTGATGTTTGCAGCCTCCTTTTTAATACATATACAAGTGTTAAAAACACATCCTTAAAAAAAACTGAAAAAAGATATATCCCTTAAATAAAAAATGATATATATATCCATGGCAACCCGTGACTCGGAGACTAAATAAAATTTTATAAATCTTTATTAGTTCAATTCTAATAAAGATAAAACTCTATAGTTCCTGGTGTATTATTGGCAATTTGATACTATCAGGGTTATCCAAAGAAATCCGAATTGCTTGAGAAAGGTAACCGAACGCTGAAAATCAGCGTTCGGTTACCTTTCTTGGCCATTCGGCTATCCAGAGAGCAGGCAATTCGCCAAATCCTGGCGAATTGCCTGAACATACGGTGCCTGTTCGGTGCCTGTTCGAGGGCAGAGAAATCCCCATGAAAATGCACTGCTTCGGCTATTCAGAGAACACAAACCAGCAGTGAAAGGTTCCCGAAATGCCCTGCCATTCCGTTGTTTAATTCGGCAAGTTAATTCAGGAGAATCCCATAGGCTTCAATGTTAAAAATATTTCCGTTTTAATTCAATATCTAATAAACCGTTCAATATAAAATTCTGCAGTAAAGAGTCTCTTTCTTTATAGTTTTTTTAGGATACTTTAAGCATTTTTCTGAATTTATTTTTTTTAAAAGTCCGATTTTTTTTTTTTTTAAAGTTTACTTATTTTTTCTGTATCAGCCCTCTTTATTATCATTCCCTGGACCTCATATGTAAATTTCAGACATTTTCGCTCAGTAGTTTCTTTGCAAACAGCGTTTCATTTTCACACATTCACACAAACTATTTTGCTAATTTATTCACTGCCTTGTCTGCGGTCTCAGCTGCTTCGGCTCTGTGTGATTTGGCTCCTGCTTGGGCTTTTTCTGTGATTTTCGGCAGGTTAATCCAGATGTTTTTGTGGCTTTTCGGAGTGCATTCGCTGGGTTTTGCGGTTCGTTTTCGTCAGGTTTGTGGCAGCTTTTCCCTGCAATTCAGGGACCCCGTGGTGCTTGCTGAATACACCGCAGGGTCACCGAAATGGGATCGGCAAAAGGAACCGAATTGAAGAGAACAAAAAGTCACCGAACGTGCGGTGACTTTTCGAATCTCTTTGAATAACCCTGAATATCTTTGAAGACCCCCTTCGGTTACTTCAATGTATGTAGGGGGTAACCCTTGATGATGTTAGCAACTAAAGATTTGAAGTGAACCAATGTAAAAACTTAAATCTTTAATAAACAATACATACATAAATTGTGACCAGAGGTTTGGAGATAACCCTCCTGCTTCTCCTTTTTTAAAATATATTAAAAGCAGATGGGCACTAGTGGATGTGCGTAGAGTCCACAGCTGTGGCTGTATTTGGCTCCCAGTGAGAGAATTGGCTAGAATTCAATTCGGGTGAAATATTTCCCAAATTAATGCTAATTCTGAGTGACTGCAAGGTATGCACTCGGATGGCAGCAAGTGCATGGGTACGTTGAGTTTGTCTAGCTGCGTGCACAGTATCAAAACATGGAAATGAGTAGTCAATTCACAGTGCAATATGCTTCCTGCTAGACAGTGCTATCACCATTATACTCGAACCCTGCTGTCTGAATTTATCAACTTGTGCACAGCATGAAAAATGAGATGAGCACTTAATTCACAGTGTAGTGGCCTTCCTGCCAAATGTCAGCACTGCCACCATTATACTCAACCCTAAAGCCCAATACTTCAATGAAAATCTAAACAATAACATATCAAACCATAGAAACGTTTGGAAAACCATAAGTAACATACAAGCACCCCCATCCACTCCCAGCCGGCTGTTGTCAAAGTAAACAACCAAACCCTGCAACACCCCATAGATGTAGCAAATGCCTTTAATGATTATTATGTTGGATGTGCTACCACCCTGATTGCTAAGCTAGGAAATGACACGCAATCAGAAAGGCCTCACACAGGTCAGGCCCCTCCAACTGTGCAAAGACCCTGTATCAGACAGGAATTCAGTTTTAGACCAGTGCCTGTCAGTGTCGTTACTAAACTTCTCCATAACCAAAAATGAAATAGCAGTCTGGACCTGATCAAATACCAGCAATGCTGCTGAAAATCAGTGCGCCGGCATTTGCAAATCCTGTCGCAACCCTAATCAATGAATCACTGGCGACTGGATACATACCCAAACTAGGGATGAGCTGTTCGGTTCGATCAGTTCGGAGTTCAATTCGAACATCGGCAGCTCGCAAGCTCACGAACTTTGAACTTTTTGGCGTGTTCGGCTCGAGTTCGAAAAATTTTTTGGAAAAAAGTATAAAAAATGCTTAAAAAATACTAAAAAATCTAGAAATAAAGAGACTCTTTACTGCAGAATATTATAAGCAACGGTTTAATAGATATTGAATTAAAAACTAATGTCTAGGTGCAAAGATTCTCACCTCTAAATGACCTGTGCTCTCAAACGGAGTAAACAACAGGTGTTTAATTCGTGTTTGGAAATAACATGTGCTTCTAATTAGTCCGGTCTCATGAATTTGATACATTGTATGCAGACTGGGAGTGCTAGGTGTCGTGTGTGGGTCTGTGATGGCGATGTTTCCATACATCCTACAAATCCGCCACTTCACAGGCAGGTTATGGGGACCTCTTAGGCACGATATTTGAAGGAATTTTTTCGTTTTTATTTTTAACCCTTATTTTATGGAAAACTCACTGTTCCTTTAACCCTTTCACTGCTGAGGCATTTCACCGCTTTGTGCTGAGCTAATTTTTACCGCTTTCGCTCATCATGTTTAAATGCGATTTGAAGCCACATTTTATTATACGACCCAGACATATTACATATCGTTCTTTCCGGCAGACTCATAATATATCATTTTTATATGTATACGTCATGTTCAACCTGTATATTATAACAAAAAATGCAATAAAACTTGAATTTTTAATCATCTGCAGCGTGTAAAGTGTTTTTTTTCCACCTTTTATCACATGAACATTTGCGGTTATATTTTCTATGCGGTGCGCGTGTACATAAACTAGAAATGGGGACTTATTAAATTTTTGGGGGGAATTATGTGATTTTTAGCAAACGCACACCATAGAAAAAATCATTAGTGCAGCAACATTGTTCACATTATAATTGAAATGTGAACAATATTGCTGCATTAATAAAAATAACACACAAAAAAATACATGTTTTTATTTTTTAATTTATTTACTTTATACCTGGTCATGTTGGGTATCATTCGAAAGGCCATGCTCAGGCCTTTCGATTGACTCCCTCCATGACCCCCTAGCTGCCACGGTTCTGGAGATATCGGGGTTCAAATGAACCCCCTATCTCCACCAGGGGATTCCGGGCAGCTGGGGTTCCCCGGCTATCTGACGTCATCACGCTATGCGTGAGGACTTCAGGCAGTGAGGGGGGACCCGGGGGTGGAGCTGCCATCCAAGATGGTGGCCCCCACCGGAGCAAGGCTGCACTTCGGTGCCGTGCCTTCGACTCTCCCCTTTTAAGCGGTGCCTGGCTTTTTTTGTGGGACCTCCCAATCGGGAGGGAGAGGGATCCGAACGAATCACCCCTCCCTTCCAGGCGATCTCTCGGCATTTACGTCGGGAGAAGCTTTACTTCAGCGTCTGAGGACGCTGAAGTCAGAACACCACGGGACCCCGGACAGAGAGGTGAGTATCTCCGCCGGGGGTCCCGCAAAGCTGATGACGTGTGGGACTCGTCCTCCTCAGCATACAGCGGGAGTAACTGAGGTCGTGTCCCACACGTCGTCAGCAGTGAAGGGGTTAAAAACATCTTTTTTAAAAAATTTGTCCTTGTTTCCTGTCCCCCAGGGTACTACCCGGACCCGGACATTGTTTTTAAATGTTTCTATACATCCTACAAATCCGCCACTTCACAGGCAGGTTATGGGGACCTCCTAGGCACGATATTTGAAGGAATTTTTCATTTTTATTTTTAATCCTAATTTCATGGAAAACTCACTGTCCCTTTTAAAAAGTTTTTTTTTTTACGTTTTGTACTTGTTTCCTGTGCCCCAGGGCACTACCCGGACCCCCATACACCTTTTATGGCAAATATCTAGCATAAATGCCCTCTTGGAGGGCACTCTAAAAATCGAACTTTGAGTCCCATTGACTTGTATTGAGTTCGTGTTCGAGTTCGAATTCGAACTTTTAAAAAGTTCGAATGCGAACCGAACTCGGGGGTGTTCGGCTAATCCCTAACCCAAACTCTGGAAGACTGAGAGAGTGGTACCTATCCATAAAAGTGGAGACAACACTTCAGTATCCAACTACCGTCCGATATCATTGTTCCCTGTAATATCAAAAATTTTGGAAAAATGTGTCTACACACAATTACGTGATTATTATCAATATTGGAACTACTTAACCACAGATCAATCCGGCTTTTGTCCAAATCACTCAACTACAACCGCCCTTTTAAAAGTCTGCAATGATGTCCAAGCTGTCATGGAACAAGGAAACCTAACTGGAGCCATCTTCTTTGAGTTTGCCAAGGCCTTTGACACAGTAGACCATGGCATCTTGTTAAAAAAACTTAAAAACTCTGGTATTGGTGATCGCACACTAAACTGATTTCAATCATATGTATCCGACCGATCGCAATATGTGTCCATTTCTGGCAGCTCCTCCCTCCACCTCCCAGTCACTTGCGGCGTACCCCAAGGCTCAATACTCGGCCCCCTGCTATTCACGATATTCATAAATCATCTGCCTAACATCTGCAAAGCCTCAACTGTACACATGTATGCAGATGACACAATAATCTATACCAGCAAACCAAATCTCCCACAGCTGGAGGCAGTGCTGCAAGAACAATTCACAGAGGTAGAAAAGTGGATCAAACACCACAAACCTTTTTTAAACACTGACAAAACTGTAACAATGCTCTTTGGAACAGCACCTAAACTACATAAATTGCAAAATCCCCATCTATGTGTTAGGACAAAATCAAATGGCACACTGACCACAGTCACTTCTCTCAAATATCTAGGTATGCGGTTAGACTCAAATATATCCTTTGGCCCCTACATCAAAAAACTCTCATCTAAATTTTACCCCAAACTAGGTGCCCTGTACAGAAACAAATCCTGCCTGAGCCCCGCGGTAAGAAAGCAGATTGAACAAAAAAAATGCTTATGCCGGCTATTGATTATGGAGATGTAGTGTATGCAGCTACCCCGTCAACACACCTTCATAAATTTACTACATTGTATAACTCATTCTGCCGCTTTGTGCTACAGTGTAACTACATGACCCACCATTGTGACATATTAAAAGAGCTAAACTGGTCGCTGCAATCTAGAAGCACCCCTAACCTTTCCAACCTGGTGTTTAAGAGCTTTTCTGGGAAGCTACCACCCTACCTGAATAGGCTGCTTCCCCTAGCATTTCCCTCATCCTATAACCTCTGATCCAGGACCAGCACCTTACTTGCAATACCACAATACAAAAAGACAGTGTTTCGATCCTCATTTTCCTACCGAGCACCACAATTATGGAATAACCTCCCAGATGCCATCAAATCTTCCCCCAGTCTTAGTCACTCAAGAGCTCCCTATTAATATATCTCAATACGGAATGCACCTGTAAACATGTAACATAATGACTATTTCCTACATATTTATTTTCTGTTAATCTGTAAATTTGTGTTTTTAATATCTTGCATTTTATTACTTTGTACTTCTGTAACGACTGCAACATTTCAATGTTCTTGAACCCAGGACATACTTGAAAACGAGAGAAAACTCAATGTATCCTTCCTGGTAAAATACTTTATAAATAAGTAAACCCTGCTGTCTGAATTTATCAATATATGCACAGCATGAAAAGGAGATGAGTACTTAATTCACAATGCTAAATTGACTACTCATTTCTATGTTTTGATACTGTGCACACACCTAGACAAACTCAACGTACCCATGCACTTGCTGCCATCCGAGTGCATACCTTGCAGTCACTCAGAATTATGAAGGCTCAAATGTGGTTTTATCTTTTTCATCTCCAATTTGCTCATTGAAATAGCTCTATGGCTCAGAAGAACATAATGTATTTTTAATCTTCTATTATTGTTGTCGTATGAAGACGACAACGATTTTATTATGATACATGAAATGGTAGCTACCTGGGTCTTTGTATTACGTTTTGTTCTACAACCACATGTAACAATATGATTGCATGAAACGTGGATTTTAACTTCCACTGCTCAATCACTATGACAACCCCCCATATGATCCCTCAGTGCCGCTGCTCAATTCAAACCTATTCAATTACATATATGCTGTCAAGCGTTGCTGAGATAGAATTTGCAGCGAAAAATGAGAAGCATTAAAAGCCACGTTCACTTAGTAACAAAGTTTATACTATCTGCAAATTTTATTCGATTTTAATCTGTTCGCAACACTCTTTAAAATTATTACATCCATAATTATATAGAAGGGTCTGTACACTAAGCACTGACATTTGTGTGCTTTGTGTTTCGGCACATTTCAGCGCACTTCACTGATTCCTTTTTGCCAAAAATATGTTGAATTCACTATTTAGCTAATGTTCACTGTATTTTTGCTGTAATTGGATTCGCTGAAGCAGTTATCTTGTTGGTGAAAACTGCTGAATTGCACTGATAACAGCCGAATTGGTATTGGCTAATTCCTCCAAACTGTAAATCCCCCCAAAAAAAACAGAAAGGAAGTCTTCTATTCTCCTAATAGGAGTTTCAATAAATAAAAATGTAGTAAAGATGTGTCTAAATAATAAAAAAAGGTCCTTTAAAAAATAATTAAAAGGTCTTTTATAAAATAAAAGTCTTTTAAAAACCAATACAAAAACGTTGTCTAATAAACACAAAAAAGGTCTTTTAAAAATAAAAAAGGGTTTTTGAAAAACATACAAATAATAGACAGTCTTTAAAAATAAAAAATTCAAAAACATATTACTTTTCAACATTGAAACCTATGCGACTTGCCTGTTTAACCCTTTCCTGCTGCAGGGTGTACCATGCAGTCCCTGCGGCGGGTGAGCTTTGAAGACTCGGGGCGTACTAGTATGTTAACTCCCTCCTGCCAGGCATCACACGCCAGGCGTTAAGGGGTAAAACCTGTTGAATTGAATCACTGAACATCAGAGCATTGTGCTGAATTTCACAGTAGTATTTTGTAACCCCTGTTATTTTAGGAGAATGGTACATTGTTGGTGTTAAAATGTTATATAAACTTCATTAAGTTAGTTTTCTGAATTGAGAAAACAAGGGAGATTTCTTCTGAGTGTATTAATCTAGGTCTCTGCACACCTTAAAAGCTACTCAATTCTATTGGATGTCTCTTATGTTTGCAGTATATGCAAACATATAGACATGGGATAACATTTTTAAAAAAGTCACTTTCTCTTGCAGAAGAATACAAAAAGCTTAGACATTCATTTCATAAATATATTAATTTGGTGTATGCATATGAAAAAATGCAAAAGAAATAAAATGTTGGATGAGATTTTTGAATACAATACCATGGAAAAATATGAAAATCCTCCCAGTTAAAAATCAAGCATGTGCTGCGCCCAGCATCACATCCACCATTCAGCGTGGACACACTTCCAATTCCAGGATACTTTCATTAAAATAAATACTTACCTACTCCTTCATGTGGGAAAGCAAAAAGGATTTTATTCCACAGTGAGCAAAGGACAACGTTTCCACGCAGTGGTCTTCGTCAAGTCTAGATACATATTGAACAATGAACATATATATATAGAGGAAAGGTGTGTGCAATCAATAACATAATTGGTCATAAAGTAGAAAACCATGTGATATAAGTACCCCATTCGATGCAAACAAAATAAAACGAGTACAGCAGACTCTGCAGATTCAGAATATATAATTATTATATGTATGCATCATGTCTTGCCAGAAGGCTATAACAAAAAAATGTAAAAATGTGAATTTCCATTCATCGACAGTGTGTAAAATGTTTTTTTCACATCCAAACCTTTGCAGACACATATTCTATGAGGTACGTTTGTTAAAAAATTTAGAAATGGGAACCATTACAGTATTTTCCAGAGAAAATACGTGATTTTAGCTAAAACTGGAAACAAAATTTGTCACTGCTTCATAACTGTTCACATTATAACTGAAACATAAACAGTAGTGCTGCATTAATAATAAAAAAGAATATAACAGATATTTTTGTTTATTTATTTAATTTTTGTTTTGTTTTGTTTTACAGGTAACCTAGTCATGTTTGGTATCAATGGATAGGCCACGCTCTTGGCCTTTCCAGTGATACCAAACATGACCCTCTAGCTGCCACCGATTGGGAGATAGGGGATCCAAAGGACCCCCCCTTTCTACACCATAGGGATTTCTACAGGAAAATGCCTTGGCAGTTAGGGCGTTAACTGACAACTAATGTCATCGTGTCCATGCACATTGATGTCAGTGGGTGGTAGAGACCGCGGAGGCTTGGCTGACAATCAAGATGTCATCTGCAGATTTAGAAATATTTTGAAGACTCTGGATTTAACAGTACTTGAGATGAATCTCAATCTATTTCATTGCAATGTACACACTCATATACATATAATTCTTACATTAATCCCTTAATTTTGCTTTCTCATACATTACCTGTCCAAGATTTGGATTCAAGATTTCTGTAGTTACAACAGCAATATTCTTTGGATAGAATATATTGTTTTGGAATATGTGAAAATTATCAATGTCAGATATTCAATGAATAAGAATTAGAATTGTGCATTCCCATGAGGGAAAATTTAGGTGTGGTCTTAATTAAGTGAGATGTAATATCCTGATTGCATTGTGTGTTGGAATGATCTGAATGCCTGTGTCGTGTCCTGGAAATCTGAATCATTGCATTGTGTTTTGGAATGATCTGCCTGACTGCAACGAACAGTATATCCAGTTATAGTAAATTTGACGTCACTGAAAATCTACCCCTTCATTTAAATATTACTTTATCTCTATAGATCCCTAATATTTATTCTTAAAACATAATATTTACTATACCTCAAGAGGGCAGTGTTACTCTTCAAATATAATTTCACAAATTAATTTTAATTCCCTTATCTTGGGTCAGAGATCAATCCATTATCTTAGTTTTGAACAAAGAACAACTATGGTTATTCCAGACAGTGCGTCTCGTGTTGTCAAAATTTGATTTAATATCTCTCGTTATTTTTCTCATTCAAAGATTTTAAAGAACTTCTTTATCAGCTAGATTCCTTTCTAGTTAAATCAACAGAAAATACTTCTATATTTAAATAGCGTATTCTATTCCTCAGTAATTCTACTGTTGTACAGTTATATTCTACAAATATTTGGAGCATCTACTATTTACTGTAAATATATAGAATATATTGGTTATAAAAATATATTTTGTGAATATATTTATACACTTGCATAGAGATTTTAAATATGTTTCTATACCCAAAAAAGAAAAATATCTTTAATTCAAGGACTTGTTTAAAAAAAACAGTAAATTTAAATATTACATGTCTGGCACTTGGCTCAGCATTATATCACATAAAGACATTTTATTGTCTATAGCATTTATAAAAACACCCATAACTCTTATGGTTCACCTAGCCATGAACTATTTAAAAAAAATCTCTGTCCATTTCTAAAGCTAGACAAAAATTGAGAAAGAAAAGACTTTACATTAAAACAAGATGGATACAGGCATCCATTTTAATTTTTCATTATAATATACCTGACAGGTATTATTTGAATGGGCCATTGTGCTTTGGTGCATTCATTTTTATAGGCTTGGATATTTGGGGTTAGCCAGGTTGTTCAAATTTGCCATTAGCACCAGCTTTTAGGAGTTTCTAAAATTATGCGCGCAAAGGCCATGCGGTAATTACCGCAAAATAGATTGTAATACCATACTTGTAGCAGCGCACGTTCGTATTTGCGCTCACAATGTTAAGTATAGGACGCGCAAAGTACAGTAAGCTCGCGCAGGTTCACCAGCGGTACACGATTGCGCGCAGTTGTTGCGCTGACTATGTAATTCGGGATTCGCCGCAAATGATTTTACCTCTTGCGTTAATGATTATTTGCGCCGGCGCAAACGTTTGCGTGAAGATTGTAATGTAGCCCTTTGTGTTTTATTAAGAATGGACACCACCTGTCACGCTCATTCAAGGGGTGGCTGGAACCCGGTGTGCAAGTGGTCACAGGAGTTGTAAATGTATATCGCAGTACAACAGGATAATCCGTAGGCAGTGGTCAATGAAAGCAAAAGGTCGGGGCTGGCAGCAGACTTCGAAAACGTGGCGGAGAGCAAAGGGTCAAAACACAGATAAGGGAGAATAGAAATAAGCACTAGTTCAATGGACTAACAGCACAATACTGAAGCAATGCCAGAGAGCAGTCTCTGGTCTTTTATAGGAGGTGGACATGCCTCCAGCTCAGCATCCACCCCTCCTTCCTCCATTGGGTTGGAGGTCGGTAACTCCGCCCTGGGCCATGCTGGGTTTGGGCCTGCTCTGCTCCCATCCATCAGACCTATCAAAAGGTTATCCAGCCCCTGGGCGCCATCTTGGCCAGATCCCCATGTGCGGCGTCCTGCATGGCAGCGGACCACGGCACCAGCCGCCGGTCGCCGCACCAGGCAGGAGACCATATGTCGCCGGGAGGGTCGGCCACCTAGGATGCGGGGTTCAGAGGACCGCAGGCCCTGACGGCGCGGAGCGAGAGGACCCCGATGACCCGGCAGCACCAGGGGGAGAGCCGGCAAGGGGCGAGGCCGGATGCGGCCGGGGGTAAGGCGTGACAGAACCCCCCACCGAAGGAGCAACCTCCGGGTGCGAACAGGGCCAGGCCTCTCAGGATGAGCCCGATGGAAGGCACGAAGACAGACGGGAGCATGGACCTGAGAGGCCGGTTCCCACTATTGTTTCTCCGGGCCATACCCCTTCCAGTGAATAAGATAGTACATTCTGCCTCTATGGATTCGGGAATCAAGAATCTTCACTACTTCGTACTCCAGTGTATCATTAACTACAATAGGTGAAGGGGGAGAGGGAGTTCTGGTGGGAAAAGGATCGGGGGTCCAAGGTTTCAGGAGGGAAACATGGAACACTGGGTGAACCTGAAGGGAAGGTGGTAGCACTAATTTAACTGCAACTGGATTAGCAATGGAAGCGACACGAAAGGGGCTAGGTAACGTGGAGCAAGCTTCTTGGATGGGCAGGAAAGGTGAAGATGTTTGGTTGATAGAAGGACGAGATCCCCGATATGGTAATTAGGAGCAGGATGCCTCCGTAGATCGGCTGCCTTTTTGTATCTTGATTGTGCTTGCAGTAAGTTTGTTTTGGCAAGATCAAAACCTCTCTGTAGACTAGTTACATGGACAGAGACATCAGGAACTGATGAAGGTTCTGGTAGATTCGGAATAGAAGTAGGATGGAAACCGTAGAAGATTAAGAAGGGGGATTCTTTCATTGTTTCATGTTGTTGTGAATTATAGGTGAATTCAGCCGTAGGAAGGAGGTCCACCCAGTCGTCCTGTAAATGGGTCGTGTAACATCGTAGATAGTGTTCTAATGTTTGGTTGGTTCGCTCTGTTTGTCCATTAGATTGAGGATGGTAGGCCGATGTCAGATTGCCTGTGATATGAAGAAGGGAGCAAAAAGCCTTCCAAAACTTTGAGGTAAACTGGGATCCACGATCTGATGTAATGGAATCTGGAAGACCGTGAAGCCGGAAAACATGTACGAAAAACAGAGATGCCTTTTCTTTAGCTGTGGGTACTCCTGTACAGGGAATAAAATGTGCCATCTTTGTGAATTGGTCGACTACCACCATAATGGTAGTACAGCGTTGTGACATGGGTAATTCAACGATAAAGTCGGTGGATATATGGGCCCATGGACGTGTCGGAACAGGCAAAGGATGTAGCAGTCCCATAGGCTTTATATTGGGTATTTTGTTCCGTTGACATACGGTACATGACTTGACATATTGTTCCACCGTATGTGGCAATGATGGCCACCAGAACTGACGTCTGATTCTGTTCAGGGTTTTCTTCACTCGTGGGTGTCCGGATACCAAAGAGTCATGGCAGTGAGGTAAGACCTCTGTTCTTGCGCCTTCTGGGATGAAGATACGGCCTCGTACGCTATGGACACCTTCAGAGGTGACTGACAGGGGTAAAGCGGCTGTGAGACGTTTGATCTGTTCCTGGAGTGATATGCTTACACCGATGAAATGCTCTTTTTTCAATATGGTATGCGAGGTGTTAGCAGAAGGTGGAACCCCTTCACCGATTCTGGAGAGGGCATCTGCCTTGCCATTGCGGGAACCTGGTCTATAAGTGATATGAAAAGAAAAGCGGTCGAAAAATAGGGCCCAACGTGCCTGTCGTGGTCGTAATCGTTTGGCTGATTGCAAATACTCAAGGTTTCGGTGGTCCGTAAAGACTGTTATAGGGTACACAGCTCCTTCCAATAAGTGACGCCACTCCTCGAAGGCCCTTTTTATAGCTAGGAGTTCTCTGTCTCCTATATCGTAGTTCTGCTCCGAGGGGCCTAGTTTCTTGGAATGAAAGGCCACGGGATGCAATAGGCCTTCTTTGGACCGTTGTGATAATATTGCTCCTGTGGCGTATTCGGAAGCGTCAACTTCGACGAAGTACGGTGCTTGAGGTTCCGGTAATCGGAGAAGGGGAGCCGTGGAGAAGCAGGTACGCAACGTATCAAAAGCTTTTTGAGCCGCAGGAGTCCATTCAAATCGGGTCGTTTGTTTTGTGAGGCATGTCAAGGGTTGTATGATATTGGAAAAATTATTGATGAATCGCCGGTAGAAATTGGCAAAGCCGCTAAATCTCTGGATGTCTTTTTTTGTTTTTGGAATGGGCCAAGCAGTAATAGCCTCTATATTCTGCGGGTCCATTTCTACCTGTCCTGGGGACAGTATGAATCCTAAAAAGGAGACTGTAGTGACCTCAAAGACACATTTGTCAAGTTTGGCATAGAGGTGATTGTCCCGGAGACGTTGCAAAGCCAAAGTCATGTGTTTGCGGTGTTCGGCTAGAGAGGGGGAAAAGACAAGTATGTCATCCAGATATACGACTACGAACTGATCAAGCAGATCTCGGAAGACGTCGTTCACAAAATGCTGAAATGTAGCCGGGGCATTACAGAGCCCATAGGGCATAACGGTATATTCATAATGTCTGTATCTAGATCTGATCGCTGTCTTCCATTCATCGCCCTCACGTATTCGTATCAGATTGTATGCACCACGAAGATCAAGCTTAGAGTGGGCGGTCTTTAGTCTCTCTAGTAGTTCTGGGATGAGTGGTAGAGGATATCGATTATTTACAGTGACTTTGTTGAGGTCCCTGTAATCTATACATGGACGCAGTCCTCCATCCTTCTTACTGACGAAGAATATCCTGGCTCCGGCCGGAGAGGTAGAGGAGCGTAGGAATCCTTTCTGGAGGTTTTCTTCGATATATTCTTTTAGCACCTTCAGTTCGGGCCCGGATAGAGGATAAAGACGACCATACGGAATCGTAGCACCAGGCAATAGGTCAATGGGACAATCGTATGCTCGTCTAGGAGGTAATGATTCAGCTTTTTTTTCATCAAAGACATCTGCAAAAGGAAGGTAGACCTTGGGTAGTTGTACGTTAAGATGTACCATGTGGGTATCCAGTACGGAATTAATGGCATGCATTTTTTGACAGCAGAAGGTGTTGCAATGAGGAGAGGAGAAGGTCAGCTGTCCTGTCGACCACTGAATATGAGGATCATGGGTTCGTAACCATGGCAACACAAGGATAACAGGAAAAGTGGGTGAAGTGACTATGTCTAATACAAGAGGTTCTCTATGACCTGTTCCTATGGACATGTGTACCGCGATGGTTTCATACTTGATAGGACCGGATTTCAATGATGAGCCATCCACCATCTGAATTGCAATAGGGGTATTTTTATTTACTAAAGGCATTCCTATACATGAGGCTATTTCAGCGTCCAGAAAACACCCACTAGCCCCGGAATCCACCATGGCCTGTAACGGAATCTCTTTCTGTTGCCACTGTAATAAGACAGACACAAGTAATAGCGGGGTGAGCAGTGTTCTGGGTGTGAGAGGAGAAATAAGGCGAAGACAAGTACCTCTTGATGCTTTGGCTGGGCAAGTACGAGCCTGGTGGTTTGGTTCTCCACAGTAGGTACAGAGGCGCAGTCTACGACGACGATCCAATTTGGCCGGGGGTAGACGCCCGTCAATGAGGCCTATCTGCATAGGTTCAGCTGGTACAGCCAGATTGGTTACAGGGACCAAGGCTCTGGAAGAGACAGGAACCAGTGCTGTGGGAGTAGAAGAGCGTGGGGGAAATACGGTATTAGCTCGCTCAAGGCGTCTTTCTCGTAGACGACGATCCACCTCCACACAAAACCTTGTAAGCCCTCCACACAAAACCTTGTAACGCCTACTCGGGCTAATTCATCCTTCAGAGGTTCTGATAGGCCCAGATGGAATTCATCAATAAGAGCTGTCTCATTCCAGCAGGTGTCATGTGCATGATGGCGAAAGTCCGTTATATATTCTTCCACTGGTCTGCGACCCTGTCTCAAAGCACGGATGGCATGTTGAGCTGTGGCTTGCCGATTCGGGTCTTTATACATCGTTTCCAGGGCTTCTGCAAACGTTGCCCATGACTCCAACACTGGGTCTTGTATACGAAGAAGGGTATGGGCCCATTTCTTTGGTTCACCACCCAGAAGAGTAATCACTGTGCGTACCTTGACGTAATCTGATGCATAGGTACGGGGTTTCAGTGTGAACAACAAATGACAGTCCAAAAGGAAAGCATCAAATTTGGCTCGGTCACCTGTGAACTGGTCAGGTAGTGGGACCATAGGTTCCACGCGAGGAAGGTCATCCTCCTGGTCGTGGTGTGGATGTTGAGGAGCATTAGGTTGAGAATAGGGAGGTGGTGCCACAGGGGCTTGTATCTGGGTCTGAAGGTTTCTATGCTCGAGTTGTAAGTCCTGGAAGGAATGGGTCAGCGACGTAACTTGTCTGGACAGAGTAGTGAGAACTTCTGTGACTTCTGTCAGTTCCATTATGGCTTCAGTATCTGTCACGCTCATTCAAGGGGTGGCTGGAACCCGGTGTGCAAGTGGTCACAGGAGTTGTAAATATATATCGCAGTACAAGAGGATATAGAGGATCTGTAGACAGTGGTCAATGAAAGCAAAAGGTCGGGGCCGGCAGCAGACTTCGAAAACGTGGCGGAGAGCAAAGGGTCAAAACACAGATAAGGGAGAATAGAAATAAGCACTAGTTCAATGGACTAACAGCACAATACTGAAGCAATGCCAGAGAGCAGCCTCTGGTCTTTTATAGGAGGTGGACACGCCTCCAGCTCAGCATCCACCCCTCCTTCCTCCATTGGGTTGGAGGTCGGTAACTCCGCCCTGGGCCATGCTGGGTTTGGGCCTGCTCTGCTCCCGTCCATCAGACCTATCAAAAGGTCATCCAGCCCCTGGGCGCCATCTTGGCCAGATCCCCGTGTGCGGTGTCCTGCACAGCAGCGGACCGCGGCACCAGCCACTGGTCGCCGCACCAGGCAGGAGACCATATGTCGCCGGGAGGGTCGGCCACCTAGGACGCGGGGGTTCAGAGGACCGCAGGCCCTGACGGCGCGGAGCGAGAGGACCCCGACGACCCGGCAGCACCAGGGGGAGAGCCGGCAAGGGGCGAGGCCGGATGCGGCCGGGGGTAAGGCGTGACACCACCTTTGCAAAAATAGGATGATTTAATAGCAAACCTTTTATTATAAAAAGCTATTTCAGAACACATTTCATTTAGCTAGCCCTTGGATTTCTCTTCTAAAAGATTTTTTGTTTTCTTTTCACTTTATTTTGCACCATATAATCAATATTTTCTCTACCGTATCATTATCTTTCCTTATCCCTTAAGATTGAAGGGTCAACCATTTCCTTTTTCAGTTTCATTTACCTCCAAAATTAGTTTGGGATTCTACAAATTTATATGTCAGTTTCTATAATGAGTTTTTAGTCTTTTTATATGTGATATTAGTCATTGTTTACTTATCTCCTTTTATAATTCTGTACTGAACATGCAAATACATTTTTCTCTGCATACAAATTTCAAGTTTACTTTACAGCCTTTTTTAGATGGTTTACTTCACCTCTTTTTATCTTTTTGCCTTAATGTTATAAAAATCAACCTGTGAATAAATAGGTGATTTATGATATATACTGTCCCATTATATGCATTCTGAGGGTTCTCTCGAAGTTCCGAAATTTTAAGATGTAAACGTGTAAGATAAAGGAAACATCTTTGTGTTAACACATCTTTTCATACTGAACGTTTGCTGGTCAATTCTTAAGTGCACCATTTAAAATTAATATACCAATAGAGAATCAAGAAGTGGTAGAGGCCAAAACAGTAATTGAATTTAAGCAGGCATGGGATAGGCATAAGGCTATCCTAAACAAAAGATAAATTCAGGTCAAGTATCCATGTAATTGGGCAGACTAGATGGGCCGGAAGGTTCTTATCTGCCAACATTTTTCTATGTTTCTATGTTTCTAAGTTATTCATACATTTTTCTTCTCCTTACTAGGGATGGGCTGGCGGTGCGATCCGAACATGAGTTCGATTCGAACATTGATGTTCGAGAACTTTCGAACGACCAAACTTTTTGGGACGTTCGCCAAAAGTTCTAAATTTTTTTTTTTTTTTTAAAAAATGCTTAAAAAATCCTAAAAAAACCTAAAGATAAAGAGACTCTTTACTGCAGAATATTATAAGCAATGGTTTATTAGATATTGAATTGAAACGGGAATATTTTTAACATTGAAGCCTATGAGATAAAACATTCTTGTTGCTTAAACATCAGGCAGACGAGGCCCTCTAATCAGGCACTGTAAAGGGCAGCCCACCGGGGCCTCCCAAGGACCCCTTGAGGAGCATGCGGCCGCAGGATGACAGAGCTGCGACTGTGCCGGCTGTGTGCATGTGGCAGAGACTGGTGGCGCAGGGAGGGAGCCACGGCAGACCCCCCACAACCTTTACTTAGATTTTGCCAAAGCTTTCGACACAGTTCCACACAAAAGGTTACTATTTAAATTGAGAAAAATTGGTCTAGATGAAAATACTTGTTCTTGGATAGAAAACTGGCTAAAAGATAGGGTACAGAGAGTGGTCATAAATGGTACATTTTCAAGATGGACACCAGTGGTAAGCGGTGTCCCTCAGGGGTCTGTTATAGGACCAATACTATTCAATTTATTTATAAATGACCTTGAGATAGGCATTGAAAGTCATGTATCAGTGTTTGCAGATGACACAAAACTAGGAAAAGTAATACAATGTGAGCAGGATGTTACTTCGCTGCAGAGGGATTTAGATAAATTGGGGGACTGGGCCCTTTAATGGCAGATGAGATTTAATCTAGATAAATGCAAAGTTATGCACTTTGGAGTGAAGAACACACAAGTAATTTATACCCTAAATGGTACGGAGTTAGGGAAATCCAAGCAGGAGAAGGATTTGGGAATAATCATAGACTTCAAACTAAGTAACAATGTGCAATGTCAAACAGCAGCCGCCAAGGCCAGCAAAGTATTGACATGCATTAAAAGGAGAGTTCACTCACGGGATGAAAACATAATTTTGCCTCTGTATAAATCAATGGTCAGGCCGCACCTTGAATATGCCGTGCAATTTTGGGCACCTGTCTTAAAAAAAGATATTATAGCGTTAGAAAAAGTGCAGAGACGGGCAACTAAATTAATAAGGGTTAAGTTATGAGGAAAGACTAACAAGCTTAAACCTGTTTAGTTTAGAGAAACGGCGCCTTAGAGGGGATCTGATAACCTTATATAAATATATACAGGCCATTATCAACGATTGTCTGATAACCTATTCATTAACAGGTCTATACATAGGACAAGGGGTCATCCATTTAGACTGGAAGAAAGAAAATTTAGCTTAAAGCATAGGAAGGGTTATTTTACGGTGAGAACAATAAAGCTGTGGAATTCTCTGCCTGTTGAGGTGGTTGGGTCAGAGTCTGTACAGACTTTTAAAATACGACTGGATGACTTTCTGCAGACACAGAATATTAAGGGTTATAATATTTAATATGTGGGTAAAAGCTTCTTGATCCAAGGAGAAATCTGACTGCCATTCTGGGGTCAAGAAGGAATTTTTTCCCGGTATGTCGCATATTTCAGACTGTGTTTTTTGCCTTCTTTTGGATCAACAGCAGTAGGTTATGTGGGAGAGGCTGAACCCGATGGACGCATGTCTTTTTTCAGCCTATATAACTATGAATAACTCTAACTATGAATAACAACCATGATCCAGGGATCCCCCACTGACCACCAGGCAGCGCATTTTTTAAAAAAAAAAAAATCCGAGGACATCTTTAAATGTCCCCTGGAACATAAAATATTATTTTCTTTCTAATACTCACCTGATTCCTAATAGCATATCTTCTCATTAAAGCTAGCATCAGACTGTAGAGGTGCTGTGCGGCAGTGTACGGAATCATATGCTGCATTAATTATTCTTCTTACAAATTTGGTTACTTAACCCATTTGCATTTGGATTGTAATATTGTGACATCCAGGGCCCCGGGTGGTGTTCGGGGGGGCCCTGGGCGCAAGGTGCCGCCAGCTAGCCGAATGCCAGGAGCTCCGGCGGCACCCAGCACAGCTGTGAGTGATCAGGGGCAGGGCGCAGCGTGATGACGCATAGCCGCCGGGACCTTTAAATCAGGAGCGCGCACTGTACACCTTGCCTTGCCGTGGAGTTTCATGCTTACCGAATCAGTTTGTATACTTGTTACTGACCCTGCTTGTTCTGAGGACCCGATCTGTTGCCGGCTTTGCTGCCATTTGACTATTCTCTCTGTGTACTCCCTGCCTGTTCTGTTTGCCTCCTGTTGCTACTGATCTGCGTCAATTCTCACCATATACAGTAGCGCAGTACTAGTGCCTAAACATTGTTGACCCAGTTTTTTTATAACAACTACTCTCGCTCTGCGTCCCTGTCTGGTATATTCGCTGCTTGTTACTGGTGGTGCAGTTCCATCCTGCCATACACTATAGCGCAGTAATATTTGGGTGCACCGCCACTGCCGCGTGTACCAGATTCCAATCATTTTAATATTTGAATGCAGAGTCCACCCCTGCACTCTTCCACAATACCTCAGAGGGGTTACGGTGTTAAGGCTCTAGCTGTCATCAAAGGTCCAATTTTAATGCACCTGTTGTTACTTTCATCCAAAGCCTGCATAAGTTTCACCATAATTTAGCCAAAATTCACTAAACTTGTTCTGCATGTCCTAAAACGTCTCCTCTTTTCATACAGGCTGCCGCCCCAAGCAGTTGTTTATGAATAGATTAAAGGAAAACCATTTACTGTAATTTGAAATGTCATTTTTTCTTTTTAAATGTTTCTATACATCCGACAAATCCGCCACTTCACGGGCAGGTTATGGGGACCTCCTAGGCATGATATTTGAAGGAATTTTTCATTTTTATTCTTAACCTTTATTTCATGGAAAAATCACTGTTCCTTTAAAAACATATTTTTTTTTTTACTATTTTTCCTTGTTTCCTGTCCCCCAGGGCACTACCCGGACCCCCATACACCTTTTATGGACAATATCTTGCATATATGCCCTCTTGCAGGGCAATCTAAAAATCGAACGTTCGAGTCCCATTGACTTGCATTGAGTTCGTATCCGGTTCGCGTCCGAATTCAAACTTTTGAAATTGTTCGAGTTCGAAAGCGAGCCGAACACGGGGGTGTTCGGCTCATCCCTATTCCTTACTGACCTTTAAAGAAACAGATATATCAAATTGACATAAGTTGTACTATGACACTTGAAATCTAGCTTGGTTGTATCACATTTCTCCATATTATCTTTGAAATGTTTCTACACTTTGGTTCTATTATATCCTGCCCATCCATCCTGACCAATCTTGAGAGAATCTGTTAAGATAAATTGTCTAAACCTACTCAAAACTATGCTCTCAAAGCTTGATGTATCATTTTCAAAAAGACATGGGGCCAAAATACGATCTTAGCGGTAAAACGGGGGCGCTAGGGAGAAAAAACTGCGACCGCAGTTTTCCCCCTAGCGTGCCCATTTTACCGCTAGATTACAATGCAGGCGATAAAAAAGCTGCCTGCATTGTATTTAGGCGCTAAGCCCCAGGATGTGCGCGGCAGCAGCGTGCATCCTTTCAATGAAGTTCATCGGACTCCATTGAAGAGAACGCCGACAGTCACATGACCAGCCGGATCTCACCTTGCGAGATCCGGCCGGTCAGCGTAGTGATACGCAGGGGGAGACTGGGGGGGACTTTCCCCCCCTGTCTCTCCCTGCTCCCGTCGGACTGAGGAGGCGGACAGAGTCGTGTTCCTAGCCGTGGGACAGGAGGTGAGTATCTTGATTTTTTGGGGGGTTTCTGGATGATGCTAACAGATTCTGCAGAAGCGGAATCCGTTAGCACCAAGTCCTAGCTCTGGTTAACTTTTTGTTAACCACGTCCGGACGTTAATCAGCATTAGGACTTTGTAATCCTAATGCTGATTAACACTTTGCGCTCCCTATGTTAAGTATAGGAAGAGCAAAGTATAGTAACCTCGCGCTGAAAAGCGCAAGATACCAAACGCTAACGGGTTACTTAACCCGTTAGCGTTTGGATTGGAATATGTGTAAACTACTTGGGCTAACGTTAATGCTCACGCAGGTGAGCTCTAACGTTAGCACAATGTATGTAATTTGGCCCTAGAGGTTCTAATCGCTGCCAAATGTGCTTCGACTAAGTATGCGCTAAGTCCTTATGTGATATTTATGCTTTTTATTGTTTTCTTTTTAATACAATTGCAATATTGTTAAAATGTTTGTTTTTGTTTTGCTATTGTAGGATATTTAGTACAGAAAGAAGTGACAAAAATATAACTTTTCATTAATTCAAATTGAACATAAATAAAGGGGAAAAAACTCTGAAGGGGTCTGGATACTTTCTGAATGCACTGTAATTTAGTTATGTATCCACAATGGAGTTCATACACTGTAGTCAGTTTACTGAGTACGCCTTTCTACTGGAAAGTAATATTTGCAAAACCGCCTACATAATTTATGCCATGGATTCAATAACATGCCGGAAGATTTTCTGGACATCCAAATAGCTAAAGCAGGAATAAAATGTTAGCTTTATGTCTACCCAGGACATACTTTAAAGCGAGAGAAATCTCAATGTATCTTTCATGGTAAAATACTTTATAAATAAATAAATAAATAAATGCTAATTTCTAACAACAGCTTTTTTTATTTTTTACTATCCACACTGAACAAAGCTATTCAGTTGCACTGTTTGGGATTAATGTTTTTCTAAATATTATATTTTATTATTACATTTTAATTCATATTTTTATGAAAGTGTAAAATAAGTTAAAAAAATCAAACCAAATTGTCTGAAAATAAAAGATGTAGCATACAAACTAAAGTGAAGACAACCTGACACGTTTCAGACCCCAACTAAGCAACTGAAGGGGATATACTGTACACTAACCACCACTTATTCACTGAAAGAATGGTGGATTTAGTTCAGCAAACTTCAGGGAGCTATGATGAGACTACAGTGAATTCACTGTTTTGGGAACTTATACCATAGTTCTCCATACTTTTCATCTTTCTTTCCACTGTAGGTTCTGTGAATTTCTTCAGCGTCGTTTTCAGTGGTGGTTTCTGCTGAAGTTATTCAGCATGGATTTCAACAGTTTCCACCACAAATTTTAAGTCACAGTAGCCTAGCAATGGTTTTACTGTTGCTCTTACCATAGTTTCAATAGAATCAACACTTAAACATTGAATCAGACTGCGATGCCCATTCCTCGATGGAGCTGGACCCTTGTTATGCAGTACTGATTCGGTAGGCTGAAGATTTTCTGTCAGACGCAATGTGGAGGTGCTACATGCCAGTTTGGTGGGCATGTGAATCTGTGGCCAGGGGTGAGAGGAAGTGGCAGTCGGCAGGTAACTGGAAGTGGGCTACATTAACCCCTTACTGACCGGGCGGTTTTACACAAATCCGTCCTTCAGTGTCCGCTGCTGTTTTTACGTTTCTGCGCTGTTTGTGTTTAGGTCAAATTTTTATCTTTATGCAACCCACACATATTATACACTGTTTTTCCCGCCATTAAATGGACTTTCTAAAAATACCATTATTTCCATTATATCGAATAATTTACTATAAAAAAAATATGAAATATGATGAAAAAATGGTAAAAACACACTTTTTCGTAATTTAATCCCCAAAATCTACAACCACCAAAAAAAGACCCCGGCTAAATAGTTTCAGAATTTTGTCCTGAGAATAGAAATACCCAATTTTTACATGTTTTTGCTTTTTAACCCCTTCATTGCTGAGCCAGTTCACCTGAGCTCATTCTGACTGTTTTATGCTCATTATTTTTAGATGACAGCCTCGGTCCTATTTAACTAAACCCCCCCAGACAATTTTTTTTAAAAAAACAAACAAACAAGTTTTTTTTAATTTTTTAGCTTTTTTTACAATGAACCTAGTCATGTTTGGTATCATTGGAAAGGCCATGACCCTCTAGCTGCCACGGATCGGGAGATAGGGGGATCCTTTGTTATCTCCCCTTGGCAGCTAGGGAGTTAACTGGCCCACTGACATCCCCACACATATGGTGGGGATGTCAGTGGGTGGGGGGTGACCTGGAGGCTTGGCTGACATCCACGATGTCAGCCCCCTCCAGGTTTGAATCACGATTTGGCGCAAAATTACGCCGAATCACGATCTGGCAGCGAAATTGTTAATGCTGCACACCAGTGAAAAGGGGATACTCTCCCCTTTCCAGCGGTGCAACTTGCAGCACTCTAGCTTCAATGGTTGGGTAGATAGACTGCTCCGAAGGAGCCCCCTCCCCTCCATTGATTTCAATGGGGGCGCCTGCTTGATGACGTCCCCGGGCAGCTAGGGGTTTCCCGGCTATCGTAACTCATCGTGCTATGCACGACACATCAGGAGCTGAGGGGGAACCTGGAGGTGGAGCCACCATCTAAGATGGCGGCCCCCACTGGAGCCAGATTACGATCGGCTGCCGAGTGGCGCTGATCACGATCTGGCAATTATAGGGTTAAAAAACAGGCACCGCTTTAAAGGTGAGACACTGCCCTTCAAAGTGGTGCCTGGTTTTTGGCGGAAAACCCTCCCAATGAGGAGGGAGAGGGATCCAAATGGATCCCCCCTCCCTTTCAGGCGATTTGCCGGGGGTCACCTGGAAATGACATCATTGCGCAAGCGCGATAATGTCATTTACGTCGGGGCCGGCCTATCTTCGGCACCTGGCTTCCCTGAAGCCAGAATGCCGCGGGACCCCAGACAAATGTATCTCCGCTGGGGCTCCCGCTGGTGGGGCACGTCCTCAGCATATAGCGGGAGTCAATCAGGATGTGCCCCACACGTCATCCGCAGCGAAAGGGTTACTCGGAATAAAATCATATCTATCTAAAATTGCCAATGGATATTTGCTGTTTTTGCTAAATGGAAAAATATCGATGGTTTACTCATTCTATAAAAGAATGGTGGTTCCATTGTCCGTCGCTGTATACCGCTGTTTGTATCAGTTTCACCTGTTGTTGAATTTTGCTTCAGTGCAGTTGTGAGTGTGACAGCTGGGATTTCTGCTTTTTTTTTTACCGACTAGCCTAATAACATCTGGGAAGGAGACGAGGCCCTGGAGACAGGCCTCAGGCAGTAGGTTTCCAATATATTGAATACAAACCCATCTCGTCGAGAAACAGAGTTATTTAAAAACAAATAACGTATGATATTATAGAAGCATTAATTTTCAATATTTTATGTAACTTGCAGTTTAAAACTGTCAGCCTTACCTTCAAATTCTCAGCAGGAAACACAAATAATTATTTAAAGCTGCATTTACATGCCTTTATAAACTACAACTTGTTGTGCCTATTCTTAACATTTGATGCCGATATGTATTTATTTGCCGAACATTTCTAATGTGACATCTAAGTAGAGATAATTAATTGGAAGGAAAGCGCACTACTGAATCAAATGTTATGGTAATGATGGAGGCAATTATAGTGAAGACATACACTGATATTTTTTATAGTTTTATAAAAAAAATTCTATGGATAAGATTGTGCTGGGAAATAAAATTGAGATATGGGACAAAAATAAGGCAATGGGAAATAATTTCTAATGCATTATAGAGAAACAGGAAAAAGGTTGGAGTAAGGGAAATGAAGTGGAGGAAGATAACACATGACGGACAGTTGAAGGTTTTCTTTTGTTAAATCTCACTGTTGACTGATCATTTATAATGTGTGGGAGAAACATTCAGAACTATGGTGACATAAAAGAGCTCTTTATTAATCTAAACAGTTTAGATCATGAAAATGGCATTTTTGCTTATAAACAGAATGAATATCATAATTAATGTCTGAGGTGGACATTTTACTTGCTATATAATATATACAATGGGGCCCAGAAATGTATACACACTTCAACATGAAAAATTTATGCATAATAATTTTATTGTTAGATTTATAGAAAAGAAAAAACACTTCCAGGCGCACCTTACTAAAATTTCCACTTTTTTAAAACCAGAAATGGCCAATGTGCAAACATCTAATGAATTAATATTTAAACAAAACAGTCATTATATTATAATGATAAATGTGTATAACTTAAGGAATACTTATAGTTCAGTGGTGTTTCTTTTTTTCCCTTCTCTCAGCATGGGGTCCTGCGATGTACAGTAGCTGTTCGGTATCCCAAGAAAAAAGGAGGGTATTTCTCCACTTGATGGACTTTTTGCACTTCTTGCACAGACTGATCATTCAGAAAGGATAACAACTGATGAAGCCTATTGGTGAAAGCGCGTTTTTGTTGATCCTACTTAATTAGTACTTTAGCAATTGATTTTATAGTTGAAGGTCTACCTTTTTATTGATTAATAAATGCATTTTAATTGAATTATCTGCCGCTCTGCTGTCTTTTTTTTTCATCAAGTGGAGAAATACCCTCCTTTTTTCTTGGGATACCGAACAGCTACATCGCAGGATCCCATGCTGAGAGAGGGGAAAAAAAGAAACACCACTGAACTATAAGTATTCCTTAAGTTATACACATTTATCATTATAATATAACCACTGTTTTCTTTAAATATTAATTCATTAGATGTTTGCACATTGGCCATTTTTGGTTTTAAAAAAGTGGAAATTTTAGTAAGGTGCGCCTGGAAGTGTTTTTTCTTTTCTATTATATTCGTGTTTTTGAGGTTGTAAACACATATCTTCTAGCTTGCAGCACCGACCTATATTGAGCACGCCTTAATAATCTTACAACCACTAAGAAAAGCACCAGATTCACGCTGTCTTTTATTGTTAGATTTATATAAACATCAAAGGGCAGCTGTAAGTCATGTTTGAATTATGCAATCAAATCAGGTGTTCAAAGTAATCCTCATTGGCATCCAGACACTTTTGAGTTCGGCGCACTACTGCATAAACAACATTGACTAGAGTGTCCACAGGGATTGCTCTGCATGATATTTATAATTTCTTCCTGTAGTGCAGCCAGCGTAGATGTCAAGTGAAAAAAATGTCTGCTTACTATTCCAACCCAGCAGCTGTATTAGAGGCTGGCATCCGAATAACAGGGCACTGCAGACACCAGCAGCAGTGCTGCATGTCATTGCTTATATCCGATCCTGGAGTCTGTAGGACCATGGAGCAGAGCCCCACCGTGCCGCACACTGGTGCAAGTGGAGACGCATAGGACCCACAAAGGATTTGCAGATGATCACTGGGAATTATTTGTTCCCCAGTCTTTCGCTGCTTGCAGACAGTGGAAGCGGCAGGTCGCCCTATGTCCTGCAGGATCCTTGGGAAGATGGCAATTTTGGTTTGGTCATTGTAAGGTTTTTAAGCGATTTTGTCAGGTTCTGGCAGTGTGCATTTCCATTAGACATACTGGCTTTGGAAAAGAAGAACGAGCTACCTTGGAATATCTAGATCTTCTAATCCCAGTTGCATAGAGCTGAGTTGTAACCACAAAACCAGCCCTTAGCAAAGTAAAGTCACATTTTAATGGATGTCCATATCATTCCTCGTCCTGCTGTGCAAAATCAATGAAGGCTTTTGAAATGACTACATCGGCAGATTGAAGAGGACAGTGATTCCATGTCGTCAACTGTGAATGAGAAAATGATAGCGAAAAAAAAAAGGATGTGAGAAAAATCTGACAGAACAGTCTCACACTAAAAGCACTGTAAATGTGACTATATTAACAGTTTGTGTCCTGACAGTTCTGCCCATTTGCAATTAGCTCATGTGTTTGCCATATAGTGTAGATTGTGGTTTTGGACAGTCTCCATGCATCATTGATGACTCCCATCATGGCGATCATGGCCATTAGCGTGTCTCTGCCTATATCTATTTACCATTGCTCCTGCTCCTATATCAAGGGACACACATATAAATTCAAGCTATTCAACAACATGTAGAAAATATACAAGTGGGACTAAACACGCAAAGTATACATTTTCAAGCAGACTTAACTTTAGAGCAAAATGTAGGTATTTGATTACACCATATATCCATATCATCCAAAGCTCACCACTATGTTAAAGTAGGAAGAAATACATGTGGGTCCTGCATTATCCCACGTAGAACAGGACGAACCAAAAATGGGGTTCTTTGATTTAGGTGGTGTCATGAAAAGCACCGCTGGGTGACATGGATGGCACAGCAGGGGTGCTGGTGTGGTTATATGAGCCCAGTATGCGGATGAATATACTGGATGGGATAAGCTGATGGTACATTTGGTAAACAGAAAGACACAGGTAGAAATCCAGAGCATGGTACAATGAGTTATCCAGAGACCGTGGTCAGGACGGTCTGTAGGTCAGAGGCTGGTAGAAGGCGGTAATCGGTGGGCAATGTAGGGGGTCTGGTACACTTGTAGTCAGGAGTAAAGCAGGTATAGGTCTGTACGCTAGGGGAGTGAAGGCAACAATGTTGAATCCTTGTGGAAAGGGCAAAGTGGATCTTTATTGAGCAGGAGGGTGTGGTGTATGTGCACTATGATTTAACTGTTACTGGTCTGGAAAGACCGTACTGATTCTGAGCAGCACTTTTCATGTGTTGCCCACTGGTAAGCGGCAGGTAGGGATGTGCGTTTCGGAATTTCCACGAAATTTCCCGATTCGTGCATTCGGATTCGGCCGATTTTCCGAAAATTTACGGATCCGAAAACGGCAGATCCGAACAAATTTCCGAGCCGAAACGAAAACTTTTCGAATGGACTAGAAATGTGTAAAATCGAAATTCATTTTCATTCCATTTGTGATTTCGGCTCCATTCCTGATTTCGGTTCCATTTCAGTAATTTCGGACATCGTATTTTTCGGTTAGATCGCTGATTCTGTAATTTTGTATCATTCCCATCTCAATGTATCCTTCCCGGGAAACCAGAGAAATCTTAATGTATCCTTCCCGGGAAACCAGAGAAATCTCAATGTATCCTTCTTGTAAAACCAGAGAAATCTCAATGTATCCTTCTTGTAAAACATGAGAAATCACAATGTATCCTTCCCGGGAAACCAGAGAAATCTCAATGTATCCTTCTTGTAAAACATGAGAAATCTTAATGTATCCTTCTTGTAAAACCAGAGAAATCTCAATGTAACCTTCTTGTAAAACATGGGAAATCTCAATGTATCCTTCTTGTAAAACCAGAGAAATCTCAATGGCAGAATTATCGTATCGACAGAAATATCGGATCCGAAAAAACATTAGTTTACGTCAAAACGAATAGACACTTTGAAACGAGGAGAATAGATGTTCTGAAAAACACGAAAATTTCAAAAATCACAAAAAAAAGTCGATACGAAAAACGAACCAAAACGGAAATCGGCCGACACGAGCTGAAACGAAAATTTACAAAATCCGAACGAACCGAACCAAAAAATAAATAAAAATCGGTGCACAAGTCTAGTGGCAGGTATTACACAGTCAGTGGCGGGGTGCCTGACATATGGGCTTAACAGGATATAGCCAATAGCCATATAGTATGCCCAACTCCTCAAATCCTGGACTATATTTATACATGTTATCCTTGAAAATTTATATTTTGTGGTTGTCCTCAGCCCTACTTTTGTTGTTTTTTTTTTTGCAAAATTATGCTATTTCAGCAGCACCACTTCTAGTCAGTGCATGTTCTGGGTTTTGATTCCCAAATCCTGTCTGTATTGTACTAAATGTAGACTAAATCAAATGTATACACATTATGGAGAAAAGGGTTCTTTCTCATTTGAAAAAATTAATCACAATATGTATACTACAGCCATGACTTTCATACCTTTGATATTTGCAATAAAGAAAAAAAAACGTACATAAATAAAATCATTATCTGAGTTACAAGTGTAAAATGACACAAAAAAGAAGGAAGCACAAGTGTGAAAATATATCTTTTGACAAAAGCGATTAACCTTACTGAAATCCTTGACATTACATAGAAACATATCTTACACAGCGTGAGTGATGTATTCTATACATTATAAAGTAAAAGAGAATGGTTTGACTGGTATAATTTGCTCTTTGCATTTTCCCTATCTTCGATACGATACCTCTCTGAGTTATAGTGCACTCACTTGTCATTCACTAGTTATATGCTACTTTATGATTCAGTGATATTGTTTAGACTCTTTTTCCTTACAGTAAACCCCCCACCCCAACATTTATTCTTTTCTTTCAAGATTAGCAATAAGAAAATGTCCGACAGCCAGCATCCGTGCTTGTATTTCATGATTTATTAATCATAGACTGAAACAGTAAAAATACTTTTATGTCTACTGCTACAAGCATTACATGATCTTATTTTTCTCTTTTACCTCAAGTAACCCAAATGAATTAATATGATTGATTTGATTTGCAAAGAGATGATCTGGGTTGTTTTAAAGGGCCTCTCCCACAAAAAATGAAATGTCGTTATTTTGTTTATTTAATGTCGCTGATATCTTACAAGTATTTTACTTTTCTCTTGTTTGCTTAGTTAAGAAAATATTTTACTCTATTTGTGTCACTTAGTACATCCATTTTGTGATCTTTTGTGTTGTAAACTGCCCCCCCCAACAGTATCTTTACCTTACTTAGACTTCACTTTGTGGTCTTGGCCAGAAATGGAGTTAATGGTTTAGGCAGCTGACTCACATCAATGTATTTGTGTAGAGATGTGCATTTCGGATGAAATTTACTGATTCGTATTTTGGAAGCACGTCTGAAATAACGAATCGGTTCAATCCGAAACAGAACGAAAATGAAACGGAATATAAAATGTTGATTCTGTTTCTAGGAATCGAATCGTTATTCCGTTTCACAGATTCAGAAGCACCTGTCAATTGGTCTTGGTGCTGAATCTGTTGTATTCAATACCATAGGTCATGGACAGTGCCAAGGTGCAGTTCGGCGGCAGTGAGATTCCCATAGACAAGTAATGGTTAACCTATTCAGAAAACGCTGAACAGCACCAAAATGTCATTGAAATGCCTTGATTTTTGGTGGTTCACAGGTTTAAAAAAGACAAATCCCATAGGTGTCAATGTAAAAAAATTCCAGTTTTTTAAAATATTTATTCAACCTTTTCTTTTTATTTGCAGCAAAAAGCCTTTTTATTTATTTATTTTTTTTAAAAAAATTTACAGGGTTATTCAGAGAGCGTGAAAAGCAGGAGAATTTGAGGTCAATATAGCCAAACCAGAAAAATTCTCCCTTTCATCTCACTTTCCAAATCGGCTATTTCGACCTAGAATTTTTCATTCTCCAGTCATTCTCCTGCTTTTCACGCTCTCTGAATAACCCTGTATATGTTAGTATTTATTTGGTTAAATGTTTGGATTCCTAATTATTTTAAAATAATGAGTCTTTTTTTATTCTTTCTTTCGTCTGGCTGCATATGGCGGGTGCTGTCCTTGGTGCTGAAACCTATTCAGCACCAAGGACAGCAGCACAGCAGGGCTCTGGAACCCCCGCGGATCTGCTGTCCTTGGTGCTGAAATATATTTCAGCACCAAGGATAGGGGGATTACATATCTTTTTTTTTACCGCAATCTAAGCAATTAATTTATCCGTTTCACACTCCGAAATTGTGAATAAAAACAAAATAAATTGATACCAAATACGAATTCCTGCACAAGGGAAGCAATCCCAATGACGCGGTCAACGCGTCCTCCACAGCCAAGAAATGAATGTAACTCTAATGCTAAACCTAATATTAACCATAACACTAAATGTAATCCTAGATGTACCTATAGAATAGTGTTGCTTATCCCCACGTTGGTGCTTTACTAATCATGTTTTGTGCAGCCAGAGCTGCCAGTGAAACACTGTAGTTTATATATAGATGTATTTGTGTCACTTTAAATACATCTGATCATTTCCATGATGTATTTTGATTGCAGATCTTCAGCTGAATGATTATTTATTTAAATTACTTACTACAGCATTCTGCTATAGCCCACAGACACTCCAGTTTGATTTTTGCACTACAGTCAAATATATTTGCATCATTCATCTCCAATGCCTAATGACTGGTTATAAAATAGATACATTTCTGGACCAAGAGTCAATGGTTAATATAATGGGATAGACTCATTAATTGCTGAGAAGCCCCCAACAAGGGCAACTCTGCTGTAATCTTTGCTGCACTTGTCAGCGTTGACTTGACTAGTCTTGGCTGATGAATCCTGAAGCAATTAGCCGAGGCAACACTGACAAAAGCCGGTGATAACAGCTCAGCTGCATGTGTAGGCACCTACCCTGTGCTTGGTGAATGGAAACCCACCGAGTCTAATTTCATACATTATTAAAAAGCATGTGTTGAATGGATATATTACTTATGTTCGAATATTCATACAGTACATCATCCCCCACATAGTGTTCAAATGCATCGGGTAGTTCATATCTATGTAGGTAGGGTAAACAAGTAAATATTACAATGGACTAGTTACATACACTGATGTATTTACCATATTTAATTACATATTATGTTCCTGTATACATAGGAGTTTACTTTCCATAATAAAACCTACATCGGATTTGCAATCAAAGGTTTTCTGTTATTGTAATTGCTCATTAAATCCTGCATTTCCGTGCAGTAATTTTCTAGCTGTCAAGTATATCACCTGAGATGATGAATTAGAATATTTCTTTGTCACACACTCAGTGTAAGTATTATGAAAAAGCAAATCATTAGCAATATTCCTGTCTAAGATGAAAGGAGAGTAATATTAAAATGTGCGGCAATCGGTAATGAATTAAAAAGAAAATGAAGTGCATACAATGAAAAGCAGGTGACCTCAAAATATTCTTACTATGATATCACTTTTTCAAATTTCCAGATTAAATATATAATATAATGACAAAAAGTTTTTCTTCTGCACGATATGAAATTTGTGGATGTTCTGGACAAAACATAAACTAACTACAGAAAGATTGTTTCTGAATCATTAAAAAAGGATATAGTCATCAAATACTTGTAAGCAATAAATCCCGATGGTTATCAACAATTTTAAATTGGTGTTAAAGGTCACATGACACATCTTGGTCACAAAATAGCTATACTGTTTTTTACAGGAGTTGTGTCTGTGTATAATATGCTGCAGTTAAATAGAATTTACCAGTTTACAGGTCTGTAGTGTCCAGAATGTACAGGGTTAGCTACTCAGGAATCCAAACACACAAAGGTATCCGATATTGCAAGAGTGACAAACACTAGGGCTTCACTAAAGAAAAATTCTAACAGCTGTAGATGAAGATTCACAGTAACGTTTCTCCTGTAGCTCTTTGATTTTCTGTTTTCGAAAGTGCTGAGTCGACATATTTTGCTATTGCAACAGCAGTGTGTGCAACATCGGTAAACACTGGCTCTTTCTGAATAGCCCCTAATGTAGTTGTACGAGACGAGAGAGCACCCTGCAATACATATTTCCCAGTCTTAGGCTAGGGTCAAACGAACGCATTTCTCGCATCGACCGTCAAAAAGTGCGTCCGAACACATTGACGTCTTTTTTAACGGTGGACGCGAAAGCGGTCAAACGATGCACATTGTCGGGCGTGTTTTTTTATGGATCATCAATAAAACACTTTTTGCGTCTGGGTGTTATGTAGGCCGGACATTAGCAGCGTCTGGCGTCTCCTAATCACGCACACACGCCGCTATGTGGAAGCAGCGCACTCTGTACGTCAGTACTAGCGGTTTGATGGTCTTGCAAAAATGCGTTCGTTTGCCGCTTGCGTTGCGCAGCCGAACTTTCGTGCGGCCGTACTTTGTATATTGGCCGTCATTGCCCACCATTTGCTGCTACTACGGCCGTGATAAAGTGCGGCTACACGCACATTCAAAATGCGTTAGTCTGACCCCGGCCTTATACTTGAAATATGCTTCAATTTTTTTAAATAATGAATGATCTAAAAGATATATGAATTCAGGTAGGCCAGGGCCCGCTTGCTCCTAGCACTTTTAATTTGTACACACTTTTGAACAACATTAGAAATGTATTATTGTTCTAACAGGAGGCACTATACACTGAGGAAGGGGCTGTGTCCCCGAAACGTTTGTTTTGTGTTTTCCTTTTGTTTATTTAAAATAAATGTGGTAGCACAAGTGCACCATTCCTTGCAGCGCTGGAGGTATCTTTTTTCCATACTTGCTTAAGATTAATTACCCTCTTGGTTGGATGTACAAGAGTGAATTGCCTCTCCAGCAGCAGCTGAGTATATTTTCATAAATTTTCATAAAGAACTTTCTTTTGGGTATTGTGGATACCCAACCCCATACATCATTTTTGTGTTCCTATATGTATTATTGTTCATTTTAATGTACACACTCCATGTGTGTCGATTTCCTTATAATTTATTTTACCAGGAACTTTGGTAGTATAGGGTTTATTCATAGACAGCTGATCTGGCCCCGAAGTGTCACCGAACAGCGCGAGGGAAGCCTGGGACGCGATTAGACCACCGCCATACAAGCATCCACTTCTGGGGACGCAGCTAACGGCTCCTTTAGATCGGGACGCGACGCGCTGACCACCATCAGCTGCCCAGAGTGGGCTGAGTGAAGGTTGCCCACCTGCTCCACAAAGCGATCTCCCCTCGCCGACCGGGACACTCACTTGCCAGCACCTCGCACAGCGGCCTACGGTAGTGGCCTCCCTTTGAGAGAACGGAAGGCACTTGACCCCACCTTTTTTTTCCTCTTCTCACCATTCTCCGGGAGCCTTCGGGGGGAGGCTACGATCAGCACCATTGAGGCCCCCGACAGCGAATCTGTCACGTGGCGTGTGCGGTTCTGGTATGAGCCCAGCAGGTGGCGACACAGAGGGGAGGCCAGACAGGAATCACGCAATGAAGATTCTTTAATGAAACATAAATGGTCCTTTACTGCAGGCACTTGAAAGAACAAAGGGAATTGCAATAAAGTCCAGGGAGAGTTCTTGGAGAGTCAATGGATTGTGGGTAATGCAGTCCTAGACTGCAGACAGGGCCCACCAAGGATAAGTCTAGACAGCGGTACCTTGATCAAAAGGTCAGACGGTGAGAACAACTGTAATCCACAGGTAGACAGATGGGTACTGGATACGTAGGATAAACTGATACAGGAAGAGCAGGTTTGCACACAACCAAGTGACCTCAGTCAGGGAGAACAATGCAGACCCACTGCTGGTTCAGTCTCTCTGCCTTTTAAGGAGGTTAAATCATAGATGGGCCTCAGCTGGAACTCCTAGGCTGGACGGGAAAACCCAGGCTGGATCTCCAGGAGCCTGGACATGGCACTGGGCTGAGGTAAACCCCGGATTGGAACCCAATACAAAAGTATACCAGGACAAAGGCTGTTAGGACCAGGCTGTGCAATATAGGTACCCCGGTGGACCGTGACAGCACCCCCCCCTGACGGGGCCCCCCGGGCACCGAGGTTGGAACAGGGGATGGAGCACAAATCACCACCCTCCAATGTACTCAGAGTCTGGATTGCCATAAACGTCACCATAAGCACGCAGGGCCTCTCAAAATGTGGCAGGTTTTCTTTTCGGACCAAAGTGCCATTAGATGCCCAGACGCAGCCCTCGGGAGCGAAACATACAAAGGGTGATGGGCCTTTGGCATGACCCAGTAGGGCAGCGCCCTTGGCAAGGCTCGATGGGGCAGCGCCCTTGGTACAGCTCGGTAAGGTGGCGCCTCGGCGATGACCGGTGGGGCAGCGCCCTTGCAAGGCTCGATGGGGCAGCACCCTCGGCGATGACCGGTGGGGCAGCGCCCTTGGCACAGCTTGGTTGGGCAGTGCCCTTGGCGATGACCAGTGGGGCAGCGCCCTTGGCAAGGTTCGATGGGGCAGCGCCCCTGGCAAGGTTCGATGGGGCAGCACCCTCAGCAAGGCTTGGTGCAGCGGCGACCTGGGTACAGCACGGCTCTGCGGCGACCTGGGTACCATCCTGCTGCTGGGCAGTGAGCGGCTTGGCTTTACGGCGGCAGCGACAGCCCCGAGTCGGCGACACCTCTCGAGATCCTGCGAGGTGCAGGGCAGCGGACTCTGGAGATCCTGCGAGGTGCAGGGCAGCGGACTCTGGAGATCCTGCGAGGTGCAGGGCAGCGGACTCTGGAGATCCTGCGAGGTGCAGGGCAGCGGACTCTGGAGATCCTGCGAGGTGCAGGGCAGCGGACTCTGGAGATCCTGCGAGGTGCAGGGCAGCGGACTCTGGAGATCCTGCGAGGTGCAGGGCAGTGAACACTGGAAATTCTGCGACGTGCAGGGCAGCGACCTCCGTAGTCTGTGTCAAAGCAACCTCCATGGGCATATAAGACTCTGAATCTGTGGGCAAGGTAGGTTCCATGTCGATGGGTTCAACGTCAGCAGGCTCAGATGGCGGGGTCTCCAAGTTATCAGAGAGGGAGTCATCCTCTGTACTCTCCACATCAGAGAAGGCTTCCTAAATTCAGGTCTCTTAGATCTGGGTACCAGAGTATGGCGAGACTTGCCAACTGTGGTAGCCTGGCGAGGCCTAGCAGGAGCAGAGACTGGGCGAGGCTTGGCTGTGGGCTGGCGAAGCTTGACAGCAGTTGGCGAGAGCTGGCAGAGACAGGGTGCTGTTGAGCTTTGGCAATTGGAGTTCTCTTGGACATTGATGGCAAGGACTCAGCAGGTAATGTCTTTTTGCTTTTAGCATGCACAGACACAGGAGGAGAAACCAGCCGAGAAGCAGGAGTAACAGGGTTGACTCTGGTCTGTGATGAGGATGGCTTGGGTGGGCGCACAGGGCACGAAGATATGAAATGTGAGCCCGCACTACAATAGAAGCACAGTCCCAAAGACCTCCTCCTGGAGCGTTCCTCCTCAGACAAGGGTCTCCTGCAGCCAGACATAGAAGTTGAAGAGCGCACCTTAAGTGAGGTGCCCCTTAATCCTTGCAGCACTTTAAGCAACACAGAGTCCAGTTGCTGCAGGAAGTTCTCCACAGCCATTTTCATGGATGCCACCACCGCCTGTATCACCGCGGACTCGTAATAAGATGGGGTCTGCATTCTGTCACATGGCGTGTGCGGTTCTGGTATGAGCCCAGCAGGCGGCGACACAGAGGGGAGGCCAGACAGGAATCACGCAATGAAGATTCTTTAATGAAACATAAATGGTCCTTTACTGCAGGCACTTGAAAGAACAAAGGGAATTGCAATAAAGTCCAGGAGAGTTCTTGGAGAGTCAGTGGATTGTGGGTAATGCAGTCCTAGACTGCAGACAGGGCCCACCAAGGATAAGTCTAGACAGCGGTACCTTGATCAAAAGGTCAGACGGTGAGAACAACTGTAATCCACGGGTAGACAGATGGGTACTGGATACGTAGGATAAGCTGGTACAGGAAGAGCAGGTTTGCACACAACCAAGTGACCTCAGTCAGGGAGAACAATGCAGACCCACTGCTGGTTCAGTCTCTCTGCCTTTTAAGGAGGTTAAATCATAGATGGGCCTCAGCTGGAACTCCTAGGCTGGACGGGAAAACCCAGGCTGGATCTCCAGGAGCCTGGACATGGCACTGGGCTGAGGTAAACCCCGGATTGGAACCCAATACAAAAGTATACCAGGACAAAGGCTGTTAGGACCAGGCTGTGCAATATAGGTACCCCGGGTGGACCGTGACAGCACCCCCCCCTGACGGGGGCCCTCCGGGCACCGAGGTTGGAACAGGGGATGGAGCACAAATCACCACCCTCCAATGTACTCAGAGTCTGGATTGCCATAAACGTCACCATAAGCACGCAGGGCCCTCTCAAAATGTGGCAGGTTTTCTTTTCGGACCAAAGTGCCATTAGATGCCCAGACGCAGCCCTCGGGAGCGAAACATACAAAGGGTGATGGGCCTTTGGCATGACCCAGTAGGGCAGCGCCCTTGGCAAGGCTCGATGGGGCAGCGCCCTTGGTACAGCTCGGTAAGGTGGCGCCCTCGGCGATGACCGGTGGGGCAGCGCCCTTGGCAAGGCTCGATGGGGCAGCACCCTCGGCGATGACCGGTGGGGCAGCGCCCTTGGCACAGCTTGGTTGGGCAGTGCCCTTGGCGATGACCAGTGGGGCAGCGCCCTTGGCAAGGTTCGATGGGGCAGCGCCCCTGGCAAGGTTCGATGGGGCAGCACCCTCAGCAAGGCTTGGTGCAGCGGCGACCTGGGTACAGCACGGCTCTGCGGCGACCTGGGTACCATCCTGCTGCTGGGCAGTGAGCGGCTTGGCTTTACAGCGGCAGCGACAGCCCCGAGCCGGCGACACCTCTCGAGATCCTGCGAGGTGCAGGGCAGCAGACTCTGGAGATCCTGCGAGGTGCAGGGCAGCGGACTCTGGAGATCCTGCGAGGTGCAGGGCAGCGGACTCTGGAGATCCTGCGAGGTGCAGGGCAGCGGACTCTGGAGATCCTGCGAGGTGCAGGGCAGCGGACTCTGGAGATCCTGCGAGGTGCAGGGCAGCGGACTCTGGAGATCCTGCGAGGTGCAGGGCAGTGAACACTGGAAATTCTGCGACGTGCAGGGCAGCGACCTCCGTAGTCTGTGTCAAAGCAACCTCCATGGGCATATAAGACTCTGAATCTGTGGGCAAGGTAGGTTCCATGTCGATGGGTTCAACGTCAGCAGGCTCAGATGGCGGGGTCTCCAAGTTATCAGAGAGGGAGTCATCCTCTGTACTCTCCACATCAGAGAAGGCTTCCCTAAATTCAGGTCTCTTAGATCTGGGTACCAGAGTATGGCGAGACTTGCCAACTGTGGTAGCCTGGCGAGGCCTAGCAGGAGCAGAGACTGGGCGAGGCTTGGCTGTGGGCTGGCGAAGCTTGACAGCAGCTTGGCGAGAGCTGGCAGAGACAGGGTGCTGTTGAGCTTTGGCAATTGGAGTTCTCTTGGACATTGATGGCAAGGACTCAGCAGGTAATGTCTTTTTGCTTTTAGCATGCACAGACACAGGAGGAGAAACCAGCCGAGAAGCAGGAGTAACAGGGTTGACTCTGGTCTGTGATGAGGATGGCTTGGGTGGGCGCACAGGGCACGAAGATATGAAATGTGAGCCCGCACTACAATAGAAGCACAGTCCCAAAGACCTCCTCCTGGAGCGTTCCTCCTCAGACAAGGGTCTCCTGCAGCCAGACATAGAAGTTGAAGAGCGCACCTTAAGTGAGGTGCCCCTTAATCCTTGCAGCACTTTAAGCAACACAGAGTCCAGTTGCTGCAGGAAGTTCTCCACAGCCATTTTCATGGATGCCACCACCGCCTGTATCACAGCGGACTCGTAATAAGATGGGGTCTGCATTCTGTCACATGGCGTGTGCGGTTCTGGTATGAGCCCAGCAGGCGGCGACACAGAGGGGAGGCCAGACAGGAATCACGCAATGAAGATTCTTTAATGAAACATAAATGGTCCTTTACTGCAGGCACTTGAAAGAACAAAGGGAATTGCAATAAAGTCCAGGAAGAGTTCTTGGAGAGTCAGTGGATTGTGGGTAATGCAGTCCTAGACTGCAGACAGGGCCCACCAAGGATAAGTCTAGACAGCGGTACCTTGATCAAAAGGTCAGACGGTGAGAACAACTGTAATCCACGGGTAGACAGATGGGTACTGGATACGTAGGATAAGCTGGTACAGGAAGAGCAGGTTTGCACACAACCAAGTGACCTCAGTCAGGGAGAACAATGCAGACCCACTGCTGGTTCAGTCTCTCTGCCTTTTAAGGAGGTTAAATCATAGATGGGCCTCAGCTGGAAATCCTAGGCTGGATGAGAAAACCCAGGCTGGATCTCCAGGAGCCTGGATATGGCACTGGGCTGAGGTAAACCCCGGTTTGGAACCCAATACAAAAGCATACCAGGACAAAGGCTGTTAGGACCAGGCTGTGCAATATAGGTACCCCGGGTGGACCGTGACAGAATCTTCACCTGTCCCTAGACGCCTCGAACGGGGAGGAGCTGGTTCCGGCCTGTATATCCCTCCACCCTGTGCCCTGGAGTAGCACTTCCTCGACAAGACTCTGCTGGCTGTCCCTCAATAATTTTTTCTGGGTGACCCATTGCGACCTACCTGTCCCCCTTTCTCAAAAGGGAAAATAATTTTTTTTGATTCACTTGCAAAGGGGAGGAGAAGGGGAAGGGAAGGGAAAAGAAAAGGGGATAAAAAGAGAAAAAAAAAGAGGAAAGAGGAAAAGAAAAGGAATAATTATAATTTTTCCGGTGGGCCTCGAAGGGTCCACTACACCTACATTTTGCACCTCATAATTTTTCTGGATTTTTTTTCCAAAAAGCAAAGAGAAGAAAAGGGGAAAAAGATAATAATTTTTTTTGGTGGCCCCTGCGTGGACTACTACACTCGCAATTTGCTGACCAGTATGGCTGCATAGAGACTCCCGCTTACCTCCAATTTCTCCCCAGCACCGAGTGCTCGAAAGGTGGCCATGGGTCGCGGTAAGAAGACCTCCCAAGCACCGGAGACCCCCGGGCCCGGCGGGGACCCCTCCACACCTGGCATCCGGCAGTTTTTCGCCCAGAGGCCCCGACCTCCCCCAACATGGCACCGGACTCACCATGTGGCTCCGCGTCACCCCTAAACTCCACGGCCGATGCATGGGATGCCCCTACAGACGTCCTCCAACTCCTGCGCTCACTCCCGACGAAGGCAGACCTGACAGTGGCAACCACCACCAGCGGATATTCAGCTGCTGCGTGATGACATAGGGGGCCTCCAGGGCCGCTTAGACCGGGTGGAGAGTGGACAGAGGGACCAGGCCACGCTTGTCACGGAGACCTCAACGCGTGTTGATGCACACCATCACTTACTGATCACAATGACACGCCACGTGGAAGATATCGAAAACCACGGACGCAGACAAAATATCAGAATTAAGGGCCTCCCTGAAGGAGAGGCGTCACCTGCAGAACTGGATAGGATTTTGCTCCGTTTATTCAACTCCATTTTGGGCCGCGACCACACCTCACATATTGACATTGAACGCTACCACAGAGCATTACATCCAAAAGGGCCAGCGGATGCCCCGCCGAGGGATATTATTTGTTTTTTCCTTCGCTTTGGCATTAAGGAAGAGATTATGCGCCGAGCACGCGAACAACCGCACATCAAATTTGTGGGGGCTACTATTGCCTTGTTCCACGATGTCTCTCCTATTACACTGCACACCCGTAAAGCCTTACGACCACTCACAACGGCGCTGCAAAAGGAAAATCTACAGTACCGCTGGCTACACCCCTTTGGGATTCATGTACGTACTCCACAAGGCCCGGTCACGGCCCGCAACGAATCTGAGCTGGAGGGCTTTTTGCAGGCCTTACACCCACCACTTTGATGTCGTGGTCAGACCCAACGGCTGCCTATGCGCCCGAACCTCTTCCGCAATGCAGCCCTAGACCGGAAAGACCGCGAAGAGCATCTCTCCGATCACCCACCTTTACTCCCTCTAGCTCCCAAGACGGCTGAGAACGTCAACCTAGCATATAAACTACCCACGCGCCACGCCTAATGGGATGGACAAGGTGCTCCTTGATCCGCGGCCATATTGCCTGTGAAGTTTATGACTCACCCACCCTTACTCACTGCTGCGGGCATCTTTACTTCTGAGGCCACAGGCGCCTCACCCAAGAGCTGCTCTTTCTTTCTCTTTTGTCCACCGCATACGGAGGTAGCGGGAACTTTGACTTGTCACTTCCCCTTGTCTCCTAGATCCGAAGTTAGTGAGGCGCTCACTCCACGTACCCCACCGAGCTGCAACCCACCCTTGTATTGGTGGTCCGTGTGGTCTCTCCCGACACCTTGCTAGGTGCCACGGGTTTGTATACCGCACAAGTTGCATTAGCTCTTTTGACTTTTTTCTGATTGTTCGACGTATTATTGTTGCTTTTGGTTTGACCGGTTGGTGTATTTTATTACACATTCATCGTTAGCCTTAACTTTAGCTGATGGCGTTTACCCCAGGCACCCTTAAGGTGCTAACCTTAAATGCGGGTGGCTTGAATATACCCACGAAACGACATATCGCCCTCAGGGAATTTTTTAAACTACGTGCCTCTGTGGCCTTGATACAGGAGACGCATTTTGCTTCTGACAAGGCACCGAGCTTCCGTAACCACCACTTCCCCACAGGCTATTTCGGGAATTGTAAGGATGGCAAAGTCCGTGGTACTGCTATCCTGTTTTCCAGACATGTCCCCTTTATGAACACCAACAGAAACGGGTCTCAGGCAGCTGGTTCCAAAATTTATTCAGGGAGGGAAAAACCCCAAGGGGTAAAAAATCATGGTAACGTTTCGGCCTCAAGCGGCCTTAATCATGTATGATTAAGGCCGCTTGAGGCCGAAACGTTACCACGATTTTTTACCCCTTGGGGTTTTTCCCTCCCTGAATAAATTTTGGAACCAGCTGCCTGAGACCCGTTTCTGTTGGTGTTCTGGATGAGTAGGGGGGACAGTCGGCGCCCCCACATATACGGTGACTCGGCGCTAGTTTCGGTGGGCTCCCGCCATTTTGGAGATTGCGGCGCTCGTTCTGGATCTCATGTCCCCTTTATGCTCCTGGAAGCCAAATATGAAGAATTAGGTAGATATACCCTGGTTAAAGGTACCATAGGCACTCAGACTTATACCTTCGCGTCTGTCTATTTACAAAACAAGGGTCAACATCGTGCACTTCGTGACATACTCCGCATCATCATGTCATTCACAGAGGGGATACTTCTAATGGGAGGCGACCTTAATCTGGCACTTGACCCCCGGGTAGATACCTCCCGCGGCACATCCAGTGTGGCATCCTCAGTGCACCGACAGGCCCGACTTCACCTACACGACAACAGACTGATTGACTGCTGGCGAGCTTTGCACCCAACAGTTAAGGACTACACGTACTACAGCAACATACACGACCGATATTCATGAATCGACTATCTGTTCCTGCCATCCAACTTTGCGCACCTTATGCAGTCGATCACCATAGGTGCCACGGCCTGGGCTGATCACTGCCCGGTCCTCATGACCTTAGCAACCTCACTTTACCGCCCTAAATCTGCGCATTGGCGATTAAATGAGACACTCCTGAACGATCCTGACATATTAGTGGGACTACGCGACTCGCTCCGACATTACTTCACAGAGAACACCACCCCTGACTCCCCACCTCCGATAGTTTGGGAAGCGCATAAGATGGTCGCACGGGGCTACTTGATCTCACAAGGCGCACGCCTCAAGCGGGAACAGACCCAACGCGAGACTGAACTAAACACCCTCATTTGTGACCTTGAATTGACGCACAAGACTACACTCTCTGATCAGACTTACGCGGAACTTACGGGGCACAAGGCAGAACTACATTCCCTACTTAATATCAGTGCCTTAAGCACTATGAAGCGCTCCAAACAACTTTTCCATGACCACGGGAACAAATGCGGCAGGCTTCTGGCCCATGCCCTGTGCAAACGCAACCGTGCCATGTACATCCCTAAGCTGCACACACCAACAAACGCGGTACTTACACATCCGCGGGACTTGATGGACCTTTTACTCACCCACTTCACAGACGCATACAACATTCCCACCCCCCTGCCCCACAGATACAGCCTGCTATTGACACCTACTTACGGACCCACCTTGACAAATCCCTTCCCCTTGAGACTAGAAGACTGCTGGAACAGCCGATTACGGGGACAGAGCTATCCGATGCCATTAAACAGACCCCGGCGGGAAAGGCTCCCGGACCCGACGGATTACCCCTCCTGTACTACAAAACTCTTCGGGAAATACTTGACCCACAATGGCTTGTGACCTTTATCTCCATAACGGACGGGGACCCACTGACCGCCCAAACCCTGATGGCAACAGTAACCCTTATCCCTAAACCGGGCAGGGACACGGAGCTCTGCGGCAATTATAGGCCCATATCCCTGCTAAACCAAGACGTGAAATTATTTGCTAAAATACTTGCTACTCGCCTCAACCCGTACATTCTGCAGCTTATCCACAATGTTCAGTCGGGCTTTATCCCGGGGAGGGAGGGCAGGGCAAACACTGTGCGGGCAATTAACCTGATTCATTTAGCGTCTTAGACTAAAATTAACCTATGCTGCTTTTATCCACTGACGCGGAGAAGGCCTTTGACCGCGTCAGTTGGCGCTTTCTCTTCAGCACAATAGGCCACATAGGTTTAGGTCATAACAGGTTAGCATGGATAGGGGCACTGTACACTAACTCCTCTGCCAGACTTAATGTGAACGGGGCCCTTTCGCCCCCCTTTCGCATCAACAAAAGGCATGAGACAAGGCTGCCCCCTTTCCCCACTATTATTTGCCCTCACCCTTGAGCCCTTCCTGCAGGCGATTCGCTCACACCCACAACTACACGGAGTGTCGGCGGCGGGGATGGAACACCGTGTGGCGGCATACGCCGACGACATGCTATTCTTCATCCGTAAACCGGCAGAGTCATTGCAGCACTTAACTAAACTTTTCCAGGATTATGGCTCCATTAGCAACCTCCGTATTAACATGGAAAAATCGGAAATCCTACCCATATACAGTATGTCCCTGCTGACCTACAGGTAACCCTTAAGCACTTGTTCCCTTTCAGATGGTGTAACAGTGGCCTTAAATACCTGGGGATCAGCCTCACAGCGGCCTGTAAAGACTTATACAATGCAAACTACAAACCTTTGCTTGCAGCACTATTGGTAGATTTACAACACTGGTCCTTCCCACATATCTCATGGTTCGGCCGTGTTAATGTACAGTAGTTAAGATGAACATCTTGCCCCGCTTCCTTTATCTCTTTCAGGCGCTCCCTATCTTCCTACCAACCGCCTTTTTTGCGCAGCTCCGCACAATGATCTCCACCTATGTTTGGAATTCTAAGAAACCGCGCATCAGCTTGGCCTTGTTGATGGCCCCTAAACAGCTAGGGGGCGTTGCACTCCCGCACTTCTGGCACTACTATGTGGCCTCACACCTACAACGCATAGTGGAGTGGTCCACCAGCTTGCTAACTAGGTCCTGGGTTACAATAGAGCAGGAGTCGGCGCGGTGTCCCCTGCCCTGCCTCCCCTGGTTGCCAATTTCCACACAAAAGACCATGGTGGACCCACATCCCCTAATACACCCCACCTTGAAAGCCTGGCGCTCCTTGAAGCGCTCTGCCGGCATTGCTCCCTTCCCTTCACCTCTCCTGCCCCTACAGTGGTTACCGGCTTTCTCTGGGTCCCTATCCCCAATGACCTCGGACGACCAACCTACCCCTCCATGACCTAAGCACTTCCTGAACGAGTTGGGCCCAATCCCCTATGACCAATTGCCCATACCGAATGAGGACTCATTCCTAACACGGTTCCATCATCACCGACTCATTCAGTCGTTACAATCCATCGCCCCCCCTTCCAGAGTACATTAGACTGCTAACACAATATGACATGTTGATAGAAAGAGGCAGATACCCACCGCACTGCCTCTCTTTAATGTATGATATGCTCCAGGCCACATCTTCTCAGAACAGTCCCACCCGCTCTAGCTGGGAACGTGAATTAAATTTTGCTTTTGAAGACGATCAATGGCGCGCAATATGCCAACTAACACACTCCAGTTCCACAGCAGTGAGGGTTCAGGAGGCCAACTATAAAGTGCTCATGAGGTGGCACAAGACACCCCAAGTTTTGGGCCACTATGCTGATAGGGAAGCCAGCAAATGCTGGAGATGTGACATACCTGATGCATCAACACTCCATATATGGTGGGACTGCCCTGCTCTTTCTGAGTTTTGGCGCTCCGTCCATAATTGTCTTTGCGACATCACGGAACCACCACCCCCATTTACCCCAGAATATTGCCTACTTAACCCTTTCGCTGCTGAGGCTTTTCCCGCCCCTGTGCTGAGGTCATTTTTTACCTGTTTTGCGCATCATGTTTAAACCTGTTTTGAAGGCTTATTTTAGTATATGACATCGACATATTATATATCGTTCTTTCCGTCAGACTCGGTAGATTCATAATATGTCATTATTATATGTATACGTTATGTCATGTTTGTATTATAACAAAAAATGCAATAAAATATGTATTTTCAATAATTTACAGCGTGTAAAGTGTTTTTTTCCACATTTTAACATGCGAGCAATTGCGGTTATATTTTGTATGGGGTGCGCTTGTTAAAAAATTAGAGATGGGGTCTCGTTACATTTTTTTTTGGGGAAAATGACACCATTTTTAACAAACGCACCGCATACAAAAATCGTTAATGCAGCATCATTGTTCACATTATAATTGAAATGGGAACAATATTGCTGCATTAACAAAACAAAAACAAAAAAAAAAAGTGTTATTTTTTTTTTTTTTAAATTTTTTTTTTTATTTTTATTTTTATTTTTATTTTTTTTACATTTTTTTTACTTTCATGTTTGGTATCGTTGGAACGGCCATGCTCTGGCCGATCCAACGATATCAAAATTTAACCCCTAACTGCCACGGATCGGGAGATAGGGAGTTCATTGGAACTCCCTATCTCCACACTTCGTGGCAGTTAGGGGTTAATGCTAGGACTGGCGTCATCGTGCTGCGCACGATGACGCCAGTCCTCTGGGGGAGTTCCCGGAAGCTTGGCCGACATCCAAGATGTCGGCCAGCTCCCGGGAAGGATCGCAAATCGGCGCTTTTCAGCGCCGATTTGCGATCCAGCTCCCCAGGGGTTAATGCCAGGCATCATTTGGAAGGGCAGGCTGTGCCCTTCCAAATGATGCCTGGGTTAAGCCCCTGTGAGCCGCCGATCGGGAGGGAGAGAGGTCCGAAGGACCTCCCCCCCCTCCCTTTCAGGCGCCTCCTCCGCACATGCGGGGGGGGCGCCTGAATTATGTGTCATCGCGGGGGCGCGATGACACATAATGATGGCGGCCACTGCTCCGGATGCCAGGCTGACATCCAGGATGTCAGCCCGCACCGGAGGGGCAGCGATCGGCCGGAACCCGGCCGAACGCTGACCCCAATGCGAGGACGCGCTCAGCGCGTCCTCCGCATACCAGGGGCAATGCTGAGGACGCGCTGAGCGCGTCCTTAGCATTGAAGTGGTTAATCACACTGAGGCCCCGCCCGAAGTATTTCAGAAATCGATCGCCATCAGACTTCTACACGCTGCGCGCCTGGTTATACCAATGTTCTGGCGTAAGCCCACTGCTCCACCCCTCACCATATGGCTACACGAAGTGGAAAGTATTCGATCAGCGGAGGAAAGGGTTGCTCTGTCCTTGGGTAAGGCCACTGAGCATTATCACTCCCTGGTACTACTGGTTGAACACATGCCTGCCCCGTATAGGAAAGACCACCCGCCTTGTTAGTTTTCCTCCATTTAGTGAGTACTCTTCGTACGGTCTACGTCCCCTCCCGAGACTCTACGTAGTTCATGCCACCTGCACACAGACGTTTGCCTGCTGCTCACGCCTCCCGGTATTGTATTGTATTGTATTTACAACATCTGCCGTGTTCTATGCAATGTTCTATGCTTTCTGCCTTCTTTATTGATATATTATGCTCTGATGATATTGCTTATGTATGACTTTTTCAATTTCTCAATAAAGCACAATATGTTTTAAAAAAAAAAAAAGGATCTTTTAGGCATTTTTCGGGATTTTTTTAGTCAATTTTTTTTAATATCAGTTTCTTCTTTCTGTAACAGACCTTTTTTTATCATTCATATGATCTTATATATAAATTCCAGGCATTTACGCTCAGTAGCTATTTTTGCAAACAGCGTTTCAATTTTGACATTTTCAATCGTAATGTTTTTTGGTTTTTTTTACCCGTCCGGTGGCTTGTCGACTTTCTCCTGCGGCTGGTCGGTGCTGTGCTCAGCGGCTCGTCGGCTGCGTTTGGTGATTGTCCAGCATGTTTGCGGTAAATGTTCGTCGGGCGACGGGTTTGCAGCGGGTTGGCGGTGGCATTCGGTGGCTGATTCTCTGCACTTTGGGGACCCTGCGGTGAATGCTGATTTCACCGCAGGATGGGGAAATTTGATTTGACGCCTGTAAGTAAAGTGCATTCAGCAGGGAAAAGTCAAAAAGCAACTTGTTCTTGTAAATAGGAATAGCCCACGAAAGGTAGGAAATAAAAAATGGATGTAAATTAGGAAATGCTTGCTTTAATATGCTGACTTGATTTAATTGGTTGAAAGCCACTAAAATGGCACTTTATATTGAATTTGTATCACTTCTGCATCTTTCATGCTGTTTCTCTCTTACCTTTTGTTCTGTTTGCTGCCTTCGTGATGGAAAAAATAACAGATGCATATTTTCTGGTATAAATGAAATAAAAGTATTGATTTTTTTTATGAGGCATATGCAGTCATTGAACAGACATTCTTTAGCTTTTCAGAAAATAACATAAAACATCTATTTGTAAATACTGGATTCACAGCAGAACAATTATTAGTGTTTCTATAACTCTTAGAATAATGGGATGCTTTTTTTTAAATGTCCCAGAAACATTTTTTGTATGCATTCCTATAACCCCACTCAAACCTACTCTTTGTGGAAATGTTTGAAAACACAATTGAAATGCTGTTCAGTTTCAACTTTGCTTTTCATTGGAGCGTTCGTAGTTTTGTACCATTCATTTATCTAAGCTGATATTAAACACTGTAAAGAACAGATGCATTTGGTCTCCTCGAAAAACAGAAACAATACCGATTTTCTGAAACATCAGATAATACCGGTGAGCAACTAAAACTATTATGCTTATGTAACAGAAAGTTTAATTGGTGCGCTCATGTCTTGAATATATGTTTCAAGTTAGATATTTTACAAAAGATTATTGTTTGCTACTTTTTAATTTATGATCATGCTTTTTTTTTCTTGGATATTTTTTCTTGTGGAATAACTAATAATCTGAATGTAAGCTCCTTTGGGTGCAAGGCCATCTTTACCTCATTTCAGTAGTACTGTGTATTAACCTAACTTATTTTAACCTCTGTACCGCGCTGCAGTTTATGTTGGCAATACAAATAAATGACTAATAATAATAATAATAATAATAATGGTGTTTCAGTTTAATACTATTAATTAAATAAGTAAATCTCTCATTTCACACAAATTGATCATGAGATTTAGGACTATATTGCAAAGTTGGTGCTAACTTAACCAGAGCTATTGTAAGCTTACCAGAGTCATTATGGTCTATGGCAGTGTTCCCCAAACCTGTCCTCGGGACCCTCAACCAGGCCAGATTTTGCAGATCACCTGGGGGAAAGCAGACTGAATCCTGCAATCACTGAGAAGCAAATCATATCACCTGTGCTGTGCTTCAGATATCTGCAAACGAGGCGAGGCGGAGGGTCCTGAGGACAAGTTTGGGAAACACTGGTGTATGGGGTTGTTACGTTTACAATAGCTCTGGTTAAGTTAGCACCAACCTTGGACTATTGCCGCATGTCAATTAAAACTACTTCATTTAGAAAAAAGAAGTAGATTACCTCAAAGTATTGCACCAATATCTTGCTTGTAACGATTGCACCCATGTACAGCGCTGCAGAGTATACTGTCGCTTTATAAATAATAATAATTATATCTCTTATTCACATTAAATCGATCTTAGATGTCTCTTATTTCATGCTGGGTTTTTTGCGTATCTGTTGTATGTTTTGGCCATTGCAACAAATGAATGTACATGACTGAGTATAATCAATGTTATAGTGGTTTAATCAATAAGTTAGGAACTATAGAGAAATTGCAATGGTATGAACTGTATCTGTGCTGAATTGAAAATGTAGCTATGTTGCAGCATGGCTGTTATAAAGAAGATTTAGTAAAAAAAAAAATTGGAAAAAACTTAGAAAGCTTTATGAAGAATGCAGCCTCAGGCTAGGAGGGTGTAGGATTACATAGTTACAAAGGCTGAAAAAAGATGTGCGTCCTGTGTCCATCGGGTTCAGCCTTTCACACATTACCTACTGCTGTTGATCCAAAAGATGGCAAAAGACCCAGTCTGAAGTGCTCGCCAATATGCAACATACTGGGAAAAAATGCCTTCTTGACCCCAGAATGACAGTCAGATTTCTCCTTTGATCAAGACACTTTTACCCACATATTAAATATTATGACCCTTAATATTATGTCATCCAGTTGTTATTTATAAGTCTGTACAGTCTCTGACCCAACCACCTCAAAAGCCTGATTAGGTTTTGTAAGACAAAGTTAATGGTAGGGTTTGGTGGATTGAACTTCTCATACTTTTTTGTGGGGCAAATTACAACAGCAAAGATCAAAATGATCATTATTATGTTGCCAGGAACAACAGAAACAGGTGACTTGATAAAGGCTGCTAGACAGCCGAAACTTTGTTGCTGTAAATCACTCTTGTGATCCTTCAATAAAGCCTCGTTGGATTGGAGCCAGCTATGGATTCCTCATTCAGTAATATATAGGACTCTGCAGCTCTGTCATACACCAGGGAGCTAAATTACGCATAGCCTGATACTTCAGTCTGATTCGAAAGCCCATCAAATGTTGTGTCTGTCTGTCTACCAATCTATCTACCTACACATATCACCATACAGTATGTGCTTTCTTACACACTGAACAAAGTGAACTCAATTACATGACACATGGGGAATCAATTTACTATCTGCTGACTTAAATGGATTTTTAAATCAAAGCCATTTTATTTTTTAATGGAGGATCTGAAACACAACGCAGAAATTGAAACATTTTATATAACCCGTTAGTGGAAACCCATGGGGTCTTTCTTACTCAAAATTACATTCTATAAAGACATTGAAATTTGTTTTTTAGCAGCCATGAACGAGTTTTATTTTTTAACCCCTTCACTACCAAGTGATTTTCCAAAAAAGAACATTGTCAGTAACCAGTGGTTTTTTTTTAAACATCATTTCAATTAATTATATAATAAGAAATATTTTGGAATATTCCCAGTGTATTTCTTACTGTAATAACCTATATGTCAGGCAGATGTTGCCTCCTACTGAATTACTGCAGTTAGAGCTGCAGCTTGTGGTTCCCTGCATCGGCTGCTGAAAGTCAGATAAGGACATTCAAGTAGCTGATTTTAACAGTTGGGCATTATGCCCGCAGGGCTAAAACCTTGGGGGCACCTTCTGCAGCCCAAAAGCAAATGAAATTTAATTTGCTTTTGTCCGGCTACAGATCGAGATAACTCAATATCAGGCACCGGATGGTGACTTTGAAGACCCGAGTTATCTTGATCTTGGTAGTGAAGGGTTAAAAGATACACGCTAAGTATTAATTTATTCCTACTGTAATTCTAACAGTAATTTGCCTATAGAATACTAGAGGAAATATATTTTTGCTAGAATTCTATAGGACAATGTTTATTACAGAAAGACTGTGTCTGTGCAATCTTGCAGTAGAGCATTCTTCTGGAGTATAGATACACAGAGACTCACAGGTCTATTCACTAAAAGGGGAAACTCTGGAGAACTGTTGGAAAAATTCTACGTCACAATAATAGATGTTGAATTTTCACTTCTCCAGCAGTTCTCCAGAGTTTCACCTTTTAGTGCATAAACCTGTGTAAAATCATTAAGAAAGAGAAGTGGCAATTCCTACTTAGCACTTCACTTAAGAAATATATTTTTGTATACTTTGGGCTGCATTACAATCTTCACGCAAACGTTAGCGCTCACTTGCGTGAGCATTAACGTTTGCTGAGGTGTTTACCGCATATTACAATCCAAATGCACACGGGTTAAGTAACCCGTTTGCGTTTGGTACCTTGTGCTTTTTAGCGCGAGGTTACTGTACTTTGTGCTCCCTTTACTTAACATGGGGAGCGCAAAGTGTTAATCACCGCTGGTATTACAAAGTCCCAGAGCTGATTAACGTCCGGCTGTGGTTAGCGGAAAGTTAACCAGAGCCAGGACTTGGTGTTAACGGATTCCGCTTCGGCACAGTCCGTTAACACCAGCCTCAAAAATTAAAAAAATTATCAAATACTCACCCTCTGTCCTGCGGCGAGGACGTGTCTCCAACCGCCTCCTCCGTCTGGCGGGAGCAGGGAAAGACTGGGGGAAAATGTCCCCCCAGTCTCTCCCTGCTTATCACTACGCAGACTTTCTGGATCTCGTGAGGCGAGATACGGCTGGTCATGTGACCGGCAGGGGGGAACTCAATGGAGTCCTATGGACTCCATCGAGTGGATGCTCGCGGCTGCGCTCACCGCTGCCGCGAGCATTTTTTGCACCTGCATTGTAATCCAGCGTTAAAACACGTGGGCAAGGGGGAAAACTGCGGGTGCAGTTTTTCCTCCCTTGCGCCCGTGTTTTAATGCTAAAATTGTAATTTGGCCCTTTATGTTTTTCCCACTATATTTGATTTTTAAATTTTTAGGTTTTTACTTACGGTATTTTTTTTTAACTGTCTGTGCTGGATGAAAAAATTAGGACCAAAGTCCTTGGTTATTTGAAGCTGTGAAAAGGACTATTTGTGCTCCTCATATTTATGCACAGTTACTTTATATGAGCCTTCATTTAACTCTTATATCGGTGGCCTGGTCTGAAGGAGATGCAGATGCTGTTGCCACTTCACTCAAAATCAGTTTACCTGCATTCAAGAAAGATTGTGGATGACAGAACTATGTCACCGTTCACATTCAATGAGCCGATCCGTAGAATATCCAAGTATATAGTGCGAATAATTTCCTCGGAGGATAAGTTGTCAGTGGAAGTGAAATGCATTAATAAAGGTGCATGAAAGCCTGGATTTTTCAACCAATTTTAAAACCACTCACACAAGGTGTACAATAAATCCTCAGCTTAGAAGACTATGTGTTAACAGCATCTGCCATCGCATCAGATATATGGAGTGGATTAGGTGTTGTAAAACAGAGAGTAAAGTCTGTGATATGGAAAAAGTTGTTTAAAGATTACGTATGTCAGGAAAATAAATTAAATTAAGGTTATAATTCCTCTTGAGTCCTGATGTTCCACATATCCTTAAGTACCTAACTTACCTGTAAAACACACCCATTTCTGTAGTGTATGTCTATTATGTCGTACCTGGAAACAGTGTCACATACAGAAAACCTTTGCATAAATCGGTACTTAAACTACTGATAATATTGTTATTAAATTATTAAAATAATGTTTGATCTTTAACTTAGTTTCTATAAAATACATTAATGTGACTGTCTATAAATGAATGAGTAGAAATATTAGCTTTTGGAACTGCAAAAAGTAAGAAACGTGTACCTTAAATCTGATATTTTACATACAGATTTCCCAAACGCCAAGAGAAAAACAATAGAAATTATTTGCTGTTTAGTTTCAAACCAGTTCATGGCGAATGAGATAAGCAAAACAATGCCAATAAAATAAAGGCGATACGCAAGACATGGGTGTTTTGGGTACTGTGGAACTCAACAATTGCGCGTGGAAAATCTCCTGTCACAATGCATTACACTGCCGTTAGAGTGCAGGAACTGTATATTAGAGTAACATTGTTAACCTGTCGGCCGAGCAACTGAGCAGAGTGATACACTAGTAATGTTGAATGATAATAAATTGAAAATTATTCTAAATAAGAAAGTTGAAGTGAAATTGCAGACCGATCTGTTTCGTAAGTAGAGAGAAACACTGTGCCACATTAGTCACTGCTAAGGAGAAAATCTACAAAACCAAATGATAGTCTCTGAACCTTCTAAGTTTGAGCCGTAGTCTGTTAAAATATATGACAGATTCAGAGAGACACTGAATTTTGTATAACAATGTAACACTAAGGGCCCTATTATATACGTAACGCTAAGGTTAGTGCTCAGTTGTGTGAGCATTAACGTTAGTGGCCCTAGCTTTGGCCAACAATATTACATTCCGACAGCTAACAGTTCCGAGATTGCACATTTTACAGTGCGAGTTTACTGTACTTTGCGCTCCCTATGCTTAGAATGGGGAGCACAAAGAGTTAATTAGCATTAGGATTACAAAGTCCTAACGCTAGTTACACCCAGCTGCGGTTAACTGAAATGTTAACCACAGTTTAGAGCTGGTGCTAACTGATTCCGCTTCTGCAGAATCAGTTATCATCAGCTTCAAATCCTCCCAAAAATCAGATACTCACCTCTCATCCCGCGGTGAGAATGTCAGCCCAATCCGCCTCTTCTGATCGCCGGGAGCAGAGAGAGACTGGGGGGAAAATAGTCCCCAGTCTCCCTCCACGAATCGCTCTGCCGACCTACAGGCTCTTTGCAAGAGGCGAGATCCTGCAGGTTATATGACCGGCAGTCGAAGCCTCAATGGAGTCTTATGGACTCCATGGAGGTGATGCACGCAGTGTTGCTTAGCCCTGCATCGAGCATCCCGAAGCTTAGCGCGGTGTTATGGGGCAGGCTGCTGATTTAGTGCCTGCTCCGTTATGTAGAGCTAAAACGGGAACGCTAAGGAGAAACCTGCAGTTGCATAATTTCCTTCAGAGCATCCCCCTTTTAGCGGGCAGAATACTGCCCTAAGGAGGTTATTCACAAAAGTCTTTTGTTTAGAGTTGTTGCAAATAACAGTGAGAATCACTTTATTGGAACCATGGTAACAGCCAGCTATCCACTTGTAAAAGAAATCAAATACCAACAAGGGAAGCCTTGTTGATGAAACAACTTTTGTTGGCTTTGTATACATATAACTGCTATGCCAGCTGTGGTATATGCTCTCACATAATCAGATTTTTACAACACTGGAAGTAATGCATTTTCTGTTGCTCTGATCAATATTAATCAGTGGACACCAAATATATGCATATGGTTTTACTATTGTATTATGCCTTTCTTTGTATAAATATGTTGCTCAGAACACTGGTCATCACAGATAAGTATTTATGCTACTCCAGTCGGTGGTCATGTGATTTGTGTAGTCACATGATATGACCTTAGCTGTTACAGGAAGTAAAGTGTGCGTTAGCATTTTGGCTGAGTACTATCTACAGACCTCAAACACATGTAATTTACTGTATATCAGTTCACTCTTCAAGTACCTGTATGTCTTGTTTGTATAAAAGTGCATGATATGCTTGATTAAGTGTGGGCACTTAAGAAAGGGGTATGTTAAGTACACATGTAGGTTTTTACAAATATTTTTTTTTTGCGACTTCTGTGTCGAAACGTGACATGTTCAGTATATATAAATTGTTGGGGATGCATGTGCCTATTTTGCTTGCATTCATCTGTTTTGCTCTGGGTGTCTTTTCCTGGATTGTGGATGCAGTATCACTGTCTTCATTGTTGTGTTAGCAGCTCACAACTCTTGGATAAATACAATTTTGAGACTTAGTATTTCTTGGCCATTGACCAATATGGAGATCTACCTTACCAATAAACTCCCAACCAGCGGTTATAGTAGCACTGGCATTGCTCTGGCCAGTTTGGGATGCATCTGGTACCAGAATAATTTGCTTTACTACGAGTCTATTTTTGCATCTGCAGTATTACTTGAGCTGCAGTTCCAATATCTCCTATATTTATCTGTCAATATATGGGCATAAAGTGTAACCTTGGCTGTCGACACCATTGTAAATATCTAAAGCAAATGTTCTGCAAATGTGTAATATATTCCTTTTACACTGAACTATGGCAGCGTTTCTTTTAAATCATTCTGGTCACGATGGAAGTCATCCATGGTGTGTGGAGACGCTCCAAAATCACAATATCTTATGGCAACCGTATGAGTTGATCGTTGATGGGTTTAATTGCCAGGAAAAAAAGCTGGCCACGGTGGCTGCTAGTTAAACTGTAGCCCAACATGCACCGCTAGAGTTTGGATGACTGCATGTATAATATCATGGTCTGGAAACCACGATTACTCAATGATTTATGTTAATTTCACTATAATTTTCTTACAAATCGTTTCTTTTATGCGTTTGGCAACTTGCGAGTTAAAAAGTGACATTTGCAGCTTGTTCAGGATGCATCTTTTCGTTTTTATTACATCCATTTTCCTGGGTATCTTGTACGTGGTTGCGGATACAGGATTGCTGTTCTCATTGATCCACTGATGGCCTTCCATGGGCATTCCTCAGTTTTCTCACAGTTTGAGAAAGAATAGTATAAACATCAATAAAGTTTGCTTTTGCCTTGCTAAAGGGCCTGTCTCGCAGTCGAATGTTGGCACTTTGGAGTTGACAATGGACAATGTAGAATTTTTTTTGGAAATTCAATGTTTTTCTGCACTTTGGCTTTTTATGTATGTTTGCAATGTGTTGATGAAAACACATAAGGGTTTATTCACTAAATATCAAACTTGCCACCGAATTGTACGAACAGTGAATTTCACCATTTGATGAAATTTCAGGGCAGTTTGCCTATTCACTAAGCTATCAATTCACCAAATACAGGCGAAATACGGTGCAGTTAGCTGCAGTTCGGTAGTCTTCAGCAGCATCCAAATTGCCCCATAGAGAAGTAATGGTTAATCTATTCATAGAATGCTGAACTGCACCAAAATATCAGTGAAATGCCCTGAATTATGGTGTTTCAGTATGACAGGTTTAAACAGGTGAATCCCATAGGATTCAATGTAAATACATAAATATCTTTTTTAAAAATATTTTTCTAAAAGACCTTTAATTTTTTTCATTTAAAGCAAAAAGCCTTTTTATTTCTTAGAACACCTTTTTGTATGTTTTGTATTTTTTTGACAATTTTTGTTTTCCAATCTTTTAAAAAGCTGGGTTTTTTATTCTGAAACAAACCTTTATATTATTTTTTAAAGGACCTTTTTTTGTTATTCAGACACTTTCAGTACCATTTTTATTGGTTTAAACACATTAGGAAAATAGCAGAGTTCCGTGTTTTTTTTTCCTTTGCAGTTATGTGGAATTCGCCTTTGTCAATTCAATGCAGTTTGGTGTAGTTCAGCGGTTATCTACCCAGTTCGGTGGTTTTCGCAGACGCCCGATAACTGCTTCAATGACGCAATTTCATCAATATATGGTAAACAATCGCTAAATATTGAATTCACCGTATTTTCTGGGAATATGGAATCGCTACGAAATACGTTGAAGCAGAAATTTCACAATTTCAGTGCTTTGTGAATAGACCCTATTGGATTTGTTCTCCATATTTTATATACTTTTTTCTGCCACACTAGGCTGATTTTTATTGGGATGGTTCACAGTGACTTGCATACGTTGACAGGTGCTGAATCCTATACATATAATGGTGAGGAGATTGCAGCTTAACTGGTCAGTCAACGTTTTGTGAATTTTGTAAAATTCCTGCGGTGAATCACTCACAGGGACCTTTCAGCACTTGCATTTTTTAAAATTTGAAGAGTAGTAAATGTTTGCCATAGCATCTTACAAGAATTGGAGAGCCACAGAAAGCCTATTATTATTTAACCCTCTATAATGCTTATTAAAACTCATTGACTATCACTTTATGTGCATCCAAAAATCACAATTGTAAGCATAAATAATATACTGAGTATCCTCGCTTCTCCTAGCGGCTAGTTGGAAATCCGACAAGGTTCCCCCTATATCTGCCATAACAGACAGGTTGACTGACTTCCACTTACTAGATGACATGTCCTGCAAGGTGTCGGGGATGGACCCTCACCCGAGGAACTTTTGGTTCTTATGGGATACGTACTTGATGTCGTGATCCTCTAGACTAGCCTCCTGGAGGGGTGACAGCGGGATGGGACCCATCTTAGGTAACTCTCATTTCCCACTAAAGCTTGTTCGGTACCATCTCCCTTAGCCACTGTTGATTGCTGGTGTTACTATTGTGCTGTACATGCAACTTCCTTGTTTGTTTCATTGTTTTTCTTTATTTATCTTTTCTTTTTCTTTTCCTCCTTTTGAGTCTCCTTTTTCTCTGTTTCGTAACCTTTTATCATATTACATAATTACTTATGGTTATTTGTTGTACTTTGGTTTGAAAAATAATAAACACTTTAAATGGGAAAAAAATATGCTGAGTAATACATACAGACTAACAACTGGTATCTTAAAACATGCTGTGACATCTTGTAATTTGTACAGGTGCCATTTGAATATATCCTTATTTCTTGCAAAATAGAATTATCTTAATTAATAGATTTGTAAACGTTTCATTTTCATTCAGTCTTGTAAACAACACCATTAATCTTAAACTGTTATTGAGTAAACATATCTCTTGTGTTGCGTCTCTTCTGCTCTCATTATGTTAAATATAATTAAAAGTGGCTGAGGGCTATTCAGAGAGAGGTGAAATCCTTGAGAACTGGCAGGAGAATGAACAATCTATACCAAATAACCAATTTGGAAAGTGAGATAAATAGGAGAATTTTTCTGGTTTGACTATTTTGACTTAGAATTTTCAATTCTCCAGTCATTCTCAAGGTTTTCACCTCTTTCTGAATAGCCCTGTAAATTTTGTATTTTCGCTGTCCCTAGAATACCACAATCGTATTATTTAAAAAAGAAGGAGCTTTGCAAAATTCATCTGATCAGTTTTCTCCCTTTAAATTAAAAGATCGAAGTGAAGTATAGTATCAGTTTAGAGCATTGTACAATATACAGTTTATGAAATGAATCACTGTCTCTAGTAATCGTCTAAACTTTATAAGGAATTAGATAAAGTCATCAATAAACATGGTATATTATTTACTTGACTTTATTATTTACTTTATGTAGCAATATCTTGCAGATAATCTGTCAACAGTTTAAGTTAGCCACATGAATGCCCTTATTTTTGAAAGGTTCATCTGTTCCCTTCAGATTCCATTCTCTCTCCAGGCGGGTATTCATTTTGAATAACTCAGTGATTCTAGTATTTTATCAGCAACTATAACCTTGCCATTATCTTTGACATTTTGTAGCAGCCTTTGTATCCTATTTGCCTGAAGAAATGCATGGATGATAATACATGATGTGACTGTTAGGGTTTTATTTTGCAAACGCTAGTAAACAATTTGTAAACAAAGCTTTTAGGTATAAATCAAATGATAGGTTTTAGGTATTCTTTCACTGAAGATGTTTTATTAGCTTTTCTCTATTTGATTTTACAATCATTTAATGCAGAGTGAATATGCACTGAATTAGTGAAATAATAATAGCTTGCAAAGGTATTTTTAGTGGCATGTCTACAGTTTAAATATATATATATAGGGGTGAAGTTCAAATGACAAGTATGCTTGTCATTCAGCTATGCATTTGTCTCATGTTCTCATAATGCTACACTTCTCTAAAAGTACATTACTGAACAAAATTAATTTCAAAGGACTTTCTATTATCTTAATTGATCACTAACACTATTTATCACTAGCATAGGCTGCATGTTTACTATAAGTTTGAAGGTTTTATGTGCTTATTTACTTTTTCTGCCTTGCACAATGAATCACTGCCAGCAACAGTCTTTCATGTTCATAAATTACAAATTGTATTAAGATAATTTACTTTTTGTTTTAATTCCTCAGGGGAGGGCAAGGATATAAACTGGCTTAAACTTGCATTAGTGCCAGAGTTTATATAAACTAAATGCCAAAAAACAGGGTACATTTTAGCTTAAATTGCCACCTGGGACCATTAAAAAGAATTATCAGTTTCACAGGATAAAAGAACAGGGAGCTATTTTACAGCAATAGTTGTTTTTAGTTGTCACTAAAATGGTCATTTTAACAATTATTTTCTGTCTTCATGAGTTCTTTTTTTCCGTTTTTAAAAACAACTGTATGGTTTTGTTTGGACCATTTTTCTTAATTTCCTGTCTCTTTCTTTATTGCATACTTTGAAACTCCAGGAGTTCAACATACATTTTATAAACCCACTGACTACATCAATTTCCTACAAAGATAGTTAATTCTCAAAAACAGATTTCTCTGAAAATACTTTAATAGATATATATATGACCATACTATTTATGTTACTTATTGTATTAACTGTATTGCTTGCATATAAAGGTTTCCAGTTTCATGGACCACATTACAATGGTCACGCTAAAACAGGAAGGCTATGGAGAAAAACCCGCGCCTGCAGGTTTCTCCTTTGCGCTCCGCTTTAGCACAATATTACAATACAGGCGCTTAAAAAGCTGTCTGCATTGTTATCTGGCACTAAGCTCTGGGATGCACTCTGCAGTGCTAAGCGCCGCTGCGCGTATCCTCTCCATAGAGTAGACTCCATTGAAGCAGACAGCGTAGGTCACATGACCTGCCGGATCTCATCTCCTGAGATCCGGCAGGTCGGCGTAGTGATCTACAGAGGGAGACTGGGGGACTTTTCCCCCCAGTCTCTCCCTGCTCCCACCGGACAGAGGAGGCGATTGGAGCCACGTTTCTCTCTGTGGGACAGGAGGTGAGTATCTGAATTTTTTTGGGGGGGTTACTACTGGTGCTAAAGGATTCCGCACCAGTGGAATCCGTTAGCCCCAAGTCCTGGCTGTGGTAAACCTTTTGCTAACCGCAGCCAGACATTAATTAGCATTAGTACATTGTAATAATAACGCTAATTAACACTTTGCACTCCCCATGTTAAGCATAGGGAGCAGTGGCGACTCTAGGAACAACATTTAGGGGGGGGCACATGGGATACCGAAGTCAAAACTGGGGGGGCACTAATAATTTTCACTACTGAATCATACCACTGAATAAAACTAAGGGCCCTATCACCTGGTGTGAGCTAAAACACCATCACTAAAGGAAAAATTTTGCACGAGTAGTTAAAACGTAGTGCCTGACGACTTACTAACAGATCACCTTGTCCGCGTTAGTCCTTGAACAAGGTTGTTTAGTGCACGCTAGGGAAACTAATGCAGTTGTGTACAGGATAGAACTGGGTTTTTTTCCAGTGCAAAGTGCCGGGCCATACCCATCCCCCGCCCTCACAAGCTTGAATATGAACACATCCAGTGAATAACCTCACACCCCTGCATTATTAAGATCCTCCTCGGTGGTTGTATCATCCATGTTTTGATGCACACATATATTAAGGCTGATGGGCATTGCATGATAAATGCCACCCAGCAGCATGTAGAATCATTACATTGCATTTAATAGATCCAAAAAGAAGGCCAGGTGAGCGACACAAATTTCCCTGCTGCAGCATATAAATAATGCATGTTTCAGGGCAAGACTTATTCATGTGTCCCGTTAAACATGGTCCACACAGTCACCCTAATAATCAACCGCTTCCATACTTTGAATAACCCCAGCATAAAATGTTTAAAATTAGGCAATATATTAGAATTAGGATATATGTGGCTAAAGGATACATTTATAATAGAGCCTACTGCAACAGCTGCGACATTACTGACCAGATCCATTATTATGGTGTATGGGACCAAGAGAACACCTGTGCTGCATTCCTTTACATTGCCTGTTAATTTTGGGCGAGGACCTGTTTTTTCTGAGTTCGCACCAGGGTTGAGCAGTAGGTAAAATGTTGTAATTAGCGCCCCTCATAAAATTTGCACTGGCACCAAGTGATCTGTTGCAAAAGCGCTAGAGATCTCTAGCGCTCCCTGTGTTAAGTAAAGGACGCGGAAAGTACAGTAAGCTTGCGGTACAAATCGCTAATAGCGACGCGCTAAGTGATTTTTCCCATTTGTAGCGGGAGGCAAATGATCTGTTGGTCAGGGGCTAGACTCAATTAACCTGGCGCTAACGCAAAGCCATGCCGACGCCAGGGATAGCTCACACCAGGTGATAGTGTTCTAAATAAGTATATATAAATAAGATTCCAAAACCCCAGAGTAATGTGATGCAATGATGCCTTTTTGTTGTACTAACCTGATACTTAAACTCAATATTTTATTTGCTGCAATTCGGCAGTTTTCGCTGAATGTCTGATAGCTGCTTCAGCGACTCCACTTTTAGCAAATTACAGTGACCATTCGCTAAATAGGGAATTCACCTTATTTTCGGCAAAATAAATTCCCCGAAATGTGACGAAAAGCAGAGGATCTAAAAATCATTAGACCCTTTAGATTCTAACTTCCATAATAACCCCTAAAATGCCTTAAACCCAGAGAAATGCAATAAAATTAATAAACAATGTGGCATTTAGCCTACCCCTTAACCCCTAATATGCAATTGATCAAGGGAAACCATGAAATTAATACACTGTGAGGCATGTAGCCAACCCATTAACCCCATAAATGCCATTAATCAAGGAAAAAATAAAATGTATACTGTGAGGAATGAAGTCTACCCATTAACCCTTAATATACAACTAAAACCAAGGCAAAAACTAACGTAATACACAATGTAATGTATAGCCTGAACATTAACCACTTCACTGCTGAGCCATTTCAACCCTGTGAAAATTTTTACGTTTAAGTGCACGTTTTTATTTAATATTTTATGACTTTTACTTTACACTGAATATGGCCATGTTGGGTATCATTGGAAAGGCCAGAATCTGCCCTTTCCAATGACACATAGTCATATGCGATGCGAAGGAACGGAGATAAAGTGTGGGAAGCTGGGTGCTGATTTTTGGTGGGGGGGGGCACATGGGGGGCACAATTGCCCCCCCTTGCCCCCTGTAGAGACGCCTATGATAGGGAGCGTAAAGTACAGTAACCTCGTGCGGTACAGCACAAGATTCCAATCGCTAACTGGTATTTTAACCCATTAGCACTTGAATTGTAATATGGGTAGCCCGCCTTAGGGCCACCAATGCTAACGCTCATGCTGGTGAGTGCTAACGTTAGCACCAAGTATGTAATGTAGCCTCATGACTTTTCTTGAGGTATTATTTGATTCTGCAGATACAAACATAAATAAATGTAGTATAATAAAAAATACCTCACCATGTATAAATGAACACTTTAAATGTTATGATTAATTATGGATACTCTTCTTCAAAATTACTGTTTGTTAACAAGCTGTATGAAATGTACTTTTCCTAAGCTGAAATTTCAGTTTCTATGAATACCATTTAGTAAGGTAAGGGCTAGTGTTAAAAAACAAAATGAAATTAAAATATGCTCTGGATACAAGGTGTGTAGCAAATTAACATTTTGCATAATACTAATGTCAACAGAGCAAAACAACATGTTAATCTGTAAATGTTAAATATCCATATTACAGGCTTTTTCAAATAACATGTGTTAAAAGAATACATTTAAATAGCAATTCAAATTATTATTTCTAACTCAAACACAAAAAGGTCTATTCACAAAGCACTGAAATTGTGTGCAACTGCGTGCACCAAATAGTGTGTTTTATGGCATTTCACCACACTTTGACGATTTGACGCAATTCAGCGAGTTGCCAAAGCAGTTATTGACCATGGTGAAAACAACCGAATTGCGCTGATAACCACCGAATTGAGATGAATTGTCATAGGCAAATTCCATCGAACTGAACGAAAAGGAATTCTCCTATTTTCCTAACAGAAGATTAAATCAATAAAAATGTATTAAAACTGTGTCTAAAATATAAAATAGGTCCATTAAAAATAATACAAAGGTCTGTTACAAAAAAGTCTTTTAAAAATGTCTTCTAAAAAACTACAGAAAAATACAAAAAGGTCTTTTATAAAATAAAACATTAACCACTTCAATACGGAGGATGCGCTCAGCGCGTCCTCCGCATTACCGCTGCTGTGCGGAGGACGCGCTGAGCGCGTCCTCCCATTGGGGTCAGCATTCGGCCGGGTTCCGGCCGATCGCTGGCCCCCCCGGTGCGGGCTGACATCCTCGATGTCAGCCCGGCATCCGGAACCACAGCCGCTGGAGTTAGGTGTCATCGCGGCAGCGCGATGACACCTAATTCAGGCGCCCCCCCGCATGTGCGGAGGAGGCGCCTGAAAGGGAGGGGGGGAGGTCCTTCGGACCTCTCTCCTCCCGATCGGCAGCGTTGCGGGGGTTAACCCAGGCACCATTTGGAAGGGCACAGCCTGCCCTTCCAAATGGTGCCTGGCATTAACCCCTGGGGAGCTGGATCGCGAATCGGCGCTGAAAAGTGCCGGTTCGCGATCCTTTCCCGGAGCTGGCCGACATCTTGGATGTCGGCCAAGCCTCCGGGAACTCCCCCTGAGGACTGGCGTCATCGTGCATAGCACGATGACGCCAGTCCTAGAGTTAACCCTTAACTGCCACCAACGGTGGAGATAGGGAGTTCCAATGAACTCCCTATCTCCGATCCGTGGCAGTTAGGGGTTAAATTTTGGTATGGTTGGATCGGCCAGAGCATGGCCGTTCCAACGATACCAAACATGAAAGTGAAAAAAGTTGTAAAAAAAAAAAAAAATGAAAAATAAAAATAAAAATAATTTTAAAAAAAATTATAAAAAAAAAAAAACACTTTTTTTTTTTTTTTTTGGTTAGTTAGTGTAGCAATATTGTTCCCATTTCAATTATAATGTGAACAATGATGCTGCACTAACGATTTTTGTATGCGGTGCGTTTGTTAAAAATCGCGTAATTTTCCCCAAAGAAAAATGTAACGAGACCCCATCTCTAATTTTTTTAACAAGCGCACCCCATACAAAATATAACCGCAATTGCTCGCATGTAAAAATGTGAAAAAAAACACTTTACACGTTGTAAATTATTGAAAATACATATTTTATTGCATTTTTTGTTATAATATACAGACAGGTCATGACGTATACATATAATAATGACATATTATTAATCTGCCGAGTCTGACGGAAAGAACGATATATAATATGTCTGGGTAATATACTAAAATAAGCCTTTAAAACACGTTTAAACAAGATGAGCAAAACCGGTAAAAATGACCTCAGCACAGAGCGGGAAAAGCCTCAGCAGCGAAAGTGTTAAAAGGGTTTTGCAAAAAATATAAATAAACAGTCTTTAGCCCCTTCACTAACAAGATCGAGATAACTCAGGTTTTCAAAGGTACCATCAGGAGGTATCTTGATCTGCAGCTGTGCAGAGTGAAATCAAATTAAATTTGTTTCTTGCAAATTAATTTTATTTGCTTTTGGACTGCAGAAGGTGCCACCAAAGTTTTAACCCTGTGGGCATAATGTCCAAGGTGTAACATTGGGAATATTCCCAAATATCTCTTACTGTATCATTCATTGAAATGATTTTTCAAAAAACGACTGGTTCTTGACAATATCAGGGCAATTCAAAGAGAATCGAAAAGTCACCGCACGTTCAGTGACTTTTCGTTCTCTTCAATTCGGTTCCTTTTGCCGATCCCATTTCGGTGACCCTGCGGTGTATTCAGCAAGCACCACAGGGTCCCCGAATTGCAGGGAAAGGCTGCCGCAAACCCGATGAAAACGAACCGCAAAACCCAGCGAATGCACGCCGAAAACCCGCAAAAACATCTGGATTAACCCGCCGAAAACCACGGAAAAACCCGAACAAGAGCCGATCTCGCGCAGCGAAGCCTACGGAAAAAGCCGACACCGCAGTAGAAGGCAGTGAAGAAATTAGCAAAACAGTTTGCTTGACTGTTTGAAAAGTGAAACGCTGTTTGCAAAGAAACTACTGAGCAAAATGTGTGAAATTTACATATGAGGTCCAATGAATGATAATAAAAAGGGCTGTTACAGAAAAAATAAATAAACTTAAAAAAATTCAGAAAAATGCTTAAAATATCCTAAAAAATCTATAAAGAGACTCTTTACTGCAGAATTTTATAATGAATGGTTTATTAGATATTGAATTAAAACGGGAATATTTTTAACATTGAAGCCTATGGGATTCGCCTGAATAAATATGCTGCATGAAACCACCGAATGGCAGGGCATTTTGGGAACCTTTCACTGCTGGTTTGTGTTCTCTGAATAGCCGAAGCAGTGCTTTTTTATGGGGATTTCACTGCCCTCGAACAGGCACCGTATGTGCAGGCAATTCAGCAGGATTTGGCGAATTGCCTGCTCTCTGGATAGCCGAATGGTCAAGAAAGGTAACCGAACGCTGAAAATCATCGTTCGGTTACCTTTCTCCAGCAATTCGGATCTCTTTGAATTACCCTGTATATTTCTTTTTAAAAAAATCTTTTGGTAGTGAATGGATTTAAAAAAACAGATATTTCATTAATTAAATTGAAACCTATTGGATTGGTCTGCTTAAACCTGTCGATTAAAACACCGCAAATCAGGGCATTTTGCCACAATCTCGGTGCAATTCCGCGTTCTGCCAATAGAAGACATGATAGTCTTCTATGGGACAATTTCAGTGCCGGTGAATTGCACACTATTTTGCTTTTGATTCGCCTGTATTTGGCAAATTGACAGCTTTGTGAATTGCCTCGAACTTGCACCAAATGTTGAAATTCACTGGTCAGCGCAATTTCTGAGCCAATTTGGAGATTAGTGAATAACCCCTATATTGAATATCTTATGCTTTTAAAATCATTTTAAAGTGGCCCATCAATATGCAACCTTACAATTTTTTTGTTGTTTTAGAACGCTTTGGACGTATCAAGAACAAGTCCTTTGGCATTCACCTTTGTTCCTGTTAGTGGAATACTTCCTACACAGGTGACACTAGGAAAAGACATAAACTTTCTTCCAAAAATTGCCAGAAGTAAAGAAGAAATGGCTCAAAAGGTATCTAACTATGTTCAGTTTTGTGTTATATTAAGTCTGATTGAAAGATCAAAAATCAAAACACATATTACAGTGGTTATTTCTCAGTTGTAGCTTATGTAGAGATGAGTAACCAGTTGTTTTGTTTACCACTCATAGCAAAGTTGATTTCCCTTGGACTTGCAACCATTGATCTGTGGGCAGGTGCCATTTTTTTTCAAGCATCAGCTTTTTTAGTAGATAGACTACTACAAATGAGATGAGCGTAACCAGCGCTTTGAGTTATAGACCATGATATAGTGAACGGCATTTATCAAAGTGCTGCTAAAATGATAGAGTGCACAAAACTGTGATACAAAAGACAAAAATGCAAATAAAAACAGTTATCTCTCACAACGCGTCACTAGTAGCGTGTAATTTGTACAAAAATATATCTGTTTATATATATCTGTGATCACTAAGAGCGCATATAAGATAAATATGAGTTTAACAGTGTTCTACGAGAATTCACTGATGTTTGTTTGTGTAGAAATTACGCGATACTAGTGGTGCCAGTGGCAGCTAGTGAAATTTTTGATTAGGGGTGTGCCAGAATGCAACCACACTCTGAATAAGCTTCCCCTGGGAATGAATGAATATATACAGTATATATATATATATACAGTATATACACAAGATGTTCTGCCACTTGGAGATTTGCTATTGAATGCAAAGATTGTTTATTCAAGTAGACGTTTCAGTCCCTTCTGGATTATTTTCTAGACAATAAATATCAGATAAAGAAAAAATATATAGTCACATGCCAGAATACACCCGAGTTTGATCCACGGCTGCATGTTGTGACACCAGATCTGGAAGGGAGCCGCCACCGCAAAAACATGTTGGTAAGGAAATCCACCGCTGTTCCATGCCCTGTGGATGGAAATAAGTGTAACAGAATCACTACCACCAACATAACATAATAAAACAACATAGTCATAATGATATCCAAAAGTCCCAACATTAACTAAATCAAGATATGCTAACAAAGCAAAACGATATACTAATTACAAAAAATACATCTCAATGGTCAACATTAGAGATTCCACTCGTCCTGCTAATACATATGCAATATTAGAAAGTGTGTTGAAAAAAGTCCAGAAGGAACTGAAACATCGACCAGAATAAATAATCTTTGCATTTGCTTACAAATCTCCGAGTGGCGGAACATCTTGCTTTTATGTTACATGGTTGACCAGAGTGTGTGAATTGGACGCGAGGTTGTGCAGGGATCATAGACCTTTGTATGTTCAAAGGCGTTGGGTTGGACACCAGCAGTAGCACCCTTGGTTGTTGAGATTAATACCCAAGTTAAGAACTTTTTCCTTCATTATGGTCTTGGAGGATTTTCTATCCAGAGCTGGAGCTTATCTTCAACAAGTTAAGTTATGGCAATATACGGACCAACAGACAACGGATATTTTAGTGGGTTGAAACTGATGCTGATTTTCCTAATACTACTTTAATGACTGACTGTTTTTCGGGATTTGGAGAAATTAAAACAAAAGGAGACTGAATTGGAGCTGTATGCTACGTATCTCTCTGATTAGTATAAAAAAAGATACTGAGGTGTTTTTGGATTAAGAATTTACCTACCATTGGAAGGAATAATTCCGATATATGTAGAAAATGGATTACGATTTTAAATAAGAGTTCATTTTACCTCACGTTATTGGTAGTTGAGGAAAAGGGAAGGACACTTTAAAGTATTGAAAATCAGAATTTTCTGATTTTGAGCTGAAACATACAGATGTGGCGAATCTTGTGATCATTTAATAGTCAAGTTGGCTGTGGATCTGGACAATTACTAGAAAGACTTGGTTCGATTTAAACGTGAGAACCTTGATCGTATCAACGCAGACTATGCTGAACACTGTGAATATCAGCGATTGAAGGGGATACTCAGCCACGCACTGTTGTACATAAGCCCCCCATTAGAAAATCCACTAAGATCAACGATAGACTATACCTCGAGGGAATGTGCCTCTGACAATGAAAACTCTGTACAATCAGCGCAAACCTTGACACACTCAACTAATACTAGATGAGTATTTTAGAATGGGGCTTGGGGTCATAGAAACATAGAAAAATTTCTGCAGATAAGAACCTTTCGGCCCATCTAGTCTGCCCAATTACATGGATATTTTACCTGGATTTATCTTTTGTTTAGGATAGCCTTATGCCTATCCCATGCTTGCTTCTCAATAAGAGAACCAATGTCATTGGGCCCAAGGAACAGTGGGGACAGAGATGGAGATGGACCCGTTGGGGCCAAAAGAAGCATGGGAGGAGGCAAAGGGACTTGGGGTCATCTACCAATCAGACGCTTGTGATTCCTATGTATAATCTTTTACATTGTTATTTAAATGACATTGAAGTAGGTGTTTTAATGAAAGGTTTAAGTTTTGTTCCCACATCCAAACCTGACCGATTTTCTTGGAAGGTAGAACAATTTAAAATCAGTCAAAAGCTATATCTGGCAGAACATTTTGGTTCATTTACTACTGATTATGCATCAAAAAATCTTTAGTGGAAAAGCACTTATGACCCTCCAGCCACTAATGCATTGGTAAATTATTTTTACAAGCAAAACATAATGAGTCGGAGGGGATTCTCAATAAAAATTATCATGGGCCTGCAAAATATTTCAGCAAGAGAACATGAAGCTATTTTAAACCTAACTAGGGAATATTCCATCACTATTTCTCCGGCTGATAAGGGAGGCAAAATGACTGTTATGAATTATAAGGATTATCGAAAACAGTTGAATTCTAACAAAGTTTATAGAAAATGTCTCCGGGACACAACTTTCGGGTTTAGTAACATCATTAAAAAGATTTTGGAAAATGCCAAGAGGAATAATGTAATTGATGAAAAGTTATTTGACTATTTGTTCCTTACTCATCCAAAGATTTCAATTTTGTATACTGGACACTTCCCACGATTCAAATTCTCCGAATCCACCTGGGAGATGCTAAGGCAGGTCTGTTTTAGCCGTTGGGGAAATTACTGGATCAGATATTTAAAGGTCCAGTTGTGGCCCGTTGGAGGTGCTAATATGCACCTTCAACATAAATTTAGAGATACTTTTTATGGAGGTTTTTGAAAGTGGGCATACCGGCAATAAAATGGCTCTAGCTCAACAGGGAATTAACCCCTTCACTACCGAGATCGAGATATCTTGGGCTTCAGAGGCACCATCTGGTGCCCCGATATAAAGATATCTCAATCTGCTGATCTGCAGCCCAAAAGTAAATGAAATTTGTTTGCTGCAAATTAATTTTGTTTGCTTTTAGGCTGCGGAAGGTGCCCCAAAGTTTTAGCCCTGTGGGTATAATGCCCAAAGAGCTAAAACTGTGAAATAGACTGATGAATGTTCTGAAATATATTGGAATTTCAGCAGCTGATGCAGGGGAGAGAAAAAAAAAACAATCGACCTGCAGCTCAAACGGATGTAACTCAATTTGGTAGCAGATGGCACCATCTACTGGCCAAATAGTTTATTTACAGTAAGAAATATTTCTTACTGTATAATTAATTAAAAATGATTTTACAAAAAAAAACACTGGTTTCTGATAATGGTTTTGGAGAAATACACTTGGTAGTGAAGGGGTTAAAATAGACCAAATAAATTATATCTGGAAAAGCTAGATACCCAGATTAATTAAATGAGAGTTTACTCAAAATTCTGCCATAGAAATGGAGGGGCCAGCAGCTTATGGAATATTGCATTTTGCTTATAAAAACACATTTTATTATATTTCCATCCCTACAGACCTGCAAAAATCTTTGACAACTATGCCATTCTCTAGCTCAGTGCAATGCCCTAACCCTTCTGAAAGAAATAAGACCATGATTTAGAGGACTGGTTCCCCGTAGATGGAGCACAAGACGTTAATTTGCACCTTGCACATTCAATGTTAGAGATGCAGTTTGGCCATTATTTGAAAAAAAGCATACATGCAATTAAATGGCTCTAGCTCAACAGGGAATTAAATTAGGTCACTTGGAGTATATATCAGGTGAAACTAGACCCCCCCCCCAGATGAATCAAATGAGGGATTACTTAAATTCTATCATAAAAAATTGAGCGTGCAACAACTTGTGGAATTTGGCACCTTGTCCAAAAAAAACCCCTAAAAGCCAAATTCCACAATAGAATTATACTCTCGAAAGCTTGTCTTTTAAATGTAACGTTAGTCCAATAAAAAAGGTATCACTACATACTGCTATACTCTGGTGATTTATGTGATACATATAATTATCCGTTTTAGACCAGATGTTAAAATTACAAGAGTATTGCAGGATGCATTGATACCCTTTTTATTTGGACTATTACTACTTTAAAAAAAAAATGATTTCTTATCTTTGTCTTTATTCCTGCCTGTTGTATGTCCTTAAGTCAGATGTCTTTATCACAAATGTGTTTATTGCAGCTGCATCATACTGTAAATGTGCTCATTAGAATTCCATTCTATTTGTAGTTGAAGTTGTTGCAGAGCTTATACTTAGCCTTTCAGAGAACAAAACCAGTATTTCTTTTTGTTTTGTTGAACTAGATTGCTAGTTTGAGTTACTGGAGCAAGGACAGCATAGATGATCTCAGAAAAGATACATTATAAGTTTTTTTTCTTTTGTGATGTTTCTTCTGTAATAATTTTCAGTTTGTTTTTGTTTTCTTAAACCATGGTAGCCAACAATATATCGAGAACAATTCTCAGAAGAAAGAATTAAAGAAAACAATAGAAGTTCACTGGGTTCTTTGAAATCTTTATGCACTGAACATGTTTTTGCTGGAAAGGAAGTGTTCACGGGGAATATTGAGGAAAGGCAACAAAATGAACTTTTCATTGCTGAATTTGTCCTTGTTATGGACTCCGATGAAGATAAAGATGACACAAAGGACAAAAACAACCGTTCTATTTGTACGCCTGATAGAAGTGAAGATGAGTCTAGAGTGAAACAGCTTCAGAGGACACCAGAGCCTGAAAGAACTATTCCATTCATAACTATTAATCAGATATATGTCCCAAATGTACAACGTGAGGATGGCTCTCAAGACATCGATTTCCAAGAAAAAGAACAGCAGGTAAAACATACTAAAATACTAAAAAATTCCTGATGGAGATATGTAAACAACCTCTACTATGACAAAGCTGAAGATTTGTTTGCAATACATTTTAAACGTCCTTTAAAAATACTGTCTTCTCATTAAGATGAATTTGTTCTTATATATCACTTTGACAATTCTATTCCCTTATTTAACATTAAATGTCTTACATTAGCTTTCAGAGCTATATTGATATGTTTAATAGTTGATGGCAGAAAATAGAAACTGTAAGAGAAGTAAACAGAAATCTAGACTAGAGTATCCTGTAATTTTAATCTGATCTATCATCTCTTTATTCCAAATGAAATGAAATTAAGTGTTTAATTATAAATTATTGCCTGGTAAGCTGACAGTCTGATTTCAGGAAAAAATATATGCCACTCCTTCTATTCAGTTACTTATTTTACTGGTAATGAATAACTTTCTATTCTCTCAATTCTCCAAATCTTATTTTATCTCCCAATTAAATGTTTGTTGAAGTTTAATAAAACAGGTGGGGTACAGAAAGGGAAAAAAAGGAAGGGGAGACAAAGCAAATCACTAAAATGGATTTAAAAGGAAACAAAGTAGCAAAACAAGAGGACATACAGGGTTATTCAAAGAGAAGAATTGTGGCCGAAAGGTAACCGAGCAGTGAAATTCAGCGTTCAGTTACCTTTCCTAGCCATTCGGCTATCCAGAGAGCGGGCAGTTTGCCAAATATTGACAAATTGCCTGCACATACGGTGCCTGTTCTGTGTCTGTTCTAGGGCAGTGAAATCCCCATAGAGAAACAATGATTCGTCTATTCAGAGATACCAAACAGCAGGGAAAAGTTGCGGAATTGCCCTGCTGTTCGGTGGTTTCATTCGACAGGTTTATTCAGGCGAATCCCATAGGCTTCGATGTCAAAAATATTCCTGTTTTAATTCAATATCTAATAAACCGTTGATTATAATATTCTGCAGTAAAAAGTCTCTTTATGTAGATTTTTTAGGATCTTTTAGGCATTATTCGGGGTTTTTTGTGAATATTTATATTCGGTTTTTGTTTTTAGATAGTTTTTTCTTTTTTCTGTAACAGCCCTTTTTATTATCATTCATTGGATCTTATATGTAAATTTCAGACGTTTTCGTTCTGTAGTTTCTTTGCAAACAGCGATTCACTTTTAAAACATTCAAGCGTACTTTTGTTTTTTCCCACTCCATTCGTCTTCGGTGTCGGCTTTTTCCGGCGGCTGCTCTGCGCTGTGATCGTCAGCTACTCGGGTTTCGCCAGCGTGTTTTGCGGGGTTAATCCAGATGTTTTTGCGGGTTTCGGTGTGCGTTCGCCGGCTTTTGCGGTGAGTGTACGGCGGGTTTGTGGCGGCTTTTCCCTGCACTACGACGGCCCTGTGGTGCTTGCTGAATATACGGTAGGGTCGCCGAAATGGGATCCCCAAATCTCACCGAATTGAAGAGTGACTTTAGTGCGTGCGGTGACTTTTCAATTCTCTTTGAATAACCCGGATAGTCTTAGAGGGGCAAAGGTTTAAAAGTAACATCAGGAAGTATTATTTTACTGAGAGGGTGGTGGTTACATTAAACAGCCTTCCAGTTGAAGTGGTAGAGGCTAAAACAGTGTTTGAATTTCAGCAAGCATGGGATAGGCATAAGGCTATCCTAAATAAAAGATTAATCCAGGGAAAGTATCCATATAATTGGGCAGACTAGATGGGCCGAAAGGTTCTTTTCTACTGACATATTCTATGTTTTTAGGTAAAATAAAGTAAATCAGTCTAGTACATCAATACAACACGTTTGATATCAGCCGTGGAGAATGATGGTCTGAGCGGCCACTATACATAGGAAAGAGGTCAGAACATTTAATGCTATTATGAAAGCAAAAGCATCTGTTCTTGTAATTGTGCCTATATCCCAAATTGACCAGAAATCTAGCTTATCTCCCATCATCTGCACCGATTGCCTCGCCATGCGATCTAATTATCACAGAACCTCCATTTTCCCACCGAATAACGGCTATAGATTATTATTATTTATTATTTATTAAGTGCCAACACATTCTGCAGCGCTGTACAAGGTGCAAAGGGTAAAGACAGGACAATTCAACAATACATACAGGAGAAGGTCAGTATTGCTGCCAGCAGATACATGAGGATATGAGGACCCTATTCCCGTGGGAATTTATAATCTAGTTGGGTGAGGGATAGAAACAGGAGGGGGGCTGCAGTGATGAGTTAATGCAGGGAGAGGTGAGGACCATTTTTTGGTCAGTCAGATGCTTTGTTACGGAGTCAGTTGGTAGGCTTCCCTAAACCGAAGGGTCTTTAGTAGGGATGAGCTGTTCGGTTCGGAGTTCGATTCGAACATTGCCTGTTCGCGAACTACGAACATTTCCACGTGTTCGCCACATGTTCGCCCACAATGCACCACAATGCACTTTTCCACTGGCCTGAAGCTTGTAATTGGCTACAGCCTTGCACCTGACCACAGGTCAGGTGCAAGACAGGTTCAAGACTATGGCAATCACGTCTCAGAGTCCTGATTGGGCAAAATTTGCCCAATCATGGGCTCACAGAGCTAAGTCCCGCAGCACACTATATAAGGCTTCACACAGCCTTCAGCACGTGTTTTTTGAGAGGAGATTGTTAGTGTGTGTTCTCACTGCCAGTCTGCCAGCAGCTATTGGGGGGGGGGGTTCATTTCTACAAAATATCTGGGAATTGTTGTAATCTTTGTGTTCTCACTGCCTCCAGCAATTGTGGGGGTCTCATTTCTACAAAATATCTGGGAATTGTTCTAATCTGTGTGTTCTCACTGCCACCAGCAATTTTGGGGGTCAGTCATTTATACAAAATATCTGGGAATTGTTCTAATCTTTGTGTTCTCACTGCCACCAGCAATTTTGGGTGTCAGTCATTTATACAAAATATCTGGGAATTGTTCTAATCTGTGTGTTCTCACTGCCACCCATCAAGGGGTCTCACTGATTTATAGGAGGTTTCTGGGAATTGTAATCTGTGTCTTGTCACTGGCTGCCAGCTATCAGGGTGTCTCACTGAGTTATACCAGAGTTCTGGAAATCTTTAATCTTTATAACAGAGTTGAATCAGAATTCTGTATATCTTTAATCTATATATCACTCACCATGACAGAAAGACCAAAAAGGACAGGCAGACGCTCCCAGACACAGATAAGAGGGCAAGCAGCCTCTGTGTCAGGAGGCTGTGCCTCTGGTTGTCGTGGACGTGGTGCATCCTCTGCAGGGGCACGCTTGTCCTTTCTAACTGGTGCTGGCAGTCTTAAGCAGCAGCAACATACAGAGGATATGGTGGATTGGATAACCAGGCCATCCTCATCCTCCGAGTCCTCTGCCAGCCAGGCTTGTAGTGGTTTACAGACCACCTCAGCTGCCAAAGCATCTAATGTAGCCTCCATGTCCACAGCTACTCCTGCCGTAGCCTCACTATCACACACGGAGGAGTCAGCTGAATTGTTTGACTACAATGACAGTGACATGCTGCTTGAGGATGCACAGCAAGTACAGTGCTCTGATTCAATCTCTGAGGTTGAGGAAGGGAGTATAATCAACCTAGAGGAAGGGGGTGCCAGTGACACACAAATAACTGGCACTCATATTGACCCAGCAGCTGCAACATACTGCCAAGTTGGCTCCAGTGACATGGAGATAGGGGGTGATGACAATGATGAGGTCACTGACTCCACCTGGGTGCCTGATCGAACAGAGGAGTCAAGTGAGGAGGAGGAGGGACAACAAACACGAGGCACAACGTCCTCTATGACAAACCGTAGCACTAGCCAGTCCAAGGCATCAGATGTCAGAGCTGCTCAAGTGCAGAGTGCTGTTGTCTCAAAGCACACATCCAGGAACTCTGCTGTCTGAGAGTTCTTTAATAAATGTGCAGCAGACCGCACCGTTGCTATTTGTAATCTGTGTCAGATGAGGCTCAACTGTGGGAAAGACACCGGACGCTTAGGTACCACGTGCTTGAGGCGACATATGACCACCTGCCACGCAACCCGTTGTCAGCAATCAGGAGTGGTAGAGGAGGAGATGAGCCCAGGATGCAGTGATAAAGAGACACACAGACAGGTTCCACGGTACAAGGGGGGTTTATTGGTGCTGGATACACTTGGCAATGTAGACACTGGATACACTTGGCAATGTAGACACAGGATACACTTGGCAATGTAGACACAGGATACACTTGGCAATGTAGACACAGGATACACTTGGCAATGTAGACACAGGATACACTTGGCAATGTAGACACAGGATACAGTTGGCAATGTAGACACAGGATACACTTGGCAATGTAGACACAGGATACACTTGGCAATGTAGACACAGGATACACTTGGCAATGTAGACACAGGATACACTTGGCAATGTAGACACAGGATACACTTGGCAATGTAGACACAGGATACACTTGGCAATGTAGACACAGGGTATTACTTGGCACTGGAGACACAGGATACACTTGGCACTGGAGACACAGGATACACTTGGCACTGGAGACACAGGATACACTTGGCACTGGAGACACAGGATCTTGAGAGGGACACAGCTTGGCAGTGGAAGGCAATGTTAATGCAGCAGCCATGCATCATGGGAGATTGTCCCTTAAATAGGGAAGCACAGGGAGGCAATCAAGACACCTGTGGCTGCTGCAGTGGCTGACTGAGGTACTGCAGGCAAATAGGCAAAGGGCTGTCAGGTTGGAATAATCACCTTAGGAGGCTTCTTGCCACGGCGGCGACGTGTAACCTGACAATACTCCCACCGAAGGCTGAATACCGGGCAGCTAAGGAGGTCTGATACGTCGCCGTAACGGTAAGACCCACCACGGTTCCATTGGAGGTAGTACAGTCCAGTGGCAAGGGTTCAATCAATTCTGTGCCAAGTACATCAGTACACCGGATTTCTTGGCTGGATGGTTCTTTGATCTCCGCTGCAATGCGTGGCTCAGTCTGGGTGTAAACACAGGAGGGACTTTGAACTCGAAGGTCTGGGAGTGGCTTGCCATCAGTCACAGTGTACAGTGACATGCAGGCAGAGGGCACAGAGTCCAGATATGGGTCAGTGAGAGGGGTCACCATAGACGACTGACAAGGAGCCCGAGAGCAGGAGGGAAACTTGATTTGGCGGCTGTAGGGAATTGGACAGTCCATCTTACTTACTCCTGTAATTCTTCTAGGGGTGCCAGATCCACAAAGGTAAGTAGCTGGGAGGGCAGCTGGCATAAAGGTGGTAGCACTTAGGTTGCCCTGTGCTGGTTGTAGCGGTGGCTCACCATTGGAATCTACAAAGTCCAAACCAATCTCTGAGGATGAATCAAAGTTAGGTGGTGTAACTGCAGCAGATGGTGGTATTTCTGTAGTGGCACTTATTTTAGCCAGTTGTTTCAGTAGGAAAGCAGGATTTTTCTGGAGATTCTGCAGGATATCGGCGAGGGAATCAACCTGGCTTGCCAGGGTTACAACAGTAGAAGTAAGCACTGATATTTCTGGGGCCTTGTCAATAACCACACAAGCTGGCATTGAAGTGGGTTTGACATGTACCTCTTCATTCAGCAAAGCAGGCATGGCTTTGGATTCCTCAAGCGGCTGGGCAGCGCACTTGGATTCGTCAAGCGGTAGGGAAGCACACTTGGATTCATCAGGCTGCGGGGAAGCGCACATGGATTCATCAGGCTGCGAGGAAGCGCACATGGATTCATCAGGCTACGGGGAAGCGCACATGGATTCATCAGGCTGCGGGGAAGCGCACATGGATTCTTCAAGCTGCGGGGATGCGCACTTGGATTCTTCAAGCTGCGGGGATGCGCACTTGGATTCTTCAAGCTGCGGGGATGCGCACTTGGATTCTTCAAGCTGCGGGGATGCGCACTTGGATTCTTCAAGCTGCGGGGATGCGCACTTGGATTCTTCAAGCTGCAAGGGATGCGCACTTGGATTCTTCAAGCTGCGGGGATGCGCACTTGGATTCTTCAAGCTGCGGGGATGCGCACTTGGATTCTTCAACCTGCGGGGATGCGCACTTGGATTCTTCAACCTGCGGGGATGCGCACTTGGATTCTTCAAGCTGCGGGGATGCGCACTTGGATTCTTCAAGCTGCGGGGATGCGCACTTGGATTCTTCAAGCTGCGGGGATGCGCACTTGGATTCTTCAAGCTGCGGGAATGTGCACTTGGATTCTTCAAGCTGCGGGATGCGCACTTGGATTCTTCAAGCTGCGGGGATGCTCACTTGGATTCTTCAAGCTGCGGGGATGCACACTTGGATTCTTCAAGCTGCGGGGATGCACATTTGGATTCTTCAAGCTGCGGGGATGCACACTTGGATTCTTCAAGCTGCGGGGATGCACACTTGGATTCTTCAAGCTGCGGGGATGCTCACTTGGATTCTTCATGCTGCGGGGATGCACACTTGGATTCTTCAAGCTGCGGGGATGCACACTTGGATTCTTCTAGCTGCGGGGATGCACACTTGGATTCTTCAGCTGACACCTCAGCAGCAGGCCCTTCGGCATGGGCTTCAGGCTCAACCTCCTCAGTAACCATGGAGGGAGCAACACAGGGGCCCACAGGACCTTGAGGAAGCTGGATGGTCACCAATGCATATATGGCATTCCTGGCAATGGTGTATGGGGTTACTGGATCTTGGACTTGATCTTTCTCCATATCAGCCAGGCAAGGGTTAACCTCCATAGTTCCAGAATTAACCAGAGAGGTCTTTGGTAGATGCTGGGTATTGGGGAGATCAGCTGGTTTAGCCACAGAGACAAATGTTCCTCCCTGTAACACTGGAAAGCAGGGATATTCAGGCAGAACAGTCTTTAGAAGGTTGTTGTGCTCATAGTACATAGGTCTCTTAGTGGGTTTTTCCGGGCATTGGGCAACTCGGTGCCATATTGCTCCGCAGTAAAAACAGAGATTCATTTGCCGCCTTCTGCTTTGCTCCTCCAGTGAGAGAGGGCCATGGTTTTTCTTAAGGTTGGAAACGCATACCTTAGTGTCACGGAATGGCCCAGCACCCTCAGCCAGGGGCGGTGCGCACAGACATTGATTGGCCATGAACAGTTAGGTGCGGTGGCACGCGCGGAGTTTTTAAAGTACTTTTTATTAGATGTGATTATGTGTGGTGTAATGAAGTGTCCCCGTTGGTTTATTGCGAAATGTATTTTCCCTTTGTCTGCCTTGCCCGCCGCCATTTTCCGATCACCTTGTGGCGCAGTTCAGATTCTTCGATTCGGAAAATGGCCGATTCGAACCATCCGGTTCGAATCGTAAAATGGCCGATTCGGACCATCCGGTCCGAATCGGCGACTCCCCGATCGGTAAGGGCCAATGGGTCCTGGGAGGGCGGGCAGGGATTCCCATTGTATTGTAATTTGTGTAAAGTTAATAAATGCTCGAGCTGTAAATAATAAAGCCAGATTTAGCAGTGCATCCAGCCTCGTCTGATGTGGTTATTTCTCCGCCGTGCTTCATCTTCTGAGAATCCCTCGCGGTCTCAGGGTACGGTGTCCCAGACGATCCGAACCGAACCGAGCGCTCTGTACCTGCATCGAGCATCAGGGCAGAGGCGCAGCGTATGAGGTTCGGTTCCCAGAATATTTGACGGAGATCCGATCCGAAGGGCGCGGCCGTGTACCGCGCTTCGGTATTGCGAGGGATTGCGGTAAGATCCGAATCCTTTGCAGATCCCGCAAGATCCGAAGCTTCATCCATCCCCGATCCGAAAAGTCCTCCACTTGAGATCCGAAGATTCACCCGCACCTGGATCGGAAACGTTTCCCGCATAAGATCCAAAACGTTTCCCACATAAGATCCGAAGATTCCTCCGCGGCTGGCAGATCCGATCTCCACAGACGTCCCACACCCACAAGGTCAGTGAACCAGCTGCTCGGGACGCTGAGTGCCGTATGGCTCAGTGGTCGGGCTGGTTCTAGGCAGGGGTCCCCTCCACCGCCCGCTAACCCTTCCCCAGGGCCACGCCAGGCCGCACGAGACGCCGAGTGTGCGTCACTCGGTAGTCGGGCCAGCGGTAAGCGACGGGGCCACGCAGATAGAGCACACCCGCAGGCGGAACAACATCCCATTCCGTCATACTGGTGGCAGCGTGTGGGATAGCTCTCTGCAGGCCCTAGGGGGACCCTCATCATGACCGGGTATAGTGCCTACAAGCGGGACGTCCTGCGTGGCATGCTGGAGAACCGGGGCGGCGCCCCGGGCTCCAAGAGCCGGGAGACCATGATGGAGGAGTTGAAGAGGATGGATCAGGAGGCGGCGTTCGCAGCGTTGCCCGCTGACACGGCGCCGGCCACCATCCCCGCAGAGCCCGAAGACACCGACTTTTGCCGGAAGATGCGGGAGCGGATCTCCATGATGGGTCCGGCCCCATCGGAAGCTGAGATGAGGAGTCTGGTCCGAGAACTCGGCCAGGAAGAGGAGCGTGAGAGAGAGCGAGCGCACGAGCTACGGCTGGCTGAAGTGCGAAGCCGGCGGAGTAGCCGTTCCCCGTCAGATCGTTACCCCGGGCGCAAAGTGCCGTTTCAGGCGTTCAAGGAGTTCCGGGAGGAGGAGATAGAAAGTTACCTCCAAGACTTTGAGCGCCTGTGCCGAGTGCATGAAGTGCACCGTGCCGACTGGGTAAGGATCTTGGCGTGTAAGCTGACCGGTCGGGCCACTGAGGCTTATCGCACGGTGCCGGACGAAGAGGCCACCAGTTACTAACACGTCAAGCAGGCGCTGCTGAGCAGATTCGCTGTGACCCCTGAAGCCAGCCGGGTGAAGTTCCGGAATTCCCGCCGGCCCAGTGGCGCCACTCACGTGGAGTGGGCCCATCGGTTGCAGCGAGACTTGCGCACCTGGCTCTCGGGAAGCCAAGCGGAGACGGTAACGGAGATCACCCAACTGCTGCTGCTCGAGCAGTTTTTCGAGCACACACCCTCCGCTATCCGGGAGTGGGTGCGCGACAAGAAGCCTCAGACAGTGCAACAAGCGGCCACCTGGGCCGACGAGTACACGGACACTCGGAAGATGTCAGGGGGGGAGCGGTCCCTGCCCGTCCGCCCAGCTCTACCCGCTCCACCACCTCCACCACCCCCACCACCAGCGGTCCGGACGCCGGTAGCACGGCCCACCAGCCGGCCCACCAACATGGCTAACGTCCGGTGCTACGGGTGCAACCAGGAGGGGCACTACAAGCAGTATTGCCCCAACCGACCGGAGTTGACCCGGCCGGCCACCAGGCCATCGCCGGCGGTCCATTGCTGCGACGCCGAAGCTCCGTGGCCGGAGGCCCCGGAGGAATGGGAGCAGCTGCATGAGGCCGACCCCGTGCAAGCCGCCGCGGACGACAACCGCCGTCACCACCGCCAGGCGGTGTGGATAAACGGGCGGCCCGCTGAGGGGCTGCGGGACTCCAGGGCTACCATCACCCTGGTCCGGCCTCACTTGGTTCCGCCGAGCGACCGCCTGCGAAGCACTGTTGCAGTACGGGTGGCGGGGGGAAAGGTGCTCCGGCTCGAGACGGCCCGGATTCACCTGGACTGGGGGAACGGGGAGAGGGAGGTGAGGGTGGGGTTGTTGAGGCAACTGCCGGCCGAGGTGCTCCTGGGTAACGACCTGGGGCAGCTCATTTCCGCTTACTCCACAGATGCAGCTACCCCGGTAACCACTAGGCAACAGAGCCAACGCCACGGCAGGGGCACTCCGAACGGGACCCAGGTGAGATCTCGACCAAAACCATCCCGACCTCCCAAACTTCCCCAACCTCCCAAACCTCCCCGACCTCCCAAACCGCCCCGACCGCCCAGACCGCCATCACCTCCCATACCCCGACGGGACCCGGCCCTTCCCTTCCCACCTGACCTCCCTTCCCCGTGGAGTACCCCAGAGACGCTTCGCCACCAGACCCAGGCCGACCCCACACTGCAGGGCTACCGGGACCGAGCCGGTCAGGGCCTGGACGACCAGAGGAAGGACAAGGTAGAGTGGGAGGATGGGCTGCTTTACCGGTACACCGTGAGGGAGGGGGCCAAGAAGAAGCAGGTCCCGCAGAAGCAGTTGGTGGTGCCTCAGGGCCCTAGGCAGGAGCTTCTGCGCTTGGCCCATGACATCCCCCTTGCAGGTCACTTAGGCCAGACGAAGACCCGGCACAGGTTGGCGCGCGCGTTTTTCTGGCCCCGCCTTAGCGAAGACACCCGCGACTATTGCCGCACCTGCCCAGTTTGCCAAAAAACTGGGAAGGCCGGGGATCACCCGAAAGCGCCCCTGCGCCCCATGCCCATCATTCAGGAGCCCTTTAGCCGGGTGGCGGTCGACATCATTGGGCCGTTGCCACGGCCCAGTGCCACCGGTAAAAGGTACATCCTTACCGTAGTGGATTATGCCACCCGGTACCCCGAGGCTGTGGCCTTGGCCAACATCCAGGCGGACACCGTGGCGGACGCGCTCCTCCGGGTGTTCACGAGGGTGGGGTTTCCCCGAGAAATCCTATCCGATCAGGGTACCCAGTTCACCGCTGAGCTCACCCAACAGCTCTGGCGTCTCTGTGGTGTTAGGGCGCTGCACAGCGCCCCGTATCACCCTCAGACCAATGGGCTGTGCGAGCGGTTTAATGGGACCCTGAAGCAGCTCATTCGGGCCTTCGTGCACGAGAGCAGGGATTGGGAGAAGTATCTTCCCCACCTGCTGTTCGCCTACCGGGAGGTTCCTCAGGAATCCACCGGTTACTCCCCCTTTGAGCTGCTGTATGGGCGCCAGGTGCGAGGACCCCTGGATCTGGTTAGGGCCCAGTGGGAGGGGGCACAGGAGGAAGATGGTGTTCCTGTGCTGGAGTACGTCTTGAAGCTCCGGGAGCGCTTGGCGGAACTCGCGGGGTTCGTGCAGGAGAACATGGAAACGGCCCAAGCTCAGCAGAAGGCGTGGTACGATCGCGCTGCGTGCAGTCGCTCGTTCTGCGTGGGGCAGAAGGTTCTGGTGTTGAAACCACAGCGGCAGAACAAGCTGCAGGCGGCCTGGCAAGGTCCCTACAAGGTGGTAACCCAGCTGGGGGATACCACCTATGTGGTTGTCAGCTGCGCAGACACCAGAATCCAGCGGACGTTCCACGTCAATATGCTGAAGGCCTTCCATGAGCGGCCGGAGACGGTGGACGCCATATGCGCGCCGGCTGCCGAGGAGACGGAACCGTTTCCGTTGGAAGAACTTCCGGGGGTAGCCAGGCAGCCTTCCGGGGTGGATCAGGTGCAGCTGGGGGAGGAGTTGGGACCCGAGAAGCAGGCGCAGGCGCGGCAGCTGCTTCTCGCCTACCCGGGGGTGATCTCGGCTCTCCCGGGATACACGGACCAGGCCATCCATCAGGTGGACACGCCGGTCAGAGACCCCTTCGGCAACCTGCATACCGGCTCCCGGAAGCGGTCCGCGAGTCCATGCGGGCCGAGATCCGGGAGATGCTGGAGCTGGGGGTCATTGAACCGTCGGCCAGTCCATGGGCGTCGCCCGTGGTCCTGGTGCCCAAGAAAGACGGTACCACCAGGTTCTGCGTCGACTATCGGCGGATAAACGATTGTACCATTACGGACGCTTATCCGATGCCCCGAGTCGACGAGTTGCTAGACCAGATCTCCGGGGGTCATTTTTTGACCACGGTGGATCTGTGCAAGGGGTATTGGCAGATTCCCCTTGCCGAGGAGGCGACCCCGAAGTCGGCCTTCATCACCCCGTTCGGCTTGTACCAGTTTCGAGTCATGCCGTTCGGGATGAAGAACGCCCCTGCTACCTTCCAGCGGTTAATCGATCGCCTCCTCGATGGCCTCCAGGGATTCGCTTGCGCGTACCTGGATGACATAGCCATCTATAGCCAGACCTGGGAGGAACATCTGGACCATGTAGGGACTGTCCTGGGCCGGATTAGGGACGCCAACCTGACCCTGAAGCCGGAGAAATGCAAAGTGGGGATGGCCGAAGTACAGTATCTGGGCCACCGGGTGGGGTGCGGGATACAACGGCCAGAGCCCGCTAAGATAGAGGCTATCCTAGATTGGCCCACCCCTGTGACCAAGACCCAGGTCCTCGCCTTCCTGGGTACCGCGGGGTACTACAGAAAATTTGTACCCCATTACAGTGACCTGGCCAAACCCCTGACTGATCTGACCAAGAAATCCCTGCCCCGCCAAGTCCTGTGGTCCCCGGAGTGCGAACAGGCCTTTCGGCAACTGAAGGCCGCCCTGACCCAAGCTCCCCTGCTGGCAGCTCCCAACTATAACAAACGTTTTGTTGTTCACACAGACGCGTCCATGTTCGGACTGGGAGCTGTCCTAAGTCAAGTGGGGGACGACGGGGGGGATCATCCGGTGGCATTCATCAGCCGGAAGCTGTTGCCACGAGAGGTGGGGTATGCTGCGGTGGAGAAGGAGTGCCTGGCCTTGGTCTGGGCCCTACGAAAGCTCCAACCCTATGTCTACGGTCGGTCCTTCACCGTGATGACCGACCATAACCCCTTGGTATGGCTCAACCGGGTGGCGGGGGAGAACGGCCGCCTGTTGCGGTGGAGCCTGGCTCTCCAACCCTTCAATTTTACAATTCAATATCGGCCCGGGTCGCAAAACGGTAACGCAGATGGGTTATCGCGGCAGTCGGCCCGGGAACCAGGGGATTGGGGAGCCCCGACTACCTCGGTACGACCCGTTGGGGTCCAACCGAGTGCATCGGACCTTGGGGAGGGGGAGGAGTGTCACGGAATGGCCCAGCACCCTCAGCCAGGGGCGGTGCGCACAGACATTGATTGGCCATGAACAGTTAGGTGCGGTGGCACGCGCGGAGTTTTTAAAGTACTTTTTATTAGATGTGATTATGTGTGGTGTAATGAAGTGTCCCCGTTGGTTTATTGCGAAATGTATTTTCCCTTTGTCTGCCTTGCCCGCCGCCATTTTCCGATCACCTTGTGGCGCAGTTCAGATTCTTCGATTCGTAAAATGGCCGATTCGAACCATCCGGTTCGAATCGTAAAATGGCCGATTCGACCATCCGGTCCGAATCGGCGACTCCCCGATCGGTAAGGGCCAATGGGTCCTGGGAGGGCGGGCAGGGATTCCCATTGTATTGTAATTTGTGTAAAGTTAATAAATGCTCGAGCTGTAAATAATAAAGCCAGATTTAGCAGTGCATCCAGCCTCGTCTGATGTGGTTATTTCTCCGCCGTGCTTCATCTTCTGAGAATCCCTCGCGGTCTCAGGGTACGGTGTCCCAGACGATCCGAACCGAACCGAGCGCTCTGTACCTGCATCGAGCATCAGGGCAGAGGCGCAGCGTATGAGGTTCGGTTCCCAGAATATTTGACGGAGATCCGATCCGAAGGGCGCGGCCGTGTACCGCGCTTCGGTATTGCGAGGGATTGCGGTAAGATCCGAATCCTTTGCAGATCCCGCAAGATCCGAAGCTTCATCCATCCCCGATCCGAAAAGTCCTCCACTTGAGATCCGAAGATTCACCCGCACCTGGATCGGAAACGTTTCCCGCATAAGATCCGAAACGTTTCCCACATAAGATCCGAAGATTCCTCCGCGGCTGGCAGATCCGATCTCCACAGACGTCCCACACCCACAAGGTCAGTGAACCAGCTGCTCGGGACGCTGAGTGCCGTATGGCTCAGTGGTCGGGCTGGTTCTAGGCAGGGGTCCCCTCCACCGCCCGCTAACCCTTCCCCAGGGCCACGCCAGGCCGCACGAGACGCCGAGTGTGCGTCACTCGGTAGTCGGGCCAGCGGTAAGCGACGGGGCCACGCAGATAGAGCACACCCGCAGGCGGAACAACATCCCATTCCGTCATACTTAGGGGATAGGTCCCATAGCCTCTTCAGCAACTTGTTCATTAGGCCAAGTCACTGGGTAACTGATTGCAGCTGGGAGGGATTCAAGACGGGGCTCTGTGCTGGAGCTTGTTCATCCACCACGCCTCCAGAAAGCTGCTTGTATGAGGTCTGTCTGCTACACCACCACCTCTCCCTCTTCCTCCTCTTCCACCTTCTCTGTCTCTGGCGAAGTGGCATTTAAACCAACGCGTGACAGGGGCTACGCAATGGCTCAAGCAAAAAGATGCCATACTGTGCATGAGCTGGTTTGTTTAGGGGACAGGAGCCACACCAGGCCAGAAATTCTGTCAGCTCTGCAGGGGCAGGTGCAGAGATGGTTAACACAACGCCAGCTTCAGCTGGGAATGGTCGTCTGTGATAACTTCTCTCCGCCCTACGCCTGGGTAAGTAGACGCATGTACCATGCCTAGCACACGTCCTAAATCTGGTGGTACAGCATTTCCTAACCAGGTACCCAGGGCTGGCAGAGCTTCTCAGCCAGGCCAGTAAAGTCTGCAGCCACTTCAGACGGTCATTCCCAGCAAGTGTTCGCCTGGCAGAAATTCAAAGAGAATTCCACCTTCCCACAAACCGTCTGATCTGTGACATGCCCAAAAGGTGGTACTTGACATTAGCAATGCTGCAGCATCTGCACAAGCAGCAGAGGGCCATCAATGAGTACCTTTGTGAGTACGGAACAAGGACAGGTTCAGGTCAACTTGTTTTTTTTCCCCCCGCAGTGGCTGATGATCAAAGATGCATGCACTGTACTGTCACCATTTGAGGAGGCAACGAGGATGGTGAGCAGGGACAGTGCTTGCATCAGTGACACAATTCCTTTCGTGTTCCTGCTGGAGCACACTCTGCGGGGAATTATAGATGTGGCTCTAGAGGCAGAGCAGCGGGAGGAAGAGGAGGCCTTCCCTAGCTCTCAAGGCCCCAGTCTTTCCGCAGACAGCATTCCAGCGGGTTCTCCTCAGATCAGACAGGTGGAGGAAGAGGAGGAGGAGGAATATTTAAGTAGTGGGGGCATTGAAGGTGGGGATTCCTCAAGGGAGGATTTTGTGTGCCCAGAAACACAAGGACTAGTACGTGGCTGGGAGGAGGAATTGCACGATGGGGTCGTCCTCCTCATTGACCAGGAAGACTCGGAAGCTAATGCCACCTCCAACCTACGCTGCATGGGCTCCCTTATCCTGCAAAGCCTGGTAAAGGACCCCAGGATTCGTGCTATCAAGGAGAAGGATCATTACTGGTTGGCAACCCTTCTTGATCCACGATACAAGGGTAAAGTTGCAGAGCTCATCCTGCCCGCACAGAGGGAGCACAGGATGAAAAAACATGATGACGCTCTAAAGCGACACTTGTGTAACACCTTTCCAGGCACTGGTATTTTACCAAGTGATGACACACGTACTTCTGAGGCTGCGGATGATCAGAGGAATAGTGGTGAAGGCCGGGGCCGCTTGACTGATGCCTTTTTAAATTTTTTTTTAGTCCACGATGCCCAGGGACGTCAAATGTAGGCACTCATTGCCAGCGTCTTCACCGTATGGTGCAGGACTACCTAGGGGCAAGGGCAGACCTGGATACCTTTCCAGCAGATGATCCACTGGCTTACTGGTTGTTGAGATTGGATCACTGTCCAGAACTTAGCCAATATGCTATGCAGCTACTAGGTTGCCCTTCATCCAGCTTGCTTTCTGAAAGGACGTTCAGTGCCGCTAGAGGTTTTGTCATAGACAAAAGAGTGCGTCTTTCCACCGACTCTGTAGACTGGCTGACATTTATAAAAATGAATCAGTCCTGGATCAGCAGCTATCACTCCCCCGATGCTGACGTAATGGAATAGATCGGGGATCTCTTCTGCATTCACTAAACCTCCACCACTGAATACAATACCACAAAGGGGTTATGGTGTGAAGGCACTTGCTGCCACCAAAGGCACAATATTTGGGTGCAATGACACCTTTACCAGATTCATATAATTATTTTTTTTTTTTTATATATATGTAAGATTTTTATTTTGAAGTAATGTCATGCATATAAAAGATAACGGCCTTGCAGGGCCATAGTTGGTCTAATAGCTATAAGCATACATGAAAAACAAAAAAAATGAATAAGGTATGGAAATGAGAGGAAAAATAAATGCAGCACCAAAAATCGTAGGCATATAATAAACTCAAAAAAGAAGGGAAATGGGGGTCTCAGAGAACATCTGCGAGCTTTCGAAAAATAAGTGGGGGGATAGGGAAAAATACTCAAAAAGAACAAAAAGCGAATAAGTCACTGCAGAAAGAAAATAGGCCATAAGAAGGCATCAGCAAGTAAAATAAAGCAAAGTCTCAAAAATCTGGCCCGGGAGCGTCAAAAATCAGGGTGAGACGAGATGAAAAGGTGTCTCATATCTCGGAATAGGGGAGGTCGTGCAGCAGGCAGGGCGCCATACGTGAAGCTTTTTATCGCTGTCGTTGCTCCAGCCACCGTGACCCCGCAGCACTCGATCCACATCTTCAATATGCCTCGGGGCATCCAGGAAGCCCCGGTATCTGCTCCCCCGCAGAGAATCTCCATCCGCCTTGTGGCGCAACCCCGCGCAGAAGGCCGGAGCAGCTGTACCAGCACACTCGGCGAGGAGGGGCCCTCAACTCCCCCCAAACCGAGATCTCGGCCTCCAGGTCGTGTCAGTGCTCTGCACGGGCCAGCACCCCGGGCACATCACGCGAATCATGAACACCTCGTGGTACCCGTTCAGCCTCCAACACAGAGACCAGCAGCCCCCGGGGCTCCGCTTCAACTCCCACGTTCCTCGGGCCTTCAGACTCCCATCTCTCTCTTCACAGTTCCCCACAGCGTCCGTGATATGTGCCTCATGGGGGCCTCCAGCCGGAGCAGCCCCGTCCCCCGTCAGACCCGGATCCACCACCCTCTGGCAACTTCGCAAAGCATGGGTAATCCGCCTCCATACTCCCCTGGTGAGAGGACCATTCAGATCCTCCCCATCCAGGAGCCGTAAGCAGGCCTCCAGGCCATCCAAAAAGGTGTCCATGCCTCCCACGTGGGGCCTGTGCCCATCTCTCCGCTCCTCGCCCATCCTCTCCTCAGCCCCCAGCGGGCCCATCCTCTCCTCAGCCCCCAGCATAGGGTCAGACCGTGCCAGGGCATCAAGGCACTCTGGTAGAAAAGACCCAGGGGATGGGACGAAGGCTGCAAAATGGCTGCCAGCCCCTCGTGTTACCTCCGTTTCGTCGGCCGCGGGGAATGTCTCTGGTCCAGAGTGGGGGACAAAACGGCCTCCGGACATCTCAGATCCGGTGGCCAGCTAGCCTGGGCCCCAAAATCAAAATTTCTCTGCGTTCCAAGCTGTAGATAGGTCCCAAGGGCGACAGACATGCGGAGCTCCACAGAGACACGTCTGCTCCCTTCGGCAGCCGCCCACGCCCCAATGATTCATATCATTTTAATTTAGGACCGCATGGTCCAACCCTGCACTCTTCCACAATACCACAGAGGGGTTACGGTGTGACGGCACTGTTGCCAACACTAAAGGCCCAATTTTAAAGCACCTATTGTTACTTTCATCCAAAGCCTGCATAAGTTTCACCATAAATCAGCCAAAAAAATCACTAAACTTGTTCTGCGTGTCCTAAAAGGTATCCTCTTTTAATACAGACTGCCGCCCCAAGCAGTTGTTTATGAATAGATTAAAGGAAAACCGTTTACCGTCATTTGAAACGTCATTTTTTTGTTTTTAAAAATTTACTTTTTGTCCTTGTTTCCTGTCCCCCAGGGCACTACCCGGAGCTCCATACACCTTTTATGGCAAATATCTTGCATATATGCCCTCTTGGAGGGCACTCTAAAAACCGAACTTTTGAGTCCCATTGACTTGCATTGAGTTCGGTTCGTGTTCGCGTTCGAACTCGAACTTTTGAAATTGTTCGAGTTCGAATGCGAACCGAACACGGGGGTGTTCGGCTCATCCCTAGTCTTTAGGGAGCGTTTAAATGAAGCCAGATTTGGGGACAGTCTGATATTGTGAGGAAGCGCATTCCATAGTGTCGGCGCCGCACAAGAAAAGTCCTGCAGTCTGGCATGTGGTGAGGTAATGATGGAGGATGCCAGGCGCAGGTCATTGTTGGATCGTAGGGGACGGGCTGGGGTGTATTTGGTGATTAGTGTGGACAGGTAGTGAAGGGTGGTGTTAGTGAGGGGTTTGTAGGTCAGGGTGAGTAGTTTGAATTTAATTCTGCTGTGGATGGGGAGCCAGTGTAGGGATTTGCAGAGAGGTGAACCATAGATGGTACAGAGCTTGGCTTCCAACGGGCGGCTAGGAGGAGATGTGCAACCGTGAGGAGATGTGACAATAGGGTCTTCTGTGGGAGTGAAAGCGATTCAGGGAAAGTGTGTAGCAACTAGTTCTGGCTTAATTGGCACTATCAGCACCTCTCTTATTTTATATCAACACTTGTGCTCTGTACCTATAATCCTTTTATTATTTACAATTGGCATGAGACAGTGTGATTCATATGGTTGCAAAATTATGCACAACGTGGTATATTTAGAAGTAAGGTTTATTCCATCCCCAGAAAAATAGACGTTTCGACCTCACATAGGTCTTTGTCAAGTAAAAATACACTGCAATAACTGAGCAGCAAGTTATATCACCTGTGCTGTGCTTCAGATATCTGGCAAACTTGGCCTTTTAGGGCTTTTTAATTACCAGGGTTGGGGAACACCTGCACTAGAAGAATAAAATGCACAATTACTAATAGGTATTATCACATAATTTACTCTGATCATTCATTTTAACAATCTCTAGAACCAAAATGTGCACGATGCCCACCTTTATCTCTTTTGTTTCTCAAGCTATCTTGTTTCTCAAGCTTGTTTCTCAAGCTATCAAGCTATCACACATGCTATATCTCCTCATCTATCTTTCATCAAATGTATACGCACCTTTAACCCCTTAATGACCGCTCATGTACCATGAATGTCCTGCCCATGGGTCTCCCTTAGACCTGTGAATGTACACATAGTATGTCAGCGGCTCCTAACCTCCCTCCCGCCTCATACTTACCTCCCTCACTGGTTCCCACGGCATCTATGGCAAGCTGGAAGCCTTGCCATTTCCTGGGGACTGGCAGATCCGATGACATCATCACGCTGCGTGATGACGTCATCGGCAGGCGCCTGTTGGGAAAATTCAGGAAGGGATGGGGTGGCTCCTTTGGAGCCCTCTATCTCCCCAACCGTTTAACCTACAGCAATGCTTTCTACACCACTGGAAAGGGGAGAGTCTCCCCTTTTCAGCGGTGTATAACATTAACATTTTCGCTGCAGGATTGCGATTCAGAACAAATTGGCGCCGAATAGCGATTCAAACCTGGAGGAGGCTGACATTTTCGATGTCAGCCAAGCCTACAGGTTCCCCCCACCCACTGACAATGTCACCATATGTGTGAGGATGTCAGTGGGCCAGTTAACCCCCTAGCTGCTATGTGAAGATAGGGGGATCCTTTGGATCCCTTATCTCCCGATCCGTGGCAGGTAGATGGTGACATCTTGACAGTGGCGTCACTAGGGTTGGTGTCACCCGGTGCGGTAACTTATGGTGTCACCCCCCCCGAGTTTTACGGATATTTTTTTAACTACTCCTACTCCTAAATCAGTACTCCCATATAACACTGAATGCTCATACACACAGCGCACATTACTGTGAGGTTTATTGCTGTGGAACTCTCTCATATGCTCACACAAATTTTTGCCAACTGCCAGCAAGTACGATGCATGTTCGAAGGCAGTGAAAGCATACATGGATATATATTGCCCCCAGCAACTGTGGATATATTGCCCAGAGCAGCTCACCCATGAATATATATTGCCCCCAGCTCAAATATGGATATATTGCCCCAGTTCACATATGGATATATTGCCCCAGTTCACAATTATATATTGCCCCCAGCAGCTCACCCATGGATATATTGCGCCTCAGCTCACATATGGATATATTGCGCCTCAGCTCACATATGGATATATTGCCCCAGACCAGCTCACACATGGATATTGCCGCAGCTCTCATGGATATGCCCCCAGCACACATGGATACTGCCCCAAGCACACATGGATACTGCCCCCAGCACACATGGATACTGCCCAGCTCACATGGATATGCCCCAGCAGCTCTCATGGATATGCCCCAGCAGCTCTCATGGATATGCCCCAGCAGCTCTCATGGATATTGCCCCAGCTCCTCTCATGGATATTGCCCCAGCTCCTCTCATGGATATTGCCCCAGCTCCTCTCATGGATATACTGCCCCAGCTCCTCTCATGGATACTGCCCCAGCTCCTCTCATGGATACTGCCCCAGCTCCTCTCTTGGATATACTGCCCCAGCTCCTCTCATGGATATACTGCCCCAGCTCCTCTCATGGATATACTGCCCCAGCTGCTCTCATGGATAATGCCCCAGCTCCTCTCATGGATTTTGCCCCAGCTCCTCTCATGGCTATGCCCCCAGCTCCTCCCATTGATATTGCCCCAGCTCATGGATAATTCCCCAGCTCATGGATAATGCCCCAGCTCATGGATACTGCCCCAGCTCATGGATACTTCCCCAGCTCATGGATAATGCCCCCAGCTCATGGATTTGCCCCAGCTCATGGATTTGCCCCAGCTCATGGATAATGCCCCAGCTCATGGATATGCCCCAGCACATGGATACTGCCCAGCTCATGGATAATGCCCCAGCTCATGGATATGCCCCCAGCTCATGGATATGCCCCCAGCTCATGGATATGCCCCAGCTCATGGATATGCCCCAGCACATGGATATGCCCCAGCTCATGGATTTGCCCCAGCAGCTCATGGATATGCCCCAGCAGCTCATGGATATGCCCCAGGCCCTAGCAGCTCATGGATATGCCCCCAGCTCATGGATAATGGCCCCAGCTCATGGATATGCCCCAGCTCATGGATAATGGACCCAGCTCATGGATAATGGCCCCAGGCAGCTTACCTCCTGCGCCGCGTGTTCGCTCCCTCTGAGCGTCCGGCGGCGTGCAGCTTGGGTGCTCACCTGGGGGAGCCACGTGACCAGCCGCGATCGGCTGGTGACGTGTTTCCCCAGGCGAGCGCCGAAGCTGCATGCTTCGGACGCTCGCAGGGAGCGAATATGCGGCGCAGGGTGAGACACCCGCCCTTAGGGTGACGGTGTCACCCTAAAGGCGGGTGTCACCTGGTGCGGGCCGCACCCCCGCCCCCATGTTATGACGCCCCTGCATCTTGATATGATATGATATGTGACATCATTGGATAGGCCTGGTCATGGCCTTTCCAATGATATCAAACATGACCAGGTTTGGTTTAAAAATAAAATTGTAAAAAATAAATTTAAAAAAATAATTAAAAATAATTATTATTATAAAAAAATGATTTTTTTTAAAAAACTAATTTTTGTCTTGGGGGGGTTTAGTTAAATAGGACCTAGGCTGTCCTCTAAAAATAATGAGCATAAAACGGTCAGAATGAGCTCAGCGCACATAGGTGAACTGGCTCAGCAGTTAAGGGGTTAAAAGCAAAAACATGTAAAAATTTTGTATTTCTATTATCGGGACAACATTTTTAAACTATTTAGCCGGGGTCTTTTTTGGTGGTTATAGATTTTGGGGATTAAATTACGAAAAAGTGTGTTTTTACCATTTTTTTTTATCATATTTCATATTTTATTTATTGTAAATTATACGATATGATGGAAATAATGGTATTTTTAGAAAGTCCATTTAATGGCGGGAAAAAGGTGTATAATATGTGTGGGTTGCATAAACTAGTAAGAGGAAAATTTGATCTAAACACGAGCAGAGCAGAAACGTAAAACCAGCAGCGGGCACTAAAGGACGGATTTGTGTAAAACCGCCCGGTCCCTAAGGGGTTAACAATATTATACCCATCTACCTACAATAAATACCACCGCCATTGTCTTGCATGCTGTGAAATGGCCATTACGTATTCAATAAAAATTCACAGCCTTTTATCTCCAACCTCATGGCTATCAGAAAAACTTGACTGTCGACTTCAGACACTAGGGGGGTTATTCAGAGAGATCCAAAATGTCGCCGAAATGTAACCGAACACTGAAATTCGGCTAACGGGAACATTTCGGGGCCATTTAGCTATTCAGAGAGCAGGCAATTCGCCAAATTCACTGAACGAATCATTCTTTTGATCCAGATCTTTTCGATGAACTGAGTGATTCGGTTGATCAAATTGTATGATCCGTTTGTAACCGTTCAGTCTGTGAATTATTAACTGCATGCGTAATCTGATCCTAGAGTGAGTGAGTGACTTCTGCTGGCTGTGCCCTGCAATGTATTACGATGTAAACAGTACAATGACTCAAAGATCAGGTTCCAACAGTTCTTAATTTTAACAGCAGAGCAGTACACCAATGCTGGCATATAATCTGTGCCATGTGAGCTGCCCATTCATTAACCCATGCTGGGATATAATTTGTGCCCTGTTAGTTACCATTAACCCATGCTGGGATATAATCTGTGCCATGTGAGTTACCATTAACCCATGCTGGGATATAATCTGTGCCCTGTGAGTTACCATTACCCCATACTGGGGAATATAATCTGTGCATATAGATTTTAGCCTCAAATTATTTATTTTTACCTTCTTGTTTGCTCCCCCAAAACAAAATGTGTGTGTGTATATAACAATGGAAGAAGCTGCACTCAACCTAAACAAGCAATACGTACATGTGCTTCTAAGACAAATACAACAAACAGGGAAAGAACAGTGCCATCATTTAAATTTAGTGTTAGAAATATAAAAATCACCTGATTTAAGAAATAATGACGTGAATTTGGTCACAATACAAGATCATATGAGGCATAAGTCTTTCACAACATCACTGTACCTCATTTTGACAAGTCTTATCCTTCCAAAGTTAATGAATGCCCCTGTCAAAGTCACTCAAATCTATTCGCCCATTTTTCCTGCTTCAAACACAAGAAATTTAAGAACTGACTTTCCCTTGCTCCTAATATATCCCACCCCTTGCCAGGGACCATTATATCCATGTAGTCAATGTTATGCACCGCACCTGCAGTGTTTTTAATGTTGTGGTTGATCAGTGTATATATATATATATATATATAACAAAAAACAAAGGAGAGGGATGCACATAAGGACTTAGCAATAAAAATAACAAACTTTAATGTTCATACATACTAAAAATGGTTCCTGTCAGCTTGCCCGACGTTTCGGCTCATTATGAGCCTTTATCAAGGTTACAGTGGCAAGAAAAAGTACGTGAACCCTTTGGGATTATGTGGCGTTTTGCATGAATTGGTCATAAAATGTGCTCTGATCTTCATTTAAGTCAAAACAATTTGAAAAACACAGTCTGCTTAAAATAATACAACACAAACATTATATGTTTCCATGTGTTTATTGAACATAACATGTAAACATTCACAATGCAGGGTGGAAAAAGTATGTGAACCCCTAGCCTAATGACGTCTCCAAGAGCTAATTGGAGCCAGGAGTGAGCCAACCTTGAGTCCAATCAGTGTGATATTATTGGATGTGTTGCTGAAAGCTGTCCTACCCTTTAAAAACACACACCAGTTTTGGATTTACTGGTTTCAAGAAGCACTGCCTGATGTGAACCATGCCTCGCAGAAAAGAGCTCTCAGAAGACCTACGATCAAGAATTGTTGACTTGCATGAAGCTGGAAAGGGTTACAAAAGTATATCCAAAAGCCTTGATGTTCATGTGTCCACGGTAAAACAGACTGTCTACAAATGGAGAAAGTTCAGCACTGTTGCTACTCTCCCTAGGCGTGGTCGTCCTGTAAAGACGACTGCAAGAGCACAGCACAGAATGCTTAATGAGGTAAAGAAGAATCCTAGAGTGTCAGCTAAAGATTTACAGAAATCTCTGGCACATGATAACATTTTTGTTGACACATCTACAATAAGGAAAACATTAAACAAGAATGGAGTACATGGGAGGACACCACGGAGGAAGCCATTGCTGTCCAAAAGAATATTACAGCACATTTGAAGTTTGCAAAAGAGCACCTGGATGTTCCACAGCACTACTGTCAAAATATTCTGTGGACAGATGAAACCAAAATTGAGTTGTTTGGAAAAAGCACACAACACTATGTGTGGAGAAAAAAGGCACAGCACACCAACAGCAAAACTTCATCCCCAGTTCCCCCACTGTAAAATATGGCAGAGGGAGCATCATGGTTTGGGCTGCTTTGCTGCCTCAGGGCCTGGACGGATTGTTGTCATTGATGGAAAAATGAATTCCAGAGTTTATCAAGACGTTTTGCAGGAAAACGTAAGACCATCTGTCTGCCAACTGAAGCTCCGCAGAGGATGGGTGATGCAACAGGACAATGACCCAAAGCATACAAGTAATTCAACAAAAGAATGGCTTCAACAAAACAAAATACGCCTTCTGAAGTGGCCCAGTTAGAGTCCTGACCTCAACCCGATTGAAATGCTGTGGCATGACCTTAAGAGAGCGATTCACACCAGACATCCCAAGAATATTGCTACACTGAAACAGTTTTGTGAAGAGGAGTGGTCCAAAATTTCTCCAGATAGTTGTGCAGGTCTGATCTGCAACTACAGGAAACGTTTGGTTGAGGTTATTGCTGCCAAAGGAGGGTCAACCAGTTATTAAGTCCAAAGGTTCACATACTTTTTCCACCCTGCACTGTGAATGTTTACATGTTCTGTTCAATAAAAACATGAAAACCACATATAATGTTTGTGTTGTATTATTATTTTAAGCAGACTGTGTTTTTCAAATTGTTGTGACTTAGATGAAGATCAGAGCACATTTTATGACCAATTCATGCAAAACTCCACGTAATCCCAGAGGGTTCACATACTTTTTCTTGCCACTGTACAGGTATCAGTTACAACCAACATATTTATACAGAAAATGTTATTAACTCACCCAATCGTTACGTGCTGTATCGGATGCCCCCGGACCACATGGATTCGGCGTGCAATTCCGGTAAGCGCGCCATTTGATGACGTAATGGTTATACAGCCTGCGAGTTGCAGGTTACCATAGACACATAAACAAGGATTAAAAACAAAGGACCAGGGTGAGAGCGGAGCGAAGGAGATAACATAGTATCATTGATACAATAATGTTACAACATATTATCAGCATGAACAAGCCCCATGGCAGCCAGCTGAAAGATAACACGGCCACGATCGCGAACCCAATGAGGATTGCCCCTGGAGGGCTAAAATGTAATGAATGGGCTCGTGTAAAAGGATATTGCAAACCAAATGACAATAGTGATCATGGTGACACTCAGAGAGAGGCATATTATGTGTACACGTAAGGCAAATATATTGCAAATGTCATAATGTGATAAAGATGGGAAACTAAACACAAAATATGTGAAAAGAAAAAATCAAAACGTGTAAGTAAATAAATAAATAAATAAAAACTCTAAGGCCCCTATTACATTCCTCGCATAGCGCATTTGCGTGAGGAAAAAAACATTAGCGCATAACGTCGTATTACGACGTTCGCGCAAACGATGTGCGTTAACGTCCAACGCGAGTGACCCTGCGCGAACCCAGCGTGAGCGCAAGTTCCTGCGCTCATCCTATACTTAACATTGTGAGCGCCAATGCTTTAGTACGCGTATGCGCGCATGGTATTACAATCTTAGCCCAAAATGTAACGCACAACGTTTGCGCGCATCATTTTAACGTCCTTGAAAACCTGGTGTTAATTTACAATGTGAACGTGCTGGCCGAAACTAAATGAACCTGCACAAAAAAAAATACAGCACAGTACAGTTACACATTCTACACATACCCAAACAATAAAATTAATAAATTGTTTAATTTTTGTTGCAGCACATATACACAGATTGACTTTGACAGGCGCAACAATCGAAACCTAGCTAATGGTGGTTCTTAATTCTGATTGTCTGAATCCCGTGAAAAAACAGTCTGCCCACCGATTCCTGCACGCAACGGTCATTTGCGCCCGGCTTTGCGCGTCGGATTTGCGCTCGAAAAAAGTTGAAGGCTGAAAAAATGCACTCGGATCGTAATACCGCGTTAATTTACGCGCGCTAACGTTTTTTGCGTGTGCAAAAAAAATTGTGCTGCGCTAGCGCATTTGCGCGAAGATTATAATAGGGACCTAAGTGTGATAGCAGAACAATGCCTAGTGAAAAAATGTGTATAAAGTGAATTAATGATACAATTAAAGAAATACCCTGTGATAGATGATACTTATCTAGGTGAAAGAAAAGAAGTATCATTGTACCATTAATTCACTTTATACACATATTTTTTCACTAGGCATTGTTCTTAGTTAGTTTTTTTTAATTTATTTATTTATTTACTTACACGCTTTGATTTTTTTCTTTTCACATATTATGGGCTATATTACAAAGTTGGTGCTAATTTAACCAGAGCTGTTGTAAACTGAAAACCTCCATAGGCTATAATGGCTCTGGGAAGTTTACAACAGCTCTGGTTAAGTTAGCACCAACTATGTAATATGGCCCTTAGTGTTTAGTTTCCCATCTTTATCACATTATGACATTTGCAATATATTTGCCTTACATGTACACATAATATGCCTCTCTCTGAGTGTCACCATGATCACTATTGTCATTTGGTTTGCAATATCCTTTTACACGAGCCCATTCATTACATTTTAGCCCTCCAGGGGCAATCCTCATTGGGTTCACGATCGTGGCCGTGTTATCTTTCAGCTGGCCGCCATGGGGCTTGTTCATGTTGATAATATGTTGTAACATTATTGTATCAATGATACTATGTTATCTCCTTTGCTCTGCTCTCGCCCTGGTCCTTTGTTTTTAATCCTTGTTTATGTGTCCATGGTAACCTGCAACTCGCAGGCTGTATAGCCATTACGTCATTAAATGGCGCGCTTACCGGAATTGCACGCCGAATCCATGTAGCCCGGCAGCGTCCGATACAGCACGTAACGATTGGGTGAGTTATTAACCTTTTCTGTATAAATATGTTGGTTGTAACTGATACCTGTAACCTTGATAAAGGCTCATAATGAGCCGAAACGTCGGGCAAGCTGACAGGAACCATTTTTAGTATGTATGAACATTAAAGTTTGTTGTTTTTATTGCTAAGTCCTTATGTCACATGCATCCCTCTCCTTTGTTTTTTGTTATACATACATTTGGGATTTGACACTAAGGCATATTCTGACCTCGAGTTGGCTTACACAGGCTATCCATTGGTGTATATATCTATATATGTGTATATATATATGTGTATATATGTATGTTTATTATTGCAGAAGCCATTTGCACATCACAGCAATTCCATGAATTGTATCTCAGAGCTCCTGTGCCACATTCCCCATATGCAGCAAGGAATTCTGGGTAGGATATGCAAATGTCATCTGTCCCATTTTTATGCATCCTGGGTCTGTTATTACACAGAGCCCTAAAATCAATGCTATGCCAAACTATGGCTTTCTATATATATATACACACTGTATATATACGCACACACACACACGCTGTTTCAGCTGCACTTATTTATTTATTTATAAAGGATTTTACCAGGAACGATACATTGAGATTTCTCTCGTTTTCAAGTATGTCCTGGGTTCAAGAACATTGAGTGGTTACAAAAATACAAAATAGTAAAATGCATGATATTAACACAAAAACAAATATACAGATTAACAGAAAAATAAATATGTAGGAAATAAAGTCATTATGTCACATGGTTACAGGCGCATTCTGTATATAGTCACTATGTTACATGTTTACAGGTGCATTCCGTATTGAGGTATGTTAATAGGGAATTCTTAAGGGTCTTTAGACTGGGGGAAGATTTGATGGCGTCTGGGAGATTATTCCATAATTGTGGTGCTCTGTAGGAAAATGAGGATCGAGACACTTTCTTTTTGTATTGTGGTATTGCAAGTAAGGTGCTGGTCCTGGATCGGAGGTTATAGGATGAGGGAACTGCTGGGGGGAGCAGTCTATTCAGGTAGGGTGGTAGCTTCCCAGAAAAGCTCTTAAACACCAGGTTGGAAAGGTGAAGGGTGCGTCTAGAATCCAGTGATGGCCAGTTTTAATTCTTTTAACATGTCACAATGGTGGGTCATGTAGTTACATTGTAGCACAAAGCGGCAGAATGAGTTATACAATGTAGTAGGTTTCTGGAGGTGCATTTGAGGGGCAGCTGCATACATGTCTATCTTCATAACATCGCATTGAACCAAAACACAATACTTCACATCCCACTGTGTGTGGAAATTCATTCTATCTTTTGACCATTATAAGAGGTGGGTGTTTATCTTGAACGCCAAGCCCAAAGACTAACCAAAGGCCGGTTAGGGCGTGAGTCTTAATGGGTAGCGTGAGAATCATCACACTCACTTAAGCCTCCTGCTGCACGGAGAGACCTTTTATAGGAGAAATCCAATCACTGATTGGTTGTGACTCAGTCTATGACGTCACACTGTGCAAGCCAGGGATTTTCTTCATGATAAACACTGGGAGAAACAAAATGGCAGAAAGAAACCAGAGATGAATCTATAGGTTCCTTAAAAAGTACCATTATATAGTAATAAATCTTAGGGATTACTTTTGTTGTAGAAGCTTTGTTATAACCGATACAAAAAAATACAAATCTGTCTGTATTTTAAATAAGGTAAATATGAATGAATATACAGAATTTACCATAATTAAACATTACAATTTCATCTATTAATACAAATATCATATAAATTGTATTAAGAGACTATTTCTGCAAGAATAATTTTTTCTGGTGCCAGATTCAGAATCTTCATTTCTTTTCCTGTTGCTATGCATTCTGCTGTGATTCTGTTAAGGTTATGGCTTGGTATAAAGTGATACGGATACAATATCTGCTAGAAGCAAATAGTCTGATTGTTGTGATGCCATTATTTTTTGGCAGCAGAGAAAAGAATAGCATGAAAACAAAAGAAATATAGAAATGAAATTTAGCTTAACTGCATTATCCTTTTGCAACTACAACTAAGACTACCCACACACGGGTTTTTGAAAACATAGCGTATTCCAGCCATCCGAATAACCACCTTATCTAAAATCCCAGACTTAAGTATTTAGCACATATATATTCGTTACAATTTACTGCAAAGAATGATTATTTTTTCTAAAGATACATTATATTGCCAAAAGTTTTCGCTCACCTGCCTTGACTCGCATATGAATTTAAGTGACTTCCCATTCCTAAGCCATAGGGTTCAATTTGACGTCGATCCACCCTTTGCAGCTATAACAGCTTCAACTCTTCTGGGAAGGCTGTCCACAAGGTTTAGGAGTGTGTTTATGGGAATTTTTGACCATTCTTCCAGAAGCGCATTTGTGAGGTCACATACTGATGTTGGACGAGAAGGCCTGGCTCTCGGTCTCCGCTCTAATTCATCCCAAAGTTGTTCTATCGGGTTGATGTCAGGACTCTGTGCAGGCCAGTCAAGTTCATCCACACCAAACTCTGTCATCCATGTCTTTATGGACCTTGCTTTGTGCACTGGTGCACAGTCATGTTGGAAGAGGAAGGGGCCAACTCCAAATGGTTCCCTCAAAGTTGGGAGCATGGAATTGTCCAAAATGTCTTGTATGCTGAAGCATTCAGAGTTCCTTTCACTGGAACTAAGGGGCCAAGCCCAGCTCCTGAAAAACAACCCCACACCATAATCCCCCTCCACCAAACTTTACACTTGGCACAATGCAGTCAGACAAGTACCGTTCTCCTGGCAACTGCCAAACCCAGACTCGTCCATCAGATTGCCAGATGGAGAAGTGCAATTCGTCACTCCAGAGAACGCGTCTCCACTGCTCTAGAGTCCAGTGGTGGCGTGCTTTACACCACTGCATCCAACGCTTTGCATTGCACTTGGTGATGTATGGCTTGGATGCAGCTGCTTGGCCATGGAAACCCATTCTATGAAGCTTTCTGCGCAATGTTCTTGAGCTAATCTGAAGGCCAAAAGAAAAAAGAATTCCCCAGGCGCTTAGTTGCCCCTAGATTTGCTTCCACCCCAGTGGACACTTCCCAATATCCACAGAACAAATATCGTGAAAGGGATAATGGGTGTGGGTTTAGCACTTCATAGAAGTCCCCAGAGGAAAGGCACAAGATTGGAGGTGTCCCTTATAGAAAAAGTGGCCCCACTTTGGCAGGTGGCTTTAAGCAGAATACCAGGTGAAGTCTTCTTACACGTAGGACCTCAAAAAGTACACAGAAAAGCGCATATGGTGCAATATTGTCTGATAAGGGAAAGCTTAGTAATATACGTAATTGCTCATACTCACACAGAGTGAGAGCTGCCAGCCCTCAAATGGAGACGTATCAGGTATTATTGGGTTACCTGCCTACCCCAAAAACGGTCCTCCTGGATACCTTTACAATGTAGTCACCAGATAAATAAGGGTAGATTTTTCGCCAGTGGAAAAAAATAAATAGATAAATAAAAAAATATTAGATGAAAATTAAGAAAAAAATTATTTAATCAAAAATAAATAAATAGAAAAGCTCACAGCAAGCCAAACGCGTTTCACCTGTTACAAAGGCTTCTTCAGTGGCAAAAACAAAACAGAATTACATGGGAGGTGTATTAGCACATTTAAATACACAAGTTTCTCCTTCATACTCTGAAGACCACATGAAGTTTGGAGGGCTGTAGCGATTGACTCTGCAGAAAGTTGGTGACCTCTTCGCACTATGCGCCTCAGCATCCGCTGACCCCGCTCCATCAGTTTACGTGGCTGAGTTGCTGTCGTTCCCAAACACTTCCACGTTCTTATAATACAGCTGACAGATGACTGTGGAATATTTAGGAGCGAGGAAATTTCACGACTGGATTTGTTGCACAGGTGGCATCCTATCACAGTTCCACGCTGGAATTCACTGAGCTCCTGGGAGCGACCCATTCTTTCACGAATGTTTGTAAAAACAGTCTGCATGCCTAGGTGCTTGATTTTATATACCTGTGGCCATGGAAGTGATTGGAATAACTGATTCTGATTATTTGGATGTCTGAGCGAATACTTTTGGCAAAATAGTGTATCGTCTCCAAATGAACACTTTTTCAAGTGACGCTGTCACAGATTCTTTCTAATCAGCTGCAGATATTGGTATGCACTGCCTGTATTATGAAGTTATTTAAAAGATTTGTAATTGAAATCTGTTAAATACGTGTTTTCTTGCTGAAAATGCTATATCAACAGCTGTGTAGGGTTAATTAGTCTGTCTAATTATATATTTCTTTTCTAGGTAGTTTGATTCTAAAATGTAATTATTTCAAATTCCATCATTATTTTTAAGGACCCCAAAAGAATCCAAATAAGTAAAATTGCGAATAAACAAAATATGATTTTCTTTTCTCATGGCTACATTTTAATTTTGGTTTTCTGAGCAAATATGAAATTTAAAAAGACAAAATAAGTTTCATGTCGTAATACATGGATTGGAAACACCAGGCATGTGATGAAGTCAGCAGGTTACCTTGTACAGTACAAGTATTTATAAAGCGCCAACAAATTCCATAGCGCTGTACAATGGGAGTAGCCAGTTAGGAGTGAGCTAGCGAGTGCAGCAATAGGTTGGAGATCCCTTTAGCCCTGGAGTTAAGTGCACCTGTCATTCCCAACTTACATTGGGTTCATTAGATATGTAGTAGGATTTCTGTCCTATAGGGCAGGCACCTACTTACTTTTGGCAGGTGAATGAGTGTCCACTCTGTAATGTCACCACAGAGGGACAGTCAACAGACCTGCACAATGACCCTTTTCCAGGGATGCCCACGGAGGAGGATGGTGGTGTTTGCCTTTGGCATTGGAGCAAGGTAAGTGTAGTCTGCAATGTCTCATCAAGGGATCATTATGATCGCTGTGATATCCATCACCTGATGAGAAACCTGTCAACTATAGGTTAACTTTTAAGAAAGTAAAAATATAATATATAATTAAACAATGAACAATCTTGCTGATCTTTATTGATAAATGTATGGCTTACTGAGGTCTAATGTGTAAAGTTATTTTATCCATGAAAAGTTCACTTTATTATCATCTTCTGATGACATAGTGCCAGAAGATCCCCCAGCAGGAGTTCAACTCCACCCACTTAAATCATATAGTCATGCAGTCTACAATAAAACAAACAAATCCAATATCACATTAGGAAATATGCATTTTTAGGTTGAGTACAGCCCCCTTGTGTGTGTATATATATATTACACTGTAGATAGGTAGACTTGGTTTTATTTTTACCTAAATGTACTTTGAAATTGCAAAAGCAAAATGTATATAATTATATCAGAATGTGGAAAAAATTGTAGTGCCAAGCAAATTTATTTAAAGTGAAAAAATGTATAATGGCTTGACAATAGTAAAGCATAATTGGGGTCAATGGCAAGTCCTTCTTTATTTTTTCTTCTTCCATCATATACATTGGAGGTTGCAATGGGAACAGTACAGAATGTCTCAGGGTACAGTTATATTTGGGAAAGTTATTTCCCCATATTACTCACACATCACATGTGAAATAAGAATAGATGTTTTCCAAAACAGAGAGGATTCTTAGCCTCCTCCCACCAACCTCCATGCTGATCACAATCACTTTTGTAACCTCATATAATGCAGTTCCAGTTAAAGGAAAACTCTACACATTCTGACCACTTTAGAGTTACCAGCAGTCGTGATTTTTGGATTTCTTGGCTGCTAGTCACCAGATCGGTCACCAGTGATGTCTGTATGCAGAGAGCGCGCTGACGTAACTCTCTCTGAGACCAATAGTGGTAATGATCGGTCTCAGAGAGGCAGCCTGATGGATCGGATCTGCGAATGCACGCAGCTCTGCTCCATCATTCTCTGCAAGTGCTACAGAATCTGAATGCATAAAGTGCGCAAGTACAGTTGCAGTGAACAATTTATGTTTCCCATGTCACTGTAACTGCATAGAAAAGCATCAGGTACTATCGGGTTCAGAAGTGCCTGAGCCGAAGAGGAAGAGCTGTGTGCGGCGAGGGATTAAAGTGTAAATTCTCCTGAAATAAAAAAATAATTAAAAAATATAATTGGGCGAAGACTGTGAGCAGCCTCTGCCCAATTATTACAGGGCAAAAAATGAACTATATTTTGTAATAGAGTATCCCTTTAATTTTTACAGTGCTTGGCTCAAATGAATAACAATAATATGACCACTCCGACGAATGTTTGGTAAATAACATCCGAAAGTATATTGGGATTAAACCCTCAAGTATAACCACTATACATAAATAAGAAAGAGAGGAAAGTCTGACAGTCAAGCTCAACCACTGCTATCAGAATCCAAAAATAATACAAATAATGCTTTATTAGACAAATAGCAAAACACATAAACATATATTGAATGAGATATACAGTGGCATAATGTTAATAAATAAAAGACACATCTATGGTAGAAGTGAGTCCTCAAATGCAAAAGCAATCAAAGGAGGTAGAGTAGAACGCGTGAAACTAGGTGAATAAACCATATACAGTTGTGTTCAAAATTATTCAACCCCCAATGCTGTAAAGGGTTTTAGGGAATTTAGTGTACATTTGTAATTGTATTCAGAATGAAATCCTACAAGGACTTTTTAAAGAACCATATGCAACTAAAATGACATCAATTGGTTTTGTAATACAGTAGTAAATGTTTCTTTTGTGAATTCTTCATTGACACAATTATTCAACCCCTTAAAGACTACCACTCTGAAGAACAGAGCTTCATTCAAGTGTTTTCAATCAGGTATTGAAAACACCTGTGGATGTCACGGAGCAGCAATAAAGCATAATAAGCACCAATTAGGCAGCTTTAAAATGACTGTGATACTCAGCTCCTTCTAGACATTTACTGGTGTGGTTACAAACATGGTGAAGTCAAGAGAATGGTCCAGGAAGACAAGAGAAGAGGTGATTACTCTTCACAGGAAGGGCAATGGCTATAAGAAGATTGCAAAGATGTTAAACATACCAAGAGAGACCATAGGAAGCATAATTCACAAATTCAAGGCAAAGGGCACTGTTGAAACGCTACCTGGTCGTGGCAGAAAGAAGATGCTGACTTCGACTGCTGTGCGCTACCTGAAGCGTAGAGTGGGGAAAAGTCCCCGTGTGACTGCTGAGGAACTGAGAAAAGATTTGTCAGATGTGGGTACTGCAGTTTCAGCTCAGACAATACGGCGCACACTGCGTAATGAAGGCCTCCATGCCAGAACTCCCAGGCGCACCCCCTTGCTGTCTCCAAAGAATAAGGCTAGGGTCAGACGAACGCATTTTCACGTTGTCTGTGAAAAAGTGCGTTCAAACGAATGGACGCATTTTTTCACGGAGTACGCGATAGCGGTCATACGATGCGCATTTGCATCCGTGATTTTGTACGGATCATCAATAAAACACTTTGTGCATCTGGACGTTATGTTGGCCGGACATTAGCAGTGTCTGACATCTCCAATTCACGCACACACGCCTCTAGCGGACGCAGCGCACTCTGTACGTCAGTACTAGCAGTTTAACGTTCTCGAAAAAATGCGTTTGTTTTCCACTTGCGTTGCGCAGCCGGACTTTTGTGCGACCGTACTTCGTATATTGGCCGTCATTGCCTGGCACTTGCTGCTACTACGGCCGTGATTAAGTGCGCCTGCACGCGCGTTCGCACTGCGCTCGTCTGACCCTAGCCTAAGAGTCAACTGCAGTATGCCAAAAGTCATGTGGACAAACCACAGAGGTTTTGGGATAGTGTTCTGTGGACTGATGAAACAAAATTAGAACTGTTTGGGCCCATGGATCAACGCTATGTTTGGAGGAGGAAGAACAAGGCCTATGAAGAAAAGAACACCTTGCCTACTATGAAGCATGGCGGGGGGTCAATCATGCTTTGGGGCTGTTTTGCTTCTGCAGGTACAGGGAAGCTTCAGCGTGTGCAAGGTACCATGAATTCTCTTCAGTACCAGGAGATATTGGATGACAATGTGATGCAGTCCGTCACAAACCTGAGGCTTGGGAGACGTTGGACCTTTCAACAGGACAATGATCCCAAGCATACCTCCAAGTCCACTAGAGCATGGTTGCAGATTAAAGGCTGGAACATTTTGGAGTGGCCATCGCAGTCACCTGACTTAAATCCGATTGAGAACCTCTGGTGGGACTTAAAGAAAGCAGTTGCAGTGCGCAAGCCTAAGAATGTGACTGAACTGGAGGCTTTTGCCCATGACGAATGGGCGAAGATACCCGTAGATCGCTGCAAGACACTTGTGTCAAGCTATGCTTCACGTTTAAAAGCTGTTATAACTGTAAAAGGATGTTGTACTAAGTACTAAGATTGAATGTCACTTGGGGGTTGAATAAAACTGATAATGATGTGAGCACAGAAAAGACATTTGTGGTTATTTCATTATAAATGTTATGTTATATTTGTCTGACCTACACGTGCCTCTTTGATTTAATTGGAAGCAAGATGACTGAATGATCAAAATCAATGTCAAACTGGCCAAAACACTCAATTTCAGTGGGGGTTGAATAATTTTGAACACAACTGTATAGACATATACAGGGTTATTCAAAGAACACCGAATTTCCACTGTAAATTCGGTGCTCTTTCGTTCCCCGCACTTGGGAGAATCAAACTCCCTGACCCTGCAGTGAATTGAGCATTCATCGCAGTGTCCCTGAATTGCTGGGAAAATCCGCCGAACAACTGCTGCATTGAATGGAGAAACCGCCGCAAAACCACCAAAAACATTTGATCCGATAAGCCGCCACAAGCCCACCAAATGCGTCTGAAAAAAGCCGATGATCCACCAAACACAACACTGACCAGCCGCTGGAAAAAGCCATCAAGCCGACGAATGGGGTAAGAAAAAACTGAGACTTTGAAAAGCTGTTTGCAAAAAAACTACTGCACGAAAACACCTGGAATTAATATATATGGTCCTATATATAATAATAATAAAAATGCCTAAAAAATCCTAAAAATAAATAGACTTTTTGCTGCAAGTGAAAAAATAAATTAACAAATATTTAATAAAAACGGGAATCCTATGGGATTCACCTGATTAAATCTGGTGAATGAAACCACTGAACATCAGGGCATTTCACTGATATTTCAGTGCTGTTCGGTGTTCTCCGAATAGATTAACCAGTTCTTCTCTGTGGAGATTTCACTGCTGCCGAAGTTCACTGTATTTCGCTGGCAATTTTCCAATATTTGGCAAGCTGCCGGCTATTTGAATAGTTGAATTGCCACAAAATTGCACCGTACAAGGAAATGCACTGTTCGGTGTAATTTCGGGGCCAGTTCGGCTCTCTTTGAATAACCCAAGGACACTATTACGAAGTGCCTGCTTAGACGGGGACGCTAAGGTGGAATACCTACGCCTGCAGGTTTTTCCCTAGCGTCCACATTTTAGCTCTATATTACGGGGCATGCACTGATTCAGCAGCCTGCCCCGTAATGCATTGCTAACCCACTGGCTAACTGACCCACTGGCTAAATGACTGGCTAATGCGCAGCCTCCAGTATCCCCTCCTGGAGTCCATAGGACTCCTTGGAGGTTTGTGCTGCCGGGTCAGCTGACCTGCAAGATCTCGACTCTTGCAAGATCCTGCAGGTCTGCGGAGTGATCGTGGAGGGAGACTGCGGACTTTTTTTCCCCAGTCTCACTCTGCTCCCAGAAGGCAGAAGCGGTGGATCAGACCGCCATTCCTGCCATGGGATGAAAGGTGAGTATCTGATTTTTGGGGGGGGATTTTCAGCCGGTGTTGACGGAGTCCGCAGAAGCATAAACAATTAGCACCAGCTCCTAGCTGTGGTTAAATTTTCAGTTAACAGCAGTGGGACGCAATTAGCGTTAGGACTTTGTAATCCTAATGCTAATTACTCTTTGTGCTCCCCATGTAAAGCATAGGGAGCACAAAGTACAATAAGCTTGCACTAGAAAGCGCAATCTCCAATGCGCTATTGGGTTTTTTAACCTGTTAGTGGTCGGATTGTAATATGGTTGGCCCACACTGGTGTCACATAACTGAGTGCTAACGTTAGCGTTAAGATTGTAATATTGCCCATAGTCAGTAAAAGAGGAGGAAATACATGTAAAATTCTACAATGACTCCTAAAAAGACCTGGAAGCTAGTCACATTTCTGCACTATTCCTAACATACGCCTCCCCTGAAAAGCAGTAATACAAGTGAAACACATGGGCCAAAATAGAGCAGCATGGAAGAAACTCTACCACCATTAAAATGATGTTGAAATGAAAACAACATCCTTAGGATGCGCTCGACATGCATTTCGCTATTTAAACCTACAGCTTCCTCAAGAGCTTATATATGTATTATCTTCCTTTTTTTACTGACTCTGTATATATATATATATATATGCTTTATTAGTCTGCTTATAAGCCTCTGAAGAACCTGAGGTCTATACATGAGTCTATTTGTTTGTGGTAATTTTTATACTGATGGTTCCAAACTATCCAGCACTTATTGCTATTGTGAACATTGTCTTTGGCTTTCTACTCTACCTCCTTTGTTGTTTTTGCATTTGAGGACTCACTTCTATCATATATGTGTCTTTTATTCTTTAACATTATACTCCACAATCTCGACTTTAATCCTACTGTTCATATTTTATGCTTGCATCTATCTATTAATATTTTGGCTGTTTGTTTTTTCTTGATAAATGTATCCTCTGCTTTGTTAAACCCATGCTCTCATATGGCCGCCCCTCCCCCTCACCATGTCGTAAAAATACCTGCCTTATACAGCCCACACACTCTAATTCAGCAACCTCTTTATTCAACAGCCCTGCCACAAGCTCACATCTCACAAGCCACAGCGCTTGCTTCTGGACTCTGCTGTCCCACTCACTCACCCACCCACCCAGTGCTGGTCTGAAATTTGTAGCTTACTTTCCAGCTGCTTCCACTTTGCAAATCACCCTAATTAACCCAAGGTTCTAGCCCTTCCCATGATATGTTAATCTGTATATTTGTGTTTTGTTTTTAATAGTTTGCATTTTATTACTTTGTATTTCTGTAATAATTCAATGTTCTTGAACTCAGGACATACTTGAAAATGAGAGAAATCTCAATGTATCCTTCCTGGTAAAATCCTTTACAAATAAATAAATAAATAATAAATTATGTCACTGTATATGTCATTTAATAGATGTTTATGTGTTTTACTTATGGACAAATAAATCCTTATTTGTATCATTTTTGGATGCCCGATAGCAGTGGTTGAGCCTGACTCTGTCAGACTTTCCTCTTTTTCTTATTTATGTATAGTGCTTGGCTCCATGATTTTAAATATTTTATTTAAATTTGTTACTGCATATAACGCTGGGCCTATACCATACAAGGACAATTGAAGTCCTGTTGCTGAGATGCTGAATGGGCAGAGGTAGCATGAAAACTAAGCAGTTACCAACTCGTGCTGCCTATATTCCCTATGCAGCCAAGAAACAAAAAAAAAACACACACAGGGTTATTCAGAGAGTGGTGAAAAACAGGAGAATGACTGGAGAAGTGAAAATACTAGCTCAAAATAGCCAAACCAGGAATTTTCGCTTCTCCAGTCATTCTCCTGGCTTTCACCTCTCTCTGAATAACCCTGACAGTCAGTTATCACATAATCCCCTCCACTATGCTGTGAGCCAATCAGAGCCCTTTAATGCTGTCATGGACGCTGGTTCAGACATCTTTCATGAATGCAAACGAAACATCTTAACAATTATTGATTTATTTTTTTTATTTGAGCTGTTTAGAAAGGTTCACACACTGCGTGGATACATATAATGAGAAAAACTATAATGTTGATAAACATTGTATAATTAGGTCACATAGAAGAGTTGATTTATTATCTGGTTACTCATTCATTATGTTGTTGTGTATAGTGAAGTCGCAATAGCACGGTACTGCAGTATGGCTGTTAACTGAAAATCTGTAAAAATGTATAAATGCAGACCAATCTGCTGGTGCTATGGATGAATTTCTGTGAAGCGATATACTTCAATGGAAATTGTTTAGTAAATAATCCCCGAAACCTCCATGTAACACTGTGGCCACAAATACTGTAGATGTTAGTGAAGAAGATCAAAATATTCTTTTGTCTATCGATGAGACAACATGGCGACGTCTGACCATTTGCTTTTGGCAAGATGTGACATAATAAACCAGCTAACCCCCCCAAGAAGATCACTTTCCATTCAATTTAATTTATTTTGATGCCCTGAGTTTGAGAGCAGGTCTGTTTTGAAGAGATATTAGGACCAACTCTGATGGGTGGAAGCAAGAATCTAGTCCAATCTTCTACTGATTCAACAAGGAAATCCAGGAAGTGATCACTCTCTGGTGCTTTGGATGTTGTTGTGAACAATCTGGGCTGTGCAGGTCATGCAGTGTGTTTATCTGGGGGAATTATAGTGACTGGGGGGGCTCTTCATATTCATTTGAGAGCTGCGTGAAGCTGGCCCCCTAAAATTAGCACAATTAAAAAATCCACTTTATTTGGTTAGTGGTTCGTCTGTGCTGAAAAAAATTATATGTGTGCTGCTTTTATTTTTAAGATAATAGCATTTTTTTTTCAGACAATGATGATTAAATAATTGTCTTTAAAGATCACCCAGCCCCCCACAACAACCAAACATTGTGAAACCTGGCTTGTTGGTTAGCGCTACGTTTGTGCCGGTTTGTGCCGTTGAAATCTCAGTTTTATCTTCTTTTTTTTTTGAGTTACTAATGATTTAATAAAGGTCACCAAAGGTCACTCAACCCCCTACAACACCCAAAAGTCCCAAAACCGGGCTGGTTAGTTAGTGCTATTTTTGTGCCGTTAAAATCTCCATCCTATGTCGTTCTGTTTTTGCTTTCTTAATGATTAATAAAGGTTAACTAGGCCCCCTACAACACCCAAAAGATATGAAACTGGGCAGTTGATTAGTGCTACATTTGTGCCTGTTTGTGCCTTTAAAACTTTTATTCCTACTCCTTTCGTTTTTTAGTTATAACAGGGTTTTTTTCTCAGAGTAAATGATGTAGCGCCGCACCATAAGTGTGAAGATAGCACCCCATGTTTTTAAAACATGAATAAAAATAACTCAAAAACAAAACAAGATAGAACGGAGATTTCAATGGCACAAACCGGCATAAATGTAGCACTAACCAACAAGCCAGGTTTCACAATGTGTTGCTGTTGTAAGGGGGCTGAGTGACCATTGGTGACCTTTATTCAATTGTCATTGTCTGGAAAAAACAATTGCTTTAATCTGAAAAATAAAAGCAGCACAAATATTATTTTTTATGGCACAAAACAGCACAATTTGGCACTAAACAAACACAGTGGATTTTTTTATTTGTGCCAATTGTAGGGAGGCCAACTTTACGCAGCCTAATTTGAATCCCCTTAACTGAGTATCAGTTTTTTTGTTGTGTCCCGGATTTAGTTTAACATTGTTTATATTTGTCTTTATTCTTACCTTTTAATCTTTCTGTTGACATTGACTGCTTGTTCTGTAAATTCATTATGCCATTACTGTGTGCGTGTCTTCACTTCGCTATTCCACATCCCACGCTATCGGCTGGTATACCTTTTAAAAACTATTTTTTATTAGCAACTTTCTTTAGAACATTGGGAACATTTTTCTATTTATATATACATGTATATCATGATATCAACATAAGATGTAAGAAATATAATTTCAGAAGAAAAGTTCATATAAAAGTCTTACATTACATGTAGATCTACTTTTATGCTAAGATGATTATTAATAGATTTTTAATGGATGACAGTGTTAGGTTTCTGCCTTTATTAACAAGTCCTTTCTTTTATTTTATTTTCCTTCCAGCTCTTTTCATCAGTGCCTTTGACTTCTCCTTCTCAATGTACACAGCAATATACTGATAAAATTCACTCTATTCAACACACATTACATAACAGTAATGTTAATTTGCCTCAAAAGCATCAACAGTTAACATGCAGTCCACCTGTGAACATACGTAAACAACATTTTGTAGAGAGAAGTTCACCTACGTCTAACAAATACATGTTTTCTAAGGAACTTATTAGTCAAGGTTTAGGTGCTCCCATAGACACCCAGTTACAAAGAACACATGACACACAGAGTATCAAAATGAAATATTCTAATTATTCTAATATTCATGAAAACCAAACACAACATTCACCAATTTTACCTAGAAATTCATATGAAAGCATAAATATTATGTCACCATTACCAATTCGTGTTTTTAAGCATGACCTTTGCCCTAGTCCCAGCCCCCTACAGTCACCAATGTATGGCTCCTCTTCCACTCTCTGTAGTACTTCAATGTCTCCTACTCCAAGTTGTGAAACAAGTTCCCGTGTACCATCCAGATTATCATTTCTAACTTCTTTACTGAGATCTAACAATTCAAGCCAGAAGAGACCATACACTCCTGAAATCAGTCATTATAATTTAATTTCTAAACAATCTCAAGCACTTTCAGTTTTACAAAAATCTGGAAGTCCATTGATGGAAACCAGAAAGTCACTTTCATGTTTTTCGCTTCATAGCCCATATGACTTAAAAACACCACAGATTATAACACAGTCTGATATGTTGCCTTCAGCTTCAGAATCAAACATTCTGCAGCCTCAGTTTTCACTTTATAGGCAGCCAATGAGAACACTTTCCCCAGATTCAGCATATTTCAAAACGTCTTCAAGTGGTGTTACGCAAAATAAATATGCATCTTCGCATTTATCAAATCAAGAAAATGTTCCTACACTTAATGTTAAACCTCCTCTCAATAAATATTTTTATAAACCCTTGAAAAAATATTCAGTACTTGGAAAAAACAGAAAAGTTACAGTGTCACCTCCAGTGTCCCCTTCTAAAGAATCACCTTCTAATTTTATCAATGTTAAACAAACCGTTTTACCAACCACGAAGATGCACTCTGCTACTGGGCATTTTAGGCCAAGAGACAATATCATTCAAGGATATGTTGGCCATCACTCCTCAGAAATGCCTTCAACCAGTGTGTATGTGGCAAAAAGACATGATTTTTCACAACCCGGTTTTGAAACCTATCATAAACTATCCAATGAAGATCTAGACTCAGAGCTGGCCATTCACACACAGACACACTTACATCCTAATTCTCATTCCAACATTTTCAATGCTGAAGAATTACCAGGAAACCCAGAGCAAATATTTCCTCGCTCTGATAATGCCCCATCACCATCGAGGTCTTCCTTGTCAAGATGCAGCGATTTTTCATCAACGCATTCATTATCTCCGTGTTCTGAGCTTGACCATTCAAAGGTATAGAGCATGTGCATGCTTATGAATTCATTTATATTAAAAACATTTATGTGTTGAATATTTCTCATATGTTTGACTGATCTCACATTTGTTCATTTTCTACTAAAATGTTCTAAAAATTACCATTTTTGTCATTGTTGTTTGATAATTATATACTTTAGATTTGTGTATTTGTTATTAGGCGAAGAATGCAAATCCTTGGAAAACTGGGGTTTTCCAGTGGTAGTCAGAGTAAAAGTCACTATTGTCAATTAGCTAGAATGTTCCATGTTCAACCCTCTGCTAAAGTAGGTGGACAGTGAATTTATGATAACAAATGTATAGTAGGGTCATCTAAGGCCTTTAGATGCTAAAAATGTAAAGAAAATGGCCTGACTAAACCTGGGATGTGTCAAAATATATATATTGCTATTTTGATATATACTGAATTAAGGACAACCAAGGGGAGAGCACTCCATTACACAAGTTCCACCATCTCAAAGCTTAAATTTAAAGAGGTTCAAAGTGTTCAAGGTTTTAAAGATTTTTCAAAATTTCAAGATTCATACAGATTTTCCGCAACCTAACTCAATGAGAATTTAGTTCGCAAAATATGACCATATCTTGCTTATGCATGTCACTGCGTCAGTATATGCCATCAATGACAGGTCCTATGCTAAACACCTAAAGACTGCATTTTTTGGGTTTAATTCACTGAGGACAGAATCCTTCTTGTGCTCCCAGCAATTCAAGGTTAAATAAAACCCGTGGCAGCACATCTGTTTCTATTGCCCAAATGGGCTATGATTGTGTCATAGGATCTAAAATAATAATGGTATTTAAATAAAATTGTTGCAGCATACCAATTGTATCCTTCACTCTAGAATTTAAAACATACATACACAATAAAGTGTGTGGGAGCGCATACAAATACAATGAGTCTCACAATTAAAATGTCAGTACCTATTCGATACTACAATCACAGATACAATACTTAGCTTGATCAATTAAAGTGTTCACAATGTAATGTCTCAAGGAATAATCACGATTGTCATCTTCTAGAATTATAAAAAGAGATACTCATCGTGCAGCATAATATGCATCAAGAATAAAGACAAACGTCTTCAAAAGTACAACTCACAAAAAAGGAGCCTCTGTGGCTCGAGGAAATCGCTTGCAAGCCTCTCTGGGGGCTTCTCCCATCAATATCGAAATATATAGGTAAACCACTTGTGCTTCATAGAATAAGGTCAACATTGGGGTGTGCCTGGGCACACCAGGCACACCCCTGCGCACACCTATGATGGCTAGAATAATGTACGCATGGGCCATGCTCCTTCTGGTGCCAGCCATGCCTCTCTCAGGGCCAGTCCATTCTTGTATTCACATATTTAAACTTTAGATGACTAATGTGGTATAATTTACGTTAACTGATTTTATTTAACATGATACAGATGGATCTTTATAGCGTCGGAAGCAGGGGACTAAAATGATAATAGAACAAATAAATGTCCTAATATATATATAAAACTAATACCTAAAAGATGACACCCTTATTATAACTGCTGAAACAAGAACAACGACCTTTTTAAAGAAAAAAATCCAAAATGTTGACTTTTTTAAACAACTTATAAATAGGAAAAATTAAGAATATTCAGATAAAAAGCTCAACAGGAAACACGGGCAAATCACTGTCAAGGTACTATCAAAAAACTCAAGCAGTACATCAAAATAAAACATTTACATGTAACCAGTGCTACCTCAAATCAAACATAGCTTCTGGATTCAAATTGCATAAAAAATATACATGTTATCAATAGTCATCAGTGATGAGCAACTAGCAGTGCACTCTTGCAGGCACTCGTCAATTCTGTGTTCATGTCAAATATGCTTCAATCACTCATTATCTGTAATCAAACTATGAGATTGAGTGTCTGCCGGTATTTGACACATGCCAACAAGTTTCATCTTTTAGGCTTTCTCACGATGAAAGGATTTTAATTGCCCTTCCTATTCAACATTCAAAGTTCATTGAAAGAACTGTATGTATACGATTTTGTTTCATTTCCATATCATTCATTATGTCTAGATTTCTATAAAACAATGGGTTATGTATGTAAAACCTCTACTGGAAATTGATGTTACAGAGGTGCAAGCACATGGTGAGTTTAATGAATTTCAATTCATATGCAACATTCCTTGAAACAACCCTAGACTACAGTATATCTACCAATCTCACAGCAAACTCTATCAAGACTTGCAATACAGTATTACTCTAATCAATTGAGCTAAAAATATTATAAATACAAATATTTAAAACACAATTATTTTTTTTTACAGTAAGGATGTTTACTGGTATAGTTCTAAGCCATACACAAATTTAAAGTAGCAACAACTGCAAGCTTTGTTAATTTTCACAGATGATGTCGGAAGTTGTGGCTCTGTAGTAATTTTACATCCATGATGTAAAACATATCCTTCTAACACATGAAGGAATACGCCCTGTGGGCTCCTTCATTGTTTTAGCGATGAACCCCATTTCTCAAAAGATATTTAGTAAATCTAAAAAATAGAGGGCACTATCATGTGCTCTGAGCTAAAACGGGGATGCTAAGGGGCCTTGTTTTCCCAGTGGACTACGGGGCAGGAGCTGAGTCCAGCAGCCTGCCCCATAGCGCCCGCTAGGCTCCTAGAATCTCAGAGCAGCAATAAAGCATACACTACATCTCCGTATTCAATGACCGGCATAAGCATTTTCTAAATACTGAGAAAACCATCACAATGGTCTTTGGAACAGCACCTAAACTACATAAATTACAACATTCCCTTCTTTGTATTAGGACAAAATCAAATGGCACGTTGACCACAGTCACTTCTCTCAAATATCTAGGTATGTGGTTAGACCCAAATCTATCCTTTGGCCCCCACATCGAAAAACTCTCATCTAAACCTTACCCCAAACTAGGTGCCCTGTACAGAAACAAATCCTGCCTGAGCCCCGCGGTAAGAAAGCAGATTGTACAACAAATGCTTATGCCGGCTATTGAATACGGAGATGTAGTGTATGCAGCGGCCCCGCAAACACACCTCCAGAAACTTACTACATTTTATAACTCATTCTGCCACTTTGTGCTACAATGTAAGTACATGACCCACCATTGTGACATCTTAAAAGAGCTAAACTGGCCATCACTGCAATCTAGACACACCCTTAACCTTTCCAACCTGGTCTTTAAGAGCTTTTCTGGGAAGCTACCACCCTACTTGAATAGACTGCTCCCCCTAGCAGTTCCCTCATCCTATAACCTCCGATCCAGGACCAGCACCTTACTTGCAGTACCACAATACAAAAAGAAAGTGACTCGATCCTCATTTTCCTACAGAGCACCGCAATTATGGAATAACCTCCCAGACAGCATCAAATATTCCCCCAGTCTAAAGTCACTTATGAGATCTCTATTACTATTCCTCAATACCTAATGCACCTGTAAACATGTAACATAATGACCATTTCCTACATATTTATTTTCTGTTAATCTGTATATTTCTGTTTTGTTTTTAATATCTTGCATTTATTACTTTGTATTTCTGTAACGACTGTGAAAATTAGGCTTGTGCACCGATTTTTTTTTCGGTTCGATTTTTTGGATTTTTAAACTTTTCGATTCGGCTCGTTTCGACCGATTTCGGTTTCGATTCGATTCGGTTCGGCCCAATTTTCGGGTCCTTTTTTTTTTCGGAATTTCGACCATTTTTCGTATTTTCGTGTCACTGTGCTCGTTTTTTGTATCGACTTTTTGTGATTTCGGAAATTTTCGTTTTTCGGAATTGCACATTTTTCGGAATATCGACCATTTTTCGTATTTTCGTGTCACTGTGCTTGTTTTTGTATCGACTTTTCATGATTTCGGAAATTTTCGTTTTTCGGAATTGCACATTTTTCGGAATATCGACCATTTTTCGTATTTTTCGTGTCATTTTGCTCGTTTTTTGTATCGACTTTTTGTTTTTTCGGGAAATTTTCGTTTTTCAGAAAATTTTCGTTTTTAGAAAATTTTCGTTTTTCGGAAAATTTTCGTTTTTCGGAAAATTTTCGTTTTTCGGAACATCTGTTCTCCTCGTTTGACACATTTCAAGTCCATTCGAAAAATCCGAAAATATTTCGTTTCGGCTCGGAAAACATTTCGGATCTGACATTTTCGGATCTAAACATTTTCGGAAATTCGGCCGCATCCGAAAACACGAATCGGGAAATTTCGTGAAAATTCCGAAATTCCGAAACCCGAAACGCACATCCCTAGTGAAAATTAAATTTTTCTTGAACCCAGGACATACTTTAAAACCAGAGAAATCTCAATGTATCCTCCCTGGTAAAATGCTTTATAAATAAATAAATATTTCCTTATGTTGTTCATGTTTGATCAATTTTCTCTTCTTAGGCCTTCTACTTGTTAGTTATTTTCAGCTATTTTACATAACTTTAAACTCTTTCACAGTATTGTGGTGCCACTTTAGCTACTTTGAGTCATACATAGATAAATTTAGTGAGTCATGGAAATAAATGTTCATTATTTATACATAATGCATTAACCCCTTCCCGACCGCTGACGTACCCTGTACGTCCTGTGTTCGGGTCTCCCTTAGACCCGATGACGTACAGGGTACGTCAGCGGCGCCAAATCCCCCTCCCGCCCGATACTCACCTCCCTCGTCGAATCCCACGGCGATCTGACAGGGAGGAAGCCTGCCCATGTGATTTACATGGGCAGGCGAGGCTGATGACGTCGCCACGCTGCGTGGTGACGTCATCAGAAGGTGCCCCCATGTGTTTCAATGGAGGGGAGGGGGGGCTCCTTCGGAGCCCTCTATCTCCCCAACCATTGAAGCTAGGGAGATGCCGTTTGCACCGCTGGAGAGGGGAGAGCCTCCCCTTTCCAGCGGTGTATGGCATTAACCATTTAGCCGCCGGATCACGTTGCGGCGCCAATTGGCGCCAAAACGTGATTCAAACCTGGAGGGGGGCTGACATCTTGGATGTCAGCCAAGCCTCCAGGTCCCCCCCCCACCCACTGACAACCTCACCATATGTGTGAGGATGTCAGTGGGCCAGTTAACCCTCTAGCTGCCATGTAGAGATAAGGGGATCCTAAGGATCCCTTTATCTCCCGATCCATGGCAGCTAGATGGTCATATTTGCCATCATTTGAAAGGCCTGATTATGGCCTTTCAAATGATATCAAACATGACCAGGTTTGGTTTTAAAAAAAAAAGTTAAAAAAAAATTAAATAAAAAAAAAATAATAAAAAAATTAAATAAAATAAAAAAATGTTTTTTTTTTTAAAGTTTTTTTTGTCTGGGGGGAGTTTAATTAAATAGGACCTAGGCTGTCATCTAAAAATAATTAGCACAAAATGGTCAGAATGAGCGCAGCGCACATAGGTGAACTGGCTCAGCAGTGAAAGGGTTAAAAGGTAAAAACATGTAAAAATTGGGTATTTCTATTCTCGGGATAAAATTTGGAAACTATTTAGCCGGGGTCTTTATTGGTGGTTATAGCTTTAGGGGATTAAATTACGAAAAAGTGTGTTTTTACCATTTTTTTCATCATATTTCATATTTTTTTTATATTAAATTATTGGATATGATGGAAATAATGGTATTTCTAGAAAGTCCATTTAATGGCGGGAAAAAGGGTGTATAATATGTGTGGGTTGAATAAACGAGTAAGAGGAAAATTTGATCTAAACACGAGCAGCGCAGAAACGTAAAAACAGCAGCGGTCACTAAAGGACGGATTTGTGTAAAACCGCCCGGTCACTAAGGGGTTAATATACCAAGTAAAAATGAAAAGTGAGAACATACATTTCAATAATACCCCTTATCATACAATTTTTTTTATGATTGCAAAAATATATATAATACTGTGACGGAACGGCCGCTGCAAAGTACCATTGCATTTGATTTTCTTATACTTCGATTCCCTGACGTCTGTGTATTATTCCCCCGTATTTAGGTGCTGTGTGTATATGTGTGTAACAGTTGCAGTTCCAGGTTTTTATAAAGCGCTAACAAGTTCCGTGGCGCTGTACAATGGGTAAGCCAGAATAGCCATGTGCATGCAACCTAACCCCCCCAGTAACTAGTTTAGAACGGATATCATAGCCACACTCCCCAGCCTTTCCTTTGTCTGTGGCCGAGGGCATTTGTGTGTGGGTGTCAGGAGCTGGTTCCGGGGTGGTAGGATCAGCTCACAGGGTTGTAAGGTCGAGCTCAATATGGTTTGACAACAAGGAAGATAGGCAGGTATACGAAGAGTAAAGGGTTATATTTATAGATGCAGGAACTATAAAGCGATAAAGGAAATAAAAGAAAAACTGGCTGAGGCAGGGAAGACAATGGATAATAACCACAAATATAACACAGAGGGGCAAGGACAGAGAAAGAAGCTAAGTAATAAATGAGAAATAGGGTAGACACTGGATAGATATTATTACTGAATAACAACCCTAGAATAAGTAAAACAATAGGGATAACTGAGAACACAGAATTCAACAGAGCAAAAGAGACTGGTTGAATTAAATACAAGATTAGGGTTTAAATCAGAAGTACTGGGTATCAGGATCCATAACATATAGAAACTCAGTCTGATAATACTGCTATATTTTAGTAAAACATTTGAAAAATATTAAAAATGTGATTATGTTTTAGCATCAAATAATTAATGGAAGACTTGTCGCCTTTTCATTATCAGGTGATTTTCTATAAAATCACTATCAGGAACCAGTGTTTTTGCTTGTTTTTTTTAAAAATCACTTTTCATTAATTATACAGTAAAAATAAATCACTGGGAATAGTTACAATGTAATTTTTAAAATAGTAGCACTATTTGACAGACATTACCATCTGCTGGCAAAAAAAGTACTACTGCAGCTTGCATTCCATGTTGACACAGCTGGGTTTCTGTGTTTTAAAGGGCCACTATCACAAAAAATGAATTGTCCTTATTTTGCTTATTTTATGCCACCCAGTATTTTGGGGGGTCAGTAATTTCTACAAAATATTTGGGAATTGTTCTAATCCGTGTGTTCTCACTGCCACCCAGTATTTTGGGGGGTCAGTAATTTCTACAAAATATTTGGGAATTGTTCTAATCCGTGTGTTCTCACTGCCACCCAGTATTTTGGGGGGTCAGTAATTTCTACAAAATATTTGGGAATTGTTCTAATCCGTGTGTTCTCACTGCCACCCAGTATTTTGGGGGGTCAGTAATTTCTACAAAATATTTGGGAATTGTTATAATCCGTGTGTTCTCAATGCCACCCAGTATTTTGGGGGTCAGTAATTTCTACAAAATATTTGGGAATTGTTATAATCCATGTGTTCTCACTGCCACCCAGTATTTTGGGGGTCAGTAATTTCTACAAAATATTTGGGAATTGTTCTCATATTGTGTGTTCTCCCTGCCACCCAGTATTTTGGGGGGGTCAGTAATTTCTACAAATTATTTGTGAATTGTTCTAATCCGTGTGTTCTCACTGCCACCCAGTATTTTGGGGGGTCAGTAATTTCTACAAAATATTTGGGAATTGTTCTAATCCGTGTGTTCTCACTGCCACCCAGTATTTTGGGGGTCAGTAATTTCTACAAAATATTTGGGAATTGTTCTCATATTGTGTGTTCTCACTGCCACCCAGTATTTTGGGGGGGTCAGTAATTTCTACAAAATATTTGGGAATTGTTCTCATATTGTGTGTTCTCACTGCCACCCAGTATTTTGGGGGGTCAGTAATTTCTACAAAATATTTGGGAATTGTTCTAATCCGTGTGTTCTCACCGCCACCCAGTATTTTGGGGGGTCAGTAATTTCTACAAAATATTTGGGAATTGTTCTAATCCGTGTGTTCTCACCGCCACCCAGTATTTTGGGGGGTCAGTAATTTCTACAAAATATTTGGGAATTGTTCTAATCCATGTGTCCTTACTGCCACCCAGTATTTTGGGGGGTCAGTAATTTCTACAAAATATTTGGGAATTGTTCTAATCCGTGTGTTCTCACCGCCACCCAGTATTTTGGGGGGTCAGTAATTTCTACAAAATATTTGGGAATTGTTCTAATCCGTGTGTTCTCACTGCCACCCAGTATTTTTGGGGGTCAGTAATTTCTACAAAATATTTGTGAATTGTTATAATCATTGTGTTCTCACTGCCACCCAGTATTTTGGGGGGTCAGTAATTTCTACAAAATATTTGGGAATTGTTCTAATCCGTGTGTTCTCACTGCCACCCAGTATTTTGGGGGGTCAGTAATTTCTACAAAATATTTGGGAATTGTGGTAATCTGTGTCTTGTCACTGCCACCCATCAGGGGGTCTCACTGATTTGTAGGAGGTTTCTGGGAATTGTAATCTGTGTCTTGTCACTGGCTGCCAGCTATCAGCGTGTCTCACTGAGTTATACCAGAGTTCTGGAAATCTTTGATCTTTATACCAGAGTTGAATCAGAGTTCTGCATCATATCTCCAATTTTTATAACAGAGTTGAATCAGAGTTCTGTATATATTTAATCTATATATCACTCACCATGTCAGAAAGACCAAAAAGGACAGCCAGACGCTCCCAGGCACAGATAAGAGGGCAAGCAGCCTCTGTGTCGGGAGGCTGTGCCTCTGGTTGTCGTGGACGTGGTGCATCCTCTGCAGGGGCACGCTTGTCCTTTCTAACTGGTGCTGGCCGTCTTAAGCAGCAGCAACATACAGAGGATTTGTTGGATTGGCTAACCAGGCCATCCTCATCCTTCGAGTCCTCTGCCAGCCAGGCTTGTAGAGCTTTACAGTCCACCTCAGCTGCCAAAGCATCTAATGCAGCCTCCATATCCACAGCTACTCCTGCCGTAGCCTCACTATCACACACGGAGGAGTCAGCTGAATTGTTTGACTACAATGACAGTGACATGCTGCTTGAGGATGCGCAGCAACTACAGTGCTCTGATTCAATCTCTGAGGTTGAGGAAGGGAATATAATAAACCTAGAGGAAGGGGGTGCCAGTGACACACAAATAACTGGCACTCATGTTGCCCCAGCAGCTGCAGCATACTGCCAAGTTGGCTCCAGTGACGAGGAGATAGGGGGTGATGACAATGATGATGAGGTCACTGACTCCACCTGGGTGCCTGATCGAACAGAGGAGTCAAGTGTGGAGGAGGAGGCACAACAAACACGAGGCACAACGTCCTCTACGACCAACCGTAGCACTAGCCAGTCCAAGGCATCAGATGTCAGAGCTGCTCAGGTGCAGAGCACTGTTGTCTCAAAGCACACATGCAGGAACTCTGCTGTCTGGGAGTTCTTTAAGAAATGTGCAGCAGACCCCACCGTTGCTATTTGTAATCTATGTCAGATGAGGCTCAAGCATGGGAAAGACACCGGACGCTTGGGTACCACGTGCTTGAGGTGACATATGACCACCTGCCACGCATCCCATTGGTGCAAAACTTTGCGTAGGTCCTCCTCACCTGTCTCTACCCCCACTATATGTCCTATCATGTCATTGACTCCATCCTCCACTGACAGGGATGATGCTACAGTAATGGATGTACCAGGTCCTTCCTCACAATGTGACAGCATCCCTTCAGCTGAAGATTTACACATTCAGATTACGTTGCCCCAGCTGCTGCAGCGTAAGAAAAAATATAGTCCCAAGCACAGCGTCTAAATGCCAGCTTAGCAAAATTACTCGAATTGCAGCTGCTGGCTTTCCAGCTGGTGGACTCTGCTCCCTTCCGTGAATTTGCTGAATGTGCTGTACCACAGTGGCATGTTCCAAAACGCCATTACTTTTCACAGAAGGCCATTCCAGCACTATACCAGCACGTGGAAGACAATGTTATCGAGTCATTGGGAAAGGCAGTCAGCAGCAAGGTGCATGTGACTTTAGACACGTGGTCCAGCAAGCATGGACAGGGCCGTTACATTTCCTTCCCGGCACACTGGGTAACTCTGATTGCAGCTGGGAGGGATCCAAGACGGGGCTCTGTGCTGGAGCTTGTTCATCCACCACGCCTCCAGAAAGCTGCTTGTATGAGGTCTGTCTGCTACACCACCACCTCTCCCTCTTCTTCCTCCTCCTCCTTCTATGTCTCTGGCGAAGTGGCAGTTAAACCGAGTTTAAGTGGCAGGGGCTACACAATGACTCAAGCAAAAGATGCCATACTGTGCTTGAGCTGGTTTGTTTAGGGGACAGGAGCCACACCGGCCAGAAATTCTGTCAGCTCTGCAGGGCCAGGTGCAGAGATGGTTAACACCACGCCAGCTTCAGCTGGGAATGGTCATCTGTGATAATGGCAGCAACCTTCTCTCTGCCCTACGCCTAGGTAAGTTAACGCATGTGAAAAAAATTGGGTACTAGACCCGGTGTGAGCTCACACCGGGTCTAGTACCCAATTTTGTTCTTCTGATTTATTGTAAAGGGTGTACAAAAGTGTTTTTGAGCTGCATATATATACCTACTAGCGCCAGTTGTCTCTCTATTCTTTATTTGTTTTCATTAAAGTTAACGCATGTACCATGCCTAGCACACATCCTAAATCTGGTGGAACAGCGTTTCCTAACCAGGTACCCAGGGCTGGCAGAGCTTCTCAGTCAGGCCAGAAAAGTCTGCAGCCACTTCAGACAGTCATTCCCAGCAAGTGTTCGCCTGGCAGAAATTCAAAAAGAATTCCACCTTCCCACAAACCGTCTGATCTGTGACATGCCCACCAGGTGGAACTCGACATTAGCAATGCTGCAACGTCTGCACAAGCAGCAGATGGCCATCAACGAGTACCTGTGTGAGTATGGCACAAGGACAGGTTCAGGTCAACTTGTTTCCCCCTCCGCAATGGCTGATGATTAAGGATGCATGCACTGTACTGTCACCATTTGAGGAGGTAACGAGGATGGTGAGCAGGGACAGTGCATGCATCAGTGACACAATTCCTTTAGTGTTCCTGCTGGAGCACACTCTGTGGGGAATTATAGATGTGGCTCTAGAGGCAGAGCAGCGGGAGGAAGAGGAGGCCTTCCCTAGCTCTCAAGGCCCCAGTCTTCCTGCAGACAGCATTCCAGCGGGTCCTCCTCAGATCAGACAGGAGGAGGATGAGGAGGAGGAATATTTAAGTAGTGGGGGCATTGAAGGTGGGGATTCCTCAAGGGAGGGTTTTGTGTGCCCAGAAACACAAGTACTAGTACGTGGCTGGGAGGAGGAAGTGCACGATGGGATCATCCTCCTCATTGACCAGGAAGAATCTGAAGCTAATGCCACCTCCAACCTATGCTGCATTGGCTCCCGTATCCTGCAAAGCCTGGTAGAGGACCCCAGGATTCATGTTATCAAGGAGAGGGATCATTACTGGTTGGCAAGCCTTCTTGAGCCACGATACAAGGGTAAAGTTGCAGAGCTCATCCTTCACGCACGGCGCACAGAGGGAGGACAGGATGAAAAAACTTGAGGACACTCTAAAGTGACACTTGTGTAACACCTTTCCAGGCACTGTTAGGTTACCAAGTGATGACACAGGTGCTTCTGAGGCTGCGGATGATCAGAGGAATAGAGGTAAAGGCCGGGGCCGCTTGACTGATGCCTTTTTAAAATATTTTAGTCCACGACGCCCAGGGACATCAAATGTAACCACCCATTGCCAGCGTCTTCACCGTATGGTGCAGGACTACCTAGGGTCAAGGGCAGACCTGGATACCTTTCCAGCAGATGATTCACTGGATTACTGGGTGTTGAGATTGGGTCACTGGCCAGAACTTAGCCAATATGCTATGCAGCTACTAGGTTGCCCTTCATCCAGCGTCCTTTCTGAAAGGACGTTCAGTGCCGCTGGAGGTTTTGTCACAGACAAAAGAGTGCGTCTGTCCACCGACTCTGTAGACCGGCTGACATTTATAAAAATGAATCCGTCCTGGATCGGCAGCTATCAATCCCCTGATGCTGACATAACGGAATAGATCGGGGATCTGTTCTGCATTCACAAAACCTCCACCACTGAACTCTTCCACAATACCACAAAAGGGTTACGTGTGAAGGCACTTGCTGCCATGAAAGGCACATTATTTGGGTGCACTGACGCCTGTACCAGATTTATATCATTTTAATTTTTTGAACCACAGGGTCCAACCCTGCACTCTTCCACAATACCACAAAAGGGTTACGGTGTGAAGGCACTTGCTGCCATGAAAGGCACATTATTTGGGTGCACAGAGACCTGTGCCAGATTTATATCATTTTAATTTTTTGAACCGCTGGGTCCGACCCTGCACTCTTCCACAATACCACAAAAGGGTTACGGTGTGAAGGCACTTGCTCATTTATTCGTTTTTTAATTCTGGTCCTCATTCCCAGCCTTGTTGTGCCTTGGTAACCATCAAGGAATCCAAACATCATTTTATTATACCCATAAGCCCCTTGTGGGCATCATAACACATTTTTTTGTGCTATATTTAGGGTTCCTCATATGTTCCGTGTGGGATTGATGCCATCTATACACACTCAGCACTACGCTGACTTTAATAATATACACACACCCTTTGGTTGTTTATTTTCGGCTCATTTTGTTGCCAATTGGCTTTAATTTATATAGCCCTGCGGACATAGGGTTAGGAACACGCAATTATGGCTATATTAATTATGCTGTTCTTCGGGGATGCCCTGGCCCTCGTTCATTGTTATTTGGTAACCTCTGTTTTGGCGTCCTTACCAACGCGTCTCGGGGGGTAATGCACGCTCGTTCATTGGTCCCATGTGACCTCAGCCTTCATTTGATTGGTCACACTCGCATGCATGGATGTATGCGCCTATTGGTCCACAGTTCCCATGTGATCGCTGACGCACCTGTTGGTAATTCTTGTGATTGGATCCAGGGAGCAGCTGTGGGTACGCACAGAGGATTTTCTCGCCTTGGCACTCTGGGCTATATATACTGGGGTGAGGACCTTGGGCAAGTTAGCTCTAGACTAAGCCCTCACGGGCAAAACACGTCGATCCATGCTGCTGTCTGTTTGATTTTAACTGCTTATTTTTGTTGGTTAGTGGTTGGGTTCAATATATACTGCCTTGTACTCCTACTTTATATTTTGGTTATCGGCTTTATATGCGGCTTGAACCGCCGAGGTATAGTTAAACTATTTTCTATATGCTCTTATACCTTGCCTACTTCTCATTGCATATTGGAGGTACTTTGCCTTACCCTTCACATTTATGACCACTATTTGTGTTTTATCATTCATTGTCATTGTTTTTGTGTTCATTAAAATTAACCGTACCTTGGGTACTCTAGTTGCACTCTGTGCAAATTGGTTCTCTTTTTTCTACATTGAGATTTCTCTGGTTTTCCAGGAAGGAAACATTGACATGGGAATGATACAAAATTTAATTACAGAATCAGTGATATAAATACAATGTCCGAAATTACTGAAATGGAACCGAAATCAGGAATGGAGCCAAAATCACGAATGGAACGAAAATGAATTTCGATTTTACACACTTCTAGTCCATTCGAAATTTCCGAAAAGTTTTAGTTTCGGCACGAAAAATGTTCGGATCTGCCTTTTTTGGATCTGAAAATTTTCGGAAAATCGGCCAATCCGAATGCACGAATCAGGAAATTTAGTGTAAATTCCAAAATTCCGAAACCCAAAACGCACATCCCTACCGCAGGGCCCAGCCCTGCACTCTTCTACAATACCACAAAAGGATTACGGTGTGAAGGCACTTGCTGCCATGAAAGGCACATTATTTGGGTGCACAGATGCCATTACCAGATTTATATAATTTTAATTTTTTGAACCGCAGGGTCCAACCCTGCACTCTTCCACAATACCACAGAGGGGTTACGGTGTGACGGCACTGTTGCCGACACTAAAGGCCCAATTTTAAAGCACCTATTGTTACTTTCATCCAAAGCCTGCATAAGTTTCACCATAATTTAGCCAAAAAATCACTAAACTTGTTCTGCGTGTCCTAAAAGGTCTCCTCTTTTAATACAGACTGCCGCCCCAAGCAGTTGTTTGTGGATAGATTAAAGGAAAACCGTTTACCGTCATTTGAAACGTCATTTTTTTGTTTTTAAATGTTTCTATACATCCTAGAAATCCGCAACTTCACGGGCAGGTTATGGGGACCTCCTAGGCATGATATTTGCTCAGCGCGTCCAACCGCATTGCTACTTGTCTATTTCAGGCACCCCCCCCGCCATTGCAGGGAAGGTGCCTGAATGGGAGGGGGGGGAGGTCCTTCGGACCTCTCCCCCTCCCCATCCGTGCATGCCAGCGGTTAAAGGCAGGCACCGCCTGGAAGGGCACAGCCTGCCCTTCCAAGCGGTGGCTGTCTTTAACCCCTAGGGGGCTGGATCGGGATATGGCGCCAACATGCGCCGTATCGCGATCCCCTCCCGGAGCTGGCCGACATCTTGGATGTCGGCCAAGCTTCCGGGATATCCCCCTAATGACTGGCGTCATCGCGCAGAGCGCGATGGCGCCAGTTTTCAAATTAACCCCTTGCTGCCACCTATAGTGGAGATAGGGGGTTCCAATGAACCCCCTATCTCCCGATCCGTGACAGATAGGGGTTAATGTTTACTATCATTGGAACTGCCAGAGCGTGGCCATTCCAATGATACCAAACATGACCATGTAAAATGTAAAAATAAAAAAATAAAAATAAAAATAAAATTAAAAAAAAAAATTTATAAAAAAAAATTTTTTTTTTTTTTTTTTTTACATTTATTAGTGCAACAATATTGTTCCCATTTCAATTATAATGTGAACAATGATGCTGCACTAATGATTTTTTCTATGGGGGGCGTTTGCTAAAAAACACGTAATTTCCCCCCAAAAAAATTCCTCATTTCTAATTTTTTTAACAAGCGCACCCCATAGAAAATATAACCGCAAACGATCGCATTTTAAAATGTGAAAAAAAACACTTTACACATTGTAAATTATTGAAAATTCAAATTTTATTGCATATTTTGTTATAATATACAGACATGACATAACGTATACATATAATAATGACATATTATGAATCTGCACAGTCTGCCGGAAAGAACGATATATAATATGTCTGGGTCATATATTAAAATAAGGCTTCAAAACGCATTTAAACATGATGAGCGAAACCGGTAAAAATGACTTCAGCACAGAGGTGGGAAAAGGCTCAGCAGCGAAAGGGTTAAAAACTTTTTTTTTAAAACTTTTTGTCCTTGTTTCCTGTCCCCCAGGGCACTACCCGGACCCCCATACACCTTTTATGGCAAATATCTTGCATATATGCCCTCTTGCAGGGCACTCTAAAAACCGAACTTTTGAGTCCCATTGACTTGCATTGAGTTCGGTTCGTGTTCGAGTTCGAACTCGAACTTTCGAAATTGTTCGAGTTCTAATGCGAACCAAACACGGGGGTGTTTGGCTCATCCCTACCCAGCAGCGCCGTGCTTACTGGCAGGGTGCCAAGTGATATGCCGGCCCCTTGCAGTCACATGGGGGTGCGGCATGATGACACGGAGCACTGGATTTAAAAGTCAGTCTGCCACACATACTCCTTGCCCTGACATGGTGTTTACTTCCCCAGTGCTTTGATGATATTGATGTCTGATTTTGACCTGGCTTTGTCTGAGAACCTCGAATTGTGTACCGATACTACTTTGTCTGACAACCCCGAATTGTGTACCAATGCTGCTTTGTCTGAGAAGCCCAAATTGTGTACAGATGCTGCTTTGTCTGAGAACCCCAAATTGTGTACTGACCCGGCTAGTCCTGGTAACCCTGCCTCGTACATCATCCTGGGTATAAGGTTGACCCTCTTTCCTGGCATTTAGATCAGTACTATCCGGGCCTACATTGTGTTTCTACTCTGTGGCCTGTTAACCCTTGCTGAGTATACAATGATGGAGTCCCTGAATACAGTCAGTTATACCGACCATTCAAGGTATGGAGGGGTAGATAGGGTTCTGTATACTTGGACCGATATCTTGGTATCAGGGGGGATCCGTGACACCTACTTACTAGACATAGGTGGGGTCTGGGTGGAGTGGACATCTGTCCACCCACATTGTCTTTTACCCCCATTTGGTGACCATGCCGGAAGGTGGAAAAGCTGACATGTCCACGCCATTGTCATTTTACACACCAACGAGCATCGATAGGGGTGAACCAGGGATAGGTCAGTCTCAACTTTATTTAAATCCCCCCAACCATTATTCCATATACCTCCACTCAATGCCCATGAGCCCCCCCCCACCGACTTACATTTTGGTCCTCATGCTCTACTCATGGGATGGGAGGTGAACGATTATTTACTACCAGTCGTCATTTAACATCCCACTTGTCAGCATGGGTGGAGGTGGAGGAGACCAGGGACAATTCCCTCTTCATTTGAATACCCATACCTGCATCTTATGGGTGGAGCTGGCCAGCATTAGCTACTCATCCCCTAACATTTAAATCAATGAAGCCTAATGCTGTGGGGATTACTAAAGATATCCCTGTCATTCTCAGGGTCTTTGTCACTGTTTATATGTTTCTGTCAGCATCAGCCAGCTTTAATCCTGGAAAGTGCTTGGCAGCTCCTCACTTGTTCTGTAGGGACCTTCTGTACTGCAGTGAGTGGGACATTTATTGTAGAGATGTGCATTAGTTTCGGAAAATTCAGAATATCGAACGAAATTTGATAATTCGTAGTTAGGAAATACTTTCGAATAACGAATTGATAAGATGATGAATTTGAAACGAAATATGAACAAATATGAATTTGAAACGAAATGAAATGGTGTATAAGAAATTTATTTCGTTTCACACTGTGTTATCATCATAAAAGAAAAGTTTGAATAATTGATATCGACTATCGAATTTGAAATGAACTATCAAATTGATATCAACTGTTGAATCTGAAATAAACTATCAAATTGATATCAACTATCGAATTGATCTTAACTTAAAATACAAGTAATAGTCAGCAAAGGACTTTATGAAACATTAATTTTGTTTCACTGTTTAATTTGACTCAAATACTAAATCTGTGACACAGCTTAAAATTTAACCCTAGCTTTTTTTTTAACAGCACAATCTGATTAATTGGGGTTTTATTTAGTGATCCATAATTCGAATTGATATGAACTATCGAATTGATATATGAAATTTGAATCAATTTGAAATTTCAAATCGATCCAAAACTAAACGAAGTTAGTTACGAAATTCCAAAAATGAAATTATTTAAAAACGTAACAAAATGAAACTGAACAAAACGAATTTTTCAGCCATGCACATCCCTAATTTATTGCAACTGGAATCAGAGTCATGAAGACTGGTCATTGGCTTATGATGTGTATTGTCCCCAACATCAACATCTCTGACTTTGCACCATTTAAAATCTTAGGTTTCTTTTGATTTTATGTAAATTCCAGTTTCTTTTGATGTTGAATGTCATTTTATCAAAATGTCTTCTAGTTCAGCTGTAAACTGCCTTTTTTACATTCGTTATTTAACCACAGTTACTGTTACAAAGCCGCTAGCAAAACCTTGCACTCCTTTATACGTTCAACCACTTACTCTGATAATAGGGACAACAGCCAAAAAATTCTTAGTTATTTTTACTTATTTCTTAAACTGCAAACTCCTGGGAAGGAATTTCAATTCAATAGTAGATCTAGTAGGAATCTTCATTGATTCTTAGCTGTTGATTGCTCTAAACATATTTGTAAAAGATAAAAAAGCTGTAGGTGGCCAATTGATTTTTTTATTATTATTTTTCTAGAGGGTGAATTCATTCTTGTGACATGTTCCATGTTTTGTTTAAAAATCCCTGTGGAAAATAGTAAATTGGTGTAAAGCAAATATACTAACATTATATGTAGCAACAACTCTGATATATATCTGAATGTATTTCCAGACATACAAAATCAAGTCAAGTTACAAGGCTTTTGCGGCAATACCTACAAACACATTACTCCGTGATCAGAAGGTAAGTGCAAAGTATAGCATAGTAAGTCATGAGAATATATTTGTCTCTGAGAGCAACAATGTATGGGCTTTGTATAAAATACATATTAATCAAATGTCAGGTATACATAAAATATTCTAATCTCATCTGGAATCTTACATTTCTATTCTATTCTTTAACATTTTATATTGAAAGGTTTAGTAAGCAAATTACGTTTTCACGTCCAGTTAAATGTGCGGAAAGGTTGCCAATTTCATATAATATGCGCTCAACCTTTGAAAAATTACCAATTATTGTTTCTGCAGGTTTCCTTATGAAAAGTTTGAATGCAAATTCCAGTAGGGAGGACAACTACAAATCTTTCCACATGTTTGTTCTTAATACAACTTTAACATTTGAAATTAGCCAATGCTTTTTTTACTTTCCAGATATCAGTTATGTCTATAATAATTTTTAATAAAAGAGGCAAAGGGCACTATTACCTGGTGTGAGCTAACTCTGGCGTCAGCATGTTTTCACGTAAGCACAAGGTAAATTCATTCTAGCGCTTGACCAACAGATTGTCTCTCGAAAATCACTTAGTGCGCAGTAAGTAGTGATTCGTAAAGTGAGCTTACTATACTTACCGCATCCTATACTTAACATGGGGAGCGCTAGAGAGCACTTTCGCTATTATAACCAACAGATCGTTTTGTCCCAGTGGTAATGCGGACGCTATTCAAAAAAAATACCTACTGCTCAACCGTGGTGTTAACTGACCAAAAAAAAGAAGAGAACAAAAGAAGGAAAAAAACCATCACTGGTCTTGCCCAAAATTAACAGGCAATTGAAAGGAATGCAGCACAGGTGTTCTCTTGGCTCGCTGGGTGTAATTTACATGAAAAAGATGCATTGTATAGTAAAACCGCCGTGCGTGAAGCCCATAGGATTCAATGTAAAAATATTATTGTTTTTATTTTTTTTTTATTCAACCATTTATTTTTTTCATCTGCTGCAAAATAAATTTATTGATTGAAATTTTAGAATTTATTAGGTATTTTTCTGGATTTTTTAGGCAAAATTTTAGGTTCCGATTTTCCTAAAAAAAAAACTAGCCTTTTTTTTTTCTCTGTAATGCGTCTTTTTTTTTTCTCTTTGAGCTGGCCGCATTCAGTGTTGCTTTCCCTGGTGCTGAAACCTAATTCAGGAACAGGGACAGGAGACAGGGTTAATATATATTTTTTCACTGCTTCAGCTGCGCTGAAGCAAGGTGGTTTTATTATACAGTACATCAGTTCACGTTTCCCTGCACACGGTAGTTTTACTATACAATGCATCTTTTCACGTTTCCCTGAAGCACGTCGGTTTTACTATACAATGCATTAGCACTGGTTCTCAGCCCGGGTCTTAGCGTTTCCCTAGCGTGTGCTAAACGACCTTATACACAAACTACCGTGGACAAGGTAATCTGTTGGTGGGTTGCCAGGTGCTACCGTTTAGCGACTCGTGCTTGATTTTTCATGTTCCGTTGGTGTTTTAGCTCACACCAGGTGATAGGGCCCTAAGAAACTACAGGTCTTACTCCAGCTGAGTTGCTATTGTAAAAATGTGTCTTGAGTTATTAACCACTAACTGCTCCCTATTACCTGTAATAGTACAGCTCTAGTAGTGACCTGTGTAATAAAACTGTGAGGCAGCTAACAGATACCAGCGCGGTGCTACTGCTCATATAGTCTCCTGGAGCCCATAGGACTTGCTCAACCCCTGCACAAGCTCATGTAACCAGAGAACAGCTGGAACTATTTTGTTGACAGTATCCTTCTGCTTTCTTGCAAGTGGAGACAGTGATTTGCACCGTCTCCTGCGCTCTGGGACTATAGGTGATTATAGAATTTTTTTATCACTTTTGTTGTTTTGTTTCAGCAAAATCGCTTAATACTAGTTTCATGCAGCCATCAATACTTTTTCACTACCATCTGCAAAGAAGAATAAAAAGTGACCTTTATATCACTCGTTATTCTACAGCTGCTTGCAAATTAGTCCTTCCTATATAAAGTATTGGAAGCGATAATTTACAGTAGGGAGCTGCAACAGCCTAACTGCAATCACAATTTGCAGCTCATCTGGAATAGAATGGAATCTATTGTGATTAAAGAGGGGGGCTATATCCTTAACAGCTCGCCTGTTTACCGCAATAGCTCAGTCAGAATGTAATACTATATATCTTATTTGCTCATTTCATGGTGGGTTAAGCAAGAATAGTCACTGTGGATAAAGAAACACCTTTTAAATAAACTTGTGTTTATAGAATGTAGTAATGCTACTATAATTATTTCTTGTTCCATTATTTGCTGGCATTGTCAGTGAATAAGGAAAGGCAACAACCAGGAACAATAGTGTCTTGAATGATTCATCCCTTAAAAGCATTTATAGCTCATGAAATAAACACTTGTTAGCAATGGTGACAAGAAAATATGGGGAAAAGGTTTTGTTGTTAAAAACACTTGTTTTAATCAAACAGATTTAGTGCAAGCTGTACATTTTCCATAATTCTACAAAAGCCAACAATTAATATAGGCAAATAGAGAAGCTTAAATGGAGAAATGAGGACAGCGCTTCAACTTAAAAGGGGTACAATTGTATGAACAGATAATGTTCAAAACCAATGGTAGTTTCCTTACAGAAGGTTTAGACGTGGATGAATCCACACAAACGCCTCATAAGCAGGATAAACTCAAAATACAATGAACAGAATACAAACTGGTTCAATATTGCATAGAATAATATTGCTATGAGAAAGATGTATTGCTCATTATTCACACTTTATGAGTGCTACCAGCTCTCCTGTGAAGGCCTCACAGGCGTTAACCGCACACTCCCGCACTTAAAACCTCCAAAAAAGCACAGGAACATGGGTTGTACAAAATCAAACAGGATTATAGAGGATGAACAAATATCCACTCACCAAATGGAATGGAATCTCGAAAGGGATCTTTACAAACTAACAGTGTATGCACACCTTAGAGCAGGAACAAAGGCAACATAAAAGGCTAAATATTCTGGAAAGATATTTTATTCTATAAAACCATATATAAAAACAGGTATTTAGGACAGCCAAATGCGTTTCTCACCTCTAGGCGTTTCATCAGTGGCAAGGAACAAAATAAGAAAGGACACCCATAGATCTGTGAGGGTTTATATAGCCCCAAAGACAAAATAATATCCAAAAGGCAAAGTGAAACCGCATCGAAAGGAATCTACAGTCACTTCTGGATTTGCATGTCCTCCCTAGCATGTGATTGTGACATCATCAGGAGGCGGCAAGTGAGGATGGCACTTGAGGTCCTGCAGTAGCTGCCAACCGGTCCCGAGTTGTCCAGAGCCCGTTCAGTCCACCCTCCAGACTTGACGTAAATAAAAAGTGCCTCGTTCAACCATAGGCGGGAGCCAGTGGCCTACTCACCCTGTGAGGTCACCGCCTGGAAAAAGGGCGCCGCAGCCCCAAACAACTGAAATATAGCAAATGTAGCAGGAGCCTCAAGCAAAGAATGGTGCTGGTAAAACTTTATTGGAGGGGAAAGCAACCCCACATTGTAGTGATGTTCCAGCCAAAGGGCCTTACTCATACATGTACACCCTCTACCTGGATGAGGGCTGTGGAGACAGAGGGCCCCCATCTTCCTGCCCCTACGGCTAACCTGCTGGAGGGAGCGGATGGAGTGAGAATGGGTTGGCAGGCAGATGTCCCATCGCTTCCCCTGCTGCTCAGCCTGGAGGCAGAGTTCCTGGGCCTCGAAAGCCTGCTGTTGGAGGCTGAGGAAGAGGGGCACCCACTGACGCGGGGCACAATGCGGCACTTCCCTGCTGTGCAAACGTGGAGGAGTCTGATGACTCGAGGGGTGAGAGAGATGACCCAGAGCTCAGGCAGCTGCCGCTTACCTTGTTGGTGGAAGGGGTGTCGAAGCTGGATGGTCCCGGTGTGTCTGTTGCCCATGGATTGATGGACCGTGAGGCACTGGCTGGAGTGCTGATGGAGCCTGAAGGTCCTGGATGGTGTCTCATGGTGGAGGAGTGCCCCCCTTGCTGACCGGGAGGAAGCCACGGTCTAGGCCTTTCGCCCCGTCCTTTGCTCCGCTACTGTCTGAGGCTTTCGTCCTAGAGGTCAGAGTCCTGAACCATGGTGCGGCTTGGGATCCACCGGAGATGAGGGACTGATTCCTCAACATCGGGTCTGTATGGGCTGTGTATTTTGGCTTCCCCTGTAGTGCCCTGCCTGAGCTGCGAGAATTCCCATTCCGGGATGCGGGCTGAAGGGACTCCTACTATTATTCCCTTTTGTTTATCGCTATGCTCTATATGTTTTGGGACTCCTTGCTGTTTTTGATGTTCTCCGGCTGGGGACGTTTTCGACAGAGACTATTTATTATTCTGAGGGTTTCTCCCATTGATTTTTTTTTTTTTTCTGGATGTCTTTTATTCCTATTTTTTATTTTTATTTGCCATCTGAGGGCTGACTTTTTGCGATATTTTCTCGAGGACGTTTTAGTTTTGTTTTTATTTTTTGCTTTCCCCTGATGTATAAACGCTAACTTTCTTTTATTGTTTTTCTTCAGCGAGGATATGGATGTCTTATGAAGGCCCTTACCTACTGTTTATTTACTTTAGGTCTATGCAAAATTCATAAATAAAGAATTTTTAAAAAAAATAACGGAAAATATGCTTTCATTTCACAAAATTATAAAAAGGCCCACCAAATTCTTCCGCACCAGGACCATAGACATCTTAATCCAGCCCTGGCTGGAATAGAGCTGTCAATGGTAAGCCATAAAAGGAAAAAGGATTGCGCAGCTTTTTCACATTTCCGACTCTCCATTACCGACTGACTATTTTGTGACCTAGCCTCTATATGTTTAATAAACATTTCCCATGATGATCAATGTGAGTTCCCTCAAGCAGAACACAGTTTCGTTAGCAGGAAACAATAATTCACTAGCATCCAAAGCAAGATACGGCTATTGTTTAAGAAAAGCTTCTAACAAGTAAAAAAAAAGTAACATAGGACTCATTATTAAATAAAAACCCACACATTCATATGGCTGTTGGGACTTATGAAATAAACTGGATTAAATTTTATGAGTGGATATCCCTGGGAACAAAGAAAATGTTTGGGCTATAAATAGATGAATAAACAAAATAAATCTTACACATACTAGAATAGAAATAAGCAGCAGCGTGATAGTGTGTGTGTGTGTGTGTGTGTGTGTGTGTGTGTGTGTGTGTGTGTGTGTGTGTGTGTGTGTGTGTACAGGCTTTGTCTTTGAATAGCCGCATGATCAATCCATAATAAAGCATTTTGACATGACAAACAGGCTAATGTATATTCTATTAAAAAGTAATAGGTGAATTCTGAGATTGAAGAATGTCATTCTAATACAATTTTTACTCTTTCAGGCAATCGATGAACCTGAAACAAGCAAAGCAAACTCTGCATATGATAATACATTGGAGCCGCGTTCCAAAGTAATTACTCTCTGTATTGCTTTCTTCTGAACCAGAAAAAAAATATTTAATTTGTTTAATTGTTTCTTTTTCTTATTAGCAGATGTGCTCACCAGCTCAACTTCGCAAGGAAACTGAGGAAATATGTGCCGAAATTGATAAAGTTTTACATGATCCTCTACCACTGGTAATTATAAGATGTCTTAGAAATATAGTTTGCATAATTTTAACAGGTTTTAACCATTAGCCCCTTTATTACCAATCCCATTTTATAAAAAATAAATAAAAAAAAGATGACATTTGCTTGAGAGATGTGGTGGAAAATATTGTTGAGATGAACATTTCTAGACATTGAGTGGTGTCTTGCAGTCAGAGGCGTAACTAGAAACCTCAGGGCCCAGGTTCAAGAATCCATAAAGGCCCCCCTCCCGTACGAGTGTATCACAGAACTCTTTACTTTTAAAAATTGCCATTTTATTTTCTGTAACAGAACTTTTTATTACTATTCATAGGACCTTCTATGTTTCATGCATTTTCGTTTAGCAGTTTTTTGCAAACATCTTTTAAAAATTTCTCCCTGACTCCCAGACATTTAACCTCACTTATTTTAAAATAATTATTGAAGTGAAAATAAATTATAATAACATAAAATTAAAAAATAAATTATAATTAAAATAAATATTTTATTATTTATTTTGTTTCTGTTATTTTAATATATAATTTATTTAAAAATAATTAAAATATAGATATCTCTGACTCTCCCCCATACAGTGCAAACTTTGACTTAAGCCCACACATACACATACTACACACAATGAAGTATATGGTAATCAGGTTGTAGTAGTGTGGTACTGTTGTAGTGGTACTGTTCGGTGCAATTTCAGAGCTAATTCGACTCTCTTTGAATATCCCTGACAGGAATATGTATGAGAGTATCACAGATCTCCATAGCAATAAAACTCACAGTAATGTGTGGTGTGTATATCACAGAGCTCCACAGCAATAAAACTCACAGTAACGTGCACTGTGTATGTCATGGTCTTTGCCAAAAAAAGGCCCTAATTGGTGCTGCAACCTGATTACCAAAACAGCACCTTTCCTGTGATGTCCTGTTTTCTTCTGGTCTTTCCTTGCTGCATCTCACTGATCACCTAAACCAGTGGTTCCCAACTGAGGTCCTCAAGTGCCCCCAACAGGTCAGGCTTTCCAGGTATCTGAAGCACAGCACAGGTGATATGATTTGCTGCTCAGTGATTGCAGGATTCAGTCTGCATTTCCCCAAGGTAATCTTTAAAACCTGGTCTGTTAGGGATACTTGAGGAAAGTGGTTGGGAGCCACTGACCTAACCAATTAACACTTACCTATCCACAATAAAAGACTACGCCTTGTTTCCTTCACTGCTCATTCATGGCCGCTCCTACAGCAGACACACACTCAAGCTCTGTGTGCTGCAGAATTTCAGTAATTTGTGATTTGTAGTGCAAGCTTTCTGTGCATGCTGCGTCCTATACTTAACGTGGGGAGAGCTATAGATCACTTGCGCTACTGTAACCAACAGATCGACTTCTCAACCCTAGTGTTAACTGACGAAAGAGGGAGAAAAAGGAAAAAAAAGTGATAGGTCCCTGCCCAAAATTAACAAGTAATTAACAGGCAATTGAAAGGAATGCAGCACAGGTGTTCTCTTGGCCCCATACACCATAGTAATGGTCAGCAATGTCGTCGCTGTTGCAGTAGGCTCTATTATAATATATATGTATTCTTTATCCTCATATATCCTAATTCTAATATATTGGCTAATTTTAAACATTTTTTTTCTGGGGTTATTCATAGTATGTAAGCGGTTGAGTATTAGGGTTTGGACTATGGCCTTCCTATTGGATCTATTAAATGCAGTGTATTGATTCTACATGCTGTTGGGTGGCATTTATCATGCAATGCCTATCAGCCTTAATTTATATATGTGTGCATATAAACATGGATAAGGGGACCTTGGGGGATTTTAATTATGCAGGGGTGTGATGGCTCTTGGCTGGATGTGTTCATACTTATACAAGGTTGTGAGGGCAGAGGATAGGTATGGCCTGTTACTCTGCACTGGAAAAAAAATGTTATATCCTGTACACAACCGCATTAGCGCTGGGTCTCAGCCATGAATCTTGTACATGAATCTCACAATGAATCTCCATGAATCTCACAATGAATCTTGTACACTGACAACCACAAACAAGGCGACCTGTTGGTGGGTCGACAGGCGCTACATTCTAGCTACTCTCGCTAGATATTTCATGTAACGTTGGCTTTTAGCTGGTGATAGAGCCCAAAGATATTTTTTAATAATGTGAACCTGTTATGGGCAAAGCAAGTTTTCCCATTAGACAAGGAATCTCTCCCTTTGGTACATCAGCATTTATTGGTTTGGACATACAGTATATAACATGAAAAGAGGGAGATAGTCTTTTTCAAAAACTTCAGTCTCCCTTTTTCCAATTACATATGTCAGCAAAAAAACGTATCTATACGATGCCTGTTCAAATGGGCAAAACATTTTTTTGCCCATAACAGGTTCACTTTAAAAGTTTAAATAATTCAATAAAAAATATTTAATAAAACAAATATAGTAAGATAATAAGTTATTATTAAAATACACATGTTGCATCCTCACCTGCTTACCTTTATGCCTTTCTGAGCTTTGGGGGTGGGGGGTTTAATTCTTTGGTAGCCCAGTGCAAGATATCCTTGGTGGGATAATCACCAGACTCATTCACAGCTGTTTCCACATCTGCTCCCTCTGCTCTAAACACTGGAGCGCAAGGTCCTGCAAGGGCGATACACCCACTGCTCCTGTCATCTGCTGATATTTCCAGCATATAACAGTTTGCAATCCCTGTGAGGTTCCCTACTCACCTGTAAAAATAATGGGCCACAGTACATACTTGGTGCTAACGTTAGCACCCACCTGCGTGAGTGTTAACGTTAGCCCAAGTAGTTAATGCATATTCCATTCCAAATGCTAACGGGTTAAGTAATCCATTAGCGTTTGGTACCTTGCGCTTTTCAGTGTGAGGTTACTGTACTTTGCGCTCCCTATACTTAACATGGGGAGCGCAAAGTGTTAATCAGCATTAGGATTACAAAGTCCTAACGCTGATTAACGTCCGGCTGCGGTTAACAAAAAGTTAACCAGAGCCGGGACTTGGTGCTAACGGATTCCGCTTCTGCAGAATACGTTAACACCAGCCAAAAAAATAAAACAATTATATGTATACTCACCTCCTGTCCCGCGGCAAGGACCGCGGCTCTGTCCACCTTCTCAGTCCAGCAGGAGCAGGGAAAGATTGGGGGAAAAAAATCCCCCCAGTCTCCCCCTGCGTATCACTATGCTGACCGGCCGGATCTCGCCATGCGAGATCTGGCTGGTCATGTGACTGCCGGGGTCTGCTTGGGGAGAGGATGCGTGCAGCTGCGCTTAATGGTGCCGTGCACATCCCAGGGGTTAACGCGTGCAAATAATGCAGGCAGCATTTTTTGCGCCTGCATTGTAATCTAGCATTAAAATGCGGGCGCTAGGGGGAAAACTGCAGGCGCAGTTTTTCCTCCGTAGCGCCCGCGTTTTAATGCTAGGAATGTAATGTGGCCCTAAGTGTTTAAAATAAAGTGGAAAAATCATGACAGGAGAAGTGTATCACCTTTTCAGCACCTCACTCAGTCGTGTCCCCAGAGATACATCAGAGTGCACCCTGGCTATTCGATCTGTCCTCAATGAAAAAAAACAGATCGCAGAGAGCTAATTGGGGCCACTGGATCAGCAGAAATGGACGAGGAAGGGCTGGCTGCAGGGGCCAGCAGCTGTTCTTGCACGATGTGGCTAGCACAGGCCCTGAATGTGCCGTGATCAGAGAAGGACACCGCCAACACCGAGCCCATGTACTGTAATGTCCTGATGGCGGTCCTATGCACACATGCTGTCCTCTAAAACACCTTGGAGTAGCCTGGCCTCTGGCCCTGTGGGACGTCATAACTAAGCTTCGCCCAAGGCCTCAACAAATCAGGAGCCGTCTCTGCCAGTGGGACCTCAAAATTAAGATTTGTTTAAGTCTTCAACAAATCTGCAGCCACCTCTGAAAACAACATAATCTAATATGTAATTCTATATAACCTAATGTCAGCATTCTGAAAGTACAGTAGCAGCTAATACGCACTATACATGAATTTTCAGTAATATTGGCAACCTTAATCTTATCCCAGCACAGTAGGAGACATCCATTTAAGATGAGATGTCTGTGATTGCATCAGGTGGTTCTCATCCGTTTGTCCACTCCTTGGTCATGTTAATGCAGCAATAACATTTGATGAATGTATGATTAAGGCCTGTGGGCCGAAACGTCACATTTTTCCATGCAGGGTCTGCTGTCCCTGTAAATAAAGTTTACTGACCCTTCAAACCGCTGGTGGTCCTGCTTCTGTCTGCTTCACTTTAGCTGGGTAAAGACCACACTCAGGCTTTAGCTAAGTAAATACCACACTCAGGCTTTAGCTGGATAAAACATAACAAGAAGAAAAATGTCATCTGCGATTATTCCCATTATGCCGTGTGAAACAAAACACAATTAGAGGCTTTGGTTTTTTTTAATGGCCATTAAGAGTGTAAACTCACCTGCCAATGTCAAGGCACCTCTAGTGAAGGTGAGTCCTATCCTAAAAATGAAACCATAGGCTGCTATGTAGCGAACCATCACTGCTCACGCTGCTTTTCAGTCATGAGGTAGACTGGTGGGCCTTTATTTAATGCTCTCCCAGAAACAAAACCAACCTTGGGATTAAAAACCAAAGACACGGAACAGAACAGCTGCAATGATGACTTGGCTAGAGGTACAAATAAACATACATAGTACAGGAGGAAAGAGTAAAGAAAGCTTTACCCAATTTCGGGCTATACTCATATATATCAGCGACGAAAAAAACCAAACCACAAAACACAGTCCAAGCAGCTATACGCTAAAGGTTGCATTTTAAAAATTGCAATTTGTAATATATCGTGACTACTTCGGTGCAAGAAAATCACCAAATTCGCAGAAATATAAGCCTCCATAATGTAGCCATGATATGTAGCCCATTTTAGGTGTAAGAACTCACATAGGCGAACTCTCCAAGCTCGCATATGTGTCAGCCAAAAAGTCATCACAGGGAACTCCAAATGCAAAAAAGCTTTGTGCATAAAAAAATAAGACTTTTACAAATTAAAATACTCTTCAAATGTGCCTCATACCCATTTTAGCAACTGTCTTTTTCTTCCTTTTGTTTCCTTCTGTTTTTATAAATTGAGGTGAGGAGCATATGTGAATGCCAATGATAATTGGAGTCTATTGATTTGTGACAATTAGGCTAGGGTCAGACTAACGCATTTTTCGCGTTGTCTGTGAAAAAGTGCGTTCGAATGAATGGATGCATCTTTTCACGGAATACGTGATAGCTGTCATACGATGCGCTTTCTCGTCCGTGATTTTGTACGGATCATCAATAAAACACTTTTTGCGTCTGGACATTATGTTGGCTGGACATTAGCAGCATCTGACGTCTCCTAATCACGCACACATGCCGCTAGTGGACGCAGCGCACTCTGTACGTCAGTACTAGCGGTATCACGTTCTCGAAAAAATTTGTTCGTTTGCCACTTCCGTTGCGCTGCCGCACTTTTGTGCGGCCGTTCTTCGTATGCTGCTGTCACGTTCAGCCACTATGGCGGTACCCGGCATGCGCCAAGTAGGGCCCAGGTATGCGTAAAAGCCGTTATATGCAGAGATGCGTGACACAATGATCTAGGATATGTAAATAAACCACAGGAGACACTGGGGACCTCTGCACGGCTATACCGAAGGATCCCTATACTGATAGATCGGTCCTTAGAGTGGCCGAATCTGCACTAATAGAAAAAGGTTACCTTGTAGCCGTGCAGACTCCTGGGGAAAACACAGACACCTGAAGGAGTTATACTCAACAACTTGCAGGGAAGGACTTCAAAATACAAAAGCCGTGGTCAACAGGGATACACAACATATAATTCAATATGCACAGAACAGCTAGGGATGTCCAGAAGAGTCGTCAATAAATAAGCCAGGAGTCAAAACCAAAACGTATACCTTGAGCCAAACCGGGGATACAGCACCAGAGAAAATCCGTCAGCCAGGCCAGAGGGTCAATACCAGGAAATCAATCAGAACATGAAACTCAGACAATGGGGAAACACTGAAATAGAACGAGGACAGAATAACAGGGAGCTCTCAGGAACAAAACAGTAACTGAAGTGAACCAGGATGCAAGAGCATGGTGATATGGGCCCATGGCTTTATATAGGGGAGTAATCAGCCCATATCACCAGCAGAAGCTCAACGAGCAATGAACTTAACCCCTGAGCTGCATGTCAGGGAAAGCAGCACAGGGAAAACACATGGAAACACAGACATAAGGAATACAGAGGGCAGGGAGACAGGGTTGGAACGTGGGAACGTGACAGCTGCCCGGCATTGGACGTCATTTGCTGCTAGCACAGCCGTGATTTAGTGCTGCTAAACGCACGTTAATACTGCGTTAGTCTGACCCTAGCCTAAATTGCTCATACAGGACAATTGTTATTAGTGCCAGAACTGTAATTTTTTTTCCCTCTTCATTGGAAGCAATATTGAAGGAAAAATTGTGCGCAATAGGACATTTAAGATGTGATTTTATAAAGATTTTTTTCTAATATTCCAATATTTAAACTTTTTAAGTGCAATAAAGTAATACTAATATATATGTATCACTTGCCAGTAAAAATGGTAATATATTTTTGAAATGAGTAAAATTACCATTTTATATCCTAATTTAAATACTGTGATTGAAACTCTGCAATGTGCAAATTAAAAGAACACATTAAAACAAGTGTCTTAGATGTTGTCTGCTGAGTGGGTTAAAATATTTTTAAAAATAATAATTCAATTATATTTTACTGTCATATTTCATCCTTTGGGTTCTATGTGGGAAAAGTACCATTTTCCCTTGTCCGTACAATTGAATATTTATCTAAATAGTCTCTAACTAAATATTTTCATACCTACATGTAATTTTTCTTTTTTTTTAAACACAACTACTTGCAGGATTTGTAAAAAATGTAAATTAAAATGAAAAAATAATAAATCACTTAACAAGTGAAAAAAATATGATTATGTTGCTGTTCTACTCCGTGGCTCTCACTGGTTGACATATACAGCCTCTGATGAGAAGGAATGCAAATCATATATACTGTACTAATGGAGGTATCTTAAAATTAGTCAACCAAGGGTCTAAGGCTAAGTTGCAGAATGAATTCTTGCTCATTCCTCTCCTTATACATATGATTATATTAGAAACCTCTCATTGTATCGCTAAATCCAATATTATTATCCATCAGAAGTAACAAGCTATGAAGAAGACCTGCACTCTCAACAGAAAGGAATCCACGCACATTTCTTTAACCTTTCTGGTCAGCTTTGTCATAGAAATGTTAGGATAATATAATTTCTTCAATAATTTGGAAAAGAAAGAAATATTGCACTAAAGGTTTTGGCAACTCTCAAGAGGTTACTTTGTGCCCTGCTATAATTACTTTTACTTAAGGTGCACCTGTCATGGGCAAAATGTTTTTCCCATTTGAAGGGGCATCACTCCCGATACATAAATAAGTGTTTTTTTTTATGCTGACCTGTATACATGAAAAAGGGAGTGATTCCCATTCAAGGATTCTTGGTTCCCCATCTGACTGTGGCAAACCGCAGGTGGGAGGACAGCTGTGAGTAGAGTTCATTTACTGGACGGCCCCTGCTCAGCTGGTGTGCTGTGTTCGTTGTCAGTCACAAGCTGACATAAACATTGAGTTTATTAAGCTTTTTAATCCACAAAGTAATTTGAAAATAAGTGTAATTATCATGGAGAGACATTTTATTGTTTTCCATGTTGATAACTCAATCTGATTCTACCTTATTCTAATTTTCATTCTAATTTTCCAAGAGATGCCCAGCTGTGCTGAGTTATTAAAATTTTGTCAACCCTGGACTGTGTCAGTACGAGTATGTGAGAACTGCATGCAGAATCAGTGGATACAGGACCAGAATACATGATATTTCATTATGGGTATTGCCTCTCAGGTTAGCAGATCTGATAAACATAAAAATGTTTACCTCAAGACGTGTGCATTAAGCCCTTTGTGTAGAGGCTTTAGTATTTGACCAATATATGCAATCACTCAGAAGATAAAGAGATATCTAGCAGTGGTTCTCATCCGTGGTCCTCAAGTACCCCTTACAGGCTAGATTTTCCAGCTATCTGAAGCAAAGTACAGAAGGTACGATTTAGGCTGGGGTCAGATTAACGCATTTTTAACGTGCGTTTAGGCGCACTTAATCAAGGCCGCAATAGCAGCAAATGACGGGCAATGACGGCCAATATACGAAGTACAGCCGCACGAAAGTCTGGCAGCGCAACGCAAGTGGAAAATGAACGCATTTTTTCAAGAATGCAGAACCGCTAGTACTGACGTACAGAGTGAGCTGCGGTGGCATAGCGGCGTGTGTGTGTGATTAGGAGATGTCAGATGCTGCTAATGTCCAGCCTACGTAACGTCCAGACGCAAAAAGGGTTTTATTGACGATCCGTAAAAAATCACGCACGAAAATGCGCGTTGTCTGACCGTTTTAGCGCATTCCGCGAAAAAATGTGTCAATGCGTTCGGACGCACTTTTTGAAGGTCGCTGCAAATAATGCGTTTGTTTGACCCTAGCCTTACTTCTCAGTGATTGCGTTTCAGACTGATTCAGACTGCATTTCCTTAAGGATGCATGAGGACCAGGCAGGGCCATATTGGCATCTCATGTGCCTGTAGGCACAGAGATCCGGAGCGCCCCCCCCAAAAAAAAATACATGAAAGTGGCAAAACTGTTTAAATTTTTGTTTTGGGGGAAAATATAAATTCTTTCTGTGCCCATATCAAAAGAAGGGGCAGAATATGTTGCCTTAAAATGAAGCAAAGATTGATTAGCATGTTAGGACTAGGTTAACCCTAATACAAACACAAATAGTAACATAAACCTAACCTTAATTTCTAGACCTAACGCTAATTTCTAACCCTAGCTATTGAAAATGATGCTCCATTTTGGCCTATAGTAACCAAATTGCTGGGCATTAAAATATGGCCGCATCGCAGAGTCTTTTTCAAGACGTGACTCTTTAACCACTTCATTCTTTGATAATGCTTTATTTATGGCAATTTTTCAGTAGGATATCAAAACCTGCTTGGAACAAAAAAAAAAGAGGTGTGGGGTTTTTCTTTTATTTTTAACATGTTCATTTTTGATATAATTAGAAAAGCCAGACTTTGACCTTTCTAACGAGTCCTATCTTGAACTTGTGGGGTGTGAAGAATGAAAATTCGGGTGTCCAATTAAGCTTGCATTTTTGTCTTTTTGCTAATTGGTCTGTATTGTTCTTAAAGCATTCCTACATCCGGTATCTGTTACAATAATTAACACAGGAGCAGTTTATTTATAGTAATAATTTACAAATAATTGCATATATATGTTTTCCATTTCATGTACTATTGCTGTGAAGCACACTGCGTCAGCAGGGAGATCTCCAAAAATGACAACTACAGTAAGAACCCAAGTAAGAGCAATATTACTATGATGTATTTGTATACAATGCATGGCCACATCCATTTAGCTGATTTCTATTCTGAAACAAAATTGCTTCACTTTTTTTCTAAATGATGTAATCAAATGTATTAATGTATACCAGTGAGAAGTATAATGTGTAGATATATATACGAAAATATGTCTACAACATTACTTGCTTATGGTTCTGCTGCATATTTTCTTCCCAGGTTTCTGTCAACAGATATCATGAGGTCTAGTCAGTGGCGTAGCGTGGGTTGTCAGCGCCCGGGCCAGCCAAGAATTGTGCGCCCCCCAACCTGTGGACACGTTATCGATATTGCCCCAGCCAGCTCCCACATGGATATTGCCCCAGCTCACACATGGATATTGCCCCCAGCTCACACATGGATATTGCCCCCAGCTCACACATGGATATTGCCCCAGCTCACACATGGATATTGCCCCAGCTCTCACATGGATATTGCCCCAGCTCACACATGGATATTGCCCCAGCTCACACATGGATATTGCCCCAGCTCATGGATTTGCCCCAGCTCATGGATTTGCCCCAGCACATGGATATGCCCCAGCTCATGGATATTGCCCCAGCTCATGGGTTTGCCCCAGCTCACACATGGATTTGCCCTAGCTCACACATGGATTTGCCCCAGCTCATGGATATTGCCCCAGCTCATGGATTTGCCCCAGCTCATGGATTTGCCCCAGCTCATGGATATACCCCCAGCTCACACATGGATTTGCCCCAGCTCACACATGGATATTGCCCCAGCTCATGGATTTGCCCCAGCTCATGGATATACCCCCAGCTCATGGATTTGCCCCAGCTCACACATGGATTTGCCCCAGCTCATGGATATTGCCCCAGCTCATGGATTTGCCCCAGCTCATGGATATTGCCCCAGCTCATGGATTTGCCCCCCTCATGGATTTGCCCCAGCTCATGGATTTGCCCCAGCTCATGGATTTGCCCCCAGCTCATGGATATACCCCCAGCTCACACATGGATTTGCCCCAGCTCTCACATGGATTTGCCCCAGCTCTCACATGGATTTGCCCCAGCTCTCACATGGATATTGCCCCAGCTCACACATGGATTTGCCCCAGCTCTCACATGGATATTGCCCCAGCTCATGGATTTGCCCCAGCTCTCACCTGGATATTGCCCCAGCGGCAGCCAGCTCTCACATGGATACTTGCCCCAGCTCTGGATCCAGCAGGGGTTGAGGGGGCCCAGATGCCAGGCAGCGGGAGTGCCTGCCCGGTCCTGAACAGCGTGTGAGTCCGTCCGTGTTGAAGGGGATGCGGCTGCGTGCGTGCGCAGGTCACGCGGTCCGGCCAGTCAGGTGGTACAGAGACTCAGTACCACCTGATTAGCCGGACCACGTGACCGGCTGCGCCTGCACGCAGCCGCCTCCCCTTCAACACGGACGGACTCACTGTTCAGGACCGGGCAGGAACTCCTGCTGCCCGGCATCTGGGTCCCCTCAACCCGCGGGCCCTTGGGCGGCGCCCGCGGGCCCGGCGGGTCAGTTCGGGCCTCAAGTTCCTAAGAAAACTGCGCCCGAGCCACGGCCCCCCCAGCACCCCCCACGCTACGCCACTGGGTCTAGTGTTTTTCCTGGTGGTTCATTTACCTCACGTACCTCTGAATTGTCACTAATATTCTGTCCATCCTGTTTTTACTACTCCTACGTTCTCAGAAAAATGATTTAGACCATTATCGCATTTATAGACCCTTGTACCACTCTTTAAAGTGTACTTGTTCTGCCCAGGTGCACGTTTGCTACAATATACCATCAGGTGGTGGATATCACATTGGTCCTAAAAATCAATGTGATATTTCATCGCTTAATGATATATCACTGTTTGTACTCACCCCAACCAAGCGACGCATACTAAAAATTTTCGCCCTCCTTGTGGGGAGCTAAGTAGGGTCATGCCACAATGTGCAATTAGCCCTCAGTGGTGGCATGGGTTCACTCACATGTCAATGATAAAGGAAAGTACTAGAGAATTAGCAAGCAAGAGAAAAATAAGATGCTTACTTTTTCTTGCTCACTAAGGCCCCTATTACATTCCTCGCGCATTTGCTTTTGTGTGCGCAAATGTGCATTTGCGCGAAGGGCAAAGCCCTTTGCGCTGAACGTCGTATTACAATGTTCGCGCAAACGATGCGCGTTATCGTTTAACGCGGATGGACCTGCGTGAGCGTGATGAACTGTGTGCGTCCTATACTTAACATTGTGAGCACAAATTCGTTCGTGCGCTGGTACGCGGATGGTATTTCAATCGATGTGCAACGTTTACGAACGACGTTTGCGTGCATAATTTTAACGTCTTTGAAAAGCCGGTGGTAACTGCAAATTGAAACGTTCTGGCCGAAACTAAAAACACCAGCACAAAAAAAAAAATACAGCACAGTACAGTTACACATTCTACACATACCCAAACAATAAAGTTTTGAATTTGTGCATGTTTTTATTGCTGCAGCATATATACTCAGATTTACTTTGACAGGCACAAAACCTTAAGTGAGTCAATTAAGGTAAATTGATGTCAATTAAGGTTCTTAATTCTGATTGGCTGAATCCCGCGAAAAAACAGTCCGCACACTGATTTACGTGCGCAACGTTACTGCGCGCGTATTACTCTTCATTTTGCGCGTCGTTTTTACGAACGTTATTTTTTGACGGATGAGAAAATGCGTTCGGATGGTAATACCACCGTTAATTTTCGCGCGATAACGCTGGACGATGCACGCAAAAAAATTTGCGCTGCGCGAACGAAATTGCGCAAAGAATGTAATAGGGGCCACATTATCTAGTAATTTCTCTCTCTATTTCTATGACTCATTTCTTCCTAAAAAAGACAATCTCCCTTACTCTAAAATGTCCCTAGACAAACAGTTAAAGGCACAATATTATGATAAAATTAGCTAGTTTCATGACTGCACATCTAGAATAAAAGTCAAGAACCTCATTGGTTTCCATGATAAAAGAAACACTTTTATAATTTCTTTAATGCAGATTCTGCTCTTACTCCTTCCTTGTGTCCATCATCAGTAGACCAGTAAGATATTCTACTAGTTAAACAAAAAATAACTGGTAGTAAGTATAGAAAACCAGGACTTTTATTGGGTCAGAGAATTTTTCAATACTCTATGTTAGCAAGACCTCAGAAAGGAAATTGGTCTTAAGTTCAGATATGACAGAATATGGGAAGAATAGTAATTCATTTCAAGCGTGGTGGTGAGAATATGGAAAAGGAGGGGCAGGGCAACTTAAAAAGTAAAAAAAAAGGAATTATATGAGATTTAAAAAGGTTTGGAACTGATTGCCAAGCTTGGAGGGTTCATCCTTGTACAGATCGAGCTTCAGTTCCATGGTTTAACACATGTATATGTATTTTGTAGGGATGTGCACCGATTTTTTTTTTCGATTCGATTCGATTTTTCGAATTTTTAAACTTTTCGATTCGGCTCGTTTCGACTGCTTTCTGTTTCGATTCGGTTCGGCTCGATTCGTTTTTCGGGTACATTTATTTTTCGGAATATCGACCATTTTTCGTATTTTCGGGTCACTTTACTAGGTTTCTGTATCGACTTTTCGTTATTTCGGAAATTTTCGTTTTTCGGAATTGTACATGGTTTTCGGCATATCGCCCATTTTTCGTTTTTCGGAACTTTTCGTTTTTCGGAACTTTTCGTTTTTCGGAATTGTACATGGTTTTCGGCATATCGGCAATTTTTCGTTTTTCGGAACTTTTCGTTTTTTCGGAACGTCTTTCTCGTTTCAAAGCTGTCTAACTCTATTCGTTTTGATGAAAACTACTATGGTTTACTTTTTTAATACTACTTTATATATTTTTTATAATAAATTTTTGGTTTGTTTTTCGGATCCGATAATTCATTCTGTCGATACGATAATTCTGGCGATTCTATCGTGTTTTTTTAATTAACCCTTTCGCTGCTGAGGCTTTTCCCACCTCTGTGCTGAGGTCATTTTTACCGGTTTTGCTCATCATGTTTAAACGTGTTTTGAAGGCTTATTTTAGTATATGACCCAGACATATTATATATCGTTCTTTCCGTCAGACTCGGCAGATTAATAATATGTCATTATTATATGTATACGTCATGACTTGTCTGTATATTATAACAAAAAATGCAATAAAATATGATTTTTCAATAATTTACAATGTGTAAAGTGTTTTTTTTTCACATTTTAACATGCGAGCAATTGCGGTTATATTTTGTATGGGGTGCGCTTGTTAAAAAAATTAGAGATGGGGTCTCGTTACATTTTTTTTTGGGGGAAATTACACGATTTTTAACAAACGCACCGCATACAAAAATCGTTAGTGCAGCATCATTGTTCACATTATAATTGAAATGGGAACAATATTGCTGCATTAACAAACCCAAAAAAAGAAAAAAATTATTATTTTTTTTTTTATAATTTTTTTTTAATATTTTTTTATTTTTAATTTTTTTACAAACTTTTTTCACATTCGTGTTTGGTATCGTTGGAACGGCCATGCTCTGGCCGATCCAACAATACCAAACTTTAACCCCTAGCTGCCACGGATCGGGAGATAGGGGGTTCATTGGAACCCCCTATCTCCACCATTGGTGGCAACTAGGGGTTAACTCCAGGACTGGCGTCATCGTGCTATGCACGATGACGCCAGTCCTCAGGGGGAGTTCCCGGAAGCTTGGCCGACATCCGACATCCTCATGGATATGCCCCAGATCCTCATGGATATGCCCCAGCTCCTCATGGATATGCCCCAGCTCCTCGTGGACATGCCCCAGCTCCTCGTGGATATTGCCCCAGCACCTCATGGATATGCCCCAGCTCCTCGTGGACATGCCCCAGCACCTCGTGGACATGCCCCAGCTCCTCGTGGATATGCCCCAGCTCCTCATGGATATGCCCCAGCTCCTCGTGGATATGCCCCAGCTCCTCGTGGATATGCCCCAGCTCCTCGTGGACATGCCCCAGCACCTCGTGGACATGCCCCAGCTCCTCGTGGATATGCCCCAGCTCCTCGTGGACATGCCCCAGCTCCTCGTGGACATGCCCCAGCACCTCGTGGATATGCCCCAGCTCCTCGTGGATATGCCCCAGCTCCTCGTGGACATGCCCCAGCTCCTCGTGGACATGCCCAGCTCCTCGTGGATATTGCCCCAGCACCTCTTGGACATGCCCCAGCTCCTCGTGGACATGCCCCAGCTCCTCGTGGACATGCCCCAGCACCTCGTGGACATGCCCCAGCACCTCGTGGACATGCCCCAGCTCCTCGTGGATATGCCCCAGCTCCTCGTGGACATGCCCCAGCTCCTCGTGGACATGCCCCAGCTCCTCGTGGATATTGCCCCACCACCTCGTTAGTGCAGCATCATTGTTCACATTATAATTGAAATGGGAACAATATTGCTGCATTAACGAACCAAAAAAAAAAAAAAAAAATGTTTATTTAATTTTTATAATTTTTTTTTAAATATATTTTTATTTTTAATTTTTTTTTAAAAACTTTTTTCACTGTAGTGTTTGGTATCGTTGGAACGGCCATGCTCTGGCCGATCCAACCATACCAAACTTTAACCCCTAGCTGCCACGGATCGGGAGATAGGGAGTTCATTGGAACTCCCTATCTCCACCGTTGGTGGCAGTTAGGGGTTAACTCTAGGACTGGCGTCATCGTGCTATGCACGATGACGCCAGTCCTCAGGGGGAGTTCCCGGAGGCTTGGCCGACATCCAAGATGTCGGCCAGCTCCGGGAACGGATCACGAACCGGCGCTTTTCAGCGCCGATTCGCGATCCAGCTCCCCAGGGGTTAATGCCAGGCACCATTTGGAAGGGCAGGCTGTGCCCTTCCAAATGGTGCCTGGGTTAACCCCCGCAACGCCGCCGATCGGGAGGGAGAGAGGTCCGAAGGACCTCCCCCCCTCCCTTTCAGGCGCCTCCTCCGCACATGCGGGGGGGGGCGCCTGAATTAGGTGTCATCGCGCTGTCGCGATGACACCTAATTTCACCGGCGGCGGTTCCGGATGCTGGGCTGACATCGAGGATGTCAGCCCGCACCGGGAGGGCCAGCGATCGGCCGGAACCCGGCCGAACGCTGACCCCAAAGGGAGGATGCGCTCAGCGCGTCCTCCGCATACCAGCAGCCATGCGGAGGACGCGCTGAGCGCGTCCTCCGCATCGAAGTGGTTAACAGTGTGGAAACCAAGCAATACATAATTAACTTATTAACGTAAAGCAACGCACACAAACAGGAAAATATAGAAAAAATAGAAAATTTATTTACAACATGGGGAAGGGAAGGGAACATGCCAAGGATGGCAAACTGCCCAACAGGGGCACAAACAACACAAACAAACATACAATGGCGGCCATCTTCCAAGCCAGGCGTTCAGAATATTGGTTCACTTTTAGAATTACTGGCATTTGAGGAGATGTTGGAGCTGGTCCGCATCTTTGATTACAAAGATTATGACTGCAGTAAGGGCCCTTACGGCAGGAAGAATAATTTTAGGAAGGATCGTATCATTGACAAGCTACGCGCACCACCATCCTGGAGGTGTTTGGGAAAGAAGGGACGAAGGACCAGATCAGAAAACGCTGGTCCGACCTCAAAGCAGGCGAGCAGGAGCAGCTGAGGCACATCCGTATTGACTATTGTCTGTCTTACTGCCGCTCCAGGATGTCCGCGGTGTTGTTAAGGTGCTCCCGGAGTTCCTGCAGCAGTTCCTGGATGGCATCGAGTGTTCTGACAGCCAGCCTTAGTTCGCCAATCGCCTCTTGATTGCTCGGTCTGGCTTCTTCTATATATCCAATAAATGAAAGAAGGAAAATACAGTAAGTAAAGCAGGTTTCTATTTTTGACTGAAAGTCTTGAAAAAAATATAACAGTAGTATATACCAGAGCTGGCGGCCTCCTGAGTCTCCGACTCCTCTGACTCTTCCTCCCCACCACCACCGTCTGCATATCCAGTGCTATATGTAAGAAATTAAAGAAATAAAAAATACAGTAAACAACAAAACTGATTTATTTTTGAACAAAAGTCGATGCAAAATACAACAGTAAAAAAAAAAAAACCTGGACTGGCGGCCTCCTGCTGCACCGGCTGCCTCTCTCCTTCGCCCTCCTCCTGGTCCTCCTCTTCCTCCTCCTGCTCCTCTTGTGCTATACATAAAATTTTTTAATTAAAATACAGTAAACAAAAAATGTTTCTGTTTTTGACCAAAAGTCGTTGCTAAATAAAACAGTATATACCAGCGCTGGTGGACGCCCGTGGCTCCCCCTCCTCCTCCGCTGGGGCACTGGTCCCTGCCCGGGCAGATTCGGCGGCCTTCTTCCTGTCTTCTGCCAAATCCAAAAAATATAACACGTAAATAATGCAGACTGGAAAAAATGGTATATCTATACAATATATTGCAGAAAGTATTGCGACACCCCTCCACTACCCACTACCAGCTTGACCCACCACTACTCCCATCTCATAGATCTAAAGTCACAAAATATTTATTTATTTCCTCTGCACAGACATATATTACCGTTCATTTATATATTTTTTTCAGAAGTAAACATTACGTTTATTCAATAAAAACTATTATTTGTGTTGTGTGCGTACAAAACGCATTGTGCGACTGCTTTTAGTTATTTTATAGAAGGCCTCAGCCTCAGTTTCACTTTCAGTTTCTGCTAATAATAAAACTGGATATTGCAGAAACAACAACAGAAATCCACCATTTTGTTTTAAAATTTGCATCTAAAGCATTCAATGACACTGCTGCAGCAGCTGCTGAGGATGTATTGAAGGCAGCTCTGTTTGGATGCACTTTCAGAAGAACTACATGTCCCATCCTATCACTTAGCAGAGACGCAGAGATTTTTATTGATGCGCAGGTGGGAGCCAATATTGGGCAAGCTGTGGGTCTTCTCGTATGCATCACTCAATCACAACAACCCCCCCCAGCACACTACAGACTATACACAGTGCCAAAAGAAATCCAGCATTGTAACTTCATCTATATACATCAAATATCACAATTTTCACGAATACGTAAAATCACAAAAAAGAAGAGCTATGGCAAAAATGCATGTATGACGAGTCGTGAAAACGCAAAGCTATACACAATCACATTGCTTGAAAAAAGGACTAGATAAATAAACGTATTTCTGTTCACATTAGCACATGCAAGCACATTATTATTATTTATTATACAGGATTTATATAGCACCAACAGTTTGCGCAGCGCTTTACAATATAACATGACACTTACGTTTCGCTATGACGCGACGGATGCGTCTCAGCTGCTCCTGCTCGCGTACTTTTAAATCAGACCAGCGTTTCCTGAGCTGGTCCTTTGTCCGGTCCTTCCCAAACATCTCCAAAATGGTGGTGCGTAGCTTGTCAAGGATACGATCCTTCCTGGCGTTATTCTTCCTGTGGTAAGGTCCCTTCCGGCAATCATAATCTTTGCTATCAAAGATGCGGACCATCTCCAACATCTCCTCAAACGCCATATTTTGGGCCCGTTTCTTCCTGGGTGCAGGTGGTGCATCATGAGATGATGACGAGGTCTCCTCTCTTACAGCGGCCATCATGAAGAATAATAAAAACAATATTTTGTTCAAAAAGTTGTCAATAAAACTGGCTCAATAAAGTTACGACATTCGCGCGCGCGCGCATGCGCGACCCGCGGACGAATCGGATCTGACCAAAATACGAATATTCTGATCGGATCATTGGAAACAAAAAAAATTTTACAGATTCAGCGATATAACCGATACTAGTTAAATATACGATGTCCAGACTTACCGAAATGGAACCGAAATCCCGAATGGAACTGAAATCATGAATAGAGGGAAAATAAATTTTGATTTGACACATTTCAAGTCCATTCGAAAATTCCGAAAAATTTTCGATTTGGCAAATTTTTCGTTTTTTTCGGAAAGTCTGTTCTCGTTTCAAAGCAATAGATTTCGATTTGACACATTTCAAGTCCATTCGAAAATTCCGAAAAATTTTCGATTTGGTAAATTTTTCGTTTTTTCGGAAAGTCTGTTCTCGTTTCAAAGCAATAGATTTTGATTTGACACATTTCAAGTCCATTCGAAATTCCGAAAAATTTTCGATTCGGCTCGGAAAACAGTTCGGATTCGACTTTTTCGGATCTAATAAATTTCGGATTTTCGGCCGCATCGAAAGACCCGAATCGGGAAATTTCGTGAAAATTCCGAAATTCCGAAACCCGAAACGCACATCCCTAGTATTTTGTGCACTGAGAGCCTGGCAATTATTGTATTATGCATATACACTGATCATCCAAAATATTAAAATCACCTGCCTAATATCGTGAAAGTCCCCCTCATAATTCCAAAACACCCCTGATACATTGAGGCATGGGCTCCACATGAACTCTTAACATATCTGGTGGTATCTGGCGCCAAGACATTAGGAGCAGATGCTTTAAGTCCTGCATGGTGCAGCCACCATGGGTCCAATTTGCTGTTCTAGCACATCTAAAGATACTCATTTGGATTACAATCAGGGGATTTTGGAGGCGAAGTCAACACCTTCAAAATCTTGCCATGTTCCTCGAAGTATTCATGAACAATTTCTTTCCAGTGTGGCAGGATGAATTATCCTGACTGCTGAAGCCTGGGACCTCCTTTTCCCATACCCTATCCCCCCCAATAACAACATGGACATATTCATTATGGAAAGAAAGGGCACAGCTTTATTAAATAACAACATAGCATAGCTTCACTTAATCCATACCTTATAATTATGACCTTACTGTGCTCGTCCTACGGTAGGCAGTTACCATTAATTTTATAACCATGAGCTAATCGCCCCACCTGACTTAAATCAAGCAAGGGTCGTCTCCCCAGAGCCCACCCTTTCATCTTATTAACTTTTAACGTTGCTGCTGGCAAGCATCCTGCAGCTGTAACTTGAACATAAAGATCCACCACGGGAGGGTGGGCAGGAATCTCACTCTGACTGACTCCACAAGGTAAGCTCCTCCCTCACAGGCACCTATATACCTGGTGAGTGTTTGCATCCATGCCAATCAGCCCACAGAACCATTCCTGACTGTCATGCACAGCCCAGCAGTCATGTTCCCCTTCCCTATAGGTCCAGGGATTACTTTCTGAAAGAGGCCACTGCCATCAGGAAACACCATTAAACATGAAGAGGTGTACGTGGTCTGCAACAAACTCCAATTTGGGCAGGGCGTATATATCAACATGCATTTGTTCTTATACTGGCATGGAGAGTGTGGCTCCACTGTGCTGTTGCTGTTTTTAGTGACTTCCATTTGGTTTTCTTTAGCTATTTCCTCGCTAGAAGTTTTTTTTTTGGACAAAGGATTTTACCAGGAAGGATACATTGAGATTTCTCTCGTTTTCAAGTATGTCCTGGGTGGCGAGTATGTATCTCAAACACCATTCTACTTTAGAATGATGCTTAGTGAATCTAGGGCACTGGACAAGCAGTGGTTTATGGGATACTGAGTTAAGTGCCAGCAGCTATTTCATTCACCAGATCGGATGAATGAAACGGCTGAATTCCCGCTGTGATTTTTATGAGTTTACTGGCAGCTGTAGTTGCAATTTGGGATCAGGGCTGTCGTGCAATGTAAAAGCAGTCATCACTCTTTCCTTACACAAAACCTCTTAGGAGGATTGAGAGGTGAATGATGCTTGCCTTCCCAGGTTTAGCTTTGCTTGGGCTTTAACTTAAAAATCTATTGACATATTTTAAAAAGATGTTACATTAAGCTTGCTAATTCAATTCATGTCTTTATTTGAACACAGAAACCAAAACCACAGTTAAAGTCACCTGGACGTGAAACCAAATACGTAAGTTTTCAGGTGTTTATGTTTCTAAATTATATTTTTTAATCGGCCAATTAGCATTTATTTAATGATGATTAAATGTCATTATCAACCAAATGTACCATAAAATGTACTGTGACGCATAAAATAGTTTATTAGTCAGCCCAGTATTCTTTATTCATCCTCAATCCTATTTAACATTTCCTTTTCTTACATTGTAATTCATGCTAAAAATGATTAACAGAATATTTTAAACAATAATATTAACTTTGTTATTTAATGCTATCTTTCTGAATCCACAGACTAGACTAATTTCTTGTGTTGGACTGAATAGGATTAGGATTATTCAGATAGTGAAAATATATGTGTACAGGATAACAGACTTTAGGGTTAGTGGTTTGGGAAAAGAGAGGCTAAGTTCAGGGTTTCAATGACTGAAAGTAAAGATTTAGGGTGTCTAAATATCTTATTCTTAAAATCACCACAATGGAGCAATTGCAATGTACTTTATTTAACCAGTAACTTCTAAAATGGTAATTAGTAACAATAATTTATTCTAAACAGTTTAATTCTAAACTTTATTTTCATTCGGTTAGAAAATGTAGCAATGTCATGGGCACTGACTTTATCAACTGATAAAGAGATGAATGATAGGCAGGGAACAGCTGGTTTATTTAGGAAAGTGTCACTGGTTGCAAGTGAAATCCCAAAGCCAATGTAGAGTAAGATATTAGCACAGAGCAGGCAAGGAATGTATTGATTCCTTGGCGATGGGGAAAGGAAACCAACTGGTAATGCTGCAGTCCAGGGAATATATCCAGCCATGTCTCTTAACCCCTTCACTGCTAAGCCATTTCACATCTGGATGCTGAGCTCATTTTTACAGTTTTGTGCTCATCATGTTTAAATGCGATTTCAAGTCATGTTTTATTGTAGGACCCAGACCAATTATATATCCTTTTTTTGTCAGGCTCGGCAGATTCATAATATATCATTATTATATGTATACGTCATGTCCTTCCAGAATGCTATAACAAAATATGTAAAAAATGTGAATTTTCATTCAAATTCCAATCATTTACTGCTTGTAAAATAATTTCTTTCACATTTTATCATCCAAACCTTTACGGTTACATATTCTACGGGGTATGCTTGTTAAAGAAAATAGAAATAGAAACCTGTTACTGTATTTTCTGAGAAAATACATGATTTCAGCTAAAACTGAAAAAATTTAATTTTTCGTTGTGAAGCATCAGTGTTCACATTATAATTGAAAAGTGATTAATAGTGCTGAATTAATTAATGCTATCGTAAAAAAAGACACTCTGTCCCGGGCACAGGGGGTCTCCCCTTTCGCTGCGGAGGACCCATGATGTATGGCGGAGGTCCTCCGCACACAGAGTGCGAACGCGGACATCCGCCACGCACTATCCACAGCAAAAGGTCATGGGTCAGGCCAAGACTCTGAAATAATAGAAGTTTAGCCAGCTATAAGTGACATCTACCTTTTGAAATGTATTACATTAGCAATATATTTAAAATATGAAAAAACAAAAAAGGATGGGAAATATACTTGCCTTTATTCAGTGTTTTTTTTTCACATCTTGCAATTCAAATGTTGATGCAGCTGCTTCTGCTGGCACAGAGAAGCAGCAACAACAGTTGCTGTCCTTTCCACACCAGAGACAGCCTAAACCAGTGAGTCACCTTCTTTTATGGCGTTGGATCAAGTCCTAGCCAACAAATCCCTACCCAGCATTGGTTTATAGTATATGACGACCTGTCCTTCTGTAGCAGTTCCAATGACTATGCATTTGTAATCACCAGCTGCATTTTAGCTTTTAGAAGTTGTCCACTTTTATATATACAAAAGCAACATTTACATTCATTTTATAGAAGACTAGGTGGAAAAACCTGCCCAGAGGGCAGTCTATTGTTGTTGTCGCCAGCTCAGAATTCATGTCCACATATTTGTTTGTCAATGTCCTATCCAAGAGTATCTCTCTATGTAAATGCGTTTGTAACGCGTCCATCGCCATCCCATCCGCAACAGGAGGGGCAACTGAGCAGCTCTGATGGGTGCGCGTACAGCTGACAGCGCATTACAAAGGCATTTATATATTAGAGCAGGTTCCTCTTCCCTCTTACATTGTAAACTCACAGGAACAGGATTCTCAGATTGTAAACTCATGGGAACAGGACCCTCTTAGATTGTAAGATCACAGGAACAGGACCCTCTTAGATTGTAAACTCACAGGAACAGGTCCCTTAGCTAGGGTCAGAGTGGGCAGTCGAACGCGCGTGCAGAGCACTAAATCACGGCGGCAGTAGCAGCACATAACGGCCAATGACGGCCAATTAGCAGTACGTGCGTACGAAAGTGCGCCGACACCACGCAACCAGCAATGAACGCATTTTTCTCAGAACGTGAAACCGCTGCTACTGACGTACAGAGTGCGCTGCGGCCGCATAGCAGCGTGTGTGCGTGATTAGGAGACGTCAGACGCTGCTAGTGTGCGGCCTACATAACGTTCAAACAGCCGGATTTCCCTAGACTCTTTTTACCCCCACCGTCATGAAATACGTCCAGAATTGCGCATCGTCTGACCACTAAGCGTATTCCGTGAAAAAATGCGTGCGCACGCATCGACGTACATTTTGACGGTGGCCGCAGAAAATGCGCTCATCTGTCCCTAGCCTTAGATTGTAAACTCGTTGGACCCCTTAGATTGTAAGGTCATGGGATAGATTGTAAGGTCATGGGGCCCCTTAGATTGTAAGCTCATGGGGCCCCTTAGATTGTGTTGGGCTTGGGAGGTCATTTGTTTTGTAGCGTATACATTATGCGTATATTTACTTTATGCGTTTATACAATGGCACGTGGTATGCATGGCATGTCAGGCTGGTAGTTAGGCACACTGGTATTATGACACATTGGTATTATGCATGGCAGACTGGTAATATGGCTGGCAGACTGGTATTGTGCATGGCAAACTGGTATTGTGCATGGCAGACTGGTAATATGGCTGGCAGACTGGTATTGTGCATGGCAGACTAGTAATAAGGCTGGCAGACTGGTATTAAGGCTGGCAGACTGGTATTGTGCATGGCAGACTGGTAATATGGCTGGCAGACTGGTATTGTGCATGGCAGACTGGTAATATGGCTGGCAGACTGGTTTTGTGCATGGCAGACTGGTAATAAGGCTGGCAGACTGGTATTGTGCATTTCAGACTGATAATTTGGCTGGCAGACTGGTATTGTGCATGGCAGATTGGTAATATGGCTGGCAGACTGGTATTGTGCATTGCAGACTGGTAATATTGCTGGCAGACTGGTATTGTGCATGGCAGACTGATAATATGGTTGGCAGACTAGTATTGTGCATTGCAAACTGGTAATATGGCTGGCAGACTGGTATTGTGCATGGCAGACTGGTAATAAGGCTGGCAGACTGGTATTGTGCATTGCAGACTGGTAATATGGCTGGCAGACTGGTATTCTGCCTGGCAGACTGGTAATAAGGCTGGCAGACTGGTATTATGGCTTGCAGACTGGTATTATGCATGGCATCCGGCTGCCTGTGGATGCGCGCGCAGCCGACCTGAGGGGCTGCGCGCTCATCCGGCTCTCCTGGAATGCACGCGCAGCCCTCTAGGTTAGCTATGCATGCATCTGGCTCTTCTGGACGCGCGTGCAACCGACGGGTAGGGCTGCGCACTCATCCGGCACTCTTGGATGACCGCGCAGTCCTTTAGGTTGGCTGCGCACGCATCCGGCTCTTCTGGATGTGCGCGCAGCCAACGGGTAGGGCTGCGCGCTCATCCGATGTCATTGGATGCACACGCATCTTTCTCTGCGGCGACGGAGAAAACTGTTTTATAGTATAGATGCGTCATAAAATTTCATCAGCCAATTAATGCTATATAAGGGTAGAGTCAGACAAACGCAGTCTGAGCACACTCTGCGTGCGTGCATAACGTACGGACGTACTGACAGAAGATACTGTAGACACCACACAGTCCATTTTTGTTGACGGACGTAGAAATAAAAGGGAATTATGGGAAACAAAATTAGTATGAAAAATGATAAAAATTTGAAAAGATATGAAAAGCCATTTTGTGCGTCAAGGTGCTGGATGTCGCAAATGCGCTGCGTATGACATCTCATCACTCAGAACGCTATGCGGACGTTGCACACTCTGCGCGTTCGTGGTAGCGGTTTTACATTCTTGCCTAACTTGCGTCCGTTTGCCACGTGCGTTGTGCAGTTCGGTGCGCACGTACTTAGTGTGTGGGTCTCTATTGCTCATGATTCTATGCTACAACGGACGTTAAACTGTGCGGCAACACGGACTTAATCACTACGGTTGTCGGCCCGTGTCAGACGAACACAGTGATCACATCCGTGTTGCCACACAGTTTAACGTCCGTTGTAGCATAGAATCATGAACAATAGAGGCCCGAGTCAGATGAACACAGTGATCATGTCCATGTTGCCCCACAGTTTAACGTCCGTCGTAGCATAGAATCATGAGCAATAGAGGCCCATGTCAGCAGGGGTGTAACTACTAGGGGTGCAGCGGGTGCCACTGCACCGGGCCCCTGAGTCTGGGGGCCCACAACTGGATGGGTGAGGGGCCCGGACTGGCCCTGCTTGTCCCACAGTCCAGGCAGGGGTCAGGCACCTGGTCTCCCATTTGATCGGCAACGTGTGGGGTCAAACTCCCACATGCTGTGCCAGAAGTCAAGGCCCCGCCGGGGGGAGAGGAGGAGGAAGAAGAGGACAGCTGTTCACATGGGGATATGCTGGCCTCGCCCCTTTCCCCTCCACAGCCAAGCAAAGCAGAGCCTCCCTGCTGTGCTGGAAGTGTCCAGCACGTGCAGGGACGGGAAGTGGAGAGAGTGGAGACCATACTTACCTATGGTAAGTATGTAACAAGCTGGGGTGGGGTGTTTGTGTGTGTGTGTGAGTGAGCAGAGGGTGGGGTGTTTGTGTGTGTGTGTCTGTGTGTTTGCAGGGCCACCATCAGGGAGGTGCAAGCATTAATCTGGTATGGGGCCCTGTGGAGGGGGGTCCCTGGCTGGCTAATTACTGGGGTCCTGATCCTGGCTAATTACTGGGGTCCTGATCCTGGCTAATTACTGGGGTTCTGATCCTGGCTAATTACGGGGGGTCTGATATTGGCTGATTACTGGGGTCTGATACTGGCTAATTACTGAGTTCTGATACTGGCCAATTACTGGGGTCTGATACTGGCTAATTACTGGGGTCTGATACTGGCTAATTACTGGTGTCTGATACTGGCTAATTACTGGGGATCTGATACTGGCTAATTACTGGGGAGTGTTACTGGCCAATTACTGGGGGTCTGATACTGGCTAATTACTGGGGGTCTGATACTGGCGTCTGATACTGGCTAATTACTGGGGGTCTGATACTGGCTGTCTAATTACTGGGGCCTGATACTGGGGGGGTCTGATATCTGGGGCTCGCACGGAGGGTGGGTTTTGAAGGCGCGGGGTGTACTGGTGCACCCCTCTGACTTCAATGGCCTGCTTCGGCCCCTCCCCACAGCTGACGAGGGGGGGGCTCTTCATGGATTCTTGCACCGGGGCCCTGATGTTTCTAGTTACGCCTCTGCATCACTGGTGTATTTTGGCCTAGGCCAACAAGGCCTAGGCCTAGGGCGGCACTCTCCAGGGGGCGGCGGCCCGCCGGGTGGCCCCACCCCTAAAAAAAATAAAATATTATTTTTTTTTTTATTTTTTTTTTACTTTTGCAAACTATTTTACCAGGAAGGAAACATTGAGATGTCACTAATTTTCAAGTATGTCCTGGGTAGGCAACGCCTAGACTTTCACTTTCCAGGGGGCAACAAAAAACCTCACCACTAATTGGGTTACTCACAGAGCACCGAAATGACGCCAACATTTTGGTGTTCTGTAGTTCCCTGCACTTCGGGGAATAAAATTTCCCCACCCTGCAGTGAATTCACCATTCACCGCAGGGTCCCCAAAGTGCATGGAGTCGGCCGCTGTATGCTGCCACCGCAAACCCATGGCCTGCTGCAGTGGCGTAACTAGAAACCTGAGGGCTCCGGTGCAAGAATCCATGAAGGGCCCCCCCACCCCCCCCAAAAAAATCCATATTTTTACCTTTTTTTTTTTCTGCAATATAAAAAAGATAGTATTGCCCCCAGCTCACATGGACATATATTGCCCCAGCTCACATGGACATATATTGCCCCAAGACCACACATGGATATATTGCCCCAGCTCACACATGGATATATTTGCCCCCAGCTCATGGAAATACTGCCCCAACACATGGATATACTGCCCCAACACATGGATATGCTGCCCCAGCTCATGGATATACTGCCCCAGCACATGGATATACTGCCCCAGCACATGGATATACTGCCCCAGCTCTGCCCCCCAGCTCATGGATATACTGCCCCAGCTCTGCCCCCAGCTCATGGATATACTGCCCCAGCTCTGACCCCCAGCTCATGGATATACTGCCCCAGCTCTGACCCCCAGCTCATGGATATATTGCCCCAGCTCTGACCCCCAGCTCATGGATATACTGCCCCAGCTCTGACCCCCAGCTCATGGGTATACTGCCCCAGCTCTGCCCCCCAGCTCATGGATATACTGCCCCAGCTCTGACCCCCAGCTCATGGATATATTGCCCCAGCTCTGACCCCCAGCTCATGGATATATTGCCCCAGCTCTGCCCCCCAGCTCATGGATATATTGCCCCAGCTCTGCTCCCCCAGCTCATGGATATATTGCCCCAGCTCTGCCCCACCAGCTCATGGATATACTGCCCCCAGCCTAGCTCTTACCTGCTCAGGGGGGGCCCCAGGCCAGGGCAGGCTCCGTCGGCGTCTTCTCCAGCGTCTCCTCCGGCGTCTTCTCCTTCCTTGGCGAGCGGCCGCTGGAAACATCCAGCTTGGCCGCTCGCCGGAAACCACCTGATCAGCACGAGGTCTCGTGCGCTGGTCAGGTGGTTCTCTCCCACGTGAGCGGCCAAGCTGGATGTCAGCGGCCGCTCGCGTAGGGAGAGGGACGGCCAGCGCGCGGCTCCCAGATTCCGGCGCTTTTTGCCGGAATCTGGCGGCGGCGCTGGGCCCCCCTCCAGTGGCGGAAGGCCAGGCCCGGTCGCAACTGCGACCGCTGCGACCCTGGTACTTCCGCCACTGGCCTGCTGTTTTCAAAAGAACTACTGAACGAAAATGTCTGGAATTTACATATAAGATCCTATGATTGATAATAAAAAGTTCTGTTACAGAAAAAGAAGAACCGATATTAAAAAAAAGTGGGGGGGGGTATTTTGCCCAAAAAAATCTGAAAAATTACTAAATGGTACTAAAAAAAAAATCATTAAATAAAGACTTTTTACTGCAGATTAAAATAAGTGGTTTATTAGATATTAGAAAAACGGGAATATTTTTAACATTGAAACCTATGGGGTTCGCCTGAATACCTGAACCTGCTGATCGAAACCACCGAACATCAGGGTATTTCACTGTCATTTCTCTGCTGTTTGATGTTCTCTGAATAGATTAACCATTACTTCTCTATGGAGATTTGCACTGCCTTCAAACAGCACCGTACTTGCTGGCAGTTCGCCAAACTTGTGTGTGTGAGCATATCACCAGAGCAGTGGTGTACTTAGAGCAGTGGTGGAGGGCGGGCCGCCCCATGTACCAGTGATTATTGGGGTGTCATTAGGGGCTACTAGGAGGTGCCACTGTCACTGTGTGTCAGCTTTGAGCTGTGTTCTCAAACAACGAGCAGCGGAGCATGGCGTTTGCATACGGAATAAAATCGAATAGAATAAAAATCCCCCTCTCCTCCCTCCATAGCTCCTCCCCTGCCCCGCAGCAGCTCTAGGAGGGGGATGTGATTTGTGTCCAGAGAGAGAAGATGACAGTAAACGGCAGGTAAAGGGGGGGGGGTATCAGCAGAATATGAAGCCCTGTCTGCTTACTGCTGTTTAAAGTGGACCTTTCCTTAACCAGCACTGCAGTGATAGAAATTTGTCATTGAGCTGCCTGGCTCCTGGTGAGGCTGCGTGCGTGCAGGTCACACTCGGTCCGGCCAGTCAGGTGGTACTGAGTCTCAATACCACCTGACTGGCTGAACCACGTGACACGCACGCAGCTGCCCACCCTTTCATTAACATGGACTGTCACTCTATTCTGGACTGAACACCCACCCGGAAGGGAATAAAAGCAACGGTGCACCCTCTGGCAGTGGCACCCCACTGCTGACAAGATGGCTCCACGCAGAGGCACAGCGCAATCCTAACATGGCCTGGAGGGACCTCCTGCTGAGTCTGTACACAGTCCCTGCTGACTCTGCACACAGCCCTACCGCGGACGGAGGCCGGTAAATATAGAATAAATAATTGCTGTGTGCTCATATACACTCGGTTTGCTGGGAGTTTTATTGCAGTGGATTCTGATGCACTCATACACTCCACACATTGCATTGCTGGGAGTTTTATTGCCGTGGATTCTGATACGCTTACACACACCACAAATTGCATTGTTGGGAGTTTTATTGCAGTGGATTCTGATGCACTCATACACACCACACATTGCATTGCTGGGAGTTTTATTGCTGTGGATTCTGATACGCTGACCCGCGCACATTGCATTACTGGGAGTTTTATTGCTGTGGATTCTAATACACTCATACACACTGCACATTGCATTGCTGGAATTTTTATTGCTGTGGATTCTGATACACTGACACACACCAAACATTGCATTGCTGGGAGTTTTATTGCTGTGGATTCTGTGATACACACTGCATAGTACTGTGAGTTTTATTGTCTTGGAGCTCTGGGATACACTCATACACACTGCACATTACTGTGAGTTTTATTGCTGTGCTGCAGTTCTGTGATATGCTCATACACAGTGCACATTTCTGTGGGTTTTATTGCTGTGCAGCTCTGTGATACGCTCATATGCAGTGCACGTTTCTGTGGATTTTATTGTTCAACCAATTAGAGCGGCTGTGATCCAGTATACTTAACATGCGTGGCTGTTCTTTGTAAAAATGCTTGCATTTAAACATTTCATAATTTTATTTATCTCAATAGATACATTTGAAATGGTATACAAAATATACAAGTAGGCACTTGGTATCCACTTTTAATATAAAGAGAGGAAAAGGCGTAGCTCTAAGAGGAAAAGGTGGAGCTTAAAGAGGAAGGGTGGGGATTAACCAGGAAGAGGTGTGGCCTTGACAGGAAGGGGTGCCTCAAATTTAAATTAGGGGGTGCATGAGTTTAGTCAGGCCTAGGGCAGCACAAAACCTAAATACACCACTGCTCTGCATGTCAGATGAACGCAGTGATCACGTGCATGTTGCCGCACAGTTTAACGTCCATCGTAGTGTAGAATCATGAGCAATAGAGACCCACACACTAAGTACGTGCACACCGAACTGTGCACACACAACGCACATGGCAAACGGATGCAAGTTAGGCAAGAACGTAAAAACGCTACCACGGACGCACAGAGCGCGCCACGTCTGCGTAGCGCTCTGTGTGAGTGATGAGATGTCAGACGCAGCGCATTAGCGCCGTCCAACACCTAGACGCACAAAATGGCTTTTCATATCTTTTTCAAATTTTTATCATTTTTCATATTAATTTTGTTTCCCATAATTCCATTTTTATTTCTACGTCCGTCAACAAAAACAGACCGTATCTTCCGTCAGTACGTCTGTCCGTTATGCACACAAGCAGAGTGTGCTCTGACTGCGTTCATCTGACATTAGCCTAAATAGTAACGTACAATAAAATATATTATTGTCAGTAAAGGAATTATCACTCCTATATAATGTTGAAAAGGCAATAATTGATAATTTCCAAGAAATCTAAATTCTCAAACTGTCAAGTGTTATTCTCGCAATGACTTTTACTCTTACAAATGCATTACCAACAAATTGGATATTGCAAAATTTGACGTGTCTTTTTCAATAAGCACGTAGTGATTTATGAAGGAATATGTGCTGTAATTTGTTCTTAGCTTTCCCTCCTGCTTCTTCTGTTTGTCTGCCAAAAGATTTTAAAAAAGGAACATGTTCTTTATTATTGATACATTCCTCTGCACCTTGTCCAGTTCTAAAGTCTCAGAGAATTCAGTAATGTTGTGCACATTTTTTTAAATAATGGAATACTCCAAACCTCAAACAGTATATACGTGTTTTAGTATATACCCAGATAAAATATAATTCCCAGAAATATTTGAATGCAACAGAAGGCCAGAGAATCATAGGAGTTGCAGTTCTCAGCAACATGTGAGGGAGCTGAAACTCTCTTCCACCTGCAATCTTCTATCTATCTATCTATCTATCTATCTATCTATCTATCTATCTATCTATCTATCTATCTATCTATCTATCTATCTATCTATCACAATTAAAGTCATGGAATGTCTGCAGCCAAGTGCAAGTCTCCAAGTGCACATCTCTCTCTCTCTCTCTCTCTCCTTATATTGTGGCTATATACACACACACTATATTGATATAAATATATATGTGTAGTTTCTGAAATTCATCATATAGAAAACAAGAGATAAAAATATTTCCAAAGGGAATGCAATGCAAATGCTCCTCCTGCCTTTTACATGACTTTATGCAGGAATCTGCTTCAATAGCAACAGTGTAGTGTTTCTGTATACAATCAAGAAAAGCAAGATGAGGATAGCAAATGCACTGGCTGCAAAAGCAGTTTGCAATGTATTATGTAGCATAAAAATGGAAGGATGCTATATTCCCACTTACAGATAGTTTATTAACATTTATCTGGCTTTTTTTGGAGTCTTTGTTCATAATATTCCAGGGGTCCAGTGGAGCAGATACACAAATTCTGCAGGGGGAAGAGAATGCCCATTTGGCTCTCAGGTACTCCTATGATTCTCTGGCCATCTGTTGCATTCTGTTCGGGAATTGCATCTGAAGGACTGGAGGACTGGAGTTTCACATCCCTGACATAATGCTTTTATGTAGCTGTTGAAAATAATATATTCTTTATTTATAAATATTATCATAATGAGTCCTTGAAACCCAGCTGAGAAGTATTCATAAGCATTAATATTAAATGACAAATGCTTATTGGAGGTTGGAGGGACAGGAATCTTAGCATGTTCCTACAATTATTTTTGCAGGGCTTTGGGCTTAAGTCCTAAAGAAATAACAGATAGTTTACAAATAGTCACTAAAAATATTTTTTATTATATTGACTCCTTACCTGTCTGACATGTTTTTATGTAGGTTAACCCATTTGCTCTCGAGATCGAGATAACTCGGGTCTTCAAAGGTACTATCAGGTGCCTGATATGGAGTTATTTTGATCTATAGCTGTGCAGGACAAAAAGAAATTTAATTAGTTTTTTGCAAAAGAGATAAACTCTTGCTAAAACCCTGAAAGGCAAAAAACATTGAGTGTCTATGATAAATTTTAACAGTCTTCAATAAGACATTACCATATATATGTATGTAGCTCTTGCACAAGCTTTGGTGTGATATATGACAGCATTGACACACTGGCCTGACTCTGTTAGTACAGTGAATGGTTGACCAACTGAATATTGATTGTTATCATACATTGCGCCTCCCTCTACAGCTTTGTTATTCCTGCACACACAAAAATATGGAGTAGTCCATAGTAACTAGTAGGCCTAGTTGGCCTAAACAAGCATAAACCCCTTACTTTGGGAGTCATTGAGAGTCATTGGCAAGAGGCATTTCCAAAATCCTGGTACTTCCTGGAACTCAGGAGAAGTGGAGATCAGCACTAGTTGATCATCAACTTTTGGGTGGAGCTAAGCCCCTGGAATCAGAGGGCTCATTCAGCCCTCAGAGAGGACCCTCCTTAGAAAATTAAGAGTTTTGAGGATGCATACAGCAATGTGACCATTAATATAAAAGAAAAAGGTCATGGTGCCTAACGAGACCCTTTAAAGAAACAACTTTTCATAGTTTAAAAAAAAATTCACTACCATGATCAAATATACTCAATCTTCAAAAGCTCCTGCAGGTACCCTGAGATTGAGTATACTCAAATTGGTTTGATTATAGAGTAATGCAAAGGAATTAAATTTATTTCAAACAAACTACATTTGCAAATGAATTGCCACTAAAGTTTCAACACATCGGACATGACAGCCAATGTGTTGAAATTGTTTGAAGTGCTTGTAGATCCATTTTTCTTTCAACGAAACATTTGGCCCAAGCCATAACGTAAATGTAGTAGTACTTATAAACCAGTCACAAATAACTTGCGCAGAGTGAAAATATATGTGATGCTTCTCTACATTTTTATTGTGTTGGTTATTGAAAGTGTTTTCCATAAGATTATTGGTCCTGCCACACTTTTTTACTTTCCCAGTTTTATCGCTGTTGGCAATTAATTAAAGTCCTGAATTAGAAAGTGGAAAATCTTAAAATTCTCAATCCTAAAATAATACTCAAATTTAGAAAAATTCTTAATTACAATGTTTACAATCCAATATCCTATGCAAGTGTTTTTATTTTTTGCCTATAATTTGCAATCAAAAGTCTGTAATCCAACATGTTTGCCACTTTACTGTTCAGGTGACAGATTGTATTGCTGTATTTGATCGCATTTATGATGAATCCTGGTGACTTTTAGAATGCGTAACGCACTATTTCTATGTAACTTAAGCATAACTTTATGAATTATATGTAAGTTTCCCTATATCAGTCACTGCTCCAGTGACTTTAACTGCCAACGGTGATATGTAAGAGCAAATCCTGTTGACTTTTAGAATGCATAATATTCTATTCTTGTGCAATTTAAGCATAAATTCTATAACTAATGTTAAATTTCCTGATGTTGGCCATTCTATTGAAGCAAATGTTGATGACGATAAAAATAGTCAGCTATAATATTCTAAGATTTAGGCATATCAGAAATTAATATTAAAATGAAAAATATTATATATCAGAAAGATATTTTCAATACCAAATTAACCTTCTCCATGCAAACTAAATATATTTTCAATTTTTTAAAGAGAATGCTTCTTCAGCAGGAATAAATTCACAATACAATACCGCATACATTTATATTTTATTTTACAGGCTTCCCTTCAAACAAAGGCTGCGACAAACAAAAGCTCTTCTGGTGTGAGTACTTAATTTTTCTCCTTCATGTCACAGATTTTGCAACCTTTCACATACATACTGGTTTAATCACAGTAGAAACTGCTATGCATGCATCTGTTATAGATTTTGTGTTTGAACCTGACAGATCCCATTTTGAAACTGCAAACTGGATATATATATTGTGACAAGGGTCCTCCTTCAACCACGTCTTCTAGGGCAGTAATTGTAGCGAGACAGCAGGTCTTTTGTAAAAACCAGTGAAGTTTATTTTTACCTTCAGAAAGGTGCACAGCAAACAGTGGCAACTCGTGCTCCACAGCAACACAGCAATTCTGTAATGTAGCAAGTTCAGCAGATACAGTGATACGGCAGTTCACTCTCGTGGGTCCTCACCCACCCCCCTTTTTACACTCTGCCGGATCAGCTTCCTCTTGTTTCTTTTTAAACCCTTCCTGGTGGACCACACCTACAGTCCTAGCTGACCCTGCTAATACCTGGTCTGGAAGTGATCCAGGTTGTTGGGATAGCGGCCCGCCCTTCACTCCACTACCCCAACCCCAGGGACCCATAACACACTTTCCTGGGAGCCCCGTTGCTCCACACACTCACAAAACCAACAGTCTCCCTGGGGTTCTTTTAAACGCAGTGTACCAGGCCTGGTCTCAGGTATCTCCCATTCAATACCAAGCCCTGCTTCCTATCACAATATATATATAAAATACCAAGCAAATGAAAAGATACAATACATGCAGTAATTTAGAATTTGCATACAATGTATAAAATACCTTGAATGTAACATATAAAGCTGACTGAATACCATACCAATTAACGCATGAAGAAACTCACCTGAAACTGCAGATTCACCAGCTGCTCTGTGGATCACATTTAGGGCACTATCACCTGGTGTGAGCTAACCCTAGCGTCAGCATGTTTTCATGTTAGCGCCAGGTAAATTCAGTCTAGTGCCTGACCAGCAAATCGTTTGCCTCTCGCCTCAAATGGCAAAAAACACTTAGTGCGCTGTAATTAACGATTCGTAGCGTGAGCTTACTGTACTTACTGCATCCTATACTTAACATGGGGAGCGCTAGAGATGACTTGCGCTATTGTAACCAACAAATCATTTGTTCCAGGCGCTAATTTCCACACGTACGCTAATCGTAAAAATTAACCTACTGCTCGACCCTGGTGTTAACTGACGAAAAGGAGCAAAAAAAGGAAAAAAACACAAACAAACAAAAAAAAAAGGTCCTTGCACCAAATTAACTGGCAATTAACAGGCAATTGAAAGGAATGCAGCACAGGTGTTCTCTTGGCCCCATTCACCATAGTAATGGATCTGGTCAGCAATGTCGCTGCTGTTGCAGTGTGCTTTATTATAAATGTATCCTTTATTGAAATGTATCCTAAATTTAATATATTGGCTAATTCTAAACATTTTATGCTGGGGGTTATTCATAGTATGTAAGCGGTTGAGTATTAGGGTTAGGATCGTGTTTAAAGGTACACATGGATAAGTCTTGCCCTGAAACATGTATTATTTATATGCTGCAGCAGGGAAATTATTGTTGCTCACCTGGAATTCCTTTTGGATCTATTAAATGCAGTGTAATGATTCTACATGCTGTTGGGTGACATTTATCATGCCATGCCCATCAGCCTTAATTACTATATGTGTGCATCAAAACATGGATAATATGGCCACCTTTGAGGATTTTAATAATGCAGGGGTGTGAGGGCACCTCGCTGGATGTGTTTGTACTTATACAAGCTTGTGAGGGCCGGAATAGTATGACCAGGTTCTCTGCACTGAAAAAAAAACAGCTCTGTCCTGTACACAACCACTTTAGCGCCGGGTCTAAGCCCGGGTCTTAGCGTTTCCAGGGCCGGATTTATAAATAGGCAGAGTAGGCATGTGCCTGCAGGTGCCTGCCGCAAGGGGGCATATATATATATATATATGTCCTGAGGAAAGCCCTGGGTTAGGGCTGAAACGTTGACGATTATGGGATAAACTCTTTGTCTGCTTTATCGTCCTGGAGTGCTGCCATCAATCTTTTTACTTGTGTATATATATATATACACGTATATATATCATTTTTTTTTTCTTTACAATTTTCAATCAATTAGACCACTGTATCTCCAGAGCCCTGTTGGCTAGAGGGACATATGACGTATCATTGGAAGATCAGATTATGGCACTTCCAGTGATACCAAATATAACCAGGTTAGATTTATGTAACAATAAAATATCAAAATAATGTTTTTTTTTTTTAACACAAAACTATTATTCAGTTTTCAATTATAAAGTGGACAGTGATGCTGCGCTAGCTCACCTTCTCATTTCCCACACTGCCAGCAAGTGTGAAGCTGATGATGCAATGCATTGTACCATCGACAACCTAGACCATGGCACTGCAGTATGGAGAGACACTGGGACTCTGGAACCTGCATCTCTGGTTAAGGTCTGCATCTCACAAGGTTAACCCCTTAGTGACCAGGCGGTTTTACACAAATCCGTCCTTTTTTTACGTTTCTGCACAGTTCGTGTTTAGGTCAAATTTTCCTCTTACTCGTTTATGCAACCCACACATATTATACACCGTTTTTCCCGCCATTAAATGGACTTTCTAAAAATATCATTATTTCCATCATATTGAATAATTTACTATAAAAAAATAAGAAATATGATGACAAAATGGTAAAAACACACTTTTTCGTACTTTAATCCTCAAAATCTACAACCACCAAAAAAGACCCCTGCTAAGGCTGGGGTCAGACGAGCGCAGTGTTAACGTCCGTGTTGCCCGCACATAAGTACGTCCGTGATAGCATACAATTGTGTTAAATGGAGCCCCACACACGAAGTACGTCCGCACAGAAGTGCGGAGGCTGACGGACGCTGCAAACAGACGCAGGTTAGGCAAGAACGTAATACTGCTAGAACGGACGTGCGGAGTGCGCCACGTCCACAACGTCCACATAACTTTCTGTGTGAGTGATGGAACGTGGTCAGACAGACTGCATTTATACGTCCAGCATTTTTGACGGACAGAATGTTTTTTTATTGTAATTTATTTTCCCTGCTACATCAGTCAAATAATACGTCAGTGAAAAAAAACGGACTGTGTGGCCACTACCTTGTCGTCAGTCAGAAAGTACTTCCGTACTGCACGGACGCACAGTCCGTACAAAATGCGCTCATCTGACCCTAGCCTAAATAGTTTCAGAATAGAAATACCCAATTTTTACATGTTTTTGCTTTTTAACCCCTTCATTGCTGAGCCAGTTCACCTATGTGCGCTGAGCTCATTCTGATGGTTTTATGCTCATTATTTTTAGATGACAGCCTAGGTCCAATTTAACTAAACCCCCCAGACAAAATTTAAAAAAACAAAAAACCCAATATTTTTTTATATAATTTTTTAAAACTTTTTATTTTATATATTTTTTTATTTTTAGCTTTTTGTTACAACAAACCTAGTCATGTTTGGTATCATTGGAAAGGCCTTTCCAATGATGTCCAGCATGACCCTCTAGCTGCCACAGATAGGGAGATAGTGGGATCCAAAGGATCCCCCTATCTCCCCTTGGCAGCTAGGGGATTAACTGGCCCACTGACATCCCCACACATATGGTGGGGATGTCAGTGGGTGGGGGGTGACCTGGAGGCTTTGCTGACATCCACGATGTCAGCCCCCCTCCAGGTTTGAATCCCGATTTGGCGAAAATTTTCACTGAATCGCGATCCGGCAGCGAAATTGTTAATTTGTTAATTTTAGACTCTCCCCGTTCCAGCGGTGCAACTTGCAGCACTCTAGCTTCAATGGTTGGGGAGATAGAGGGCTCCTAAGGCGCCCTCCCTCCCCTCCATTGATTTCAATGGGGGCGCCTGCTCATGACATCATCACGCAACGTGGTGACGTCATCGAGCTCGCCGGCCCATCTAAATCACATGGGCAGGCTTCCTCCCTGCCAGATCTGTGAGGGATCCAGCGAGGGAGGTAAGTATCGGGCAGGGATGGAGACGTACTATGTACGTCCCCGGGTCTAAGCGAGACCCGTGGGCAGGACGCACATAGTACGTCAGCGGTCATTAAGGGGTTAAGTGAGGTGTCATTGGAAAAGTCAGAGTCTGGTCTTTACAATGATACCAAACATGACCATGTAATGTGTAAAAATAAAAAGGTAAATGCAAAATGTATTTTTTTCTCTGTTCTACGGCAGAGGCAATATACTGTATGCTTTTACAAATAAAACAAACAATGCCACTGCACTAACTCAACTAAGGCAACAGATTCTGCCCCTTCTTTTGATTTGAGCACAGAGAGAAACTGCAATGTTTTTTAGAATGTTTTTTTTTTTTATTAGTTTGCACCAAAATGAAAATGTAAAAAGCCTTTTTGGCATATTTCCTTTTTTTGGGGCGGGGGGGGGGGTAGGTAGGGTTGCTCCGCATTTTTGAACCTACAGGCACCTGAGATGCAAATCCGGCCCTGAGCGTTTCCCTAGTGTGCGCTAAATGACCTTGTACATGGACTACCGTGGAAAAGGTGATCTATTGGTAGGTCATCAGGCGCTACCTTTTAGCGTCTCGCTCTAGATTTTTCAGTTAGCGTTTAGCTCACACCAGGTGATAGGGACCTAGGGGTGTTGAAGTGTGGAGATAGGAGGGTGTTATGGACAAAAGGCAGTGAGCTATTATAGGATAACCAGAGGTAAAGAACAAAATGAACATTACAGATGGGACAGATGACAGAGAAAGATTTCAATGTTATGGTAATGGGTGACAGTCCAAAGCTGCTGGGGAGGCACAGGGGGAGGCAAAATTTATTTTTTATTTTTCCAGGGGAATGGTAAATCATGAAAATGGGTAGGTGAATGCCTTCTGGAAACCTGCCTTGGGGCAGCAGATTGATAAATGCCAGTGGATGAAAGGTTTCATCAAGCTTTCATCATACAGGGTTATTCAGAGAGAGGTGAAAACCAGGAGAATGACTAGAGAAGTGAAAATTCTAGCTCAAAATAGTCGATTTGGAAAGTGAGATTAGGCTAGCGACAGACGAACGCAGTCATCACGTCCGTGTCACCGCGCAGTTTAACATCCGTCGTAGCATTGATTTGCGATCAATAGAGACCAACACACCGAAGTGCAACACACCACGCAGGTGGCAACCGATGCCATTTAGACCTCGATGTAAAAGCACTACTACAGACACCCAGAGTGCGCCGCGTCCGCATAGCGGCCTTTGTGCCTGATGGCGCGACGTCCGACGCAGCGCATTTGCAACGTCCATCACGTTGACACTCAGAGGTTTTTTTGGTCTGGCTGACTGTACCTGTCTTTTAATCTTAATTAATTTTGTTTCCTATATTTCCCATTTTTTCTACATCCGTCCAAAAAACGGACTGTGTGGTGTCTACAGTATCTTCCGTCAGTACGTAAGTCTGTTATGCACGCACGCAGAGTGCGCTCCGACTGCATTCTTCTGACATTAGCCCAAATGGGAGAATTTTTCTGGTTTGGCTATTTTGAACTAGGATTTTCACTTCTCCAGTCATTCTCCTGGTTTTCAACTCTCTCTGAATATCCCTGACAGTTTTCTTGCCACTTCACTGCACATCTTGTTTGCGTTACTGAATTTAACCAATAGATTATACCATCGCACCTTACTTGGCTTTTAAGATTTACTGGTATCACCCATGGATTCACTTCATTCTGCTGAGGTCCACTTTTCAAAATAAATGCATCTTATTATATATCACTATCTTATAATACATATTTTGGTTATATTAAAATAATAGTACGTTTTATAATCTTATAAACATATTTTCATATCTAGTAGATTTAAGTATTTTTCTGTTTTTAATGCACAAATGGAAAAAGCTTGCAGGAGCTTGATCATGCTCCTCTTTCAGAATAAAGTGCCATTGTAATAATTGAGATTGGCTGATATAAAATAATTGAGGCATAATTATAGATGTCTAATTAACTACAATTTATGCACTCTAACATGCCATTCACCTAGAGAATACATTCCTACCGAGAAAGAAACATGATTTACAGCAACATATTAAAGTCATCAAAGCTTCTGTGTAGCACACCTGTGAAATTAGCATTAGTTTCCTGCTAAAGTAATATGGACAAGAAAGGTCTGCTTTCATAAACAAGCTACTCTTTAACTCTCCCGTGATATATAATTGCAACACACACGTAAGTGTATTCTTATACACATTATCAAACATAATTTAATTATTAACAACATATTTATCTCTTATTATACAGAACATGTCATCTTTGAAATTCCACAGTTTAGACCCTCAGAGCATATTAAGCTTTATAATTATTTCCTGAGCTATTTAAGCTGATTTACATATGTCTGCATATATATATATTTAGGGAATAGTTCAACATGTTCCATCATATTATGATTTGCTCAGGACTCACTTGGAATTTATTTCTAAGTTATTCTTGAGGTATCTGAGTGTGTATTTGTAAATATATACATGCATAATACATAATGGGGGGAACAGCACTCAAACCTTACCACATATTTTATATGAGGGTGCTACTGAGACCAAGGAATACAGCAAACATTTTGCAGTGCACTCCATTTAAAAATGCTATGAGATTTTAAAAACATGTAGCTGAGGATATATTTACATACGATTTACATAAGATTTACAGGTCTATTCACTATAGGGGTTATTCACTAGGGAACCTCAGGTGTACCCAATCCCACCTGATGAGGCCTCCACAAATGGAAGCAACACCCCTAACACGGTGCTTCAACATTAAAGTCTGACAGTGTGTGTTGACCTGCATGCCAGCTACCAGTATTCTGTGATCCTGCCTTGCCCTGTCTTGATACTTACCGAGTCTTGTTTTGATACCTTCTGAGCCTTGTCTTGATACCCATTGTTATCCTGTCCTGCCACCCACCTGTGTCTCTAAGTGTTCCTGTCCTGTGTTCCCATCCTGATCTGCTGTCTGGATTATTCTGTGTCCCCTGCGTTGCTTCTGGATTGCCTGTGTACCAAATTTATTGCCTTGGATTAATGACACCACTAACTGCCAGCCACTTGCCTCAACCTATTGCCACGGACTAAAACCACTCTCTCTGCCAGCCGCCTGCCTTGACCTATTGCAATCGACTGAGACCTGTCTCTCTGCCAACCGCCTGCCTCAATTTATTGCAATGGACTGAGACCTCTCTCTCTCTCTGCCAACTGCCTGCCTCGACCTATTGCCACGGAGTAAGACCACCCTCTCTGCCAGCTGCCTGCCTTGACCTATTGCCAAGGACTAAGGCCACCCTCTCTGCCAGCTGCCTGCCTCAACCTATTGCCACAAACTAAGACCACCCTCTCTGCCAGCCTCCTGCCACCACCTATTGCCTTGGATTAATGACCACATTCTCTGCCAGCTGCCTGCCTAGATTCGTAGACCCTTACTACTCCTGCCCCCTGTCTTGCCTTTACCCATCTATTCTACACCTGTGTCCTGTATAATGTAAGTCTCCTTGTGTCCTATGTCTCTAGTTTCCATTGTGCTCTGTCTTTATACTGCATAACCCACCATCCTCTGTATCTTTGCTAGTTTTCCCTGTCAGCACTCTTCCTGTCTCGCCCCTGTGCCTAGCTTCCCTTTTCTGAGTTCCATTGCATCCTATGTCCAGCGCCCTTCTTGTTTTGCACATGTCTCATGTCCCTCTGTCCATTCCTATTCTTGCCCTGCCCAGCCACCTCCCTTATTCAGTTCTGTTTTCTATATTGGTTTTGTCTTTGCCTCTGTGTTCCCTCCTAACAAACCTTGTTTTTGAACCTGTCTGGCCCCCCTCTGTATTACCGAGTACCGGATTCGTACTCGCTAACCTCGCACAGTGGCTACACTAGGAACAATATATAGGGGGGCACATAAGATAACACAGTCAAAACTGGGGGGAGGGGCACTAATAATTTTCTCACTAAATCATACCACTGAAAAAAACCTAAATAAGTATATACAGTCAGGTCCAGAAATATTGCGACATCGACACAATTATAACATCTTTGGCTCTATACACCACCACAATGGAGTTGGAATGAAACAAACACAATGTGCTTTAACTGCAGACTGTCAGCTTTAATTTGAGGGTATGTACATCCAACTCAGGTGAACGGTGTAGGACTTACAGCAGTTTGCAGATGTGCCTCCCACTTATTAAGGGACCAAACGTAATGGGACAATTGGCTTCTCAGCTGTTCCATGGCCAGGTGTGTGATATTCCCTCATTACCCCAAATTAAAACATGCAGATAAAAGGCCCAGAGTTCATTTCAAGTGTGCTATTTGCATTTGGAATCTGTTGCTGTCAACTCTCAAGATCAGATCCAAAGAGCTGTCACTATCAGTGAAGCAAGCCATCATTAGGCTGAAGAAACGAAACAAACCCATCAGAGAGATAGCAAGAACATTAGGCGTGGCCAAAACAACTGTTTGGAACATTCTCAAAAAGAAGGAATGCACCAGTGAGCTCAGCAACACTAAAAGACCCGGGAGACCATGGAAAACAACTGTGGTGGATGACCGAAGAATTCTTTCCTTGGTGAAAAAAACACCCTTCACAACAGTTGGCCAGATTAAGAACACTCTCCAGGAGGGAAGGTGTATGTGTGTCAAAGTCAACAATCAAGAGAAGACTTCACCAGAGTGAATACAGAGGGTTCACCACAAGATGTAAACCATTGGTGAGCCTCAAAAACAGGAAGGCCAGATTAAAGTTTGCCAAACAACACCTAACAAAGCCTTCACAGTTCTGGAACAAGATCCTATGGACAGATGAGACCAAGATCAACTTGTACCAGAGTGATGGGAAGAGAAGAGTATGGAGAAGGAAAGGAACTGCTCATGATCCTAAGCATACCACCTCATCAGTGAAGCATGGTGATGGTAGTGTCATGGCGTGGGCATGTATGGCTGCCAATGAAACTGGTTCTCTTGTATTTATTGATGATGTGACTGCTGACAAAAGCAGCAGGATGATTTCTGAAGTGTTTCGGGCAATATTATCTGCTCACATTCAGCCAAATGCTGCAGAACTCATTGAACGGCGCTTCACAGTGCAGATGGACAATGACCCAAAGCATACTGCAAAAGCAACCAAAGAGTTTTTGAAGGGACAGAAATGGAATGTTATGCAATGGCCAAGTCAATCACCTGACCTGAATCCCATTGAGCATGCATTTCACTTGCTGTAGACAAAACTGAAGGGAAAATGCCCCAAGAACAAGCAGGAACTGAAGACAGTTGCAGTAGAGGCCTGGCAGAGCATCACCAGGGATGAAACCCAGCGTCTGGTGATGTCTATGCGTTCCAGACTTCAGGCTGTGATTGACTGCAAAAGGATTTGCAACCAAGTATTAAGAAGGGAAAATTTGATTTATGATTATTATTCTGTCCCATTACTTTTGGTCCCTTAACAAGTGGGAGGCACATCTGCAAACTGCTGTAAGTCCTACACCGTTCACCTGAGTTGGATGTACATACCCTCAAATTAAAGCTGACAGTCTGCAGTTAAAGAACATTGTATTTGTTTCATTCCAACTCCATTGTGGTGGTGTATAGAGCCAAAGATGTTAGAATTGTGTTGATGTCCCAATATTTCTGGACCTGACTGTATATATAAACTTCCATAATCCCAGAGTAATGTGATGCAATGATACCTTTTTGTTGTACTAACCTGATACGTATATTCAATATTTTTTTTGTCACAATTCGGCAGTTGTTGCCAACGTCCGATAACTGCTTCAGCGACTCCAATTTTCGCAAATTACGTGACCATTTGCTAAATAGGGAATTCACCATATTTTCAGTGAAATTGATTCCAGAAATGTGACAAAAAGCAAAGGATCTAAAGATGAATAGACTCTTTAGATTCATAATAACCACTAAAATGCCATAAAACCAGGAAAATAAAATAAAAATAATAAACAGTGTAGCATGCAGCCTACCCATTAACCCCAAAAATGCCATTCATCAAGGCAAAAGATGAAATGAATAGACTGAGGCATGTATCCTACCCTTTAACCCCTAAAATGCCATTAATCAAGAGAAAACATTAAATGAATAGACTGTGGGGCATGTAGCCTACCCATTAGCTCCTAAAATGGCAGTTAACAAGAGAAAATGTGAAATATATACACTGCAAGGCATGTAGCCTGCCAATTGACCCCTAAAATTAAATTAATCAAGGGGAAACATTAAATGAATAGACTGTGGGGCATGTAGCCTATCTATTAACTCCTAAAATGCTGGATATCAATTGAAAATGTGAAATACATACACTGTGAGGTATGTAGCCTACCCATTAGCACCTAAATTGCCAGTAATTAAGCAAAAACATGACATGTAGCCTACCTATCAACTCCTAAATTAAAACTCCATTAATAAATGAAAAAATAAAATGTATACTGTGAGGAATGAAGCCTGCACATTAACCCTTAATATACAACTAAACAAGGGCAAAAACGAAAGTAATACACAATGTAATATATAGTCTGCCCATTAACCCTGCCACTGCTGAGTCATTTCCACCCTGTGGAAAAAAAATGGTTACGTTTTTATTTAATTATTCATGATTTTGTCTTTAAACTGAATATGATAATGTGGGGTATCTTCGGAAAGGCCAGATTCTACTCTTTGAAAAATACAAAATGATGATGCACTCAGATAAAATCCAATTTATTGAAACCAATACATAATAAATATGACACATAACATCCAGAATAAACCAAAAAAGGAATAAGTACCATAATGCTTAGATCAATGTCAATAATATAAATGGTAAGTAACAATTACCCGGCACTTTGGAAAAAAAAAAAAGAAGCAGATAAGAGAGCGGAGCCAGGGATCCCCAACGTTTCGACTACAAGTCTTTATCAAGGGATGTAAAAAAATATGAGCACCTTATATATATACCTCATACGTTCCCCAGAGAGACCAATCAAAAAGGAAATCAAAAATACACACACCTATAATTGATAATGGCGGCCGCCAAGTCAAACAGACGGATTCATGTAGAAAATCACAAGAATCCGGTGCTGACCGGGACATTATGCGCATGCGTCTGTAAAGCGCATGCGCAATAGGTGTCCCAAAGAAACAAGGCTATTTAAATGATGACAGATAAAGAAAAAATGCACAATTTTATGAAATAATTAGTTCAATATTACAAAAAACACAAACAAAAAACTACCAAATTTAGCAAAAAGCATTCAATGATTATAAATATCCTCATCTGTACAATATAGGGAGCCAAAATTCATAAACCCCTATGATCTTAAACATGATTATATCGAGAATACTATTATTGCAAAAGTTAACATCAATAGCTCATTAGTATATATAAATGATAAAAAAATATATATATATATACAACAAAACATATATCCATTTTTAGGGCAATATAATAATCTCTCATAAATAATTCATTATAGACATATTCGTCAATCCATATTAATTATTAGCCCATATGGAAAATATATATATATACATAAAGAAATATAAACATATATAAAAAAATATATATATAAAAAAAATCAGCACAAACGAAAAATTGTTTACAAACAAAAAACACAAATTTTTTTTTTTCTCTCGTATAAATCAAATTTCACCAATATCATATAGCCTCCTTCAATATTCCTCCATCCAAGAACGTTCCTTAAAGAAAAAGGGGGAGAACAAAAAAAAAAAAAATTAAAAACATAAAAAGATAAAAGAAAACAAACCGAAGTCAATACCATCCATCTATAGAAATGACTCAGATCTCTATCCTCATTTAATCCTAACGGGGCTAGAGTTTGTAACTCATATATCCAAAAAAGCTCCCGTTGTTTTAACAATATCACCCTGGCACCTCCTCTTACAGGAGCACATATTCTCTCAATTATAGTGTATCTCAACTGTGCAACAGAATGACCAAATTCTAAAGAATGTCTGGCAACAGGAGATTGTACCCTCTTGGTGCGAATATTGCTTTTATGCTCACGGATCCTGACTGTGAATGCCCTTTGGGTTTCACCCACATATCCCAAGCCACATGGGCATTTCAGTAGGTAGATCACAAAATCTGATTGACAATCTACTCTGGATTTTATACAATATTCTGTACCTGAACGAGGATGTACTAACTTCGTACCCGTCATAGCACCATTGCAATGGGTGCATCGTCCACAACGGTACATACCAGGTTTCGATGTCCAAAGCAAATTTTCTTTCTTCTTGGTAGTACCGGTGGCATTAAAATTTCTGGTTAATTGATCACCCAAGTTATTTGAGCGTTTGTATGCCATACGTGGCTTCTCCTGAAACAAGCGAAGAAGTCGAAGATCAGCAGCCAGAATATGCCAATGTTTATGTATAATTTGCCTAACTCTAGAGGAGTTGGCATTAAAAGTAGTTATTAAGGGTATTCTGTTCTGTGTAGTCCGCACTTTAGGGCATAACAAATCCTTTTGTTCAAATTTGCCGGGTTTCTTTTTAAATTTAATCAATTCACCCCTTGGATATCCCCGTTGAGCAACGTTATGTATCAAGCGATCTGCTTGATGTTCATAATCATCCAGGAAGGTGGTATTCCGTCTCACACGGTGGAACTGTCCATATGGTAAGTTATTAAGTAAATGAGGAGGATGAAAGGAATTGGCATGCAAGTAAGTCGATTTATCTGTAGGTTTAGTATAAAGGTCAAAGACAAAGGACACGTCTCTTACCTCAAAAGAAACATCCAAAAAATGAATTTTGTGATTATCATGTTCCAAGCTGAAATCTATCGTAGGTAAACATCCATTCAGAAAGAGATGAAAATCCATCAATGTAACAAGGTCCCCTGTGAAAAGGAAAAAAACATCATCAATGAAACGATACCAACATTTCACTGATTGTGAAAACATGGGATGTGAATAAACAAAACTCTCTTCAAAGGAATTCATGAAGAGGTTGGCATATGATGGGGCCATATTAGACCCCATGGCCATACCCTGTATCTGTAAAAAAATATTCTCCTGCAAAGAAAAAATAATTCCTACTTAAGACGATCCTAAGAAGAGCCATCAAAAATAGTCTGTATTCCTCCGTTGCAGATAAGGTCTGAACCGCACCAAAAATGGCTTCAATGCCCTCAAAATGAGGGATGGAGGTGTATAGACTATTGACATCCATGGTGCACAAAAAAGCATTCTGTGGTATTCTTATTGACTGTAATTTCTGAATAAAATCCACGGTATCTCGTAAATATGACTTTGTCTTCCAAACCAAAGGTTGCAAATGAGCATCAATAAACATTGATAATGGCTGTAATACAGAACCACAACCCGACACAATCGGTCTACCTGGTGGATTTTGTAGATCCTTGTGTATTTTTGGCAACAAATATAAGTGTGGTAATCTCGGAAATTCACAATTCATGAAAGCAAAATCTTTTTTAGAAATTAATTTATTATTCAAAGCATCCTCAGTCAATGTCTTAATCTCCTGTTGTATAACACAACACGGGTCAGATTCCAATTTGCAATAATGTGTGCTATTGTTTAATTGCCTATAGGCTTCCTGGACATACAAGAGTGGGGGTTCAATGGAGGCGCTAGTGAGTTTGTGTAAGGTTTTTAAAGGATTATGTTGTGCAGCCGACAAGGATTATAGCACAAAACCTCGACAAGAATGTGCAGAATGATAGAGCAGAGACGAGGGGGGTCCAAGTGGCGCAGACTCTTAAGTGAGTGGTCAGTACAAGCTTGTTCTAATGTGGTCAAAAGGGACCTAAGTACAAATAGTATGCCTTCTGTTAGAAGGTGAAAAAAGAGAAGAACAGTACCTATTCATGTACAGGGAGGCATTCAAAGTGCTAATATAAAGTGCAAATGAATAAAGTGCAAATGAGATGGTAAAATGCTAGTGCAAAGTATATAAAGGTCAAGGATGAATTCTTGACAGAGTTCTGGCCCAGTATATGGAGAGTTGGTTCAGACCGTATGGGAATACGGTGAGGATGTCCACTGGAGTAGTCCGGAGGGTATGGCAGTCTTCCTAGGGTCCGGTCCTCACCTAGGTCCTATGTGTGTTTCCAATTCCCAAAAATAGGGAGGCAGGAAGGGGGAAACAGAAAGGGGAGAAGATTGCGCAGTATTGTTTGGTAATGGGTCAAGCGGAAAAAGACGAGGGGACACTTACAGTGTGTGGAGCCTCGGTACCGGCTCTGGTGTGAAGCGCCTTGGGCCTAAATGAGGGTGGCCTCTGCCCTTCTTTGCCGTTGTTCCTGGGTGACCCTTCGTTTCTTTTCCTTGCTGGTTGCCCGATTATCGATGATGGAGCCTTTAGATACAGGCTCAACTCTAGGGCATGTGGTACTGCTACGGTGGGTACCTGCACCTCTTTCCACAGCGGGTGTTCCCTTATGTTCCTCTCGTTGATAGATGGTTCCTTTGTAAAAAAAGGGGTGGTTTGGCATATACAGCTAAAGCTGTTGTTGGGTCTCCAGGTGACCAATAGTAAATAAATAAATAAATGGAGAGATTGAGGTACAAATTAAAAATATTTAATAAGCAAAGGGTTAAAATACAGTTAAAGGGTGAGGGGTTCGCACAGAGTACGCGTTTCGGCTGACAAAGCAGCCTTCTTCAGCTCAGGGTGCAAAAAAGGGGATGTGGGACACTCCACGTGTGTCTGTTTATATAGAAAGTCCGAATAGCTGAATTCCCGGAGTTACTTCCGGGTTCCGTGGGGGATGCGGTCACGTGGTGCGTGCCGCGTCATTACGCGGCGGCCATTTTGGGCGTGCGTTCCACTTGCCTGTTGTTTGCGTTCCATACGCAACGTATGTCCGGCGCAAGTGTTACCCGGGGGAAAAAAACACGGCGGCGGGGCAGTTCTAATCCCACAGGAGGCACAGATGGGTACCAGCATCAAAAGGACATAGGCTGGTACCATCATATATAAAAGAGCACCAGACAGAAGGCTTAAAAGGGCATCTTGGATAAAACGCATTATACAATGGGGATATAACACAGTTTGGTATTTAAAACGGAGTAAAGCACATTCCGGGTCATTGGCAAAAATACAATATACAGTGGGGATATGTCACAGTGGTATTTAAAATGAAATAAAACACATTTTGGGTCATTGACAAAAGTACAATTTAAAACACGGTAGAGATAAGTATAAAGTGCAAAGTGTGACAATGAATTAATAACTGCGGGTACATCTATAGGCAATGGTCTTAACCTCATGCAGATACATATACACAATATGGATGTAACATAAAAATATAAAAATATAAAATGGTCACAGGGTAAGAAGAATAAGACATAATGATAAAATTACATCTTAAAAATTAAAAGAGTAAAAAATAAAGTTAAAAATCGATAATTTAAAATTTAAAAATTCAAAATTTCAAAAAGTCATAAAACTGGAGGGGATGGTTGGGAAGGATGGGAGGTAATACAGGATTCATAAAATATATTTAATACGGTCACGTGCGAATTGGTAGTGTCTTCCGGAGCGGGTATGTAGTGGATATTCGGTAAGTAATTAGTCGAGAAAGTGGCATAGTTCGAAATCAGCGTTTAATCCATATGGTTGGAGGGTACCTAGGTTGAAAATCCAATTCATTTCCTCCTTACCAATGGTCTTCTCAAAGTTGCCACCTCTCCAGGGTATCTCGACTTTTTTGATCCCTATAAAAGTTAGCCCCTCTGGGTTCATATCATGTTTGTTCTTGAAGTGTAGTGGGACACTATGTTTTTCATTCCCGTTCCGAATGCTCCTAATGTGTTCCTGGATACGTACACTCAATGCTCTAGTAGTTCTCCCTACGTATCTCAGGCCGCATGGGCAAGTTAGTAAGTAGATGACATTCTTGGTAAAGCAAGTAATGGCTTCCTTTATCTTTATCGGTCCTGTTTTCCCATCTATTTGCGTGATGATCTGTTTTTTACTTTTAGTATTACGACAGTTGAGGCAGTTTCCGCATTGGTGGAAACCTTTCTGTATGCCAAAGTGGTTGCTGTTTGATGGGGTCTTTCTGGTGTGTTTCTGCGCTATTTTCATTTTTACGTTACCAACTCCTCTACAGATCATCCTTGGTCTTTCAGGTAGGATCTCTTTCAAAAGTGGATCTTTTCTTAGTATCGGCCAATATTTCCTTATTAATCTCCTGATGGGTTGGTTCTGGGCATTGTACGAAAATATAAAAGGTACGTCCGTTGAGAATTGAGCTTCTTTTTTGGGTTTTTCTTTCAATAGATCAGTGCGCTCGATACTTCTGACTTCATTTCTGGTATAGTCAAGTTTATTTCGATCATAGCCCTTTTCTAGAAAGTCTGTTCTTAGTTTATCCGATTGTGTCTCGTAGGCGTCCAGATCCGTACAATTACGTCTTATTCTTAGGAATTGGCTTTTCGGAATTCCATCGAGCCATTGCGGGAGATGACAACTTGTGGTCTCGATGAAACTATTAACATCTACTCTTTTGAAGAATGTCTCAGTTTTAATCTTGCCGTCCTTAATGAAAATACTTAAATCCAGAAAATTAATTCGTTCTTGGCTCCAAGTGGTGGTCAGTACAATGCCCATTTCATTCCTGTTAAGTTCTTGCAGGAACATCTCTAGCGTATGTATACCTCCCTTCCAGATGAGAAAGATATCGTCAATATATCTTTTATAGCAGACGAGATTGCTTTGATGTTCAGAAAGGAAGGATTCCTCCCAAAATGCCATAAATAAATTAGCATAAGATGGTGCAAAACGACTTCCCATCGCAGTCCCATTGACTTGCAAATAAAAATCGTTTTGGAAGTAAAAATAGTTATTTTCTAAAATTAAACGCATCCCCTCCAGGATAAAAACAATTTGTTCAGGTTGCAATATTTCACCTTTTTTTAAAAAATGTTCAGTGGCCTCTAGTCCGTTTTTATGTGGTATTATGGTGTATAGTGATTGAACATCGCTTGTGACCAGAATAAGGTCTTCTTCCCATGTTACATTGCTTAAAATGTTTAAAATCTCTGTGGTATTTTTCAAGTGTGCTATGGTATTAGTGACAAAAGGCTGGAGTTGGTGGTCTATGTATTCCGATAGTCTACTGGATACGGATCCTATCCCAGAGATGATGGGTCTCCCGGGCGGTTTGAATAGGTCCTTATGTATTTTAGGGAGGAAGTAAAACACTGGTGTTTTAGGGTGTTCGATTTTTAGGTATTTGAATTCCTGGTCGTTCAATATACCTAGTACGTGACCTTCCTCAAGATATTGGATAAATTTGTCCTGTATATCCTTCCCCGGGTTTTTATTAAGTTTTCTATATGTGTTCTCGTCGCTGAGGATCCTATTGGATTCGCTTCTATAGTATTCAGTTGACATAATAACCGTGCCTCCACCTTTATCTGCCGGTTTGATTTCAATTTTGTCATTAGATGCCAATTTCTTTAGTACATCTCTTTCCCTACTTGTTAGATTGTTCGATTTCGTTGATGTCTTAAGTTTACCCAGGTCAGTCATTATCATCTCTTCAAAAGTGTTAATTTCCTGTGAAATTAAAGATTTTGGGAAAAAAGTAGATTTTTCTTTCAAGTTCGTGTGTTGATAAAATTGAAAGGTGCTTGGTCTGTTAATAGGGTTCTTTAAGAAGTATTTTTTGAGACACAGATTTTTCTTAAATTTCTGTAAATCTATGTACATATCATGCCCTTTTAAGCCTTCTGTCTGGTGCTCTTTTATATATGATGGTACCAGCCTATATCCTTTTGATGCTGGTACCCATCTGTGCCTCCTGTGGGATTAGAACTGCCCCGCCGCCGTGTTTTTTTTCCCCCGGGTAACACTTGCGCCGGACATACGTTGCGTATGGAACGCAAACAACAGGCAAGTGGAACGCACGCCCAAAATGGCCGCCGCGTAATGACGCGGCACGTACCACGTGACCGCATCCCCCACGGAACCCGGAAGTAACTCCGGGAATTCAGCTAATCGGACTTTCTATATAAACAGACACACGTGGAGTGTCCCACATCCCCTTTTTTTGCACCCTGAGCTGAAGAAGGCTGCTTTGTCAGCCGAAACGCGTACTCTGTGCGAACCCCTCACCCTTTAAACTGTATTTTAACCCTTTGCTTATTAAATATTTTTAATTTGTACCTCAATCTCTCCATTTATTTATTTATTTACTATTGGTCACCTGGAGACCCAACAACAGCTTTAGCTGTATATGCCAAACCACCCCTTTTTTTACAAAGGAACCATCTATCAACGAGAGGAACATAAGGGAACACCCGCTGTGGAAAGAGGTGCAGGTACCCACCGTAGCAGTACCACATGCCCTAGAGTTGAGCCTGTATCTAAAGGCTCCATCATCGATAATCGGGCAACCAGCAAGGAAAAGAAACGAAGGGTCACCAGGAACAACGGCAAAGAAGGGCAGAGGCACCCTCATTTAGGCCCAAGGCGCTTCACACACAGAGCCGGTACCGAGGCTCCACACACTGTAAGTGTCCCCTCGTCTTTTTCCGCTTGAACCCATTACCAAACAATACTGCGCAATCTTCTCCCCTTTCTGTTTCCCCCTTCCTGCCTCCCTATTTTTGGGAATTGGAAACACACATAGGACCTAGGTGAGGACCGGACCCTAGGAAGACTGCCATACCCTCCGGACTACTCCAGTGGACATCCTCACCGTATTCCCATACGGTCTGAACCAACTCTCCATATACTGGGCCAGAACTCTGTCAAGAATTCATCCTTGACCTTTATATACTTTGCACTAGCATTTTACCATCTCATTTGCACTTTATTCATTTGCACTTTATATTAGCACTTTGAATGCCTCCCTGTACATGAATAGGTACTGTTCTTCTCTTTTTTCACCTTCTAACAGAAGGCATACTATTTGTACTTAGGTCCCTTTTGACCACATTAGAACAAGCTTGTACTGACCACTCACTTAAGAGTCTGCGCCACTTGGACCCCCCCTCGTTCCTGGACATACAAAGCTGTATCCATCATGACAATAGCACCCCCCTTGTCCGCACTTCGAATGGACAAGGAAAGATCTTCCTGTAGTTCCCGCAACGCCACACGTCCTGCCACAGATAAATTCAAACACTTGTTATTGCCTGATGCCCATTTTAACTTGTTAATATCCAATTCCACTGTTTTGATAAAAGTATCCACATAGGTATTAAAACCTATGGGTGTAAACTTACTAGACGGTCGACATTTGGTTAATTCAAACGAAGCAGATTCAGCCATTTCACCAGTGTCCATCTGAGGTGTCGTTTCCTGTAGGTGGAAGAAAGTCTTAAGCCTAAGAGTTCTAAAAAAACGCATCAATTCCACATCCAGCTCTAATTTTTTCCCTTTATAATAGGGAACAAAACCCAGACCCCTCTCAAGCATAGAGATCTTGGTATCAGTGAGATACTTACTCGAAATATTCACTACCACTGTCTGGGCTTCTGTCTGAACCTCCCTGGGTATCGTGGAGTTGACCCTACTTGCGGTATCTGGCCAACAGGCTTCGCTTGTAATCCTGCGTTTTTTATTTTTTGTCTGGCCCCGCCGTGTGCGCCTCCTTGGCGTTGATCTAAAAAATCCTGGTAAGGCTAGGGTCAGACGAAAGCATTTTTCCCCGCGAACGTGAAAAAGTGCGTCCGAACGCATTGACGTATTTTTTCACGGAATGCGCAAAAACGGTCAGACGACGCGCATTTTCGGGCGTGATTTTGTACGGATCGTCAATAAAACTCTTTTTGCGTCTGGACGTTATGTAGGCTGGACATTAGCAGCGTCTGACATCTCCTAATCACGCAAACACGCCGCTATGCCGCAGCTGCGCACTCAGTACGTCAGTACTAGTGGTTCAGCGTTCTCAGAAAAATGCGTTCAAATTCCACTTGCGTTGCACGGCCGGACTTTTGTGCGGCCGTACATCGTATATTGGCCGTCATTGCCCGTCATCTGCTGCTAGTGCGGCCGTAATTATGTGCGCCAGAACGCACGTTAAAAGTGCGCTGGTCTGACCCCAGCCTTAGCTGTAGATGTTTCAGAAGACAAATCAGTCTCAATAGATCCACGTGAATCTCTATAAGCAGTTCTCTGTCTAAATCCAACTCTCCTCTGGTCTTTCCAATCATATACACGATCTTCCAAATAATCAAGAGTATCCCTGCGGAATTTACTCAATTTCCTCACTAAAGTCTCTTCCTTGTGTTGCACCAATAATTGTTTACATGTTACAATCTTCTCATCTACCACAGATAAACCATCAATAGATATTAACTTCTCCTTTGTCTCATTAATTAAATTCCCAATCTGACCAAATTCTTGCTGCAGTGCTTCCACAGATAAAGCAATCAAATCCAGACTACATTTGTTCAAAATTTTGAACCAGTTATTACAAAACTCCTTATTTTCTTTACAAAAAGTGGGACGTAAATTAACCCTTAGACCTCTAGGAATACATCTCACTTTAAGATACTCCACCAATGTATCAGAATGCAACTGGTAATTGATAGTTTTTTTCTCCAGATATTCAATCCTTTTATATAGCAGGGTATTGTCATTGGATAAACCGCTATTAGCAGTACTACAACGTGCAATAATAGCATCAACTTCGGCTTGTGTATATACCCTGGTCTCCGCTCTCCTATCACTAAGTGCCCCAATGTCTTGAAATGACATATCAGGTGCCAGAAATACAACTTATGGGAAATAATAATCCAATGAAACAAAAAACAGTTGTTCTGCACACTAAAAAAGCAGAGGTGCACTCCCTAAAACAAGGCTTCCCAACAAACCCCTATAATTATGAAAATACAAAATGAGGATGCACTCAGATACAATCCAATTTATTGAAACCAAAACATAATAAATATGACACATAACATCCAGAATAAACCAAACAAAGAATAAATACCATAATGCTTAGATCAATGTCAATAATATAAATGGTAAGTAACAATTACCCGGCACTTTGGAAAAAAAATGAAGCAGATTCAGCCATTTCACCAGTGTCCATCTGAGGTGTCGTTTCCTGTAGGTGGAAGAAAGTCTTAAGCCTAAGAGTTCTAAAAAAACGCATCAATTCCACATCCAGCTCTAATTTTTTCCCTTTATAATAAGGAACAAAACCCAGACCCCTCTCAAGCACAGAGATCTGGGTATGAGTGAGATACTTACTCAAAATATTCACTACCACTGTCTGGGCTTCTGTCTGGACCTCCCCGGGTATCGTGGAGTTGACCCTACTTGCGGTATCTGGCCAACAGGCTTCGCTTGTAATCCTGCGTTTTTTATTTTTTGTCTGGCCCCGCCGTGTGCGCCTCCTTGGCGTTGATCTAAAAAATCCTGGATAGCTGTAGATGTTTCAGAAGACAAATCAGTCTCAATAGATCCACGTGAATCTCTATAAGCAGTTCTCTGTCTAAATCCACCTCTCCTCTGGTCTTTCCAATCATATACATGATCTTCCAAATAATCAAGAGTATGCGCATGCGCATAATGTCCCGGTCAGCACCGGATTCTTGTGATTTTCTACATGAATCCGTCTGTTTGACTTGGTGGCTGCCATTATCAATTATAGGTGTGTGTATTTTTGATTTCCTTTTTGATTGGTCTCTCTGGGGAACGTATGAGGTATATATATAAGGTGCTTATATTTTTTTACATCCCTTGATATAGACTTGTAGTCGAAACCTTCGGGATCCCTGGCTCCGCTCTCTTATCTGCTGCTTTTTTTTTTTTTTTTTTTCCAAAGTGCCGGGTAATTGTTACTTACCATTTATATTATTGACATTGATCTAAGCATTATGGTATTTATTCCTTGTTTGGTTTATTCTGGATGTTATGTGTCATATTTATTATGTTTTGGTTTCAATAAATTGGATTTTATCTGAGTGCATCCTCATTTTGTATTTTTCATAATTATAGGGGTTTGTTGGGAAGCCTTGTTTTAGGGAGTGCACCTCTGCTTTTTTAGTGTGCAGAACAACTGTTTTTTGTTTCATCAGATTCTACTCTTTGCAATGACACCTTGACCATATGCGATGCACGGGGCCAGAGAAACAGAGGTCTGAAGATGTGGAGGAAGCTGGATGCTGAATCCTGATGGGGGGCAAGGAATTACCTAGGTGGGGCAATTGCCCCCCTGGCCCCCCTAGAGATGCCTATGACCTCACACACTGCATGACACTGCTATAGGGGAATCTGTAAACCATGTGACTAGGAATTGGTGGTGCTAACCTAATAGAGTGGACAGTCCTGAATATGTATTACATAAAACTGGGGGAGTCTGCACTTCAAACGTAAAATTTTAAAGCTCTTATAGCATATTTAACTATTGTACATTGTTATATATATATATATATTAAAGCAGCGGCAACCAGCTGTAGCCAAGTCAAAACTCAACAGTGCCTGGGTGCAAAGCCCAATAGAAAATATGCAAACCAAAAAAAAGGAGAAGGACGCACACCAGGGCTTAAGAAAAAAATGATAAAAGTAATGTTTATTAGTTAAGCATTAAAAAAGATGCCCAAATGCATCAAAAACCGACGTTTCGGCCCTCACAGGGGCCTTTATACTATATATGTATAGTTTACACACAAATATAATCAGCTCAAATGTACAAAAAACATATCCTTGCATGTTTAGTAGTCTATCATATTTGTTTTAATTTTTTTCCATATTTTGAAACCATCGAGAATAATATGACTTAGAGAGATAGAATATAATGGTGTTGTTTTGTTTTCCATCCTAAACTATCATTACTAGCAGTAGCAATCTATAATGTAACTATATAAAAGAGGCTCCTGGGGGAACCACTTTTCTTTGTGTATTTGTATGCTGCCTGCATTGGCTATGTTAAGGAAACATTCAGCACGTACTTTCCTCTTGTTTGGTTGTGCATTGGTTGTGTTGGTTCAGAAATCATTTAAGAGTTATATTCTTGAGATATCTGAGCTGATATATGTATATAAAAATATATCTCAGCTTAACTATCTCAAAAATCACTGAGAAATAAATTCTAATTGATTCCTGTGCTAATGCACAATCAAAGAAGAAGAAAGAATGTACTTTTTCCTTAACACAGCCAATGGAGGCAGCTCAACATGGTCACTGTACATTAGTGTATCCTATACTTTGTATGGGAGACGCCAATGTGCCCCCAGCAGATGGAGAACGAGTTCTTCCGACCTCCTCCTTCTCCATCTACATCTGATGTTATTCAGAAAAGAATGTCTTTCAGACCCTGGTGTTAGGTTATTGCACTTCAGCACAATCACATAACACATTCATTTAACCCCACAAAAAAATCCCTCAGATCCCTCAGTGACAAGAGCAGTGCGATCCACACTTCCTCGCTCTGTGCCAGTACTACAGTAGGAACAAATGGAGTTCTATGGACTACTGGAGGAGATAACACCAGTGGCGCTTAGAGCTGCTGGTGTTATCTTGTAACACCTCGGCAGTATTATGACTGGAGATGCTGAGAAAGTGACTCCATAGCCAGGCGTGATGACATCAGTTTCAGGCACCCCCCAGTGTGACCTTTCCAGTGATGTCTCTCTTTAACCCTTTACATGCCGTGCCGGATTGCGGACTTGTCCCGGAGGTGGCTGACATCTTGGATGTCAGCCAAGCCTCCGGAGCCTCCCCCCGCCCACTGGCGTTGTTGCCATATGCAAGATGATGCCAATTGGGCAGTTATCCCCCTAGCTGCCAAGTGGAGATATAGGATCCTTTGGACCCCATATCTCCCGATCTGTGGCAGCTAGAGGGTAATGTTTGCTATCATTGGAAAGGCCAGAACATTTCCAATGATACAAACATGAACAGGTTTGCTGTAAAAGTAAAAAAATGAATAAAAAAAACACTTTTTTTCCCCTCAAATGTCTGGGTGGTGTAATAAAACAGGAATTTAAATCACATTTAAACATGATGAGATCAAAATTGAGCACAGCATACAGAGGTGAAATGGCTCAGCAGTGAAGGCGTTAAAAGAGGATAATTAGAGCTAAACACAAACAGCACAGAAATGTAAAAACAGCAATGAGTACTTTCGGACAGACAATGGTAAAACCGCCTGGTCACTATGAAGTTAAAGTACATTTTCTATTTACTGTGTCTTAATTATTATTTTTTCTTTACCTGAAGACAAAACCTGGGGTTATCCGTCCAATAACATTAAAAGTGACTTTAGGTGAGCAGGAAGAAGATACGTGTCATCGTTGTCCATTTTTCATTCAAAGCAGTGGGACCTCTGGCACAGCGACATCTGAGAATGTAAGTTTATGAGTGTTTCATTTATATTAATAATTTCTTAGCTTTAGCTTTTTCAGTATGATTTCACACAAATACATTTTATATAAATGATAGGTGACCCGGTGGGTAACTTCATTTTTAATAGATTTTTTTTTTTTTTACTGTATATGCAGGAATATATTTGGGAAAACTATGGTGAAAATTGATTCTAATGGTGTGATAGAAAACAAAAAAGTAAATGTTTGGAAAATTGTAAGTGTTGAGATATAGCGTTTACATGAAGCACTCAATCTTACAATGTTTCAAAAGAGCCGAGTGTATATCAAAAGGAACAAAACTGATGCTATGAGGTTAATAATGGCTTTATGTAAATAGAATCAAAACCCCTATGTAAAGAAAAGTAAAATAATTTGTACACTACAAATTCATCTCTTTCTGTGAATCCCTACACTGGCTCCCCATCCACAGCAGAATCAAATTCAAACTACTCACCCTGACTTTCAAAACCCTCACTAACGCTGCCCCTCACTACCTGTACTCACTAGTCACCAAATACACCGCAGCCCATCTGCCAGGATCCAGCAATGACCTGTGCCTGGCATCCTCCAACATTACCTTTTCTGCCAGACTGCAGGACTTTTCTCGTGCAGCGCCGACCCTATGGAATGCGCTTCCTCACAATATCAGACTGTCCCCAAATCTGACTTCACTTAAACGCTCCCTAAAGACTCTTCTGTGTAGGGAAGCCTACCATCTGACTCCGTAACAAAACATCCGACCGACCCACAAACGGCCCTGCATTAACTCATCACTGCAGTCCTCCCCTACTGTTTCTCAACCCTCACCCATCTAGAATGTAAGTTCCCACGGAGATAGGGCCCTTATGTCCGCCTGTATCTGTTGGAAGCAATACTGACCTGTTTCCTTTATGTATTGTAGAATTGTCCTATCTTTACCCATTGCACCTTTGTACAGCGCTGCGGAATATGTTGGCACTTAATAAATAAATAATAATAATAATAACGTTAGTACCTATCACGCAATGTATATAATATTATGTACATTATGCATTCAACTAAGAAGAGCGTTAGATACATGTTTGTCTGGCTATTTAACCCCTTTTCTTCCATGATTGAATCCAAGATGTATTTTGGAGATGTAGTATCACCGTTTGGTCAACAAATGGCACTAACTGCCTGACAAATAGTGCATACTATTTGAAAATGTGCCTTTTCAAATTTTCAAGTACATTTTCACTAAATGGCTACTCCAAAGTTGTTTTCCATAAATCCACTGGGGCCTGGCCTTCAATGTGGTATTGAAGCCATAATGGTTTGCATGTTGTTTCTCAAAAATCAGTTGTTGCCACAAGGATATAGACTTTTACTTTAACAGAAGTGAGCCACTGTTATTTCATTTCCAACTTTTTGTGTCTTTTCTCTTGCAATCAGAGGATTACATTAACTAAAATATCAAACAACATTTTCAGATGTAAAATGTATATTTATGCATATTTTTTTTTTTGCATGAGATTCTTATTGATTTTTTTAACCTGTAGTAGATATCCTTAGTTTTAATAGAGCACATTTGTATATTTCAAGGATTTTTGTATTCAATGTACAGTTTTATTATTATTATTGTTTGTTTATATAGGTGAATTAATTACATAATTATTCAGTTTGTCATATTCCCCAACTCTGTTTAAGCAGAACATACAACATTTTCCTAGTTCCATTTATTGTAAATATTTTGGAATCCCATGCTAAACAGTGCATAATATTTTTGAATGAAAAAAACTCCTACTATTCAATTTAGGATTTCTTTAAATAGATACATTATCTACATTGAGCAATAAAACTTTCTGTTATGTTTCCACAATTGTTAACTTTTAGAAGAGTCTGTAAATTTTTCAAATCCATTGGTGCTAGAGGGTCTGTAAAATCTTTGCTCTTCAGACTCAGAAATGAACGAGAAAAGATCAAAGCAAATTCAATTACAGAAGTACATTATGGCTCTAGGCTCATTTTCCTGCATAGGAGGATAAGACATCAAGTAATTCAGAATACATGAATCACTGAATTTCTGCTCTCTAGCTTCAGCAGGTTTATCAGATGTGAGCAGATTTGCGGTAAAGACTTCGTATCACAAAGAAAGGAAGGAAATATTAGTCAAATGAATAATTAAGTTCATTTAACGATTGTAAGAAATGTTAAGGGCAACTGTGTGTGTGCTTGTGTGTTGATTATAGTTTGTTTTTATCTGTAACTGTATTGGTCATAAATGTCATTGATATATGCAAGACCATTATTTGCATTGTTAGCTAAAACCATGAAAATGTGATGTATTGCTAATTACGTGCAATCTAATCAATTACTGTAGATTTTTCGAATGAATTCTTTATTTCAGCTAATCGAATTACACACATATTTTATCAAGTAGTAATTTAATGATTCTAAGTATTAAACAGATACAATGGAAATACTGGAGATTGCTTAATAATGATCTAGCTTTGCCTTCTGTAAAATTGTATTTGTGTTCACTGCGAAACTAAGTTTATTTTTTATTGGGACATTTTCAAAGTCCAACTAATACATGTTTGACCCATAATGGGTCATTGTAAGGACTTCCTTGAGTTACCCTTGACTTTTCTCCTTGTTACAACTGATTCCCATATTTTCCCAATTCCGATGTCCAATATTTGTCCTGTAGAAGCTCAGACCAGCAGTGAAAACAATACTGTACCCAGGGGGCCAGTTGAAGGATTTCAGGTTAAACTTGGTTTTCCACTGTCAACCCCTTGTCTTCACCAAATATCATTCCCCATTCCCCATTTTCCAACCACTCTAACCTTTTTTTGATCTACCCTTCTTCTTTACCTTAACTTCCCCCCACCGTACAATGCTGTCTTGTTTATTCCCACAACCCATTGTGTCTGTATACACACCTCAACTCAAACTCTACTGCAGTAATTCCCACTAGACATGTGCAAAGCACAAAATTTCATTTAAACTAATGGCTTAGTCCTAAAATGCAATTTATTTCGTTGCTAAAGAAATTCGTTTTCAGTTCTTTAGTATGAAAACTAATTTCATTCATCCGAAAACCAGTGGATACAATTACTATTGTAGTGGCAGCTCAGAGGGCTGTGATTGCTGTCATGCCTACTGCTGCTCCTGCAGTGCGACCTTCCCAATGGAGAGGGCGCCAATTCTCTGAATCAGGCCACTTTGAATGCCACACCTGGTCAGGGATCTAGGCCTATAAATATCAGTCACTGACTGTGCTCTGAGCCCTGACGTGGTTTATTCTAGCCCTCAGTGTGTGTCTTTAGCTTCTGCATATTGGTTTTCTGGTTTGACCTCTGGCTTGTATATTTGACTGTGTTTTCTGTGATTATCCCTTGGCTTATGTTTATCTCGTGTACCAACCTCTGGCTTGTTATTACTACGATATCTCTCCTGTCCCTGATCTGTACTTCTATGTATTTTAGATTAGTACCTGGCCATTCTAAGGACCAGCTTCTTAGTTTAGGGTTTTTTCTTGCCTTTCTGGGTTTTGTCTGCGTGCTGGGTGACTCTATATCCTTACAATTGCTACTTGTTACAGTATCTCTCACTCTCAGCACAATGTGTCAGACAAACCTGGTACAGTAACTGACTGCTGTTCATCACAGTGCTCAGAGTTTCAGTCAAACTAGTAAATATAGTTTTATATATAAGAGGTTAGAACAATATTATTTCCTTGTTTTACTGAAACTCTGAGCGCTGTTACAGTCAGTTATTGTAACAGCTGAGCCTGATACATTGTACTGAGAGATAATATAACAAGCAGACGATCTCAGCGCTCACAGCCACTGGATTTAAAGGGCTAAAAAAAAGGCTCCTCTCTGTATAATGTATAGAACATCCTCCTGCATTAATTATATCCCTCGCTGTATAATGTATAGAACATCCTCCTGAATTAATGTCCCTCTCTGTTTAGAACATCCTCCTCAATTTATACCTTTCTCTGTATAATGTATATAACATCCTCCTGCATTAATACCCCTCTCTGTATAATGTATAGAACATCCTCCTGCATTAATTAATGCCCCTCTCTGTATAGAACATCCTACTGCATTGGCATGTGGAGGGTGCAGATCTTCAGAATACAATGCTTATCCAGCACAGGAGAGGGAACTTCTACTTAAACTTTGTTCTCTGTGGGGGAGACAGACAGGAATATAAAATCAGGGGAGAGGGAAAATATTAACGTAAATCGGTCTGAAAGATCAGAGAAGAGATGACTGGTGCAAATTTATTTTTATAATAAAATAAAGCACTTTAAATCCAGGGAAAAGATTCAAATAAATCACACTGAAGACTCATAATGACAGAGTAACTGTGAGAGCTGGATACTAAATGTATCAGACGTAAAAAAAAAACTTTATAACAAGCAGCACTGGGAGAGGAGAGGGACTTTATATAAAACGTGTATTACAGATGAGGAAGGGGGGATAGTGCTCCTGGATAATATAAAATGTATCAGACCTAAGCCCCTATTATGCAGAGCGGGAGGGGAGATAACACACGTTTTATAAAGTCCCTCTCTTCTCCCAGCGCTGCTTGTTGTAAAGGGGTTTTTACTATCCAGCCCTCCTCTGTCATTAGCTTTCAGTGTGATTTTATTTGAATGTTTTCCTTCTCCAGCTGCTTTTATCATCTTGTCTGCCTCATAGACATACAAGGGTTAAGTAAAGGTTTCCTCTCCTGTGCTGGCTGTCTGTGTTGCGATTGAGTATTCTGGAGCTCTATCACTGATAGATTTTCGGGTAGGGGTCGGGAAGGATTACGCATACAAACCTTTACTGTAGCTTTGCGATGTTGTGCTCTTCATTGCTGGTCTCCTTCACTCATCAATGTACTATAACAAAAAGGACTGAAACTAAAATGTAGTGCATTTTATTTTAGTTTCTTTTGTTTTTTGTACTGAGCAGTTTCGTATCTCTTGAGTCATACGAAAACTAAATTATCCCAAAATTCGGACTAAATCGTTTTAGTACTAAAACTAATGCACATGTCTAATTCCCACAACTAACATAACAGGCCAGGTTTGCCAGATTTCTGAAGCACAGCACAGGAGATATAATTTGCTGCTCAGTGATTGCAGTATTCAGTCTGCATTTCCCCAAGGTCTGCATTAACCTTTTGACTACCAAAATCGACTAACCTTGACTTAACTTAGCACTGCAATACTTTGAAACGCAATCATTAATATATCAAAACTCCATTAGCATATCTTTTTCAAACAAGATGGAGAAATTTAATTCTTTGGACAGTGTTACAAAGCTGGTGCTAAGTACTTAACCAGAGCTGTTGTAAACTTACCAGAGCCATTATAGCCTATGGAGCTGTTAAGTTTACAACAGCTCTGGTTAAGTTAGCACCAGCTTTGTTATACTGCCCTTTGTTTTTTGTCTCTCCAGTATTACCCTGCGGTACTGTAAACAAGCTGCAAATAGCCATTAAATGATCATTTATGATGCATTTTAATAGCTAGAGAGTAAGCAGAATAGAGGGAAAGCTCTGTGGTCGCTCAATGCTGTAACTGGATAGGATTCAGGGAGTTATAATTGATAAAAATCCATGTACACCACAGTTACAAGCTGTTACTGTAATTCCCATATATAGTCATTATGCCTCATGCAGATATTATTTTTATTTTCTATTGGTGCTTTTGGAAGCTGCATTTCTAATAATCTCATTTTCATCAGTCAATCATTTTTATTATTTATCTTTATCACATTTCTGCATTTGATACAAAGGCCATTTCTTACTGAATGCTGTTAATACAGACCCTGTATGATATTGTGTATGGTAAGGTACACCGTATAGAGTGTAGAACCTTTCATTCCAACATTACTTCTGTAACGAGAAATGAGCACATGAAAAATTAAAAATGATCAAGTTTACCTTATTTAAATTTTTAACTATCCCAGAACAATGTTTGCAAGATTTCTATTTCAACCTCTATTTAATTTTTAACTTCACATCCCATGGTTCAAAAAAATGTTCTGATAAAAATGTTTTCAAGAAAGAGCACTTGTTATTGAAGGGGTTAAAATTAGGCTTGTGCACCGATTTTTTTTTCGGTTCGATTCGGTTCGATTTGTTCGGATGTTTAAAATTTTTGATTCGGCTCGTTTCGACCGATTTCTGTTTCGATTCGGTTCGGTTCGGCTCGTTTTTCGTGTACATTTTTTTTTCGGAATATCGACCATTTTTCGTGTTTTCTGGTTACTTTGCTTGTTTTTTGTATCGACTTTTCGTGATTTCGGAAATTTTCGTTTTTTCGGAACGTCTGTTCTCCTCGTTTCAAAGTGTCTAACTCTATTCGTTTTGACGTAAACTACTATGGTTTACTTTTTTTATACTTTCTATCTTTTTTTATAATAAAATTTTGATTTGTTTTTCGGATCCGATAATTCATTCCGTCGATACGATAATTCTGGCGATTCTATCGTGTTTTTTTTTTACTAAATAAAGATCCTTTCTTTCTTATGAATATACATTTCACAACTTTATTTAATCATATTAAAATGGTATGAAAGCCAAGGAACAAAAAAAATGAACAAAACGATTTAAAAAACGCTAAACTGATTACAAGAAACAAGTGATACGCATTTACAAATACAAAATTTACAGAATCAGCGATATAACAGATAATAGTTCAATATACGATGTCCTGAATTACCGAAATGGAACCGAAATCACGAATGGAACCGAAATCATGAATAGAGCAAAAATAAATTTCGATTTGACACATTTGAAGTCCATTCGAAAAATCCGAAATTTTTTCGTTTCGGCTCGGAAAACTTTTCGGATCTGTCGGTTTTCGGGTCCGATCCGATACGGAAATTCGGCCGAATCCAGAGACACGAATCGTGAAATTTCGTGAAAATTCCGAAATTCCAAAACCCGAAACGCACATCCCTAGTTAAAATTTGGTCCTCTTACTGACCGCTGGGGACGTGGCTGGGAAATAGTGCTTTGTTGTCGCTCTGTCTTCAATGTCTGTATGAGTGTGATGAAGGTTTGAGTTGTGCTGTGTTTGAGGTCCTGAATGTTTTTCTGTTCTGTCTATATTTGTCATTCACTGTGACATATACATATGTGCACAGCCCATCAGTCACACACATTGAAAATTTGTATTTGATACAGCACACTCTATTTACCCATCTGCAAATTTCTATCCTACTGGTTCCAGGCAATTCAGGCAGACAGCCTGGCAGCAACAACAGATACTAAAATGAAGAGCTGGTGACACCATGGTTTAAAAAATGAGAAACTGTTTATTCAGTGCAATGTTTTGCCGTCTACATGGGCGTCTGTCAGCATAAAATAACACACACACTTTGACATATTTATACATCCATCAAAAAATGTAAATAATTAACAACACTTGAGTACTTGTGCATTCCATCAAAACACCCTATGAATGATAGAAAAAACTACAAACAAGATGGCACCCATCCCATGAAAAACTACAAATAGCCTGGTCAAACACAGACACACTTATACAGACTCAAAAATTCACAGGCAGTTACTGACAGACAAGTTACATACAGAAACAGATATGCTTACAAGTACTATCAGCCATAGAAACACTGAAACAGATAAACACAGACATAAAACAACTCAGGTACATGCAGAGACACAGACAGAGATTGAATGATATAGAATTCAATAGGCAAAATAGAACTTCTTACGTGGCAGGTTCAAAGTTTTAGGTTCCCCAGAATCAATGCAGTATATGAGAAAAAAATTATCCCCATATTGACCAGGTGATTTTTACCATTGTGTGTCCGAAGTTACCCACTGCTATTTTTACATTTGTGCACTGTTTGTGTTTAGCTCTAATTTTCCTCTTACTCGTTTATGGAACCCACACATATTATATACAGTTTTTCTCACCATTAAAAGGACTTTCTAAAGCTACCATTATTTTCATCATATCATATAATTTACTATAAAAAAAATAGATGAGACATGATGAAAAAAATCTAAAAAACACACTTTTTCGAACTTTGTCACCCAAAATCTACAACAGCCAAAAAAGACCCCGACTAAATAGTTTTGAAATTTTGTCTTGAGTTTATAAATACCCAATTTTTTCATTTTTTAACCCCTTCACTGCTGAGCCATTTCACCTCTGTGTGCTGAGCTTATTTTGACTGTTTTATGCTCATCGTGTTTAAACATGATTTGAAGTCCTATTTTATTATACACCAGATAATTTTGTTTTTAAAAAACCCTACTTTTATTTATTTATCTTTTAATTTTACACTAAACATGATGTTTTGATCATTGAAAAGGCCACGAGGCCTTTCCAATGATACCAAACATGACCTCTTAGCTGCCACGAATCTGAAGATATGTGGGTCCAAAGGACCCCCTATCTCCGCTTGGCAACTTGGGGGTTAACTGACATCATTGTACATATGGCAGCAAAGTCAGTGAGCGGGAGTGACCCCGGAGGCTTGGCTGACATCCAAGATGTCAGCCACCTCCGTAAACAGATCGCGATCCGGCGTTGATTGGTGCCAAAACGTGATTCTACACCTAAGGAGTTAGAGAGGCACTGCTGGAAAGGGCGGACTCTGTCCTTTCCAGTGGTGCCTCTTTTTGTTTTTTATTTGTAGCCTTTCGAGAGGGAGAGGGGTCCAAATGACCCCTTCCGCTTTCAGGTTCTCCCTTGTAGGCACTGGGGGGGCGCCTGAAATTGAGGTCATTGCGAGGGCTGGGGCTCATAAAACTGTTGGGCCAGCTTCAAGGAAGCCTGACCGACGAGAGACCCAGGCCAGAGAGGTGAGTATAGGGAGGGATAAAGGACCATGACGTACATAGTATACTCTTGGTCATTAAGGGAAATTTTACCCATGACATACCATGTACATCAGTGGTCCTTATTGGGTTAAAGGACCACTACCGCAAAAAATTATATTTTTTTTATTTTACGTGCTTTGCTTTGCTCTTGTTTGTTTAGTTAAGAAAATACTTTACTCCATAGAATGGGGTCTATGGGTCAGGCAGCCAACTTACATCATTGTATTGTGTTGGATATATTCAAATGACATCACTGGGGTATATTAGAAGTCTTTTAAGCTCATTAACTGTTAAATACTTTTGATTAACTAAACAAGAGCCACAAAGCACAACTTTAGGTAAATGTTGCATCATGGGAAAAATCCAGAGACTGGAACCCAGAGATAAAATACTCAATTTTATTTTTCCTTTTTACATGCATTATTTCAGACAAAAGAAAAAAAAACAGCGGCTTGTGTTTAATGATGTGGTTTTATTTGTAAATCACAAGTAATCTGGTTACAGTTTATGTAAATTGTAGTGTTCCTTTAAATAAGATTTGCAACACCAGTTTGTGCTTTAACTGTTTAATATGTCTGAAAAAGGACATGGTAAAATTTTCAACCTTGCTGTTTTGTGATGCCATGCAATATCTAATAGGGCCACCACCTATCAATATCAAATAGGGCCAACATCTGATCGTGTCACTCAAACAGTGTTAGTCTTTTTACCGGTGTACTCTAACACAGTGTTTCCCAAACCTGTCCTCAGGACCCTCAAACAGGCCAGATTTTGCAGATCACCTTGGGGAAATACAGACTGAATCCTGCAATCATTGAGCAGCAAATCGTATCACCTGTGCTGTGCTTCAGATTAGTGATAAGCTGAACACCCCCGTGTTTGGTTTGCATTCAAACAAGGAACAATTTCAAAAGTTCGAGTTCGAACTCGAACTCGAACCGAACTCAATGCAAGTCAATGGGACTCAAAAGTTCGATTTTTTTAGAGTGCCCTCCAAGAGGGCATATATTCAAGATATTTGCCATAAAAGGTGTATGGGGGTCCGGGTAGTGCCCTGGGGGTCAGGAAACAAGGACAAACGTTTTAAAAAAAAGTTTTTAAAGGAACAGTGAGTTTTCCATGAAATAAGGGTTAAATATAAAAATGAAAAATACCTTCAAATATCGTGCCTAGGAGGTCCCCATAACCTGCCCGTGAAGTGGCGGATTTGTAGGATGTATAGAAACATTTAAAAACAAAAAAATGACATTTCAAATGACGGTAAATGTTTTTCCTTTAATCTATTCATAAACAACTGCTTGGGGCGGCAGCCTGTATGAAAAGACATTTTAGGACGCGCAGAACAAGTTTAGTGATTTTCTTGGCTAAATTATGGTGAAACTTATGCAGGCTTTGGATGAAAGTAACAATAGGTGCTTTAAAATTTGGCCTTTAGTGTCGGCAACAGTGCCTTCACACCATAACCCTTTTGTGGTATTGTGGAAGAGTGCAGGGGTGGACTCTGCGGTCCAATATTAAAATGATATAAATCTGGTAATATAGGCGTCAGTGCACCCAAATATTGTGCCTTTGGTGGCAGCAAGGGCCTTCACACCGTAACCCTTTTGTTGTATTGTGGAAGAGTGCAGGGTTGGACCCTGCGGTCCAATATTAAAATTATATGAATCTGGTAATATAGGCGTCAGTGGCAGTGCACCCAAATATTACTGCGCTATAGTGTATGGCAGGATGGAATCACACCAGCAGTAACAAGCAGCAGAATATACCAGACAGGGGCACAGAGCGAGAGTAGTTGTTATAACAAAACCAGCTCAACAACCTTTAGGCACTAGTACTGCACTACTGTATATAGTGAGAATTGGCACACGCCAGTCCCGGCGGCTGTGCGTCATCACGCCGTGCCCTGCCCCCTGATCACTCACAGCTGCGCCGAGTGCTGCTGGAGCTCCTGGCATTCAACCAGCTAGCGGCACCATGCGTCCGGGCCCCCCCCCCCCGATCGCCACCCGGGGCCCTGGATGTCACAATATTACAATCCAAATGCAAACGGGTTAAGCTAGGGTCAAACACACGCATTATTAGCAGTGACCATCAAAAAGTGCGTCCGAAAGCATTGACGTATTTTTTCACAGAATGCGTGAAAACGGTCAAACGACGCGCATTTTCGTGCGTGATTTTTTTACGGATCGTCAATAAAACACTTTTTGCGTCTGGACGTTATGTAAGCTGGACATTAGCAGCGTCTGACATCTCCTAATCACGCACACACGCCGCTATGCCGCCACAGCGCACTCTGTACGTCAGTACTAGCGGTTCTATGTTCTCGAAAAAATGCGTTAATTTTCCACTTGGTTGTGCAGCCGGACTTCCGTGCGGCCGTACTTCGTATATTGGCCATCATTGCGCGTCATTTGCTGCTACTGCGGCCGTGATTAAGTGTGCCTAAACGCACGTTAAAAATGCGTTAGTCTGACCCCAGCCTTAAGTAACCAAATTTGTAAGAAGAATAATTAATGCAGCATATGAATCCTCACACTGCCGGGCAGCACCTTAAGGCCCGGTTCAAACCTAAGCGTTTTACAGCGCATTCCTGCACGCTGTAAAACGCATAAACAGGGAAATCCCATTATTTGCTATGGGACCCGTTCATACCTGGGCGTTTTACAGTGCGCAGGAACACGCTGTAAAACGTCCTACGCCCAAAGAAGTACAGGAGCTTCTTTGGGGCGTATTGCAGTGCGTTCACTCTGCAGTCTATGGCCGTGAACGCGCTGCAATGCGCGTTCACATGTTTTTTACGTTTGCGCGATATGCGCTTTAAAAAAACGCACGCATTGCGCTTGTAAAAAAAACGCAGGTGTTAACCCAGCCTTACAGTATAATTAATGCAGCATATGATTCCGCACACTGCCGGGCGGCACCTCTACAGTTTGTGGATCCAGGAATCAGGTGAGTATTAGAAAGAAAAAAAAGGTTTTATTTTATGTTGCTGGGGACATTTATAAATGTCCTCAGATTTTATTTTTTTTAAAAATGTGTCACCTTACCTTAGCCTGGTGGTCAGTGGGGGCTCCCTGGATCCTGGTTGGGCAGAAGTGGGATCTGCCTTGGCTCCCTCCCTGGAGTCCCTGTGCAACCCCTCTGCCACATGCACCCGGCTGGCCAGCCCGCACAGTCGCAGCTCTGTAATCTTGCAGCCACATGCTCCTCAAGGGGTCCTTGGGAGGGAGGCTGGGCGGGCTGCTCTCTGCAGTGCCTGATTTAGAGGGCCTCGTCTGCCTGATGTTTTAGCAACAAGAATGTTTTATCCCATAGGCTTCAATGTTAAAAATATTCCCGTTTTAATTCAATATCTAATAAACCATTGCTTATAATATTCTGCAGTAAAGAGTCTCTTTACTTTTAGATTTTATAGGATTTTATAAGCATTTTTTTTAAAACAAAAAAATCTAATTTTTTTTTCGAACTTTTGGTGAATACCCCAAAAAGTTCGAAGTTCGCGAACTTTTGAACTGCCGAAGTTCGAATCGAACTCCGAACCGATCGAACCGAACAGCTCATCCCTACTTCAGATATCTGTCAAACATGGCGAGGCGGAGGGTCCTGAGGACAGGTTTGGGAAACACTGCTCTAACAGTATCCTTTTATGAGTTCCTTTGAACTTCATATCTAACTGAGGAGTTTCCCAAGATTTCAAACAGTATTTCTTCTTCCTATAGAATCATAGATGTAAAATGTTACTCTGAGACCCATTGAACAAGAAATTGAGATACATTCATCAAACAAAAATATCAACAAAACATTACAGACACCTAGTTCTCTTTATTTATGCTACTTCAGGCACTGTAAATTGATACCGAAAAGACAGCAAGTCTTTGGTGCACAATTTCTATATCTATTTATTGATTCTGCCCATGTCTTTTGTAAAAGGACACGATCTGTGACAAACCTGGGAGAGAGTTACTCATTATGACAACTTGAAACATAAGTCATAATCTCTTACGTTCAAGGATAAATCAGCCCCAGTTTTAAATTGGCTTGAAAGAATATCCATACATAAGAGACAAATGTGGCCCTATTCCAACAGGGTCATTAATATTAAGAAGTGAGAGCACCTTGAAATGTGAGTGGCTTTTCAGCTATTCCATTATGAGTCATGATTCTGGCCAGGATTTGGCCCTGGAAGGTAAAGTGGATGCATTTGTTTGGAAGTAAAAGTCCTTGGATGCTTCTTTATAATAAGGAAAACTCTATAATATTATATTAGGCAATAATAAAGGGAAAATCTATGTTAAAAAGCAGAAACACAAGGGCTAGCAATTAGCCCCTGCTACCTCACCCTGTTTTCTTTTACAGTAATAATAACTACCCATCGTGTTGACCTTTGTCTATTCCTTTTCACTCTTCCAGTGTCAGAGGTCCAGCTATGGGTAGTTGCTGGATGCCCAACCAAGGATGAACATTCAAGATGTGTGCATTTAGCAGTCACTCAGCCATCCAAATGCCTTTGAGATGCTTTACAAGTATATAGCTTGAATTATGAGGGGGTTCTGGTGGCTTGAGGGTTCCTTTAACCCAGGGCTTGACAAATTTGCTTTGAATCTAGGAGCCAGCTAAAAAAGTTAGGAGCCATGTTTTTTATTATGGTAATACGCGAGTGATAGTCTCCAGTCTCCGCCTCCCTCACTGCTATTGCAGCTTATATGTACTATTTTCTTAAGGATCCTAAGAGGGTTATTAGGAAAAAACTGAGAGGCATAACAGTGTGTAAACCTATGTCGTGTATCGGTAAAGATACACATCAGGGCTACATAAGAAGGGGTGCTGTGCATTAAAAGAAATATATACCGTGTATATATCTAATATATATATACATACACAAAACATGGCGTCGCGCCTGTACTCACCAGAGCGGCTGCAACAGCCAGGAGTAACAGCCCAGTTCATGTATAAAACATAACAAGAGAAAAAAGATGTCATCTGTGCTCGAAATATATAAAAACGAGCGCAGATGACATATTTTTTCTCTTGTTATATCTATATATAATTCTTTGAGGATGTCAGTGGGTGGGGGGTGATGACCCGGAGGCTTGGCTGAGACTTCACTGAAGTCTGTTTCTATTAGTTTAGCCCCTTTACTATATACAGATTTCCTGCTTATGGAGGTTTGAACTGCTACTAATGAGATTATTAGCAATGCAGCTTCCAAAAAAAACAAAAGAATAAAAAAATAATATCTGTCTGTGGCAATATTCCTGTATATATAAATTACAGTAACACCGATTTTCATTCATTATAACCTCTGACTCGTATCTCTGTACAGCAGTAACTCCCAGAGCTCTCCCTGTATTCTGCCCTCTCCATGGCAGCTGTAATGCAGCAGTAATCTATTTGAACTTTTTGTTACAGTTAGGTTTAGGGCTGCAATTTTCAAATTGTTTTATGTCTCTGATTTTGTTTCTTCACAGGGGACATACTAATCCTGCTTTAAAACTGTGTGAACATTGTCTTTTCATGTGCTAAAGAGTGCTTTTCAATGCATTACAATGCAAAATCAAGTTAACTCGATTTTGGGTGTAAAGGAGTTAACCCTAAGTAGTGAGGGATGATTTGTCTGCTGGTTTTTATTTATCTTGCAAACTTTTATTTAATTTCCACTTAATGGACTTCCTATTAGATACTTATTCATTCAAAAATTGTTGTTGGGTGCCTAAAGGGTTACCTCATGCATGATTATTGAGTCATACAGATACATTACTTTGTGTTCAACTTTTATATTGATGTCTCTACTGGGATTTCATTTGAGCATGAAATACAGCTGAAATGCATCATAGAATTCCAGGATTTTGAATAGTTATTAATATTTTATTAATTTATTCATGAGTTGTAATGTTATATTATATGTTCACCTTAATGATTGTGGCATTTTATGTTTATGTAAGTATTACATTTGCAATGCATTTTAAATTCACATAAAGAGACATTAATAACTGTTCTCTGAATCATTTTCTTTGATTTGATGTCTCTCATTTATAACCTCTGTTACTAAACTAATTATATATTCATATATGAAAGTGCATTCAGACAAAAAATCAGCACAAATTTAAATATGTTAAAGTAACTTTAATACACAAAATAACACACAATAACTTTACATATTACATAATCTTCTTTTTACATTGTTCCAGCCATATTCCTTACAAATCTTAATTTTTTAATTTCTGTTTTCAGTTTTATTACCAACACATTGTAATATTTATATAATTGCTAAATATATTTGCATTCCAATGATATGTCAAGTAAGTAGACAGTTAAATAATGTAGGTATGATTTTCTCCTTCAGAAATTACATGCGACACTTCCCAGATTGTATTTGCATAATTTATTTGCATTTATTCATTCATCTTTTCTTATTGCCTTTAAGCTGTTTTAGGAGAAGCTGCATAGTCCAGATAAATTCTATCCTTTATTCACATATTTTCTGATGATTCTGGTATAAAATTGAATACATCAAATGATTTTGACCGCCCAATATCCCAAACTGGCTATGTAATCAGCCTTAATTAGGTAAGAAAATAGGACGGAAAGGTGTCAAATTCATACATGCTTTATATATGTATACATACATGCCCTCATTCATACATACATGTTTCTCCATCATGAAATTGGAACAAATGTATACATACAGGGTCATTCAAAGAGATCCGAATTGCTTGAGAAAGGTAACCGAACGCTGAAAATCAGCGTTCGGTTACCTTTCTTGGCCATTCGGCTATCCAGAGAGCAGGCAATTCGCCAAATCCTGGCGAATTGTCTGAACATACGGTGCCTGTTCGGTGCCTGTTCGAGGGCAGTGAAAACCCCATGAAAAAGCACTGCTTCGACTATTCAGAGAACACAAACCAGCAGTGAAAGGTTCCCGAAATGCCCTGCCATTCGGTGGTTTAATTCGGCAAGTTTATTCAGGAGAATCCCATAGGCTTCAATGTTAAAAATATTCCCGTTTTAATTAAATATCTAATAAACCGTTCATTATCAAATTCTGCAGTAAAGAGTCTCTTTATTTATAGATTTTTTTAGGATATTTTAAGCATTTTTCTGAATTTTTTTTTTAGATTTTTTTTAAGTTTACTTATTTTTTCTGTAACAGCCCTCTATTATCATTCCTTGGACCTCCTGTGTAAATTTCAGACATTTTCGCTCAGTAGTTTCTTTGCAAACAGTGTTTCACTTTTCAAACATTCATACAAACTGTTTTCCTAATTTATTCACTTCACCCTGTCTGCGGTGTCAGCTTTCTCGGCTTTTTCCGGCGGCTTCGCTGCGGGTGATCGGCTCCTGCTTGGGTTTTTCCGTGGTTTTCGGCAGGTTAATCCAGATGTTTTTGAGGGTTTTCGGCGTGCATTCGCTGGGTTTTGCGGTTAGTTTTCGTCGGGTTTGCGGTAGCTTTTCCCTGCAATTCGGGGACCCTGTGGTACTTGCTGAATACACCGCATGGTGGCCGAAATGGGATCGGCAAAAGGAACTGAATTGAAGAGAACGAAAAGTCACCGAACGTGCGGTGACTTTTCGAATCTCTTTGAATAACCCTGATAATGAAGAGTTTCAGATCAGCAATATGCACCTTGACAGTGTTACAAAGTGTTAAAAGGTGTATCTGAAGTGTAAATATTAAATTTATTTGGATATTGTCAGAGGAGAAACAATACCTAAAACCATAAGAAACTATAATCTGTTATATTTCTGAGCACGCCCAAAATTCCTCGCAAGAAATCAGTACATTAACACATGTAAACTAGGTGGGCAATATTCCAATTGTGACATTAACATGGAGACGGTAAGCAGGAACATCTGCCCTTGCAGATTTTGCCTTACTGTCTCCATGTTTGCACCTTCCCTGGAATAGGATGTTATCTCAACACCTCGCCCTGGAACGCAGGGCTAACCTCCCTGATACCCACAGTAGGGTTTCTGTGCCACTGCGAGTATCAGATCCTGGAGTTCATAGGACTCCATGGAGGCTTGCATTTTCGGACCGCAAATGATCACAGAGCGAGACTAGGAACTATTTGTTCCCAGTCTCACTCTGCTCCTGGGCGAGAAGAAGCAGATAAGGCGACTTTTTTGCTTCTGGTTGAGAGTTGAGTATGGAATTTTTAGGGGGGGAAGGTTTAGAGCACGTTAAATGATTTTGCGTTTGCAGAATCCTTTAACACCAGCTTTTAGAAGGTGCTAAAGTTTTGAATTTTGCATCCCGGCAGTAAATTGCACCAGCACCTTGTATTATCTCACAAATATTGTGCTCCACGTGTTAAGTATAGGAGATGCTTGAATACAGTAAGCTTGTGCAAGCTGCAAAGAGCAAACCTTTTTCAACCCCAGTTTAGCGGCAGGATTGGAATATCAAAGCTAGATGTGAAACTTCTAGCGTTAAAGATTATATATCGAGATGCTACATTAGCACCAACTATGGAATAGAGCCCGGACATGCGCATTCATTTTCGGCTGATTTGATGTTCATCTGACTCAAAGGACAGCTCAAGAAATTGAATAAATAAAAAAATTGTACAAGACTGAGTTTTGTTTCTAGTATCTATTTCAGTGCGTGTCCTTGGGTCCATAAAATGAATTGTGGGTATATTGTACTAAATTGAATTCAGAGAGAATGAGCTGATTGGAATCACACCTGCTCACACACCTACCCCCCACACACATTGCTAGTGGGTTAAATAAGAGCAGGTGTGCTGTTTGACCTTCTAAATTAACCCCTGTATCAGTATCATCATATGTAATTAAGATAACATTACCCATTTGTAGCTATGGCATACATAATCTGTCTGTGGAGTAATAGACAGAACAATAACATCCAATCTCCTGCCCAAACAGATATATAATCATTTATCCCTTCATTAATCTCATGATCATCAATTAAGACAGTTACCATCATCCACTGGCTCAGCTTTTGTATAAGGAAACTTGTAAAAGAGCTAAGAGCAGCAGGATTGTGACGAGAGGAACAGTTCTATAGGCTATTGGAAAATAACATTCAATTTGCTTGCTGGCCCACACTAGCTCATTGTCCACTAGGGTACAGGAAGCCAATTATAAGTTACTAACTAGATGACACAGAACACCCAACATGCTCAGACATCTGCTGGGAGGGGATGGGACATACTGCTGGCGATGCAAAGCACCCACCGCCAACCCATTGCATATTTGGTGGTCATGCCCGACCCTGCAACACTTCTGGCGCACTATTCATGCCCAGGTTAGTGAGGTACTGGAGCCTCAGCCCCCCTTCTCTCCGGAATTCTACCTACTGAGCCACACTGATATGAACCCAGAGTTATTTAGGAAAACGGTGGCTGTCTGCTTGTTACAGGCAGCAAGGTTGGCGATACCCCAGTATTGGAAGCGAGCCAAACCCCCTCCACTCACACTATGGCTCCATGAGGTGGAGTCTATTCGCTCCTCTGAGGAGAGGTTGGCCTACGCACAGGGGAAGGCTGCTGAGAATGCTACGAAATGGTATTATTGGCTGTCGACCTGTCTGCCCAGAATGAATAGCACCGTGCAGGCCCCGGGCTCTTAATTGTGTATTTTTGACTGTGACACCCTGAAACCCACTGTAACTGAGTTGCCATAGGGAAATTTGTTTTTCTCTGATTTGCTTTTCTGTGATGACAAATTGTACGATACGTATTGATTAAATACTTCGAGCTCTGTATACTCTGATTTTTGTCATTTTCGACTTCGCTACTGTTTGGTAGCCACAACAGATTGTATTATGTCATTTGTTTTACAATAAACTTGAATATGTGAAAAAAAATAAAAGAAATAACATTATGTATGTCGTGTGCTGTGTAGTTGGAATGTGACAGTACTGAGTACTGATCTGCAACTTGTGTAAAACAGAGTTATTAACCCCTTAGTGACTGGGCAGTTTTACACAAATCCGTCCTTTAGTGACCGCTGCTGTTTTTACGTTTCGGAAGATAAAAGGATTCAAAGGATCCCCCTATCTCTCCTTGGCAGCTAGGGGGTTAACTGGCCCACTGATATTCTCACACATATGGTGGGGATGTCAGTGGGTGGGGGGTGACCAGGAGGCCTGGCTGACATCCAAGATGTCAGCCATCTCCATGTTTAAATCGCGACTCCGTGCCGATTTGTGCCGAGTCGCGATCCGACATCAAAACTGTTAACTTTATACACTCCCCCCTTTCCAGTGGTGTAAAAAGTAAGTTTCTAGCTGCCATGGTTGGAGAGATAGAGGGCTCCAAAGGAGCCACCCTCCACTTCCTGGTTTTCAATGCAGGCGCCGGGGGGTGACGTCATCGTGCTCGCCAGCCCCTATAAAGCAGGGGCAGGCTTCCTCCCTGCCAGAACTCCGTTGGAGCCAGCGAGGGAGGTAAGTATCGGGTGGGAGGGAGGTTAGGAGCCGCTGACGTACTATGTACGTCTGTGGGTTTAAGGGAGACCTGTGGGCAGGACGTACATGGTACGTCAGCGGTCATTAAGGGGTTAAAGGGGTTAAAGTTAAAGTTTCAGTATGGATTTGACAACATGCAACTATATACAGTTCTACACTAAACTGGTTACCTGTTCATTAATAATACAGAACAAAGGACCAGAGAACCTCGGTTGAGCCTTGAAGAAATAAGATTCCACCTGCAGCTGTTGAAAGTTTTCTTAAAGGGTCACTACCACCAAAAAAATGAAATGCTCTTATTTTGTTTATTTTATGTTGCTGATATCTTACATTTACTTTGTTTTCCTCAGGTTTGTTGGCAGCAAGGTGGTCCTCAAAGCCACAGGGTGGCATAGCATGCTCTGCAGGCTCTGAAGCCTTCCTTCGAGGCCCTTCTGGTTTCAGGCAATCCCGCAGGTGGGAGTAGTCAGGTATAGGGAGCTAGTGGGCACGCAGCCTTTAGACCCATCTGCTGCAAGAACTGCATCGCACACCGTGTGGCGGGGAAAGATTAAGAACATATTTTACTCTGTATGTGTCACTGTGTGCATTAATTTTGTGATCTTTTCTGTTATAAATTGCCCCCCCGCATCTTTCCAACACTGTGTGGCATTGAGCATAGAATGGAGTGAATGGGTATATTGTGGAAACCACAACATTATATTGTGTGGAATGTATGCAAAGGATATCACCAGGGGTGGATTACAAGTCTTTTAAGCTCCCTGTCATATCTCATTCAGCTGCCAGCTCTTATATCCGGTAGCATACACCTCACAATAGGGCCATTGCAGCCTTATGGAAACATTCACACCTTCACTCCATTGACTGTTAAATACTGTAGACACTAAACCACAGAAGTAAAGTATAAGTCAACATAAGATTTTGGTAAATGTTGCATTATGGAAAAAATGCACAAAATGGAAACAGGAGTTAAAAACATAACTTTGTATTTCCTTTTTACATGCAATTACGTCAAACAAAGAAAAACCTGCAGGATGGGATTTTGTTTGTAAAGTGCACGTAATCTAGTTACAGTTTATGCAAGTGATAGTGTTCCTTTAAGAAATCTCACACACTGGGTGTGTTTTTCTGGAGGAAAGCACAAGCTATCAGGGTTATTCAGAGAGAGGTGAAAAGCAGGAGAATGGCTGGAGAATGGAAAATGCTAGGTCAAAATAGCCGATTTGGAAAGTTAGATAAATGGGAGAATTTTTCTGGTTTGGCTATTTTGACCTAGAATTTTCCATTCTCCAGTCATTCTCCTGCTTTTCAGTGCTCTCTGAATAACCCTGTATAATTCTCACATGCCTGGTAACATCCATTGCGATACATGTATGGGCTCTGCACGGTAAGCTCACGCAAGCTGGGAGGTGCAAAAGTATTTCACACCAGTTTAATACCAATATTGGAATATCGAGTTCTGACGGTAAACTTACAATTGCAAGCGTCTACTACTCGAAAATTTAGCATAACAACAACTATGGAATATACAATATAGCCCTTTAATGGAAAGTTTACAACAGCTCTGGTTACGGCTATACCAACCTTGCAGTAGGGCCCTTTTTTGGGTTAAAGACATGCTTCATACAATCTGACAATATGAATTTATACAATAAAGCTGAAAAATTGCTTTATTATTGGTGCTGATTGGCATACGATCTGGGTAATGAGCACCAAACAGCCCCTGGAATGAAGTAAGTAAAACAATTTAGTCCCTATTACTCAAGATATCTCAACACGATATAATAATGATTCCTGTCTTAATAATTATGTGAGACAAAGTGTTGTAGACTTTTCATGGCTATATTATACTCACTATCATACAAACAAACGAGTAAATGATCTTTTTATTAGGTTTTTCAAATTACACATGAATGATGGTGGTGGGAGTTAAACAAGATATTTTATAATCGTGAAAATAATTGGGTTTGTCAACAGAGGGTGAAAGTCACAGCACGGCTGATTAACGCTGTAATTTGTCAAAACATAATAAACTGTAAAATGAATGAAAACAATTTGTTTAGGACAAGTGAGAGAATGTATAAAAAGGCTTTGAATGTTCAAGTTAATTACACTCTTGAAATACTGGGCAAGTATCGTGTCTCGCATTAGAAGGAATGTTCCATCCCTGTCACTTCGCTCTGCCAATGATCTGTTATTATCATCTCTTTGTACACCCCCAATCTCGCTTTGGGACTTTTCCTGAGCTGACCTTTATTTTATTTTTTTTTAATACTGACTTGAGTCGAGAATAATGAGTATCTGTGGAAACGCTTGTTATGTTCTTTCTGCCTGAAAGTTAACGTTGTACTACAGAGACAGGTTGCTATGATATATGAGCGGGACCATTATACTTAACAGCTCTCTTTATTTATCATAACGATTTGCTTGGAATAGGGCCCATTATAAATAGAATAAATAATGGTATAACTCTTTGACCAGTGTCTTGAATTTAAATATTTTGCTTTCATCTATGAAAGCCATGTTTCATTATAATGGTTTTTCTATCTACAGAAGTCTTTACCCCTAGGTGTCCGTCATTCATCCTCTATGTCCTTGAAACATTTAGCGTAATAATACCTGTGACATAATCATCTTTAGATTCCAAATTGTGCAAAATCACAAACAAATGACTTTAAAAGCACTTTTTCGACAATATGTTTGTTCTCACACTGAGCATGATTATTTCCCATTATACCACGCCACTAAGGACTTCAAGATACAATTTTGTCTTTGTTAGTTTTTTATATGTAGCTTTTATGTATTTAGGTATTTTTCCAATAGAGAAATACGCAGGTATTTTAAATAAACTGATGGGAAGTGGACTATTTATTCTTACACAATTTAAAGTATTTATTGATTCAAAATATTGATTCAGAAAATAAAAATGACGATAGAATATAAAATCGTTTTTTATAGCATAAAATAACTAATAAAAATGCATTACTAAAAGAGTGTTATTGATAGAATTAAAAAGAATTTTGAGTGCAATGTTAGAATACAGATACAAACAAATATTCTTCTTATTACTCTTATTCGTATTACTAGGAAAAGTAATTCAATGTGAGCAGGATGTTACTTCGCTGCAGAGGGATTTAGATAAATTGGGTGACTGGGCACTTAAACGGCAGATGAAATTTAATCTAGCTAAATGCAAAGTTATGCACTTTGGAGTGAAGAACACACAAGTAATTTATACCTTAAATTATTATTATTAGGGTTAGAGTTAGGGAAATCCAAGCAGGAGAAGGATTTGGGAATAATCATAGACTTCAAACTAAGTAACAATGTGCAATGTCAAACAGCAGCCGCCAAGGCCAGCAAAGTATTGGCATGCATTAAAAGGGGAGTTCACTCACGGGATGAAAACATAATTTTGCCTCTGTATAAATCAATTGTCAGGCCGCACCTTGAATATGCTGTGCAATTTTGGGCACCGGTCTTAAAAAAAGATATTATAGCGCTAGAAAAAGTGCAGAGACGGGCAACTAAATTAATAAGGGGAATGGAAGGGTTAAGTTATGAGGCAAGACTAACAAGCTTAAACCTGTTTAGTTTAGAGAAACGGCGCCTTAGAGGGGATCTGATAACCTTATATAAATATATACAGGGCCATTATCAACCATTGTCTGATAACCTATTCATTAACAGGACTATACATAGGACAAGGGGTCATCCATTTACAGGGTTATCCAAAGAGATCCGAATTGCTTGAGAAAGGTAACCGAACGCTGAAAATCAGCGTTCGGTACCTTTCCTGGCCATTCGGCTATCCAGAGAGCAGGCAATTCGCCAAATCCTGGCGAATTGCCTGCACATACGGTGCCTGTTCGGTCCCTGTTCGAGGGCAGTGAAATCCCCATAAAAAAGCACTGCTTCGGCTATTCAGAGAACACAAACCAACAGTGAACGGTTCCCCTAATACCCTGCCATTCGGTGGTTTAATTCGGCAAGTTTATTCAGGAGAATCCCATAGGCTTCAATGTTAAAAATATTCCCGTTTTAATTCAATATCTAATAAACCATTCATTATAAAATTCTGCAGCAAAAAGTCTCTTTATTTATAGATTTTTTAGGATACTTTAAGCATTTTTCTTAATTTTTTTAAAAAAAATTAAAATATCCGAATTTTTTTTTTTTTTTTCAGTTTACTTATTTTTTTGTAACAGCCCTCTTTATTATCATTCCCTGGACCTCCTGTGAAAATTTCAGACATTTTCGCTCAGTAGTTTCTTTGCAAACAGCGTTTCTTTTTCCCAGATTCATACAAATGGTTTTTCTAATTTATTCACTGCCTCCTCTACGTCACAGCTGCTTCGGCTCTGTGTGATTCGGCTCCTTTTCGGCTCCTGTTCGGCTCCTTCGAAGGTTAATCCAGATGTTTTTGCTTGTTTTCAGCGTGCATTCGGTTAGTTTTCGTCAGGTTTGCATCAGCTTTTCCCTGCAATTCGGGGACCCTGTGGTGCTCGCTGAATACACCGCAGGGTCACCGAAATGGGATCGGCAAAAGGAACCGAATTGAAGAGAACGAAAAGTCACCGAACGTGCCGTGACTTTTCGAATCTCTTTGAATTACCCTGACAGACTGGAAGAAAGAAAATTTAGCTTAAAGCATAGGAAGGGTTATTTTACGGTGAGAACAATAAAGCTGTGGAATTCTCTGCCTATTGAGGTGGTTGGGTCAGAGTCTGTACAGACTTTTAAAAAACGACTGGATGACTTCCTGCAGACACAGAATATTAAGGGTTATAATATTTAATATGTGGGTAAAAGCTTCTTGATCCAAGGAGAAATCTGACTGCCATTCTGGGGTCAAGAAGGAATTTTTTCCCAGTATGTTGCATATTGGCGAGCACTTCAGACTGGGTTTTTTGCCTTCTTTTGGATCAACAGCAGTAGGTTATGTGGGAGAGGCCGAACCCGATGGACGCATGTCTTTTTTCAGCCTATATAACTATGTAACTATGTAACTTATTAGCACAGTTAAGAACATTTATGTTTGCTATCAGGATATTGTCACCCAACTAAATAATATCCATATAATACTTACCATTGAAGTCTTATTTCAACCCTTATTGTGCCAACCACCTATCGCTTAGTTGAACCACCATTTAAATTCCTTTTAATAATTTGTAAATGCTTATCCAATCAGTTGGAAAGATTTAAAATGATTTGTATACCGTTAAAATCAATGGAAATTTTTGCAGATAAATCATTTAATTTTTTTGTAACAGATTGTAATCATTTTAAAATGCTTATCCAAACTAATTTAATCGAGGCCATGGTTGGGAATGTGAACTCAGGAAGATAACCATGTAAGAGTATTGAAGGGAGCATTCATCCCCCTTGGCCTTCAGCTGCAGGGTCAGTTTTTGGTGTGCAGGGTAGAGAAGCATTTTGCCAACCCTGCATGCAGGGCCGGCACTGCCGTTAGGTGATATAGGCGGTCACCTAGAGCGCATAGCCGCCTAGGGCACAGCCGGCCCGGACCACTGGAGTTAGAAAGATGTCATGCTGTGAGCCCAAGCCCGCGATGCTAGTTTTCGAAAGAATCCGGATGGAGGGGCAGTCGCAGAAGCATTCAGCTCCTCCTCCTGACTCCTTCCTTGATGCCAGCGGCTGACATGGATGCAGTGCGCCGGCGAGTGTTGGAGCCGGCAGCAGCACGTACCGAGGCACGTGTGATGTCAGTCGCTGGCTGTGGGTCTCGTGTGAAGGAGCAGCCGAGACGACGAGAGACGGAGCCAATCTTCTCTAATACAATAACTATACTCATTGAAACAAGGCTCATTTAATATACATATAATAACACTTCTCTCATTAAATAAAACATAACGCTCTCATGTTCAGTACCCAATCCATAACATGCTCATGTTCAATACCCAATCCATAACGCTTTCATGTTCAGTACCCAATCCACAACGCTCTCATGTTCAGTACCCAATCCATAACGCTCTCATGTTCAGTACCCAATCCATAATGCTCTCATGTTCAATACCCAATCCATAACGCTCTCATGTTCAGTACTCAATCCATGTAATGCCCCATGATTTAGGTTTTATTTGTATATTTTTAATGGTATGTATTGAATCTGCCTTTTACTGCTTACAGTTATGATTTCATAGCTATTTTGTTCCTGCTGGGTCACCATAGCCTTGCTGCATCTAGCTAGCTCCGCCCCTTTTTCCTGCTAGGTGACTAGTAATTATTACCTCAGAAACTAGCCTGAGGAAAAAGGGGCGGAGCTAGCTAGATGCAGCAAGGCTATGGTGACCCAGCAGGAACACAATAGCTATGAAATCATAACTGTAAGCAGTAAAAGGCAGATTCAATACATTCAAATGTGGAAACCCTACCACCAAAAACACTGTCAAAAGGAAGGGGGGCAGGCTGTCACCCTCCCCGAATTGAGTTTTTGCAGGTTGGGATGTCTGAGATTGTTCTCTTCTCCTACCAATCTTCCTGAGTTTTGCCTTTTAGTGAAAAGACATGTAAGTCACACTTTAACATCTTTAGGGAATCTGCAATGTGGCAATGCAGCCTTCCCACACACTTGAGTGCCAGCAGTCCCCTAAAAACAGGTCACCCTACACCCACAACTACTTCTTGTGTCACATAGCTGGGGTTTCACAGAGCTCCAGGTCCTTGATGCAGCTTTTTTTGGCTCCAGGAGAGTTATACATAAACAGCTTTCATGAAGTCCAGGGAAGCACTGTCTTTGTCTCTTCCTGTATCATGCAGCAAGGTGTGGGGAATATGCAGTAGCCGGATTGACACTCACATCCATATGATGCAGGGTTAAAGGAGAATTCAGAGTTCACTTTACCCAGTCATAGAATCATACAGGGTTGCATCAGCATATTCGGAATTCCAGGGCAGGCACTAGTTCAGCACCTCCATGGAGGGTTGTTCTTCCGGGCTGTGAGCTCAACGTGACCTCATTCTCGTGAGAGCATGCAGCGCAGAGTTATCCTGGAAGGAGAATAGGAACTATTTGTTCCCAGTCTCACTCTAATTGGGGCCAGAAGAAGCAGCTAATCAGGCCACCCATCTCACGTGGGATAAGGTAGGGAGTATGGGATTTAATGGGGGGGAGTTAGGGTCTGTTAAATGATTTTGCAATTGCAGAACCATTTAACACCTGCTTTTAGGAGGTGCTAACTTTGGGTTCTCTGCATCCTGATGGTAGTTTGAGCTTGCACTTTGTATTACCTCACTTATCGAAATGATAATTAATGATTGTGCTCCCCATGCAAGGTACAGGATGCGCAAGGTATGGTAAGCTCACGCAAACCGCGAGGTGCTAACTCATTTCATAAAGAGTAGGATACTGGGCTATGTAAGCACTTGAAATAAAACTTGACTTTTATATATAATAAGACCTAAAAATATGACAAACACACAATAACCCAAATAAAAGGAAAGCAAAGGAAACACTATGCAGAGTCAACAAATATGCGTAGTAATTACAAGTGGGGTTCTAGGTCAGATGATGTCTCATGAAAGATAAGGAATGCGGGCCTTCGAGGGTCCAATGTCATAGGAGAGATGAGAAAACAGATAACCCGTAAATATGAGACCATCAAAGCAGAAGGGAGACTTTGTAATTTTGCTAACTAATTTCCCCCAATGTAGTGTCAGGAATATACATTATGAATGCCAGACGTTAAACTTACTTATCCTTGCGCTAATGATTACATATCGAGATGCTACATTAGCACCAACAATGGAATAGTGGCCCTAGTGTTTATTGGAGCAGATACAAGGGAAAGCGGATATGTAAGAATTTCCGTCATTGCACTCGAGATGAGTGCTATTGAAATAGCAAATTAATTATATGAATATTCATTTATAGGTCATTTTGAAGCCACGATAATAGATTCTAGTTTAACTTTTGTAAGTGACAATTTCTTTCAGATTTACTATTCCTCATAGAAAGGGTAAAAAAATAATATTGATTTTAGGAAAAGTTTTATGAAGGTGAAAGGAAGCTGTAACTACAAACGCACAAGGAGCTTGTCTACATTCTCTGCAGTGATGCAGTACATTAAAATCGATGTCAATCACAAGTTGAATTATTACTTCCATGTGACTTGCACCATGGACAGAATATCAATATGATTCATTTGAATGGAGAGTAATTAGACTAATGTCTGTCTATTAATTTTTGGAGTTTAGATGTTACACAGGGAATATCAGCATATCATTTATGAATAGAGGATTCAGTAACGCAAGGAACTAAATTAATGCAAAAAATACATAAGGTCAGCGAAAGTCATAACATTTTAGTATAAAAATAAGTTTTGCTATTTTAAAATTAATGTGTTAATTATATAAGGTTAAAGTTATTTGTTTGTGAAAACTAATTGCTATGTGCAATTTTAATCTCTATTGAAATTGAGGTTTTTCAAAATTTTGAAATTAATACAATATTGGCAATGTATTGTTATCATACACAGAGAAAAAAATATTTTTGGATGCCGAATATGCATTAAAAATTGTTAGAAATAGTAAAGTATAAAAGGAATGTGAAAAATATGTCCCAGTTATGTTTAAAAATAATTTCAAAATAACTATTGGTAAATATAAGTAGAGCAGAGAAATTGTAAAGTATCAAAATAATTGATTAGTTTTGATTACCTCAAATGTCTTAGATTTCAGTAATTTTCCAAGGCACACAAGACAATTATTCCAGGAAATATAAAGTGGGTTTAATAATTAAAGCTGTCAAAAATTGGTATGCCAAGAATGCAAGTTTGAAAGCTGTCTTAATACAAAAGTATTATTTATAAAGTATTTTACCAGGAAAGATACATTGAGATTACTCTTGTTTTCAATTATGTCCTGAGATCAAGAACATTGTATTTCTCTTCCTACTGTAAAAATTCAAAGTAATAAAAAAAACACAAATCTACAGATTAACAGAAAATAAATATGTAAGAAATATACAGATGCATTCTGTATCGAGGTATGTTAATAGAGATCTCTTAATCCCTTCACTACCAAGTGATTTTTTAAAAAAAAACATTGTTAGAAACCAGTGGATTTTTGTAAAATTATTTTTAATTAATTATACAATAATAAATAGTCATTACTGTAAATAACCTATTTGGCCAGGAGATGGCATCATCTACTGCCAAATCGAGATAGAAGTTTGAGTTGCAGGTCTATTTTTTCCCCCTTTGCATCAGCTGCTAACAGCTGCAAAAAGCCTTATATGTCAGAGCTTTGAGAAGCTGATTTTAATTTTTTTGCTCTGCGGGCATTATGCCCAGAGGGCTATAACTTTTGCGGGGACCTTCTGCACCCCAAAAGCAAATGAAATTCATTTGCAGCAAACAAATTAAATTTGCTTTTGGGCTGCAGATCAGCAGATTGAGATACTTCGATATCGGTTGTCAAGGGGTTAAGTGACTTTAGACTGGGGGAAGATTTGATGGTGTCTGGGAGGTTATTCCATAATTGTGGTGCTCTATAAGAAAATGAGAATCTAGCCACTTTCTTTTTGTAGTGTGGTATTGCAAGTAAGGTGCTGGTCCTGGATCTGAGGTTATAGGATGAGGGAACTGCTAGGGGAAGCAGTCTATTCAGGTAGGGTGGCAGCTTCCCAGAAAAGCTCTTAAACACCAGGTTGGAAAGGTGAAGGTTGCGTCTGTGAGAATCACAAGGTATTTTTATTTATTTATTTATTTATTTATAAAGGATTTTACCAGGAAGGATACAATGAGATTTCTCTCGTTTTCAAGTATGTCCTGGGTTCAAGAACATTGAGTGGTTACAGAAATACAAAATAGTAAAATGCAAGATATTAACACAAAAACAGATATACAGATTAACAGAAAAATTAATATGTAAGAAATAGTCATTATGTCACATGTTTACAGGTGCATTCCGTATTGAGGTATGTTAATAGGGAGCTCTTAAGGGACTTTAGACTGGGGGAAGATTTGATGGCGTCTGGGAGGTTATTCCATATTTGCGGTGCTCTGTAGGAAAACGAGCATCGAGCCACTTTCTTTTTGTATTGTGGTATTGCAAGTAAGGTGCTGGTCCTGGATCTGAGGTTATAGGATGAGGGAACTGCTGGGGCAAGCAGCCTTTTCAGGTAGGGTGGTAGCTTCCCAGAAAAGCTCTTGAACACCAGGTTGGAAAGGTGAAAGGTGCGTTTAGTCTCCAGCGACGGTCAGTTTAGCTCTTTTAACATGTCACAATGGTGGGTCATGTAGTTACATTGTAGCACAAAGTGGCAGCATGAGTTATACAATGTTGTAAGTTTCTGGAGGTGCGTTTGAGGGGCAGCTGCATACACTACATCTCCGTATTCAATGGCTGGCATAAGCATTTGTTTTACAATCGGATTTCTTACTGCGGGGCTCAGGCAGGACTTGTTTCTGTACAGGGCACCTAGTTTGGGGTAAAGTTTAGATGAGAGTTTTTCGATGTGGGGGCCAATAGATAGATTTGGGTTTAACCACATACCTAGATATTTGAGAGAAGTGACTGTGGTCAGCGTGCCATTTGATTTTGTCCTGACACATAGATGGGGTGTTTGCAATTTGTGTAGTTTAGGTGCTGTTCCAAAGAGCATTGTAACAGTTTAGTCAGTATTTAGAAAAGTTTGTTATCTGCGATCCACTTTTCTACCCCTGTGAATTGTTCTTGCAGCACGGCCTCCAGCTGTGGGGGAGCTGGTTTGCTGGTATAGATTACTGTGTCGCTGCGTACATGTGTACAGTTGAGGCTTTGCAGACATTAGGCAGATCATTTATGAATATCGTGAATAGAAGGGGGCCGAGTCTTGATCCTTGGGGTACACCGCATGTGACTGGGAGGGGGAGGGGGGAGCTGCCAGAAATGGACACATATTGCGACCAATCAGATACATATGATTGAAACCAGGTTAGCGTGCTATCACCAATACCGGAGTTTTGAAGTTTTTGCAATAGGATGCCATGGTCTACTGTGTATGTCGACAATATTTACAAAATACATACAAGAGTACAAATTAATTCAACAAGAATGCTATTATCCTTTTTTTCTGTTCCTAACATCATCTTCTAAACCTGTCATAAATTAGATTATAAATTATTTTCAAAGCTCAATTTAACCATTATATAATCTGAAAATAAAATATGATTAAAATTGTTGTTTTGCAAACTATTACAAAATTTTCAAATTCTTACTTAAAGTACTAAACGTCAGTGAATCATTAAATTAAGTACTTAGTTATATAAGAACTATTATTAGCCGTCTTTAAATTCAGCAAAAATCATTCAATGACTCAGCAAACAGATGGCTTTCAATCGATTATGCTATTTTATGTGAATCTGCAATATTTATTAGCATAATAATTTTTTCCCCATGCAATGTATTTAAAATACACTGTATCGTTGCTTGTACTATTAGGCTAAGGTCAGACAAAAGCATTTTTCCCCGCGAACGTGAAAAAGTGCGTCCGAACGCATTGACGTATTTTTTCACGGAATGCGCAAAAACGGTCAGACGACGCGCATTTTCGGGGGTGATTTTGTACGGATCGTCAATAAAACTCTTTTTGTATCTGGAAGTTATGTACGCTGGACATTAGCAGTGTCTGACATCTCCTAATCACGCACACACGCTGCTATGCCGCAGCTGTGCACTCAGTACGCCAGTACTAGCGGTTCAGCGTTCTCAAAAAAATGCGTTCAAATTCCACTTGCGTTGCACGGCTGGACTTTTGTGCGGCCGTACATCGTATATTGGCCGTCATTGCCCGTCATCTGCTGCTAGTGCGGCCGTAATTATGTGCGCCAGAACGCACGTTAAAAGTGCGCTGGTCTGACCCCAGCCTTACACATAGTTTGCACAATGTTTGTTTGCTTTTGAAAGGTGAAATGGATTTACATTTATTAATAGCACCTGTAACTTTTATTTTCTTATATAATTCCTTTCACATATTAACCCTTTCACTACCAAGTGAATTCTCCAAAAAATATTGTCAGAAGCCAGTGTTTTTTGTAAAATCCTTTTAATTAATTTTAAAGTAAAAAAATATTTGAGTTTAAACCCTTTGTATGTCTTACTGTGAATAGCCTATATTTGGCCAGTAGATGGCGCCATCTACTGCCAAATTGATTTAGAGGTTTTAGCAGCTGGTCTATTTTCTTCTATTTCTCCCTGCATCGGCTGCTGAAAGCCCGATATTTCAGAGCTTTGAGCAGATGATCTTACAGTTTTAGCTCTGTGGGCATTATGCCCACAGCGTTAAAACTTTGGGGGCACCTTCTGCAGCCCAAAATCAAACAAAATTTGTTTGCAAACAAATTTTATTTGCTTTTGGGCTGCAGATCAGCATGCTAAGATATCTCGATATTTGGGCTCCAGATGGTGCCTTTGAAGCCCGAGATAGCTCAATATTGGTAGGGAAGGGGTTAAGGATTAGGGATGAGCTGTTCGGTTCGATCAGTTTGGAGTTCGACTCGAACATCGGCAGTTCGAAAGTTCGCGAACTTCGAACTTTTTGGCGTGTTCGGTTCGAGTTCTGAAAAAAATTTGAAAAAAGTATAACAAATGCTTAAAAATACTAAAAAATCTAGAAATAAAGAGACTCTTTACTGCAGAATATTATAAACAACGGTTTATTAGATATTGAATTAAAAAATAATGTCTACGTGCAAAGATTCTCACCTCTAAATGACATGTGCTCTGAAACGGCGTAAACAACAGGTGTTAATTAGTGTTTGGAAATAACATGTGCTTTTAATTAGTCTGGTCTAATGAATTTGATACATTGTCTGTAGACTGATGGTGTCTGGAGGTGTCTCCTGAACATGTATCAAACAACACCTGTGCTTCTGAGAAGTGTTCATTTCTCTACTAAATGTTCCTCTGATATGCTGTTTAACCCCTTAACCTTGCATTTCACGCCTGTGTGTTCAGCTCATTTTTACCGTTTTCGCTCATCATGTTTAAACGCGATTTGAAGCCACATTTTATTAAATGACCCAGACATATTAGATATCGTTCTTTCTGGCAGACTCCGCAGATTCATAATATATAATTTTTATATGTATACGTCATGTCCTGCCTGTATATTATGACAAAAAAATGCAATAAAAATCTAATTTTTAATCCTCTGCAGTGTGTAAAGTGTTTTTCTTTTCACATTTTAGCACATGAGCGTTTGCGGTTATGTTTTCTATGGGGTGCGCTTGTACAAAAATTAGAAATGGGGACTTGTTACATTTTGTGGGGGGAATTACATGATTTTTAGCAAAACGCACCCCATAGAAAAAAATCATTAGTGCAGCATCATTGTTCACATTGTAATTGAAATGTGAACAATATTGCTGCATTAATAAAAATAACACACAAAAAAATACATTTTTTTTTACTTTATACCTGGTCATGTTGGGTATCATTCGAATGGCCATGCTCAGGCCTTTCAATTGACACCCTCCATGACCCCTAGCTGCCACGGTTCTGAAGATATCGGGGGTTCAAATGAACCCCTATCTCCACCAGGGGATTCCCGGCAGCTAGTGGTTCCCCGGCTATCATACTTCATCACGCTATGCGTGAGGACATCAGGCAGTGAGGGGGGACCCGGGGGTGGAGCTGCCATCCAAGATGGCGGCCCCCACCGAAGCTAGGCCGCACTTCGGCGCCGCAAGGCATCTCTATACACAGCCCCATCAGCATCTCTATACACAGCATCACAGCATCTCTATACACAACCCCATCAGCATCTCTATACACAGCCTCACAGCATCTCTATACACAACCTCACAGCATCTCTATACTCAGCCCCATCAGCATCTCTATACACAGCATCTCTATACACAACCCCATCAGCATCTCTAAACATAGCCTCACAACATCTCTATACACAATCTCACAGCATCTCTATACACAGCCCCATCAGCATCTCTATACACAGCATCTCTATACACAGCCCCATCAGCATCTCTATACACAGCCCCATCAGCATCTCTATACACAGCCTCACAGCATCTCTATACACAGCCCCATCAGCATCGCTATACACAGCATCTCTATACACAACCCCATCAGCATCTCTAAACACAGCCTCAAAGCATCTCTATACACAACCTCACAGCATCTCTATACACAACCCCATCAGCATCTCTATACACAGCCTCACAGCATCTCTATACACAACCCCATCAGCATCTCTATACACAGCCTAACAGCATCTCTATACACAACCTCACAGCATCTCTATACTCAGCCCCATCAGCATCTCTATACACAGCATCTCATACACAACCCATCAGCATCTCTAAACATAGCCTCACACATCTCTATACACACCTCACAGCATCTCTATACACAGCCCCATCAGCATCTCTATACACAGCATCTCTATACACAACCCCATCAGCATCTCTATACACAGCCTCACATCATCTCTATACACAACCTCACAGCATCTCTATACACAACCCCACAGCATCTCTATACACAGCCCCATCAGCAACTCTATACACAGCATCTCTATACACAACCCCATCAGCATCTCTAAACACAAGCCTCACAGCATCTCTATACACAACCTCACAGAATCTCTATGCACAGCCTCACAGCATCTCTATACACAACCTCACTGCATCTCTATACACAGCCCCATCAGCATCTCTATACACAGAATCTCTATACACAACCCCATCAGCATCTCTATACACAGCCTCACAGCATCTCTATACACAACCCCATCAGCATCTCTATACACAGCATCTCTATACACAATCTCACAGCATCTCTATACACAACCCCATCAGCATCTCTAAACACAGCCTCACAGCATCTCTACACACAACCCCATCAGCATCTCTATACACAGCCTCACAGCATCTCTATACACAACCCCATCAACATCTCTATACACAGCCTCACAGCATCTCTATACACAACCTCACAGCATCTCTATACACAACCCCATCAGCATCTATATACACAGCCTCACAGCATCTCTATACACAACTCCATCAGCATCTCTATACACAGCCTCACAGCATCTCTATACATAACCTCACAGCATCTCTATTACACAACCCCATCAGCATCTCTATACACAACCTCACAGCATCTCTATACACAACCCCATCCGCATCTCTATACACAGCCCCATCAGCATCGCTATACACAGCATCTCTATACACAACCCCATCAGCATCTCTATACACAACCTCACAGCATCTCTATACACAACCCCATCAGCATCTCTATACACAGCCTCACAGCATCTCTATACACAACCCCATCAGCATCTCTATACACAGCCTCACAGCATCTCTATACACAACCTCACAGCATCTCTATACTCAGCCCCATCAGCATCTCTATACACAGCATCTCTATACACAACCCCATCAGCATCTCTATACACAGCCTCACAGCATCTATATACACAACCCCATCAGCATCTCTATACACAACCCCACAGCATCTCTATACACAGCCCCATCAGCAACTCTATACACAGCATCTCTATACACAACCCCATCAGCATCTCTAAACACAGCCTCACAGCATCTCTATACACAACCTCACAGAATCTCTATGCACAGCCTCACAGCATCTCTATACACAACCTCACTGCATCTCTATACACAGCCCCATCAGCATCTCTATACACAGCATCTCTATACACAACCCCATCAGCATCTCTATACACAGCCTCACAGCATCTCTATACACAACCTCACAGCATCTCTATACACAACCCCAACAGCATTTCTATACACAGCATCTCTATACACAACCTAACAGCATCTCTATACACAACCTCACAGCATCTCTATACACAACCCCATCAGCATCTCTAAACACAGCCTCACAGCATCTCTATACACAACCCCATCAGCATCTCTATACACAGCCTCACAGCATCTCTATACACAACCCCATCAACATCTCTATACACAGCCTCACAGCATCTCTATACACAACCTCACAGCATCTCTATACACAACCCCATCAGCATCTATATACACAGCCTCACAGCATCTCTATACACAACTCCATCAGCATCTCTATACACAGCCTCACAGCATCTCTATACACAACCTCACAGCATCTCTTTACACAGCCCCATCAGCATCTCTATATACAGCATCTCTATACACAACCCCATCAGCATCTCTATACACAGCCTCACAGCATCTCTATACACAACCTCACAGCATCTCTATACACAACCCCACAGCATCTCTATACACAGCCCCATCAGCAACTCTATACACAGCATCTCTATACACAACCCCATCAGCATCTCTAAACACAGCCTCACAGCATCTCTATACACAACCTCACAGAATCTCTATGCACAGCCTCACAGCATCTCTATACACAGCCCCATCAGCATCTCTATACACAACCCCATCAGCATCTCTATACACAGCCTCACAGCATCTCTATACACAACCTCACAGCATCTCTATACACAACCCCACAGCATCTCTATACACAACCTCAAAGCATCTCTATACACAACCCCATCAGCATCTCTATACACAGCATCTCTATACACAACCTCACAGCATCTCTATACACAACCTCACAGCATCTCTATACACAACCCCATAAGCATCTCTAAACACAGCCTCACAGCATCTCTATACACAACCCCATCAGCATCTCTATACACAGCCTCACAGCATCTCTATACACAACACCATCAACATCTCTGTACACAGCCTCAAAGCATCTCTATACACAACCTCACAGCATCTCTATACACAACCCCATCAGCATCTATATACACAGCCTCACAGCATCTCTATACACAACTCCATCAGCATCTCTATACACAGCCTCACAGCATCTCTATACACAACCTCACAGCATCTCTATACACAGCCCCATCAACATCTCTATACACAGCATCTCTATACACAACCTCACAGCATCTCTATACACAACCCCATCAATATCTCTATACACAGCATCTCTATACACAGTCTCACAGCATCTCTATACATAACCTCACAGCATCTCTATACACAACCCCATCAGCATCTCTATACACAACCTCACAGCATCTCTATACACAACCCCATCCGCATCTCTATACACAGCCTCACAGCATCTCTATACACAACCTCACAGCATCTCTATACACAACCTCACAGCATCTCTGTGAACCCCCAGGGGATTCTGGGCAGCTAGGGGTTCCCCGGCTATCTGACGTCATCACGCTATGCGTGAGGATGTCAGGCAGTGAGGGGGGACCCAGGTGTGGACTCTCCCCTTTTAAGTGGTGCCTGGCTTTTTTTTGTGGGACCTCCCAATCGGGAGGGAGAGGGATCCGAACGGATCCCCCCCTCCCTTCCAGGCGATCTCCCAGCATTGCCGGGGGGGTCGCCTGGAAATGACGTCATCGCGTATGGCGCGATGACGTCATTTACGTCGGGAGGAGCTTGACTTCAGCATCTGAGGGAGAGGTAAGAATCTCCACCGGAGGTCCCGTAAAGCTGATGACGTCCTCCTCAGCATACAGCGGGAGTAACTGAGGACGTGTCCCACACGTCGTCAGCAGTGAAGGGGTTAAAAACGTCTTTTTTTTTACTTTTTGTCCTTGTTTCCTGTCCCCCAGGGCACTACCCAGACCCGGACATTGTTTTTAAATGTTTCTATACATCCTAGAAATCCGCCACTTCACGGGCAGGTTATGGGGACCTCCTAGGCACGATATTTGAAGGAATTTTTCATTTTTATTTTTAACCCTTATTTCATGGAAAACTCACTGTCCCTTTAAAAACGTTTTTTTTTTTTACTTTTTGTCCTTGTTTACTGTCAGCCAGGGCACTACCCGGACCCCCATACACCTTTTATAGCAAATATCTAGCATATATGCCCTCTTGGAGGGCACTCTAAAAATCGAATTTTGAGTCCCATTGACTTTTATTGAGTTCGAGTTCGAATTCGAACTTTTGAAAAGTTAGAGTTCGAATGCGAACCGAACTCGGGGGTGTTCGGCTCATCCCTATTAAGGATGGGAACATGTACGAGACATCTATGTAGATTGTTGCAGGTTATTTCTATTTCTATGCTGTAAGTAAGAAAGAGCCTTATAGATATTCTAGAGTCAGGCTGTGAGAGCTCACAAGGATTTCTCTGCTCAAAAAATAAGGAATTCTGTATGAATCACTGCATTGAGTGAAAGTATCAAGTGTCACCATACGATTATTTATTCATATTTTTCATCGATTCTTGACTGCATGTGCACTGGTATTGCAAGAGAGCATCACAGTTTGATGTTTATTAAAAGCTACTGATCAATGTTTCAGTCCACAAGGACTTTATCTGTAGTGAAATAAGGAAGAGAAAACACACAGGTCTTCTTTGTGTTATTAATGCTGAGTAGACATCATAGTCATGTTTCACATAACAGAAAACAAGTGGGATTTTTCTCTACAGTTTATATGCATTAAACATATTCCTAAAGGTCATTACGATCATTAAAATTTAAATGAAGTTAAAAGACAGAATCCAATGAATAGATGTGTCTGGGCTATAACATACCTGAGTTAGGATACCAGAATAATATAACAAATCAATTCAAGGTTACCAGAGAGTTAATCCAAATATTAAATAGTAAGAAGTGTAGGAACATAATCAATAATCATAATCGATCATAATAAACATTAATAAAAACACTTTAGAGCCCTAGCACAAAAAATGCACAACATTGCTTTACGTTCTACAGAAAGGAAAACACAAAAGGGTGTTTTTGCAAAGCTCCAAAATTGCTTGCAATTGTTGGTGCTTTGTGTTTCGCCACGATTCTACACTATTTAGGGAATTTGCCACAATTAAAGCACTATTTAGCAAACGGTCACTGTATTTTGCCAAAATTGGAGTCGCCAAAAAAAGCAGTTAGTGGACATCAGCAAAAAACGCAGAATTGCACCAATTCGGGGCCAAATTGGAGGATAGTGAATAACTCTAACACATCTAGAGTCATAAGTGGCACCAGATGGTGATTCCAGATCAGGTACAGTATCAGATCATTACATCTAGGCCAGGGGTCACCATCCTTGGCTCCCTGATGTTTTGGGAACTACATCTCCCATGATGCTCAGTTAACTATTAGACTGACTGAGCCAAATGGGAAATGTAGTTCTCAAAACATCAGGGAACCAAGGTTGCTGACCCCTGATCTAGACTAAAGCAAAATACCACTTTATTGTACTTCAGATAGATGACTGCATTTGCTGAACTGACAATAAGCATCGACAAGAGCAGGAAACATGATTCTTGGAATACATTTAATTATAACTACTCAATAATGTGAAATGTTTGCCAAATTATCTAAAATTATATTTATAAATGTGCTAGGTTATTTAAATCAATAGATAAAATGTTGTGTTTTTTAAAAACTATCCAAATTGTCCACTTTAATAAAATTAGATGTGCAATTGAATGACAGTGGCAATTACATGAGCAGCCTCGGCTCTAACTATATAAAAGGCATATTGACAATGACATATTGATAGGTTTTGGAATTGGCATTCTGTTTTTATTATTATCTTTACTGTATAATCAATTAGAGAAGAAATTAACTCATACAGCAGCACCATATTAAAAAAGCTATTAGCCACCCTTCATACAAAACCCTCACAAAATTGCTCCCAGACATCAAAATAGTTTTTAGACTCAGTGTTAATTTTCTAGACTGATTGCTATAGCATTAATTTGGGAAATAACATGTTTAAGATCATTATGATGTGCATTATTCACAGTATGCAAAATGCCCCCTTCACCCCATTAAATTGAAATGAACTTTTATAATTCGTACATTATAATTTTTTTGAAGTTGCAAAAAGGGAATTTTACTGTGGCGAGAGTTGCTTTATCCTCTTAAGGACCACGGGTCTTTAACCCCCTTGACGGTTTTCCCAAGTGTGGCTCGGGTTTATCTTTCAGTGCTGAAAGCGGTAACCCTGAGCCTCACTCGGGCTGCATACATCACCTGTCCCTGCGCTCCCTCGCTGACCACCGCAGTCTCCTCCGGCGATCGTGACCTCATACTTCCTGATTCCCTTCTCGCGATGAAGTAGGAGGGTCGCGATCGCTGGAGGAGACTGCGGGGAACAGCGAGGGAGCGCAGGGACAGAGGTGATGTATCCAGTGGCATCCCGAGTGTTGCTTAGGGTTACCGCTTCCAGCATAAGAATTTAGCCCCAAGACAGACTCGGGAATACCGCTAGGGGGCCAAAAAAAAAAAAGGAAATGGAACGATTCTGACATCTAAAAGATGTCAGAATCATAACGCCAGGGAGGTTAAAGTCAATGCATTTATGACGCAACAGTTGCGTCATTGATCCTTAAGGGGTTAAATTATGGTACATGCATCTAGAGATGCATTTTGGAGATGCAGGCCTGATGTTTGATATTGTTTCCCTCCCCTCTTGTATGTTGAAGTAACCCTGTACCTACAATTCTAGGTGCAGGGTGTTGCTGTCATTTGTGTTGCACATGAATACTGTTATTGTTATTATTGTTATTGTCTATGTTTATCTGTTACTATCTGCTAATAGGATTAGTGTGTGGGTCTCTGTAAATTTTTCCAACTCCCCCTATCTGGACTGTGTTTACATATGTTTAACATCTGTTAAAGGTTTTTGTTTGTCTGTATTGTCTAGCAAAACTGCTCCATTATCTGATAATGTATAATCTGAATCCCCTCTTCACAATCTGCTAATATCCTATTGATCTGTTTTGATGGAATGTTGAGGCACTCTGCACCTCTTCCATCTGGCACTCTGCCTCACTGCCGGAGCCAGATGATCTCCCGTCAACCAGAAGAGACATCTGTACCCTACTGGAGGACCTCTTCTTAGTGGCAGGAGCTCGTTGTTGTGCGCTCGGACCTGACTTCCCTCCAGTTAGGCATTGAGGAGCTGTGCACCCATACCCACGAATTTGGGGACGTGCAGGTCTCTACCTCTTCCTGCATTACAGTGCTACAGGCCCTGGTTGCTGGACTACAGTCTACCGTTCTGGCTTTGGAGTCCCGTCACCGGCGCAGGAAACTTAAGTTACCGGGGATCTTCCTGGACTCTCTAACTCATTCTGAGCTCCTGGCGTTTGTGAATTGATTTGTGGTCGCTACCTCGTCACTGCCTGGCGAAGGTTCCAGACCCCATCCTCTCGGTGATCCGGATCAGGAAGACCGCTGCGGCTACCGCAACGGCCTCTAAAGATGTCATTATGGTTGCCAGAGATGTCCACATTCGCGATCAGCTGCTGGGGGTGACAATACGGGCCCGTCCGATCCAGTTTGAGGATGTGGAAGTCATGATTTTCCGTGACCTGCCTTTTCTGGCTTTGCGACTCGACACCAGTTTGGAACTATCACCCCGGTGCTCAGGGCTCATGATGTTCACTATCGCTGGGGTGTGTCGGGGTCCCTGCTCATCCACCATGGCCGGACTATTCTCTCGGCGAAGACGGCGGAGGATGCTTGGATGCACCTACTGACCATGGGTCTGCCATTGGGCTCGATGGGTGATGTGGGAGATTATTTGCCCCCACTGCCGTCTCTGGGGCCTCGGGACCCAGACTAGTCCACAGGGTCTGGAATTTATGTTCTCCTTTTTGGCACTTTTTGATTTTTCATTTTGATCAATCAGGACCTATGTTTACTGTATTGTGTGCTTTCCTCACTCCCTTCCCTCTCCACCCTTTTTTATCCGATTGGGTATGGACGTAGGGTTACGCCCCAGGGGAGCCGTAGAGTGGTCACCTAGGCTCTCACTACTCCTTTGGCCCCGAGGTGACCTTTGCTCAGTGGTTCCCTTAGTGGCCCCCTGTTCCCCCTGTGAGGGATCGGGGGCATGCTCCTGAGTACGACGTCTTACTTGAGGGGCTACTATCCCTCCCATTGGTGAATGGTGGTTTTTTTTGTCCCCCACCCATTTTTTCCTTTCCGGTTGATTGTTGAGAGTTGGTTCCGTGCTTTTATTTTTCCTGCGTTCGTATTGTGTGATAAATTTTTTTGACCGGAGTATACCTTGCGATGACTATGTTCTATTGTCTGCTGAGATCCCTGCTGGGCCCTTCGTGGCCATGTTGCTGTGATGATGGTTATTCAAAATAAAAATATTTTAATACAAAAAAAAAGGAAAAACACGGAAAGAGGCAGCTGCAATAATGATCTGGCTGGAGATATGGCAAAATATGCATACATACAGAAATAACAGTTTTGCGCCTATTCCCTAATAGGGTGGCTGCATGGACCAGAAGTATCCAGCCCTCTCCTTGTATAAAACATAACAAGAAAAAATAATGTCATTTGCATTCTCCATGCGAAACAAAACACTGAGGTTTTGGTTTACTTGAATAGCCATTATAGTGTAAGCTCTCACCTGCCATGTCACGGCACCTATGGATGTATGATGATAGACCAAGAGCTTGGGCATAATAAGGTTAAACCGAGAGAGACGAGAAGTAGCTGGAAAAAGTAGCTTATATAATTAGGATAGGGGCGGGTGGGGGATGGATATGAAATGCACATGTCTACTGCTCAGTGATTTGAGGATTCAGTCTCCTTTTCCCCAAGAGAATTCTAAAATTCTGGCTTGTTAGTGGTGCATGAAGACTGTGATATGAGTATTTGTTTTAATATATGATTATTTTTTTTCTAAATATTTGGTATTCCTGTATTTATTTGTACTTAGGAGGATCATATCTTCATGTTTGAAATCTAACAAAGTGTCTGTAAACTTAAAATTTTAAATGGATATTCTACATAAAATATAATTATTTAGTCAACTGTTAATGTTGTTTGATATAGTTCAGAGATAAGATCATATTTCCTTTTTTAATTTTTTTATATGCTTTCTTTTTTTTCCAGATTACAGACACAAGAAATGTAATTTGAGTGTTGTCGATAGTATTGACAAGGTTGTCACCCCAATTTCCATAACATCAAATGTTACCTGACATATATGAAGGCCTGCTGAGATATCAATACTACCGACAGTGTCAACATCATAGGATACTTTTTATGGTTTTATAAATCAGCTATGTGGAGGAATTATCTTTTGTTTACGTTTTGATGAAGTAATAATGAAATTATATGGATATATTTTTATGCAGAAATTATATTGTTTTCAGAACTACTGTAAAATGAAACTGTATTTAGCTTTAGTTTATTTTTCCAGGGTGATGTATATTAAAATATTCTTGAAATAGTCATCAATATATTTTCTTTTATGTTAAATTGTTTATTGGAAATTAAAATATTTCGACTGAGAAAATGTTTTCATAAATAAGTAATATTTAATTGTCAAGTATATTTTTGTTATATACGTAGAGATCAATGAGTGGCAATCTAGCTACACACATTAAGAGAACTATAATCGTATTACCAGTCAGAGTTACCATTTGCATTCAAGCATTTCTATAAAAAAAATCTGGATTAAAAGTGTAATTTGCAATTTAATATCCTTTTCCATATAAAAAGAATCCCTAAAGTCAATGTATTCCATTACTAGAGGGGTTATTCACAAAGTGCTGGTGTTGAAAGTACCAGTGAAAATCGCTGGTATCGCAGCACCAAAAACGGCTGGCATTTCACAAAATTAAAATCCAAAAAGTGCCAAGAGAAGCTTCAAAGTTACAGCCTCTGCCTCTGCTCTCTCAATTTCGGTTTTAGAAAATGCCGGCATTTGTTGGCACTCCAATACTAGATTTTCAACAGTAGTTAAAACACTGGCAATCATTGGTGCTTTGTGAGCAACCTCTTTAGTTAACCCCTTCACTACCTTGATCCATAGAAACATAGAAAAATGTCGGCAGATAAGAACCTTTCGGCCCATCTATTCTGCCCAATTACATGGATACTTTACCTGGATTTATCTTTTGTTTAGGATAGCCTTATGCCTATCCCATGCTTGCTTAAATTCAATTACTGTTTTGGCCTCTACCACTTCAACTGGAAGACTGTTCCATGTATCCACCACCTTCTCAGTAAAATAATACTTCCTGATGTTACTTTTAATCCGTTGCCCCTCTAATCTAAGACTATGTCCTCTTGTTTTGCTATTTTGTTTCCTTTTAAATATATTCCCTTCCTCTACCTTGTGGATTCCCTTTACGTATTTAAATGTTTCTATCATAGCTCCTCTGTCTCGTCTTTTTTCCAAGCTGTACATGTTAAGATCATTAAGCCTTTCCTGGTAACTTTTCTCCTTCAAGCCGTAATCCATGATTAGCAGTAGCAGACACAGCAGCTTGAAATCGTGTTAACACAATCTAGCGTTATGCTGTGTCACTGCAAATTAAATTTGTTTGTTGCAAATTAATTTCATTTGATTTTGGGCCTCAGAAGATGCCTCCAAAGTTTTAACCATGTAGGCATAATGCCTAACGTGCTAAAATGGTTTACAATCTACTAGCGTATGTCCTTAATGGGTGCCGGACAAAATCCCTACAGCCAGGTTCCCTAATGCCAACATCCAGACAGAACAAGTGCCGGACATACCAAGTTCCCTACACGTCCAACTTCCAGACATCCATAATCCCAGCGGCTAACCCTAATACTAACACCCTAACCCTAGATTTAAGGGGGTTAGGGCTAGGTTTAGGGGGGCTAGGGCTAGGACTAGATTTAGGAGGGTTAGGGTTAGGGCTAGATTTAGGAGAGTTAGGGTTAGGGCTAGGTTTGGGGGGTTAGGGTTAGGGCTAGGTTTAGGGGGTTGGGGTTAGGGCTAGGTTTAGGGGGTTAGGGCTAGGACTAGATTTAGGAGGGTTAGGGTTAGGGCTAGATTTAGGAGGGTTAGGGTTAGGGCTAGGTTTGGGGGGTTAGGGTTAGGGCTAGGTTTAGGGGGTTGGGGTTAGGGCTAGGTTTAGGGAGTTAGGGCTAGGTTTAGGGAGTTATGGCTAGGTTTAGGGGGTTAAGGAGTAGGGTTAGTTTTAGCTCCTGGGATTTTGGATGTCTGAAAGTTGGCCATCAGGGAGTTGTCTGTGTAGGGAAGTTGGCCGTCAGGGAGTTGTCTGTGTAGGGTAGTTGGCCATTAAGGGAAGTTGGCCGTCAGGGAGTTGTCTGTGTAGGGAAGTTGGCCATTGGGATTTTGGCATTAGGGAACCTGGTTGTTGGGATTTCGACCCAAACACGTCCTTAACGGATATTCCCCAATTGATTAGCACAAAGCCTTGAACTGCAGTTCTAACTGCTGTAACTCCATCTGGCCTGGAGATGGCAGCATCTGCCTGCCAATTGGGTTATTGCTTTAAGGAATATGTTGGGAATGTTCCCAAATATTTCTTATTGTATAATTAATTAAAAACATTTTTCCAAATAAACCACTGGTTCCTGTCAGTGATTTATTATTTTTAACAAAATCACTTGGTAGTGAAAGGGGTTAACATTAGACTGTGTATATGCTATGGGTGGGCATTCAATGAAGGAATATTACATTGTTCTTTGTTTCCAGGATACAGTATTTACTTAAAAGAAGTGAAAACTGACATGATTTAATTCTAGTTCATTTACCAGATTTAACCCCTTTGAGTAGTCATTGACACTAAAATCATAGCTCAATTACATGTTACTTCTGTGATTTGAGTGTGCAAGTACTTATGTTTGGTTATCTTCTTATGGTAAAAAAATCAATACTTTTACTATAAGCCAAACATTTATTATTTGTATCTACAAATATTCTTAGAGGGTTATTCAGAGAGCAGTGAACAGGAGAATAACTGGAGAAGTGAAAACTCTAGGTCAAAATAGCCAAACCATAAAAATTCTCCCATTCATCTCACTTTCCAAATCTGCTATTTTGACCTAGAATTTTCCATTCTCCAGTCATTCTCCTACATTTCACCGCTCTCTGAATAACCCTGTTAGTAGTAAAAACACACAAAATATGCTGAACATATTTATACTTCTACATTGAATATGAAACCTTTAAAATATTTAATACTTTGAGCTTTGATATTTGCCTTGCATACAGCAAACAAATTTGGTAGAGAAGTTGTAATGAGTTTAAACTGTACAAAGTTTTTGAAATAATACGTCTCCGGGAAGCAAAACTAGTACTAAATGTTACTTTTAGGTTTCCATTTTACTTCTCTGACACCAAAATCTGATTGTAAAGCGCTGCATTGTTCTGTGATCATACACTGAAAGGTTCTAAATGTAATTAAAGTTTATGAAGCTGTATGGATTGCTAGCATTCCTGTTTCAGATGTTGCAAAGAACATAATATTGAAACATGATTTATAACTAGCCCAGTTAAAGGGACATGCATGCTTTGCAAGTGTGAATAAGTCAGTAGTCTCATTCAGCAGGCCTAAAAAGCAAGCAAATTAGATATTTTTTCATACTTACCTGGTTTTCTTTCTTGGTGTTTTCCAAACCCACCTCAGGAGGAACCTTAAGCTAACCAATCAGTGTGTATACCTAGGTATGCATAAAAAACACACTGAGCATGTGCAACTGAGTTGCTCCACCTCCCACCTGCATTGTGAGCTGTGGGGGGGCAGGGCTGAACTTTCACCCCCAGCTACTGCAGAGACAGGGAAGGGGCGAAATCCATACACACAGGGAGAAAAAGAGACAGCAGAAAGAGTGAAAACACAAAAAAGCACAGAGGCACAGCAAGAAACGGTAAAGAGAGAAAGGCCGCAAGATAAAGCAGAGACAGCACAAGAAAAGGTGCAGTGAGAGAAAGTGTGCACAAAAGAGAGTGTGAGAGTCAGTGACTGTGTGAGGGAGTTTGAGCGAGACAGAGAGTATTTAAACCATGAAAGAGCACAAGTGAGTATGTCAGTGGGTGAGTGAGTGAGTCTGTGTGAGAGAGGGTGAGTGTGTGAGCGAGTCAGTGGGTGAGTGTGTGAGCGAGTCAGCGGGTGAGTGTGGGAGCGAGTCAGCGGGTGATTTATTCTAGTTTGTCTATAAAAGTTTTTAAATGTGAATTAAAAAAAAACTCTAGGCATGCATATCCCTTTGAAGGACGTGTGGTAGAAAACATAAAGGGCTAACTCCTGCATTTGTGAGATGTATGCTTTTCAAACAATGTGTTAATAGTGATTAAAACGTCTTGTAATCCGTGACGTAATTAGACTTGCAGAAAAAATGAACATTGCTTTCTCAGTTAATATTAACTTTTAATGTGTTGATATAAGAATGTTTATATTATGTATTTTTGTTTTGTACTGTAATTTTAAAAAATAAAAAAATATTCTTTTAAATGTATTAAACTTTAATACTACATAATCTTAAAATAATTATACCGTTTATATTTTTCTTAGTAGTATAACTTACCTTGTACAGTATATTTATAGCTGGGTAAATGTTTAGAATTGAATGGATAGTAATAATATCCCTGTATTAAATATTTGAGTGCTTAGCATCATGTTTAATACAGTGTATTGTGCTGCATAATCAAATAAACTAGGCAAATTACTATACAGACATATTTTTACTACATGATGTTGCTTAAGGACGGACTAAATTACATATGGCAGATGCTTTCGAAATAATGTTATGTGATTATGAAGCAATTTTGAGATTATCACAGATGCTATATACTATAAAGTGGTAACCAAGCATTTCTATTCATTGACCCAAAAAGGCCCGTGATATTTTTCTATCATTATAATGTGAATGCTATAAATTCTGTACCATCACGAAAGTCTCGTTTAATTAGCCTTCATGGGTTTATGGAGTGCCACTATAATTAAGGGGGTGAAACGTTAACTTTTGATCTGAGATTGCTATAGGCAATTCTGGTGAAATTGGCCTACAGTTTGTCTTAAAAGAGTCAAATATACCAAATCAAACCAAAAGAGGGGCACGGTTTCAATAAAGAAGCAGTATTAGCTGGTTATTATTCTGGCATTTCTGGCACAGGCATTTTCATTTCTATTCAATATGAATTGCAATAGCCCCTGAATTCCTTTTACCTACCTTGTGTATTTGTACTTTTGTTTAAATGAAAAATCAAAGTGAAATATAATCTAGGAATCCTATTCTGGTTGGTCTGAGGGAGCTTGTAATGGGAAAATTCACTGCAAGCCATTATCCATTAGTGAATCCCTATTACTGGCCCTGTTAAAAATGAGCCACTATAATAGCAGCTTGACATAATAAATGAGAGCCACTAACAGTTACAAACAGTGAAGTCATGTGACCTCTGCAAGTGTCTCCTGGAGTCCATAGGATTCTCTGAACATGTGAAGGATCCTTCCATGAGATCGCTTGTACATGATCTTTCAGGGCCAGCTGAAGGACACTGGGAGCTATTTGTTCTTACAGTCTGGGATTACATGCTTAAACAAAAACACCAGTTTCTTGCAGTTGGTGAATTTTTGTCATTACTGACTGCAACTGAGGATAACAAGTGTCCCTGGAATTGCTCCTTATTCTCTGGATCCCCCACATTACCACTTCCTATATAAAGTACTGGAAGCGCTAATGTAATGTAGGAAGCTGGACCTGCAAGGGACTGGAATGGCACATGGCACATTATGATTAAAGAGTGGGGCTGCTATACTTAACGGAATAAGGTTACATGGTTACACAGGCTGAAAAAAAGACGTGTGTCCATTGAGTTCAGCCTGTCACACATCACCTACTGCTTGTTGATCCAAAATAGACAACCCCCCCCCCCATTATGAAGCGCTCACCAATATGCAATATACTGGGAGAAAAATAAATTCTTGACCCCTGTTGGCAGTCAGATTTTTCCTTGGATCAAGCAGCTTTTACCCACATATTAAATATTATAACCCTTAATATTAGAGAGATTATTCAAAGAGAGCCGAATTGCCTCTGAAATTACACAGAATGGTGAATTTCCCTGTACATTGCAATTTCGGAGCCATTCGGCTATTCAAAAAGCTGGCAGTTCGCCAAATATTGGCAAATTGCTTGTGAAATATGGTGCCGTTTGACGGCAGTGAACTCCACATAGAGAAGCAATGGTTAATCTATTCAGAGAACACTGAACAGCATCGAAATGCCAGTGAAATGCCCTGATTTTCGGTGGTTTCATTCAGCAGGTATAATCAGGCGTATCCCATAGGTTTCAATGTAAAAAATATTCCCCGTTTTAATCAAATATTTATTAAACACTTTATTCTTTTAATTTGCAGCAAAAAAGTCTATTTTTTTGAATTTTTTAGCCATTTTTCGGGATTTTGTTCCGGCAAAATTCTTTTTCCCGATTTTTTTTTTTTTTCAATAGTGGTTTTTTTCTGTAGAAAGACCTTTTTATTATTATTCATAGGACCTGATATGTCATTTCCATGCAGTATTTTTTTTTGCAAACATTAGTTTTTAAAAGTTGAAGTGTTTTTGTTTTTTTTACCCCGTTCGTTGCTTGGGGACTTTTTCCAGCGGCTGGTCGGTGCTCTGTTCAGTTTTGTTTCAATGCATTCAGTGATTTTGCGGCGGACTGGCAGATGCGTTCAGCATTTTTGCGGCGGCTTATCGGATCGATCCAATGTTTTTTCAGTGGTTTTTCTGATCGATTCCCCGGTTTTGTGGCAGTTTTTTGGATAGGTTCAGTGGCTTTTTCCTATACTTCGTGGACCCTATGGTGAATACAAAATCCATTGCAGGGTCGGCGAAATTGATTTCCCGAAGTGCGGGGAAAGAAAGGGCACCAAAATTCCACCATTCTGTAACATCATGAAAGTCTCGTTTAACCCTTTCGCTGCTGAGGCTTTTCCCGCCCCTATGCTGAGGTCATTTTTACCTGTTTTGCGCATCATGTTTAAACGTGTTTTGAAGGCTTATTTTAGTATATGACCCAGACATATTATATATCGTTCTTTCCGTCAGACTCGGTAGATTCATAATATGTCATTATTATATGTATACGTTATGTCATGTCTGTATATTATAACAAAAAATGCAATAAAATATGTATTTTCAATAATTTACAATGTGTAAAGTGTTTTTTTCCACATTTTAACATGCGAGCAATTGCGGTTATATTTTGTATGGGGTGCGCTTGTTAAAATAATTAGAGATGGGGTCTCGTTACATTTTTTTTTGGGGAAAATTACACTATTTTTAACAAACGCACCGCATACAAAAATCGTTAGTGCAGCATCATTGTTCACATTATAATTGAAATGGGAACAATATTGCTGCATTAACAAACCAAAAAAAATAAAAAAAAAGTGTTTATTTTTTTTTTTAAATTTTTTTAAAAATTTTTTTTATTTTTATTTTTCTTTTTTTTTTTTTTACAAAATTTTTCACTTTCATGTTTGGTATCGGTGGAACGGCCATGCCCTAGCTGCCACGGATCGGGAGATAGGGAGTTCATTGGAACTCCCTATCTCCACAGTTGGTGGCAGTTAGGGGTTAACTCTAGGACTGGCGTCATCGTGCTACGCACGATGACGCCAGTCCTCTGGGAGAGTTCCCGGAGGCTTGGCCGACATCGGAGGCTTGGCCGACATCCAAGATGTCGGCCAGCTCCGGGAAAGGATCGCGAACCGGCGCTTTTCAGCGCCGATTCGCGATCCAGCTCCCCAGGGGTTAATGCCAGGCATCATTTGGAAGGGCAGGCTGTGCCCTTCCAAATGATGCCTGGGTTAACCCCCGCAGAGCCGCCGATCGGGAGGGAGAGAGGTCCGAAGGACCTCCCCCCCTCCCTTTCAGGCGCCTCCTCCGCACATGCGGGGGGGGGCGCCTGAATTAGGTGTCATCGCGCCCCCGCGATGACACCTAATTCTGGCGGCTGCTGGTCCGGATGCCGGGCTGACATCCAGGATGTCAGCCCGCACCGGAGGGGCCAGCGATCGGCCGGAACCCGGCCAAACGCTGACCCCAATGGGAGGAGGCGCTCAGCGCGTCATCAGCACACCAGCGGGACTGCTGAGGACGCGCTGAGCGCGTCCTCAGCAGCGAAGTGTTTAATTAGCCTTCATGGGTTTATGGAGTGCCTCTATAATTAAGGGGGCAAAACTATGACTTTTGATATGAGATTGCTATAGGCAATTCTGGTGAAATTAGCCTACAATTTGCCTTAAAATAGTCTAATAAACCAAATCAAACCAAAAGAGGGGCACGGTTTCAATAAAGAAGCAGTATTATCGGTTTATAATTCTGAACACATGACATTTTCATTTCCATTCAATATGAATTGCAATAGCCCCTGAATTCCTTTTACCTACCATGAGTATATGTTCGGTTTTGTTTGGATGCATTCGGTGGTTTTGCGGCGGATTGCCAGAATTTCGGTCCTCTTTTAATAACCCTGTGTGTTTTTTCAGGAAGTAATCCAGTCCTTATGTGTACAGACTATGATCCAACCACCTCAACAGGCAGAGAATTCCACAGGGATCTCTCTAAACAAATGAAATAGAGAACATACATAGAGCACTATGTCTAGCTTCAATGCTGGTGGGGTACCAGTCTGGGTGGTATGAGCCCAGTATGCAGAGGATTCACCAGGGCAGACTGACAGGAGGGACCAGGACGTTTTGGAAAACACTGGGACTGTACCTTGGGGAGGCAAACAGGACACAAGGGGGAACTCCAGGCGAGGTACAGTGGTGTGTTTCAATAGAGTGGTCGAGACGGTCCTTTAGTCATAGGCTGGTAGAAGGCGGGTAAACGTTGATCAAGCTGGGGTCTGGTACACGGGTATTTTGTATATTTTTCAGGGGGCTTCAGGAGGCACTCTGTTTCACACAAGGCCAAACACGATTAATGCAGAAGCATTGGTGAAGGGGTGGAACTGGACTTTATGCAAGGCAGGGGTGTGGTGTGAGTGTGTGTGTCAGGTGATTAACTGGTTGTGTGCCTGGTGGAAGTTCTGAACATAAGGGCAGCACTTTTCATGGAGCTGCCTGAGAAGCGATTGTGCGCACAACAGCATAGATCTTTTTCACAGCAACGTTGATAGTGACATGGGCAGGATAGCATGGCACAGGAGCGACGTGGGCATGACACACTATTGTACAAACACAGCTATGAAAATGCTCACAATTACAATCATGCACATCAATATTGTATACTAAGCTTCCTCCACGGTACTGCATTTACTTGAAACTATCCTGATGGGGTATTAGAACTATGTGACTGCCACGGTAGGAAGAATAAATCAGTAACTGGATTAGTTAAAATCATTGGTTTATTCAGCAAAACAAAAGGACAATAATTCAGACGCGTTTCGTCACTTCCATGCCACTTTCTCAAGGAAAATGATATTTCATAGAAATAGGGAAAGTTTAAAGGCAATTTACATTTGTGTTACTGTGTTGTTTAAGACATTTTTTACTATATACCCTAACACACAAAGTGAAGGTATTTTTTTTATTTTAGAATTGTTTTTATTTTATTCTCAGTTGCTTACTAGGGTACATTTTGATTTTATCCTAATACTTTGTTAGTAAAAAAAGTTACGTATTTGTACTGAAGTAGGTTTTTGTACATATATTAATATGGGGTGGTTTGGTATTCATTTCCTAGAATTGCTTCTTCATTTACCTTCCAGTATTAATTCATATGGTTTAACGCTTTGTGATTAATAAATCCATATATTTTGTCCTTCCAGCCTTCATATTTGCCTTCAAATGTACAATTAATTGTTGACCCTTTTATTTTGTGAACCAATTCTTTTTTAGCTGTACAATATGCATTATGTGATATTTATTTTGTAAAATAACTTGTGCTGTGAAGTGAAATAACAATAAAGTATTGAAATAAAAAAATGTTTTTTAAATCACTGTATTAATAAAACCAAGTAAAATTCTAAAAATATATATTTTTACTGAACAATGTAATGAGCCTGAGAAGAACTTAGTTAAATATATATAAACTGTTTTTTTATTTAACCCCTTCCCTAGGAACTGATTTTTCAAAAAGCCGACAAGCTGACAAACAGGGTAAAAAATAAAACAAATAAAAGTGTCAAAATATAAAAGCTGTTTGCAAAAAAAACAAAACTACTTGATGAAAATGTCTGGAATTAACATATAAAGTCCTATGAATAATAATTAAAAGGTCTGTTACAGAAAAAAGAAAAAACGCTACTTAAAAAATATTGGAAAAAATGTTATTGCTTACATAAAATGCTTCCAAAAAAGGACACAAGGTATCGAAAATTCAGAAGTGTCCAATTTGGAGTGACTTTTTTCAAATCAGCATAATTTTTATAGGGATTTACTAGAAGTCAATTACCGTGAATGGGATCGACCACATTGCAAACAAAACCACTATTTAATGCAACATTATTTGCAAACGCTATTTAAAAAATATCAGAAAACAACTTTTGCCGAAAAATTTTTTTGAAAAATGCCTAAAAGATACAAAAAAATAAATAAAGAGACTTAATATTAAGTATAGGAGCTTATGAATGCAGACTTTTCATGCAAATCTGAGTATTGTTCAAGATTGCACTGGGCAGAAACCCCACTCCACGAAATGGCTTTGTCCAAAAAAAAATCATAAAAATTTGCAGAATAAGCACCAATGGCCCCCAAACATCTTTTTGGTACCCATTTTAAAGACGTGAAAGTCAAAATGTCAATAGTCATCACTATCCTCCTTGGTTAAAAGCAGTCCCTAAAGGACAGATGACACGAATTCGTAGAAATTGTACTGAGACAGAATCATTTCTGTCTCAATCCCAGAGATTAATTGAAAAATTCTCAGCTAAAGGATACGAACAAAATCATTTACTCACTGTACGAAATCAGGTTTTGTACATGCATAGAACTGCATTATTGGAATATAAACCACATTGTAATAGTGAGCCTAATGCTTTACCTTTTGTGTTGGACTACAACCTAAACAATAAGATAATTACCCAATCAATAAGAAGGAATTGGCCCATTTTAAAACGGGATTCTTTACTCAGCACCATTTTACCTGATAAACCTGCCATTATTTACAGGGGGGAAAAAATCTTGGACGCCAGTTAGTCAGAAATCATTTACGAGATAAGGATACCATCACCAATCATTTTGGTTTAAAAATGGGATTTTATGGCTGTGGGCAAAGTATTGCATGTAGCAAAACAGGCAATCACAAAAGATTGATCCAAACGATAGATATTCCATTTAGTCAATCCAACTTTAAAATTAACCAACTCATTACTTGTCATAGCAGAAATGTCATCTACCTGCTTAAATGTCCCTGTGGGAAGAGATACGTGGGTCAGACATCTAGGGCATTGTACATTAGAGTCAACGAACAACTGTGTAACATTATCCGAGGCTATGATAAACATAGCGTATCGGCACATTTTAGGGATGTTCATCACTGTAATCCCAAAGGTCTGGAATTTCAGGGATTGGAAATAATCACACGTGACTGGAGGGGTGACTATATGAATTCTAAAATTATTAAGTCTGAGATGCGATGGATTCATAGTCTAGATACCCTTCTCCCTGTAGGGCTCAATGCAGACTTTGAAACTTGTCATTTTTTGTAGCCTTTTTAGGCTGCAATATCATTTTTTCATTTATACCATATTTGGTCACCCATCCGAATCTGCTCTGTCTTCTTATCTAGATTATATGACACATACTAGTTCAGTGACACCTCTTTTGAAGCACTCTCCTCTTTTAAAGTGAATTTGTAAGATGTGATAAATATTATGTCTTTTATGTTTTTATTTATGATCCATGTATATACCCTTCCTTGTTTGAGGAATGAAAAACATCTTTTGGCATTCTCTGATGTTTGGTAGCTTGATTCTGCAAGCACCATCTATTGGACATGAGTACAACATATCAACAACAAACCCACAGCGTGATAAGAGGCGGACATATGTCATCACTCAGTGCCTAGACGGTTGAACGTAAACCGGAAGCCGCTGTGATCCGCATGTGGATACCACAGAAACATACTGAGATGGGAGGTGGTAACGAGTCACCACTCAATATCTACGGAGTGAGACGCAAACCGGAAGGAGTGGTGACCCGCATGCCAACATCCGCAAGGTGAAACGCATACCGGAAGTAATGGTGACCCGCACGCAAACACCACGCTTTCCTGTATGGCAAAGATGGCGACTATAAAAGACTTTTCATGGACGTATAGGGGTAATATCCGACTGAGGAAACCTGCAGGATATCAGGAGAAACGCGTTTCGGTCTACATCCCCTATTTTATTGTTTTATTATAATAAATACTTTTATGTTATTTTTTGAACTCCATCGTCTCACTTGTGGAATACTTCACTGGTCCTGTGACCCCTGGGATTCAAGAAGGGTGAGACCTCCCTTTATATGGTCTGAAGCTATTACTTCTGAGCCACCCCTTTAGGAGGCTCTGAGACACGTGAGTGGTTCTACGCAATTTGATTCTTCCTTATGGCCTCAAACAATACTGTGCTATATTCTTATTATTTATTTTGAGGTCTCATTTGTTCCATCTCGTGTGCCTGGACAAGCAACACATCGATTTGGTGGGAGAAGCCCCCCTTAGTGGCTTATAAGTGAAGATAGTGAGCCCTACAGGCTCCAGACTTGTGAGTGTGCAATCGTCGAATATACTGTTATATCTCTATTTGACCCTTTGATATCGCACAATTGTTCTTTTGTCATTCTCATTTTAGGGTAATATTTCTCTATCCAATCCATGCCTAAAATGAGTATTTTATCAATTGTATTCCACCTTTGACACCTGGTGTGAGTGCTTTGTCTACCCTCTCGTGTGCGCTCCCTGAGTTACTTCTTTGGTAATTCTGTCTTTTGTATGTACATGTGGGTGAGGGATACACCCATTGGTGAGCTGCACTTCTATATCTGTTTTATCGATATAAATATTAGCGCCACATAAACATCTCTAACCCACATTGGGTTAACTCGTGCCCCCAAACATCTTTGCCAAGTAAAACAATATTGTCAAATAGCTGAGCAATATGTGGTTTCCAAATTACAGGGGCAGCACGGCAACTTTAAAGTTGTAAGCTTCGACTGATGGAAAAACCCTTTCCTACAAACGTGCATACTTCTGTGACTTTGCAGGTTTCCTGCATGCATATGGTGACATGACATATAGCAGGAACACCCCTGTTATGCCCTCTAGTGGACATGTGAGTGCTGCTATCCTAAATCTGCAATGTGCTCAATATACCCAGGCCAAAAAAAAATGTATATTAGTAAAAAAAAAGACAAACATGTCTGATAATAAAACCGCACTGTAAATTTAATTTAATATTGCTCAAGTTTACAAAAACATCCCAAACCAGTATAATAACAAGTGATTTTAAAATGACCAATTTTCTATTAATGGAACACAATTTTGACCCATACTATACAAGAGCCTCCTACTTGTAAATGTTGCATTAAATAGTGGTTTTGTTTGCAATGTGGTCGATTCCATTCACGGTAAATCAACTTCTAGTAAATCCCTATAAAAATTATGCTGATTTGAAAAAAGTCACTCCAAATTGGACACTTCAGAATTTTCGATGCCTTTTGTCCTTTTTTGGAAGCATTTTATGTAAGCAATAACATTTTTTGGTGGCAATCCAAATATTTTCCTGAGCAACCAAATTTTAATTGGAGCATTTTTCTGAAGCTATCCATTTTTAAGGTTAGGGTTAGGGATAAAGTATATAATAAGGGTTATTATTTGTGCTTGATTTAGTGGTAGGGTGACTTTAAGGGTCCATTCACATTGAGCGATTTTTGCTGTGATATCGCTCATATTTCTGCGTGATATCGCTTCTGTGTAGCTTCACCAATGCATTTCAATGGAGCTGTTCACATCTCACAGTTCAGTGTCGCTCAATGTCGCCTGTAGCTTGTCGCTTGTACGTGACCCTTTTTCCCGCGATTCGCTGCGATTTGCATTGAGAGACATACAATGGTGTTGCGCGATATCGCGCATAAAGGCGATATCGAGAAACATTATCGCTCAATGTCGCGTATATGAAAATCACGCAGAAAAACGCACGACTTTCATGCCGCTCAGTGTGAACGCAGCCTTAGAGTTACTGTGACATTCTGGTTGTGGCAAAAGAGGGAGCAGAATCTGTTGCGTAAAAATTAAGCAATAATGAATCCCTAAAACAAGCACAAATAGTAACCTAACCCTAATTACAAACCTTTACCTTAGTGCTAACCCTAAACATATCCATAATACTAACCATAACCTTAAAATTCAATAGTTACTAAAAAAGCAACAATTTGAATTTCATTGCTCCCAACAAATTATCGATAGCTCATGGAAAACAAGCTATTCCACTGAAAAATATTTGTGTTTATTAGACTTCGGGAGGCTATATCCAATCCAATCTGTAGAAAAACAACCTACAGGGTTATTCAAAGAGCGGTGAAAAGCAGGAGAATGACTGGAGAATGGAAAATTCTAGGTCAAAATAGCCAATTTGGAAAGGGAGATGAATGGGAGAATTTTTCTGGTTTGGCTATTTTGTCCTAGAATTTTCCATTCTTCAGTCATTCTCCTGCTTTTCACCGCTCTCTGAATAACCCTGATAGAAAATTGTTTGTAGAGTAAAAGTTGACATGAGTGAGACTGTGAGCTGACTGTAGATAAATTGCGCTATAAGATCTTAAAAAAAAAACTTTATATTTTTCTTTAGCAGGCATACAAACCAGAGCAAAGTCTTCGAAAAGTCAATTCTTGATGTTAAAACGCTCACGCAATCCTGAGAAATACTTCAAATTACTTGCTTATCACTATTCTTGACATTTAAACCGTTTTATCACTTTATTGCTCTTTCAAATTGTCAGGTTAATCATTCAATAAGGCTGGTTAATTTTTAGTCATTACGACCTAGTACTGTTCATACTCTGAGATTTTTAAATCTAGTTCACTGTTCGAGGAATATATAGGAAGAAATAAAGCTTTCGACAGCAGCAAAATCATGAGGGTATTCTTTATATACAATGCAGTGCTCTATATTATTTTTACTGGATATTTTGTTTCAGGGAGAACCCTAATGAGACATTTATATTCTAAAGAAGAACACAATCTTCTTAAAAGCGGTAGAATGAAAAGAGCTTTTGAGGTGGATGCTAACTACTGTGTCCAGACTGGATGCTGTCAAAGCAGAAATGATGACTGTAGCGTCCCTTATGTTCAAAAAAATTCAACATGCTACTGTGACCGATTTTGTGATCAAGAGCCGATAGGGCATGTAGATTGCTGTCCAGACTTTTGGCTTCTTTGCAACGATATGAATTTGCAAAATCCTCCAACAAAGCCTACATCAGTTTCTCAGACACTACATAAAAAAGGTAAGTGTGGATCTTTTGAAATTATTTACTTATTGTATCATCTGATACGTTTCTAAGTGTATTTATGAATAAGAAGCAATTCAAAATTAAGCTTCACCTTCTTTGATCTTCATATCAATAGGCAACCACAAATAGAAACGTGAGAGGTATGAGCTGTGGAATGCAAATTCACTGCATTCTGCAGTGCACTTTGATCTCAATTGCTTGTAACTTTTATCTTTGTGTCCTCCATAAGTTTCCAAACCAACAATTCTTCATAATGTTTTTATACTAATCCAATTTAATTACTCATTCAAAAATACCAATCCCCCACCTTTAGCACAGATAACAAATAGCACATAAGGACCATCATTGTCACAAAAAATAAAGAATGCAGAAATTAAATCATATCTTGCTACTTCATATTTTTTATCATCATAGCAATATTTATTAATATGGAAATTGAAGTGATTTCAGTGTTGAACCTATTACATCATCCATTATTATTAATAATCATTTTATTGTGTTTTAGTTCAAATACCTGATCCTGTCATGTCATATATACACTTTAAAGTGTTATAATCACTGGCATGCACAGCCCATTTCATTAGAATGTGCTCACATGGAGAAATGTAGTAATTTTAAATTTAGGCTCAGAAAAATAGACAGAAAATATGCTTTTTTTAGCAAATCAACCATCAGCCGTATCAAGAGATGCTGTCAATATTTGGGCTCTGTATGTAGATCCAGAGATATGGAACTTGTAGAAAATGTATGGAGAACCCTAAGCTGTGGACATGTGGGACCAGTTCAGCCAGCTGTAGGGTTTGTCTGGGCATTCAAAGCACATTCCCCGATCACGACTGTGGTTGTAATTCTACATTATTCCTGTATGTGTTATAATAATAATATAATAGACAATCTAAACAATTTTATATAAATAAAACCATTCAGATCACTAGTTTATTGGTTTTAATCATCTACACTCTTGTTAAAACTGTCCATTTTGTCTAGCGAGTCTTACAGTAATATTTCCACTGTCTGTTCTAAATTAACTCTTTCCTACAGCAAGGTTTCCCTCCTCTTCTGATGCAGTGCGATATCACATTAACCTCTTCACTGCCGTTATCAATGTATCCTTCCGGTAAAATACTTTATAAATAAATAATAAATTATGGCATATACAGAATTATTCAGAGAAATGTGAAAAGCAGGAGAACTGTCGTCAGGAGAAGAGAACAATCTAGACCAAATAGCCGATTTGGAAAGTGAGATAAATGGGAGAATTTTTCTGGTTTGGCTATTTTGACCTGGAATTTTCGCTTCTCCAGTCATTCTCCTGAGTTTCACCCTTCTTTGAATAGACCTGACTGTCTTTCTAGGAAATCACCTGCAGGTGTCAAATCTACTTGCTCTGGGCTTATTTTATAGCATTTTCAAAGGAATTTTGATTATTGCAAATAAAATTAATTTGCAAATGGGCTCCAGAAAATGACTCTGAAATTTCAACACTTCAGACTAGAAAGATGTTATGTTGAAACAATTTGAAAAGTTCTGAGATTCCAAGCTATAGGTGCTATACACGCAGATAAGCCTTATTTTGGCCTCTAATGGCCGAAAAGCACTGTCTACAGTGAACACATACAGTGGGACACTTCTGTAAATATTTAAGGTAATGGAAAATCAATATCCATAAAAACACTGGCTCCTGATATTAGTTTTATAGAAAATCACTTGATATAGAAAGGGTTAATGTATACAGTGTCAATGTAATTGTCACTTCTATCGTTATGCATGCAATAGCACTGACAAGAAAACATCTGGATACTCGAAAATCTCAATGTAGGCAAAAAATGTAATGTGATACATAAAAATGTAATGTGATACATTGTTATTTACTGAAAGACAGTCATTCCTAAAAACAATAATACAATCAAGCTAATTTTAAACAAATGTTCTGTTGCGGAACCATTCTGTACTATAAGAGTGTATGTATTGTAACAGCTAGCTGCACAAACATTCAGTATAGATGTCACCCAGCAGCATTAGCTTGTCCAGTTTTCTGCTAACTATATTTTGTCTTATAGGGAGTTATTCAGAGAGTTACTCTCTCGTTCCCCGCACTTTCGCGCACTTAGGAGAATCAAATTTATCCACCTTGCGGTGAATTTAGCATTCACCGCAGGGTCTCCGAAGTGCAGGGAATCGGCCTCCGAATGCTGCCGCCAACCCGCTGCAGACCTGCAGCAAACCCGTTGCCCACGGCCGCCGCCAACCCGCCAAACATCCACCAAAAAACCTGCTGACCATCCGCCGCACACCTGCCAGAGGGCCGCCAAACACAGCTGACAAGCCGCCAGAAGGGTAAAAAAAAAAAAATGATTGAAAGTTCCGCAAGGCAGTATTCCAACATGGTAACGACCCCAAAACACTTCCAAGATGACCACTGCCTTGCTAAAGAAGCTGAGGGTAAAGGTGATGAACTGGCCAAGCATGTCTCCAAACCAAAACCCTATTGAGCATCTCCTGGGCATCCTCAAGCGAAAGGTGGAGGAGCGCAAGGTCTCTAACATCCACCAGCTCCGTGATGTCATCATGGAGGAGTGGAAAAGGACTCCAGTGGCAACCTGTGAAGCTCTGGTGAACTCCATGCCCAAGAGGGTTAGGCTGGCCGTCCACTGGATCCGTATTTGTGCGATGGTGGGATCATCCAATATCGCGTCTTGTCGTCCAACCAATCCTACAACATGCAGGTGAATGGACCATCGTCCATTGTATCTGACTTCCAGCGACGGTGAAAGATGCCATCAGATGTGCGATGCCTTCCATTTGAGGGGAAAATCACAGACATCTGACAGATCCTTGAAGAGAAGATGGATGTGGACAAGCTGATCAGGGGAGTGATTTGGATTGATTTTGATCAGGAAAGGTCAAAGGAAGTGGCAGATGGAGGCTCTAGATTATTTTAACATGTTCTGACTTCTTCCCACCTGCTTACTGACTTAACAAAATACAGTGGCAAGAAAAAGTATGTGAACCCTTTGGGATTACGTGGAGTTTTGCATGAATTGGTCATAAAATTTGCTCTGATCTTCATCTAAATCACAACAATTTGAAAAACACAGTCTGCTTAAAATAATACAACACAAACATTATATGTTTTCATGTGTTTATTGAACAGAACATGTAAACATTCACAGTGCAGGGTGGAAAAAGTATGTGAACCCCTAGCCTAATGACTTCTCCAAGAACTAATTGGAGCCAGGAGTGAGCCAACCTTGAGTCCAATCAGTGTGATATTATTGGATGTGTTGCTGAAAGCTGTCCTGCCCTTTAAAAACACACACCGGTTTTGGGTTTACTGATTTCGAGAAGCACTGCCTGATGTGAACCATGCCTCGCAGAAAAGAGCTCTCACAAGACCTACGATCAAGAATTGTTGACTTGCATGAAGCTGGAAAGGGTTACAAAAGTATCTCCAAAAGCCTTGATGTTCATGTGTCCACGGCAAGATAGACTGTCTACAAATGGAGAAAGCACTGTTGCTACTCTCCCTAGGCGTGGTCGTCCTGTAAAGATGACTGAAAGAGCACATTGCAGAATGCTTAATGAGGTAAAGAAGAATCCTAGAGTGTCAGCTAAAGACTTACAGAAATCTCTGGCACATGCTAACATTTTTGTTGACACATCTACAATAAGGAAAACATTAAACAAGAATGGAGTACATGGGAGGACACCACGGAGGAAGCCATTGCTGTCCAAAAAGAATATTGCAGCACATTTGAAGTTTGCAAAAGAGCACCTGGATGTTCCACAGCACTACTGGCAAAATATTCTGTGGACAGATGAAACCAAAATTGAGTTGTTTGGAAAAAGCACACAACACTATGTGTGGAGAAAAAAAGGCACAGCACACCAACATCAAAACCTCATTCCCACTGTAAAACATGGCGAGGGAGCATCATGGTTTGGGGCTGCTTTGCTGCCTCAGGGCCTGGATGGATTGTTGTCATTGATGGAAAAATGAATTCCAGAGTTTATCGAGACATTTTGCAGGAAAACGTAAGACCATCTGTCCGCCAACTGAAGCTCCGCAGAGGATGGGTGATGCAACAGGACAATGACCCAAAGCATAGTAATTCAACAAAAGAATGGTTTCAACAAAACAAAATACGCCTTCTTGAGTGGCCCAGTCAGAGTCCTGACCTCAACCTGATTGAAATGCTGTGGCATGACCTTAAGAGAGCGATTCACGCCAGACATCCCAAGAATATTGCTACACTGAAACAGTTTTGTGAAGAGGAGTGGTCCAAAATTACTCCAGATCGTTGTGCAGGTCTGATCTGCAACTACAGGAAACATTTGGTTGAGCTTATTGCTGCCAAAGGAGGGTTAACCAGTTATTAAGTCCAAAGGTTCACATACTTTTTCCACCCTGCACTGTGAATGTTTACATGTTCTGTTCAATAAAAACATGAAAACATATAATGTTTGTGTTATATTATTTTAAGCAGACTGTGTTTTTCAAATTGTCGTGACTTAGATGAAGATCAGAGCACATTTTATGACCAATTCATGCAAAACTCCACGTAATCTCAAAGGGTTCACATACTTTTTCTTGCCACTGTATGAGGTATCATTGGAAAGGTCAGACTATGACCTTTCCAGTGATATCAAAAATAACCAGGTTAGAGTTATGTAATAATAAATTAACAAATAAAATATTATTTTTCTCTTTTTTTTCTAGTGCAGTACTACTATTCAGGTTACATTTATAAAGTGAACAATGATACTGCCCTAACTCACCTTCTCATTTCTGACACCACCAGCAAGTGTGGAGCTGGTGATGCAGCAAATTGTTTCATCTACAACCTAGACTGTACGCTGCACTAAGGAGAGACAGTGGGACTTTGGAACCCTACATCGCTGAATTTTACACCGCAAAAGGTTAAGTGAGGTGTCATTGGAAAGGTCAGAGTCTGATCTTTACAATGATACCAAACATGACCATGTAATGTGTAAAAATAAAAAACTGAAAATAAGTAAATGCAAAATATTTATATTTTTCTCTTTTTTCTATTTTTCTTCTACGGCAGAGGCAATATATTCTTTTACATATAAAATAAACAATGCCACTGCACTATCTCAATCAAGCAACAGATTCTGCCCCTTCTTTTGATTCGAGCCCAGAGAGAAACTGGTTTTCAGTTTTTTAAAATGTTTTTTTCATTATTTTTTACTTTGCTCATAAATGAAAATTTAAAACATAATTTGACATGTTTTGAGGGGGGGCAGCTCCTCATTTCTGTATCTACAGGCTGCTGAGATGCACATCCGACCCTGGGTGTACTCTTTTCGGGGGCAATGCATCCTTCGATCAATAATTATCTTTTTAACAGCTGTCATTTGAGTCTATACCCCAGATTTACATCCAACTATTTCATTTTTCTGGAACTCATTAGGCTGGCAAAATTAATGCTTTAACTACCAAAAATATATATACATTGATACATTTTCTTACTTGCATACCTTTTAAAAGCCTTTTGAGAAGCCCTAATCATTATTGTAAAAAAAAAGTCAACAAAGTTTATTGTTTTATTAGGTTTACCTGTCATAGAGAGGACAGAACAGAGCGAGCCCTGGTCCCCAGTAATGTACAGAGATCAGAGTAAAATGGTTATAGTTACTGAAAATCCATGTTCAGTGCCAATAAAAAGTGTTATGGATATTTTAATATGCAGGCATTATGCTATAAATATACAGGGTGATTCTCATAGACCTGAACCCAAAGTTTTTTTTATTATAGGTTATAAACAAATGAAAGGAAATTAATGGGAGTTTGAGAAAAAAAAACATACCTCCTCTTATGTTTAGCACATCCCATTGTTTGTGCACCTTTGTGAATGTGTGGTATCGAGTGAATGAGCAGCACTATAGTTTATGTTGTAGGAGATTTATTCAATAAATGTTATATTTTATTTCAGTTCTACCAGATACTTCACTTATGTTGATGCATCTTCTGAGATCCGTGTGATCTTGTGTCTTTTTTCAAATTGTAAATTTTTGTATTATCTGCATTATTTATGTGCCATCAGAATTTGACACATTTCCCATCACCATTTGCTGGTCTGTATAACAGAATATGAGTGAGACTGTGGTTGACTGAGTGAGGTGTGAGTTTCCTTAAGACTGATCAGAGTGAGTAGGTGGTGGGCTAAGTGAAATGGAAGCAAGAATGTTAGAGTGTAGTTGGCATAGTGTAGTGAGGTTGTATGGGGCTGGGTGAATGAGATAAGAGTGGGCATGTACAGTTGTGTTCAAAATTATTCAACCCCCACTGAAATTGAGTGTTTTGGCCAGTTTGACATTGATTTTGATCATTCAGTCATCTTGCTTACAATTAAATCAAAGAGGCACGTGTAGGTCAGACAAATATAACATAACATTTATAATGAAATAACCACAAATGTCTTTTCTGTGCTCACATCATTATCAGTTTTTATTCAACCCCCAAGTGACATTCAATCTTAGTACTTAGTACAACATCCTTTTACAGTTATAACAGCTTTTAAACGTGAAGCATAGCTTGACACAAGTGTCTTGCAGCGATCTACGGGTATCTTCGCCCATTCGTCATGGGCAAAAGACTCCAGTTCAGTCACATTCTTAGGCTTGCGCACTGCAACTGCTTTCTTAAATCCGATTGAGAACCTCTGGTGGGACTTAAAGTCAGGTGACTGCGATGACCACTCCAAAATGTTCCAGCCTTTAATCTGCAACCATGCTCTAGTGGACTTGGAGGTATGCTTGGGATCATTGTCCTGTTGAAAGGTCCAACGTCTCCCAAGCCTCAGGTTTGTGACGGACTGCATCACATTGTCATCCAATATCTCCTGGTACTGAAGAGAATTCATGGTACCTTGCACACGCTGAAGCTTCCCTGTAGCTGCAGAAGCAAAACAGCCCCAAAGCATGATTGACCCCCCGCCATGCTTCACAGTAGGCAAGGTGTTCTTTTCTTCATAGGCCTTGTTCTTCCTCCTCCAAACATAGCGTTGATCCATGGGCCCAAACAGTTCTAATTTTGTTTCATCAGTCCACAGAACACTATCCCAAAACTTCTGTGGTTTGTCCACATGACTTTTGCATACTGCAGTCGACTCTTCTTATTCTTTGGAGACAGCAAGGGGGTGCGCCTGGGAGTTCTGGCATGGAGGCCTTCATTACGCAGTGTGCGCCGTATTGTCTGAGCTGAAACTTCAGTACCCACATCTGACAAATCTTTTCTCAGTTCCTCAGCAGTCACACGGGGACTTTTCTCCACTCTACGCTTCAGGTAGCGCACAGCAGTCGAAGTCAGCATCTTCTTTCTGCCACGACCAGGTAGCGTTTCAACAGTGCCCTTTGCCTTGAATTTGCGAATGATGCTTCCTATGGTCTCTCTTGGTATGTTTAACATCTTTGGAATCTTCTTATAGCCATTGCCCTTCCTGTGAAGAGTAATCACCTCTTCTCTTGTCTTCCTGGACCATTCTCTTGACTTCACCATGTTTGTAACCACACCAGTAAATGTCTAGAAGGAGCTGAGTATCACAGTCAGTTTAAAGCTGCCTAATTGGTGCTTATTATGCTTTATTGCTGCTCCGTGACATCCACAGGTGTTTTCAATACCTGATTGAAAACACTTGAATGAACCTCTGTTCTTCAGAGTGGTAGTCTTTAGGGGTTGAATAATTGTGTCAATGAAGAATTCACAAAAGAAACATTTACTACTGTATTACAAAACCAATTGATGTCATTTTAGTTGCATATGGTTCTTTAAAAAGTCCTTGTAGGATTTCATTCTGAATACAATTACAAATGTACACTAAATTCCCTAAAACCCTTTACAGCATTGGGGGTTGAATAATTTTGAACACAACTGTATGTGGTTGGCTAAGCGAGGTTGGAGTGCATTGTTGGCAAACAGTATATAGTCCACAGCACATATTGCACATGATCCACACGGTAAACACAAATTTATATACTCACTTCACATGCTGCACGTTGTAGAGACCACATTGCACTCACACACTGCAAGCACAGTACACACAACAGAGCACATACTGGACAAAGTACACACCAAACAGCACAAACTGTCTGCACACAACACATTTCACATACAGTAATTGAATAATGGGTGACTGGACATGGTGCATTATTCACCAACTCCCACAGTATTTGACATTCTATATAAAGTTATTAAAGTAAACAATTCATTCAAAAGCAGTGGAAACTCGCCCATAATTAAGGCCATAGTTGGCAGTGAGCATACTCGGTCAAAAATAAACTATTATCCAAAGCATGGTGCTACATATGCAGTCCTCCACACACATATATGTTCTGGGGTACATACTGATATTATCGGGAGAGAGTGGGCAGTTGTATAAAATTATCTAGGCAACTAGTGCAAAAGTGTAAAAGTGGAGTAATCACCAATAGAATGCATCTGCAGATTTAACTCCTCTTGATAATGGTTGCCCAATGCTACATCACTATTCTGGCCAGAACATTGTTATACCACTATTTTTTATATTTTCTTGTATACCCTACATAGCTCTGTCTGCAGCATGATTTATGAATAAAGCAGTTTGGGTTTAAATTGTTTGTTGTACAAAAAAGAAAACTCAAGCTCATAAGTAATAAATCATATCCCTTATTAATGCATTTTAATTTATTGACAGGATGCCTTACAGATGGAGCATATTATGAAGATCAAGACATTATTCAGGAAAACTGCAATTACTGGTAAAGTTAATTATTAATGACAAAAATAAAATGCAAATGAAAGCTTTATTTAACTGCACAGCACACATACTTGTCAATGAATTGTCTATTGAGTATCTTTTCATGCTTGATAGTTACGTGGTGCACAAACATAAATTCCATCATACTGAAAACGTATTTAGAGCCACATTACAATGGTCGTGCTAAAACGGGGACGCTAGGGAGAAAAACCTGCACCTGCAGGTTTCTCCTTTGCACCCCCGTTTTAGTGCTATATTATAAAGGGGGGCTAAGCGCCGCCACGCGCATCCTCTCCATGGAGTCCTCGCGAGAACCGGCAGATCGGCGTAGTGATCCGCAGGGGGAGACTGGGGGACTTTTTCCCCCAGACTCTCCCTGCTCCCGGCGAACAGAGGAGGCGAATGGAGCCACGGTCCTCGTCGTGGGATAGGAGGTGAGTATCTGACATTTTTTGGGAGGGTTACTGTTGGTGCTGACTGACTCTGCAGCAGCGGAATCCGTTAGCACCAAGTCCTGGCTATGGTTAACTTTTAGCTAACCGCAGCCGGATGTTAATTAGTTTGGAGGGCTTGTATGTCCTTGAGTTTCACCTTCTTATGATGGGAAGCTAAACTCAGAAATGCTCCTCACTACGGGTTTATGTGCTGCCCACAGTGTCTGGACCGAGACATCTGTCGTGTCATTCAAAGAGAAATAGTCCTTCAAGGTTTTGGCTATTGAGCCACTCACCCCCGGTTTATCTAGTATAAATGGGTCCCGGCGCCAGCGGCGACCCATAGGAGGTGTAAAAGGAGAGACATCGGTGTGATCAGACCAGGTAATAGAGCCTATGGAAGAGGATAGAGCTGTTGGGAGACAAGAGGGGGATAATAATATGCAGTCGATTCTAGAGTAAGTGTCATGAACAGGGGAGTAATAGGTGTAATCCTTTACAGATGGGTGATGGGCTCTCCAAATGTCAATTAGTTCCAACTGTAACATAAAATCATAAAATTCTTTGTCTTGGGAGGAGCGGGTATGGGCAGTCTTGTCCACATGGTGACTGGACCTATCTAGTGGTGGGCAAACCGTGGCATTAAAGTCACTCCCCACCAGTATGTGTCCCTTAGCGTGAGCAGAGATAGATGTCTGTGTAGATGACCAGAAATCTGCATCAGGGGAGTTTGGGCCATACACAGAGTCAAAGGTATACTGCTGGTTAGATACCGTACCCAACACTACTACACATCGGCCTGCATTATCAGTGTGAGATACAGTAATTACGAGCGGGCATGTTTTGCGGATCAGGATAGCAATCCCATTACATTTAGGAGTGGTGCAGGAGAGGAAGACCCTGAAGTATGCTGGATCAAAGAAGCGGAAAGTCGCTGTTTTAGGGATCCTAGTTTCTAGTATCAGGGCTATAACTACTGATTTGCGTTTCAACTCTCGGAATAAAAGTCGGCATTTACGGGGTGAATTAAGGCCTTTGACATTAAAGGAGAGTACATTCACCGGAGCCATTGATGCATGTCAAGGTGATCAGCATAAGGGCTAACCAGGCTAACCCTCCCTGTCCACCCCTCCCCCGAAGAACATAGTCGCTCGAGGGGAAGCCAGGAAGGGAACAAATACAGAACGACCTCAGAAGAATAGGGGGAAAGAAGAACCAGAAAGAACGGGAGAAAAGGAGTAAAAGCACATGAGAGAGATTAAAGAAGATTACCCCGCGTTGGGCAGACGCGGGGTAAAGTGGGGTACCTACCGAACGGGGATACCGGAGGGAAGGTGTAGTGGGAGGAGAGATGAGAACAGGAGAGAGTGAGCCAGCAGCCATCTTCATGAGGGTGAAAGAAACTCAGAAGCGGCATAATCTTCCCGCCAATAGGAATGCACACGTGTAACACAAAGGCGAATAGCCTCTCCTACTTAGAATTCTATATAAAAATATTAGAAAACATTAACCTGCGAAAAATATTAAAACAAAACTTAAGCAATAACTATAATCAACTATCAGGACCGACCGGTCGCCCAGAGGTCAAAAGTAATGGCTGGGTACCAAGGGAAACCAACGTCTCCAGACCATGTCCCGAATAAATGCGGGCCAAGGCCCGGGAAGGGCAATTTTTTTTGATACCTGTATTCAATCTGCCACTGTGGACCAATCCAAGGCCAAACATGGTAGTGGCTGTGGCGGTCCGAGATCAGCAAGGGCAGGCGGAATAGGAAGATCCAGAGATTTCAAGATATCCTTGGCTTGGTAGAGGTAAGAATATGCATGGGTACGGTTGTCTTCATTACCAAGATCTTAAAGGGAAATCCCAGGCATATCGAATGTTGTGTTGACGCAAGTTCTCCGTGACTTCCTTCCATTCTTTATGCCTTGCTAAGGTAGTTGGAGCAAGGTCTTGGAAAAAAGCAAGGCGGGCCTCTTCATATTCCACCTCCTGATCCCTAGCCGCTCTCAGCAAGGCTTCTTTAGTAGTAAAGTAGTGGAACCTGGTGACTACATCCCGAGATGGGGTGTTTTGGCTCCTTCTGGGGCCTATGGACTCGATCAAAAAGTTATTTGTTTTGAGGCAAATCCGGGAAGAGACGTTTCGCTATGCCCGTTAAAGTAGATTGTAATTGGTCTCCAGGTAATGACTCCGGGAGACCCCTAAGGCGTATGTTGTTCCACCGTGAGCGGTTCGATTGATCTTCTAATGCTTTCTTCAGAGTGTGGACTCGGGCCTCCAAGCCATCCTGCATGCGCTGCCAGCTCGTTGCAGTAGGCCGAGATCTGGTCTGCTCGATCCTCCAATCGCGTGGTTCTTTCACCCACCTCTTGAATATCAGTGGCTAAGCAGCGAAAGGTCTTATCCAGCTCCGCCGCTATGAACTGCTTGAGTCCCAAAATATCCACCCTAGTAGCCAGGCTGGATTCAGTGTCGCTCGCTTCCTCTGGGCCCAGATCGAGGCGGGCGCCATCTTGGATGGGGTCCTCGTGCCACACTCAGGTTGAAAAAAATCGGCGCGACAGGCATTCCAGCGTCCTTTTTCTTTTTGACAGCGGACTTCATGATCCTGGGGTAGATATGCCATTATGAGTGGCTATTCGCAGGCAAGTTTAGTACTGGTAGGAGAGGGTTTTGGTGGGTCAGACCGGGAGCTCACTCAACCAGCGACCGCTCTCATCGCCGTCTCGACTCCGCCCCTGGAGCACTCTTCTTTAGCACGGAAGCCAGGGCCTGAGAAGCGGCTCTTCATGAGCGCGGGAGCCAGCGCCTGAGGAGTGGCTCTTTATGAGCGTGGCAGCCAGGGCCTAAGCAGCGACTGTTCTTGAATGTGGGAGCCAGGGCCTGAGGAACAGCTCATCTTCAGCATGGAACCCAGGGCCTGAAACGCGCTCTTCTTGAGCGAGAGAGCCAGGGCCTGAGGAGCGGCCCGTTTTAAATGCATGAGCCAGGGCCTGAGGAGCGCTCTTCTTGAGCATGGAAGCCAGGGCCTGAGAAGCGGCTCTTCATGAGCGTGGGAGCCAGCGCCTGAGGAGCGGCTCTTTATAAGCACAGCAGCCAGGGTTGAAGCAGCGGCCATTCTTGAGCGTGGGAGCCAGGGTCTGAGGAGTGGCTCCTCTTGAGCGTGGGAGCCAGGGCCTGATGAACGGCTCATCTTGAGCGTGGGACCCAGGGCCTGAGGCGTAATCTTCTTGAGTGCTGTTAGACAGGGCTTGAGGCGCATTCTTCTTGAGCGTGGGATCAAGGGCCCAAGGAGCGCCTCTTCTTGAGAATGGAAGCCAGGCCCTGAGGAATGGCTCTTCTTGAGCGTGGGAGCCAGGCCTGGGGAGCAGCTCTTATTGAGCATGGAAGCTAGGGCCTGAGAAGCGACTCTTCATGAGCGTGGGAACCAGTGCCTGAGGAGCAGCTCTTTATGAGCGCAGCAGCCAGGGTTTAAGCAGCAGCTATTCTTGAGCATGGGAGCCAGGGCCTGAGGAGCGACTCTTCTTGAGAGCGAAGCCAGGGCCTAAGCAGCAACTGTTCTTTAGCATGGGAGCCAGGGCCTGAGGAGCGGCTAATCTTCAGCATGGGACCAAGGGCCTGAGGAGCGGCCCTTCTTGAGCTCTGAAGCCAGGGCCTGAGGAGCAGATGTTCTTCAGCGTGGGAACCAGAGCCCGAGGAGCGGCTCATCTTGAGCGCGGGACCAAGGGCCTGAGGCGTGCTTTTCTTGAGTGCTGTTAGACAGGGCTTGAGGCGTGCTCTTCTTGAGCGTGGGATCCAGGGCCTGAGGAGCACCTCTTCTTGAATGCAGAAGCCACTAACTCAGGGTCTAAGGAGTGACTCTAAATGAGTGCGGGAGCCAGGGAATGAGGAGCAGCTCTTCTTGAGCATGGGAGCCAGGGCCTGAGGAACGGCACTTCTTTAGCGCAGGAGCCAGGGTCTGAGGAGCAGCTATTCTTGAGTGCATGAGCTAGGGCCTGAAGAGGGGCTCTCTTTGAACACTGGAGCCAGGGCCTGAGAATCCGCTTGTCTTGAGCATGGGAGCCATGCCCTGAGGAGCGCCTTTTTCTTGAGCATGGGAGCCAGGGCCTGAGGAGCAAAGCAGAACCAAGCTAGAGCCTGAAAAGTTGAACCAGGGCCTGAGGAGTGGAGCCGAGTCGAGCTATGACCTGAGGAGCAGAGGCAAGCAGAGGCAGGCCCTTATGAGTGTTGCTGAGCCGAGCCAGGGCCTGAGGAGCCAAACCAAGCCAGGGCCTGAGGAACGTCTCTCTTAGTGCCGAGCAAGGGACTGAGGAGCGGCTTGTGCCATCAAGAAGAAAGTGATGGATGAGCACCCTTGAGCAATGTCAGAAATTACAACATATAGGCGCAACGTAGCTCGACTGGCTTTTCATCCCTCAAAGTTCTCTATGGTTCTCATCCCCTTCCATGTCCAGAAGATTCTTTTCCATCAAAGTCAGGGGTCCGCAGCCCTGGCTCTTCAGGTGTTTTGGAGCTACAACTCCCATGATGTTCCAAAACATCTAGAGAGCCAATGTTGCGGAGTCTTGATTTAAGCATCTATAATTAAATGCTATTTAAGTCCAGAGACAGAGTTACTGTATAGCTGGCGCCTTATTATGGGGTCAGGATGGAATTTTTTGCTTGAGACGTACTATTAAAGTTATGTCCACGTTTTTTCGCCTTCCTCTGGACTGGTAAATGAGAGAAAAACATCTTTTGGACTATTTTTTTATTTTAAAAGTATTAATTCTAAATAAAACCTCTTTATTTAAAGATAATACATTGTTTATCTGACATTTATTGTCAATACTATTGGGTTCTCATTTATTGGATTACATATCTCCAGGCAGGCACAGGGGTGTGGAAATGTAAAAAAAAAATCTACTTGTCCAATGGACTAAAGTGGAGGCCCAATCTACTTGTACCTCATGACAATCTACTTGTCTTGATAAGAACTATAATTTCAACAAAATAGCATTATCTTTATCCTTATTCACATAGAGAACAAACACAGGTATTTAGTTTAAATAGAACACTCATGGCATTGCAGTTTACTCACTCATATAACCCACGCATTGCAGATCACAGTAATATGCAATTTGTATGAGCGTATCACAGAGCGCCACAGCAATAAAACTCCCAGTAATGTGCGGTTTGTATTAGCGTATCACAGAGCTTCACAGCAATAAAACTCCCAGTACTGTGCAGTGTGTATGAGCGTATCACAAAGCTCAACAGCAATAAACTCACAGAAATGTGCAGTGTATATGAGCATTTTACAGAGCTGAAAAAATACTCCCTATACACTCCCTATGTGCCGCCCAATAGGGATGAGCTGTTCAGTTCGATCTGTTTGGAGATCGCATCGAACATCGGCCGTTCGACAGTTTGAGAACTTCGAACTTTTTGGGACGTTCGCCAAAAGTATAGGGGAAAGTAAGGGCAGGTATGATATATATATAGATAAGATATATATCTATATTCTTATAGATATATATATCCAGACTTGTATTACACACACATTTTGGCAACTAATTGCCCCCCCCCCCCATTTGGCTGATCCCTCCGGAAGAAATGTTGAACCTTATAGAGCAGAGAATAATGTATATATTCTCTGCTCTGTCGGGTTCAACATTTCTTCTGGAGGGATCAGCCAAATGGGGGGGGGCACATTTAGTTGAGATTGTCCACATGCCACCCCCATGTGCGTATGTGTATATATGGTCTGAGGTCTGTGGGTGGGTGTATATATATGTCTGCGTGTTGATATATACGTATATATAGGTCTGCGTGTTGATATATAAGTATATGTCTGTGTGTGGTATCAATGCATCCCTACTCTATACACGGCGCTCCGTGTCCCTATAATATATATGATCAGGGGTTACTTTTTTATATATCTTTATACTATTCCTATTAAATTAACAGTAATTTTTGATGTATTTTGTTCAGTAGAAACTTTTTTGCCTATATAACATGTGCTTTGTGAAAATAAAGCGGTTTTGTGTGTACATTTCAATTTAGTTAGTGGATTCCTGTCCAGTGCGGTGAGAAGCAAACGCAATGTAGTTTAGACACGCTGCGAGGCAGAGCGGAGTGAAGTCAAGCCTGCAAAATGTTTGCTTCTCTTCGCTTTGCTACGCTGTGCATCGCTACATGCTCAGTGTGTCTCAGCCTTTATTCCCGCATCGCTAGCTCACCGAATCAGTTTGTATACTTGTTACTGACCCTGCTTGTTCTGAGGACCTGATCTGTTGCCGAGTTTGCTTGCCATGTGACTATTCTCTCTGTGTATTTCCTGCCTGCTCTGTTTGCTTCCTGTTGCTACTGGTGTGTGCCGATTGTCACCATATACAGTAGCGCAGTACAAGTGCCTAAACATTGCTGACCCGGTTTTGTTATAGCTGCTGATGTAACTGAATAGATCGGGGATCTCTTCTGCATTACTAAAACCTCCACCAATGCACTCTTCCACAATACCACAGGAGGGGTTACTTACGGTGTGAAGGCACTTGCTGCCACCAAAGGCACAATATTTGGGTGCACTGCCACTGACGCCTATACCAGATTCATATCATTTTAATATTTGACAGCAGGGTCCAACCCTGCACTCTTCCACAATACCACAGAGGGGTTACGGTGTGACGGCACTGTTGCCGACACTAAAGGCCCAATTTTAAAGCACTTATTGTTACTTTCATCCAAAGTCTGCATAAGTTTCACCATAATTTAGCCAAAAAATCACTAAACTTGTTCTGTGTGTCCGAAAATGTCTCCTCTTTTCATACAGGCTGCCGCCCCAAGCAGTTGTTTATGAATAGATTAAAGGAAAACCATTTACCGTCATTTGAAATGTAATTTTTTTGTTTTTGAATGTTTCTATACATCTTACAAATCCGCCACTTCACGGGCAGGTTATGGGGACCTCCTAGGCACAATATTTGAAGGAATTTTTCGTTTTTATTCTTAACCTTTATTTCATGGAAAACTGACTGTTCCTTTAAAAACGTTTTTGCCGTGTTTCAGAGGAGCTCCGCATTGAGCCAGCGTTTTACTGCCTTTTTCCTCCTCCTACACGGCGTCTTGCAGTGCTCGGTTGCCCCGGAGTGGTCTGGGGATTGCCGTGCTCCTTACCGGCTATCGAACCGGGTGTTCCGAGGTGCTCTGCCACGTTTTTCCCGGACTTGGGCCTAGTGACGGCAGCCATTTTTGAAGCCTCGTGCCAGCAACGAACTGACCCTCTGAGCCTGCGGTGACTGCAGCGACATGCCAAACGTCCGGATGGCAAAGGGGAGCTCCCGGGATATTAGGGACACACTGACAGGTGGGTCTGTTACTGGAAGGGGGAAGGTGATTGTTCCTCTCCCTCCAAATTATGGATCATCTGGGGAAGACGACGGTTCTTGGCCCAGCGGAGACAGAGCGGGGATGATGTGGCTCTCACCTCAGAACCTGTCGCAAGACTTGCGTCCACTCTCCACGGCGGCGAAGAAGTGGGTGAAGAAAAAGCGTAAGGCCGCGCTGGCGGTGTCCTCTCAGGCCCTGACTGGCGAGGACTCAGCCGACGAATCTCAACTCTCTACCACCAGCAGCGGGGCCCCGCATAGAAACCCTGGCCCGGAACTGGTGCCTCAGGCGACAGTGACTGTGCCGAAAGTAGCCCCCCTGGCGACGAGTGCCTCTGACTCCGCGTCAAGAGGAGAAGATGAACATCTTCCTGCCACAAAAGGTGACTTCTACAGAATTTTAAATGAGCTGCGAGAGATACGGGAAATCTGGAAACCAGAAGTGGCTGCGGTCCGCGAGGAGGTCGCTGCGGTAAGGGTTCAGGTGGTAGAGGTCAAAGCGACTACCTCCGCGATGAAGCTGGAACAGACTCATCTCTCGGACCAGGTCGTCGCTCTTCAGTCGCAGATGGAGGTTCTGATCCGCTCCGTGGAAACATTAGAATCCCGACACAGACGCCGTAACATACGGGTCAGGGGCATCCCAGATTCGGTCTCAGCTGAGGAACTGTTGCCCTATGTCACTCGTTTGGCCCTCCAGGTCGTTGGGCTCCCATTGGATACGCCGAATGTCGTTGGCTCTGTATTTCGGGTCCGGAGACCTGCATCGTCACTAACGGGAGCACCGAGGGATGTTGTTGTAGCTTTTCGCGATGTGGCTTTCAAGGTGAAGATTATGACTACCCCTGGCGCACGCGATCCGGTGCAATTCGAGGGATCTACCCTGTCACTTTACCACGACCTACCGTTTCAGACCTTGATGGCATGACGCTGTTTTAGAGAGGTGACGTCTATCCTGCGCAGGAAAGGAATTCGCTACCGGTGGGGCCCGGCAGGCACTTTGGTGGTAACGCACGCTAATGTACCTTATACAGTTACAGACCCTGCTACGGCTTGGACTGACCTTGCAACGGCTGGTATTCCCCTGGACCCTCCGGAGATACAGCCAGGATGAAGATTATCCTACCCCTCCATATGCTTTTTGTTATAATTGCTTTTCCGACGAATCCCCCGGACTGTTTTGTTTCTGATTTGTTTTTACTTTTCAGCTATACGACTTCGGCACGATTTTCTTGATTCAAGTATGGTCTATTTTTTAGCCGACCGTTAAATTTGAACGCATTGTTTGTCGCTAAACTTTTCCTCATTCACGCTAGACTTTGCCACCGGACTTTTCGTCTTCGGTTTAGCAGGCCATATATGGCCGCATTTTCGTTTGATTTCATGATCTTTCTTTGTACTTTTAATCTTTAAATAAAGAATTTAAAAAAACAAAAAAAACCTTTTTTTTTTTTTTACTTTTTGTCCTTGTTTATTGTCCCCCAGGGCACTAACCAGACCCCCCATACACCTTTTATGGCAAATAACTTGCATATATGCCCTCTTGGAGGGCACTCTAAAAATCGAATTTTCGAGTCCCATTGACTTGCATTGAGTTTGGTTCGTGTTCGAACTCAAACTTTTGAAATTGTTCGAGTTCGAATGTGAACCGAACACGGGGGTGTTCGGCTCATCACTACCGCCCAATAGGTGCTTCCCCTCACCCCAGAATAATATATATATATATATATATTTTCTATGTATGTATATACAAGGGTTGTGGTGGAGGACAAAAAGCGCGATAAAAAGCCTCCACGCTAGAATTAGTTTATTATTGCAGAAGCCACTTGCACATCACAGCAATTCAAAGAATTGCATCCCAAGAATTGCCGTGATGCGCAAGTGGCTTCTGGAATAAACACATATATATATATATATATATATATATGAGTATAGCAGTCTGTAGTGATACCTTTTTTATTGGACTAATGTTACATTTAAAATAAAAGCTTTTGAGAGTGATCCTCTCTTCATCAGGTCTGGAAGCTTACTGGTCAGAATAATAGAATTAAACATTGGGATATTAGTCGGGCACACGATTTGGGGGTGTTAGATGTTGTGAATCGCCAAATGGCATCGTCAGAGTGGGGAAAGAAAAAAAGGGGGAAAAGAACAGCAAAACAAATTAAGGTGTCTGAGGCACATAAGACAACGGTGATAAGATCATATGTATCTGGTCTGCACGAAAAGACACTAGGGAATTCAGATAGGTTTCTCACAAGACGTCTCCAACATAGTCACATGTAAGGATAAAAACACAAAGATTGCAACTCTAAGTGCAGTAATTATAAGCAAGTGCTAAATGTGTGATTTCTTATAGTTGTTCAACTCACAGACGTAGAGCCCATGCACTGGCTCTGAGTGGATCGTTGCCTTTGGGTTGATTATCTTCACTTAACTTCTCAGGAAACCCACTCCTTATTGTTGATGGCTCATCACATCCAATGGGTATGGAAGAGAAGGAAAAAACACTTTCTTGTGTAGATCTGACATGCAGCAATTTAGTAACAAATCAAGGTGAAAAACTCACATTTGTTAGAGCTATTCCCAGCTCTAAAACGAAGGCATATGGGTTTCGTGGGTCGAACCCAATAAAAGACCAAAACATGCAGCAGCAGTTCTTCTAAAAATTTAATAATTGTATAAAACAAAATAAAATCAAGAAAAAAAGCCAGGACGCGTTTCACCGTCGACACACGGCTTCATCAGCTGGTCTATACAGTACAGAACTAAATGCATGTTTATATACCCTAAACAATCAAAATAAAACATAATTTCCTGTGTGCATTCGTAATTCGCAATTATCGTGCGTTTCAAGCCTCATTTTCGGATCATCCGCGATTCGATTCGTATTGCGCGGTCGGCGTGCGGTTATCGCCTCGTTTCGGATCTTGCATATTTCGATTCTTAATTCACGGTGTGCGTGCGATTCTCGCCTCATTTCGGATCTTTTGCGTTTCAATTGGTGATGGTCGATGTGCGTTCATAGCCTCGTTTCGGATCTTCAATATTTCGATTCATAAAAGTTCAAATATATTGGAAAATTGAATCATATGTGGAACCACTTATATCTAGGATCTAAACACATTGTGAACACCATTATAGATACAATTAGACACTGGACATAACAATTATTGCAACCGGATTAGGAATCTCCATAGAAAGAGAAAAATATTGCAATTAACCATTTAATGGGAACAGGCTGTACTCTCAATATGGGGAACTCTATAGAGCAGACCCACATAGTTAAGGAGGATATATGGACCGGATTTGGAATATCCATAGAAAGAGAAAAATATTGCAATTGACCATTTAATGGGAACAGGCTGTATTGTTCCTACTTGTATTGATTGGTTTGGGGGAAACCACTATCATCTGGTATGCTGGGTGTTCAGATGTGGATAGTGTGGGCGCTTACCACTTTTTCCATTATCTTGGTGATAAGATCATGACTACTTCAAAGGGAAAGTGAAAGGACAAGAAAAAAAAACCAACAAAACAAAAAACAGTGAGTATGAACAAGACACAGAAGAAGAAGAAAAAAAAAACAGGAGAAAAACCACCAAGCCCCAACCAGAATTATGAATATTATGTGACGTTATTATAATGGGTTAAAAAACAAGGAATCTACATTAAGTCCTTGTTTTATACTGTTGAAATATGTGATCATTTTCATTTCATATGTTTTGCGTTCCCGGTGGTCTTTAAAATGTCCTTTGAGGATTTAAAATTTATTGATATTCTTTATTTATAAAGCGCCGGCATATTCCGCAGCGCTGTACAATAGGCACAGTATAGACAGGGTTACAATACATTGAACAACATTTGACAAACGGTACAGGAGGAGATGAGAGCCCTATTCCCGTAGGAACTCAAAATCTAGAAGGGTTGGGGTTGGAAACAGGAGGAGAGGACTGCAAGGTGAGAGTGATTGATGGTTGCATCAGTGAGTCGGGTGGTAGGCTTCCCTAAATAGGAACATTTTAAGGGAGCGTTTGAAGGAAGAGAAATTAGGGGAAAGTCTGACCGTACGAGGGAGAGCGTTCCAGAGAATGTGGGCTGCGCATGAGAAATCCTGCAGTCTATCATGGGAAGAGGTGATGCGGGGGGAAGCTAGGTGTAGGTCACTGTTTGATCTCAGGGAGCAGGCTGGGGTGTATTTGGTGATTAGTGAGGACAGGTAGTGGGGAGCTGAGTTAGTGAGAGCTTTGTAGGTCAGGGTAAGGATTTTAAAATTAATCCTGCAGTAGATGGGGAGCCAGTGAAGGGACTCGCTGAGGGGAGCGGCAGAGACAAAGCGGCGGGTGAGGTGGATTAGCCTGGCGGAGACGTTCAGGATGGATTGTAGGGAGGAGAGGCAGGAGAGAGGGAGGCCGGATAAGAGATTTTGCAATAGTCAAGTCGGGAGATTACCAGGGTGTTTTGGATTGAGTGGCCTGTTAGATTGAAGTGATGACCCACCGGGGTACAATATGTGTTTTCCTGGTGGTTCTTGATAGTTGATAGGTGCTAGTTCATCCTGAGTAGGGATGAGCTGTTCGGTTCGGACTTCACATCGAACATAGCCAGTCCTGATTGGGCAAATTTTGCCTAATCATGGGCTCACAGAGCTAAGTCCCGCAGCACACTATATAAGGTTTCCACGCAGCGCTTTTGCACACATTTGAGAGGAGATTTCAGAGGAGATAGTTGTTCTGTGTTCTTACTGCTGGTCTGCCACGCTACTGGGGGGGTCTGGAGGGGTCTCATTTCTACCAAATATCTGGGAATTGAGGTGATCTGTGTCTTGTCACTGCCAGCAAGTATTTTGGGGTCACAAATTTCTACAAAACATTTGGGAATTGAGGTGATCAGTGTCTTGTCACTGCCAGCAAGTATTTTGGGGTCACAAATTTCTACAAAACATTTGGGAATTGAGGTGATCTGTGTCTTGTCACTGCCAGCAAGTATTTTGGGGGTCACAAATTTCTACAAAATATTTGGGAATTGAGGTGATCTGTGTCTTGTCACTGCCAGCAAATATTTTGGGGGTCACAAATTTCTACAAAACATTTGGGAATTGAGGTGATCTGTGTCTTGTCACACAGCCAGTGCCACGCAGTATTTGGGGGTCACAGATTTCTACAAAATATTTGGGAATTAAGGTGATCTGTCTCTTGTCACACAGCCAGTACCACGCAGTATTTTGGGGGTCACTAATTTTTACAAAATATCTGGGAATTGAGGTGATCTGTCTCTTGTCACTGCCAGCAAGTATTTTGGGGGTCACTAATTTCTACAAAACATTTGGGAATTGAGGTGATCTGTGTCTTGTCACACAGCCAGTGCCATGCAGTATTTTGGGGGTCATAAATTTCTACAAAATATTTGGGAATTGAGGTGATCTGTCTCTTGTCACTGCCACATAGTATTTTGGGGGTCACAAATTTCTACAAAATAATTGGGAATTGAGGTGGTCTGTGTCTTGTGACTCACTGCCAGTACCACGCAATATTTTGGGGGTCACTAATTTTTACAAAATATCTGTGAATTGAGGTGATCTGTCTCTTGTCACTGCCACATAGTATTTTGGGCGTCACAAATTTCTACAAAACATTTGGGAATTGAAGTGATCTGTGTCTTGTCACTGCCAGCAAGTATTTTGGGAGTCACAAATTTCTACAAAATATTTGGGAATTGAGGTGATCTGTGTCTTGTCACTGCCAGCAAGTATTTTGGGGGTCACAAATTTCTTCAAAATATTTGGGAATTGTTATAATCCGTGTGTTCTCACTGGCTGCCACCCATCAGTGGGTCTCACTGATTTATAGGAGGTTTCTGAGACTTGTAATCTGTGGCTTCTCACTGCCACCCATCAGGGGGTCCACATACTTCTAGCAGATTTATGCGAATTGTAATCTGTGGCTTCTCACTGCCACCCATCAGGGAGTCTCACTGATTTATAGGAGGTTTCTGAGACTTGTAATCTGTGGCTTCTCACTGCCACCCATCAGGGGGTCTCACTGATTTATAGGAGGTTTCTGAGATTTGTAATCTGTGGCTTCTCACTGCCACCCATCAGGGGGTCTCACTGATTTATAGGAGGTTTCTGAGATTTTTAATTTGTGTCTTCTCACTGCCACCCATCAGGGGGTCACACTGATTTAAAGGAGGTTTCTGAGATTTGTAATCTGTGGCTTCTCACTGCCACCCATCAGGGGGTCACACTGATTTATAGGAGGGAATTGTAATCTGTGTCTTGTCACTGGCTGCCAGCTATCAGGGTGTCTCACTGAGTTATACCAGAGTTCTGTAAATCTTTAATCTTTATACCAGAGTTGAATCAGAGTTCTGTATATATTTAATCTATATATCACTCACCATGTCTGAAAGAACACAAAGGACAGGCAGATGCTCCCAAACATAGATAAGAGGGAAAGCAGCCCCTGTGTCGGGAGGCTGTGCCTCTGGTCGTGGTGGACGTGGTGCATCCTCTGCAGGGGCACGCTTGTCCTTACTAACTGGTGCTGGCCGTCTTCTTAAGCAGCAGCAACATACAGAGGATTTGGTGTATTGGCTAACCAGTCCATCCTCATCCTCCGAGTCCTCTGCCAGCCAGGCTTGTAGTGCTTTACAGTCCACCTCAGCTGCCAAAGCATCTAATGCAGCCTTCATGTCCACAGCTACTCCTGCCGTAGCCTTGCTATCACACACGGAGAAGTCAGCTGAATTGTTTCACTACAATGACAGTGACATGCTGCTTGAGGATGCGCAGCAAGTACAGTGCTCTGATTCAATCTCTGAGGTTGAGGAAGGGAGTATAATCAACCTAGAGGAAGGGGGTGCCAGTGATGACACACAAATAACTGGCACTCATGTTGCCCCAGCAGCTGCAGCATACTGCCAAGTTGGCTCCAGTAACGAGGAGATAGGGGGTGATGACATTGATGATGAGGTCACTGACTCCACCTGGGTGCCAGATCAAACAGAGGAATCAAGTGAGGAGGAGGGGGAGGAGGAGGAGGCACAGCAAACACGAGGCACAACATCCTCTATGACCAACCGTAGCACTAGCCAGTCCAAGGCATCAGATGTCAGAGCTGCTCCAGTGCAGAGCGCTGTTGTCTCAAAGCACACACGCAGGAACTCTGCTGTCTGCTGGGAGTTCTTTAAGAAATGTGCAGCAGACCCCACCATTGCTGTTTGTAATCTATGTCAGATGAGGCTTAAGCGTGGGAAAGACACCGGACACTTGGGTACCACGTGCTTGAGGCGACATATGACCTCCTGCCACACATCCCGTTGGCGCAAAACTTTGCGTAGGTCCTCCTCCTCATCTGTCTCTACCCCCACTGTATGTCCTGCCATGTCATTGCCTACAACCTCCACTGACAGGGATGATGCTACAGTAATGGATGTACCAGGTCCTTCCTCACAATGTGACAGCATCCCATCAGCTGAAGATTTACGCAGTCAGATTACGTTGCCGCAGCTGCTGCAGCGTAAAAAAAAATATAGTCCCAACCATCCCCAAGCACAGCGTCTAAATGCCAGCTTAGCAAAATTACTCGCATTGCAGCTGCTGCCTTTCCAGCTGGTGGACTCTGCTCCCTTCTGTGAATTTGCTGAATGTGCTGTACCACAGTGGCAGGTTCCAAAATGCCATTACTTTTCACGCAAGGCCATTCCAGCACTATACCAGCACGTGGAAGACAATGTTATCGAGTCATTGGGAAAGGCAGTCAGCAGCAAGGTGCATGTGACTTTAGACACGTGGTCCAGCAAGCATGGACAGGGTCGTTACATTTCCTTCACGGCACACTGGGTAACTCTGATTGCAGCTGGGAGGGATCCAAGACGTGGCACTGTGCTGGAGCTTGTTCATCCGCCACACCTCCAGAAAGCTGCTTGTATGAGGTCTGTCTGCTCCACCACCACCACCACCTCTTCCTCTTCCTCCTCCGCCTTCTGTGTCTCTGGTAAAGTGACAGTTAAACTGACGCCTGACAGGGGCTACGCAATGGCTTAAGCAAAAAGAAGCTATACTGTGCTTGAGCTGGTTTGTTTAGGGGACAGGAGCCACACCGGGCCAGAAATTCTGTCAGCTCTGCAGGGCCAGGTGCAGAGATGGTTAACACCACACCAGCTTCAGCTGGGAATGATCGTCTGTGATAATGGCAGCAACCTTCTCTCCGCCCTACGCAAGGGTAAATTGACGCATGTACCATGCCTAGCACACGTCCTAAATCAAGTGGTACAGCGTTTCGTAACCAAGTACCCTGGGCTGGCAGAGCTTCTCAGCCAGGCCAGAAAAGTCTGCAGCCACTTCAGACGGTCATTCCCAGCAAGCGTTCGCCTAGCAGAAATTCAAAGAGAATTCCACCTTCCCACAAACCGTCTGATCTGTGACATGCTCACCAGGTGGAACTCGACATTAGCAATGCTGCAGCATCTGCACAAGCAGCAGAGGGCCATCGATGAGTACCTGTGTGAGTATGGCACAAGGACAGGTTCAGGTCAACTTGTTCCCCCCCCCGCAGTGGCTGCTGATCAAGGATGCATGCACTGTACTGTCACCATTTGAGGAGGCAACGAGGATGGTGAGCAGGGACAGTGCATGCATCAGTGACACAATTCCTTTAGTGTTCCTGCTGGAGCACACTCTGCGGGGAATTATAGATGTGGCTCTAGAGGCAGAGCAGCGGGAGGAAGAGGAGGCCTTCCCTAGCTCTGAAGGCCCCAGTCTTTCCACAGACAGCATTCCAGCGGGTCCTACTCAGATCAGACAGGAGGAGGATGAGGAGGAGGAATATTTAAGTAGTGGGGGCATAGAAGGTGGGGATTCCTCAAGGGAGGGTTTCGTGTGCCCAGAAACACAAGGGCTAGTGCGTGGCTGGGAGGAGGAAGTGCACGATGGGGTCATCCTCATTGACCTGGAAGACTCGAAAGCTAATGCCACCTCCAACCTATGCTGCATGGGCTCCCTTATAATGCAAAGCCTACTAAAGGACCCCAGGATTCGTGCTATCAAGGAGAGGGATCATTACTGGTTGGCAACCCTTCTTGATCCACGATACAAGGGGAAAGTTGCAGAGCTCATCCTGTCCGCACAGAGGGAGCACAGGATGAAAAAACTTGAGAATGCTCTAAAGCGACACTTGTGTAACACCTTTCCAGGCACTGGTAGGTTACCAAGTGATGACACACGTGCTTCTGAGGCTGCGGATGACCAGAGGAATAGTGGTGAAGGCCAGGGCCACTTGACTGATGCATTTTTAATTTTTTTTAGTCCACGACGCCCAGGGACGTCAAATGTAGGCACCCATTGCCAGAGTCTTCACCATATGGTGCAGGACTACCTAGGGGCAAGGGCAGACCTTGATACGTTTCCAGCAGATGATCCACTGGCTTACTGGGTGTTGAGATTGGATCACTGGCCATAATTTAGCCAATATGCTATGCAGCTACTAGGTTGCCCTTCATCTAGAGTGCTTTCTGAAAGGACGTTCAGTGCCGCTGGAGGTTTTGTCACAGACAAAAGAGTGCGTCTGTCCACCGACTCTGTAGACCGGCTGACATTTATAAAAATTAATCAGTCCTGGATCAGCAGCTATCAATCCCCTGATGCTGAAATAGTGTAATAGTTCGGGGATGTCTTCTGCATTCACAAAACCTCCAGCACTGAACTCTTCCACAATACCACAAAAGGGTTACGGTGTGAAGGCACTTGCTGCCATGAAAGGCGCAATATTTGGCTGCAATGACGCCTGTGCCACATCTATATCATTTTAATTTTTTTAACCGCAGGGTCCAACCCTGCCCTCTTCCACAATACTACAGAGGGGTTACTGTATGATAGTACTTGCTGTCCTGGCAGTCTGGCACCAAAAGCACAATATCTGGGTGCACTGACGCCCATTACCAGATGCATATTTTTTTAATATAGGACCGCAAGGTCCACCCCTGCATTCTTCCACAATACTACAGAGGGGTTACTGTATGATAGTACTTGCAGGCCTGGCACCAAAAGCACAATATTTGGGTGCACTGCCACTGACGCCTGTATCAGATTCATAGCCTCAGAGGGGTTACGGTGTGACGGCACTGTTGCCGACGCTAAAGGCCCAATTTTAAAGCACCTATTGTTACTTTCATCCAAAGCCTGCATAAGTTTCACAATAATTTAGCAAAAAAATCACTAAACTTTTTCTACGTGTCTGAAAATGTCTCCTCTTTTCATACAGACTGCCGCCCCAAGCAGTTGTTTATGGATAGATCAAAGGAAAAGCATTTACCGTCTTTTGAAACATATTTTTTTTGTTTTTAAGTGTTTCTGTACATCCTAGAAATCCACCACTTCATGGGCAGGTTATGGGGACCTCCTAGGCACGATATTTGAAGGAATTTTTCGTTTTTATTTTTAACCCTTAGTTCATGGAAAACTCACTGTCCCTTTAAAAATGATTTTTTTTTTACTTTTTGTCCTTGTTTCCTGTCCCCCAGGGCACTACCCGGACCCCCATACACCTTTTATGCAAATATCTAGCATATATGCCCTCTCGGAGGGCACTCTAAAAATCGAATTTTCAGCCCCATTGACTTATATTGAGTTCGAGTTCGGATTCGAACATTTGGAAAGTTCGGGTTCGAATACGAACCGAACTCGGGGGTGTTCGGCTCATCCCTAATCCTGAGATTTAGTTTAAGGCTAGTTTCACCAATATAGCAGCCCTTATCACACGCCGTGCACTGGATCATGTACACTACATTGGCAGACGTGCGGAAATTGACTCAAGACCCAATGAAAGAATACAAAACCCAACTTGGCATACTTATCAGGTCCTTCCCCAAACATCTACAGCAAGGATTGGAGAATCTGGTGCCTTCCAATCCTCACATGGGCACTTTCTACATGCTGCCCAAAATCCACAAGCCCGGGAACACAGGATGACCCATTATCACAGGTATGGACACACTTACCGTCCTAATTTCTGGCCTTAGAGGGTATCCTGAAACCCTTAGTAACCAGCACTGCCAGTTATATACAGGACACCACAGTCTTTCTCAACAAACTTAGAGAGATCCAGACTCTACCGGCCGACACTATATTGGTTACTATGGATGTAGAATCCCTATACAGTAACATCCCACACAAAGATGGAATCAATGCCTGTCTCAAATTTCTCTCCTCCCACAATACCCTGCATAAATATGACGGTGAAATTATTACCAAGCTGATTGAATTTATACTCACACACAACTGCTTCAGCTTCAACAATAACTGCTACCTACAAATGACTGGGACCGCTATGGGTAGTAAAATGTCACCACAATACGCCAATCTTTTCATGGCAGATCTAGAACAGAGTTTCCTGAACACTCACCCTCACAAACCACACAAATATCTACAATACATTAATACAGAAAAAATGGCGTCGCGCCCATACTCACTTATTTTTGGAGCGGCGGCAACTGCCAGGAGTAACAGCCCAGTAAATGTATAAAACATAACAAGGAAGGAGAGTGTCATCTGCGCTCATTCCTATGTGTTCCATGTACAACAAAAATGAGGTTTTGTTTGTTTCAATGGCCATTGCAACGTAAGCCCACTCGCCACTTCAAGGCACCTCTTTAGAGTGGGTACCTAACAATTGTAACCAAAAGGCCGCTCTACTGAGCAGCTCCAAGCCCCTCCAGCTGCTTTTCAGCAAGGAGAGACAAAGATGGTGGGTTTTATTTATACACGCACCAAGCACTTCCCATTTGGGATCAAAAACAAAAACATGGAAAGAGGAACAGCTGCAAAACGACGGACTGGTGTTACAAGCATGATATACATAAATACAGAAAAAATGGCGTCGCGCCCATACTCACTTATTTTTGGAGCGGCGGCAACTGCCAGGAGTAACAGCCCAGTAAATGTATAAAACATAACAAGGAAGGAGAGTGTCATCTGCGCTCATTCCTATGTGTTCCATGTACAACAAAAATGAGGTTTTGTTTGTTTCAATGGCCATTGCAACGTAAGCCCACTCGCACTTCAAGGCACCTCTTTAGAGTGGGTACCTAACAATTGTAACCAAAAGGCTGCTCTACTGAGCAGCTCCAAGCCCCTCCAGCTGCTTTTCAGCAAGGAGAGACAAAGATGGTGGGTTTTATTTATACACGCACCAAGCACTTCCCATTTGGGATCAAAAACAAAAACATGGAAAGAGGAACAGCTGCAAAACGACGGACTGGTGTTACAAGCATGATATACATAAATACAGAAAAAATGGCGTCGCGCCCATACTCACTTATTTTTGGAGCGGCGGCAACTGCCAGGAGTAACAGCCCAGTAAATGTATAAAACATAACAAGGAAGGAGAGTGTCATCTGCGCTCATTCCTATGTGTTCCATGTACAACAAAAATGAGGTTTTGTTTGTTTCAATGGCCATTGCAACGTAAGCCCACTCGCCACTTCAAGGCACCTCTTTAGATACAGGACACCTCCAGTTATATACAGGACACCACAGTCTTTCTCAACAAACTTAGAGAGATCCAGACTCTACCGGCCGACACTATATTGGTTACTATGGATGTAGAATCCCTATACAGTAACATCCCACACAAAGATGGAATCAATGCCTGTCTCAAATTTCTCTCCTCCCACAATACCCTGCATAAATATGACGGTGAAATTATTACCAAGCTGATTGAATTTATACTCACACACAACTGCTTCAGCTTCAACAATAACTGCTACCTACAAATGACTGGGACCGCTATGGGTAGTAAAATGTCACCACAATACGCCAATCTTTTCATGGCAGATCTAGAACAGAGTTTCCTGAACACTCACCCTCACAAACCACACAAATATCTACAATACATTGATGACATTTTCATCATATGTACAAAAGGAGAGGAACGCCTTCTAGACTTTCACAAGGCATTCAATACGTTCCACCCATCGATCAAACTAAAGATGGATTTTTCCAAGCACAGTGTGAGCTTCCTAGACTGTACCATATCAGCTGCCAATGGCACACTGCACTCATCTGTGTACAGGAAACCCACAGACAGGCCTAGCTACCTCCACAACGCCAGCTTCCATCTCAACCACACAAAACAAGGCATCATCTACAGCCAGGCCATCAGGTACCACCGAATCTGCTCGGACAATTCAAGAGAAGATTGGTACTGCGTTGCAATCCTGGGACCACTTTATTGTGCTCTACGTGCCTGTTGCGAGAGAAAGTGTGCGGGGACGGATAGGTAAGAGAGCACGCAGGGATTGTTGTCTACGCAGTCATTATCTGGGTCTAGGATAGACAGATAGTAAGCGGCTTAACCCGACGTCTTTCGCAGCAGCGCTTGTAGTTGCCTTGACAGGAGGCTGCGCTTGTTTGTGGATCCAGGAATCAGGTGAGTATTAGAAAAAAAAAAAATTCATGTTCCAGGGGACATTTAAAGATGTCCTCGGATTCAATTTTTTTAAAAAATGGGTAGCCTTACCTTAGCTTTGTGGTCAGTGGGGGCTCCCTGGATCCTGGTTGTGGGGGGGGCTGCCGTGGCTCCCTCCCTGTGCCACCTCTCTGCCACATGCACCCGGCCGGCCAGCCCGCACAGTCGCAGCTCTGTCATCCTGCGGCCGCATGCTCCTCAAGGGGTCCTTGGGAGGCCCCGGCAGGCTGCCCTCTACAGTGCCTGATTAGAGGGCCTTGTCTGCCTGATGTTTTAGGAACAAGAATGTTTTATCCCATAGGCTTCAATGTTAAAAATATTCCCGTTTTAATACAATATCTAATAAACCATTGCTTATAATATTCTGCAGTAAAGAGTCTCCTTATTTTTAGATTTTTTTTAGGGTTTTCTTTAAAAAAAAAAATCAATTTTTTTTTTCGAATTTTTGGCGAATGCCCCAAAAAGTTCGATGTTCGAGAACTTTCGAACAGCCAATGTTCGAATTGAACCGAACCGAACGCCCATCCCTAGGGTCAGTATTTAACACTCAAGGGGTTATTCAAAGAACACTGAAAATTCAGCATTTACTGCAGTGTCCCCCAGTGCGCCTAATGGATCAAGGAATACAGCTGATATACCTACAGAATAAAGCTAAGAAACTTCTGAATGCCACTGAAAAACCACCGAATGCAGCCACAAACCTGCCAAACGCAGCCGACAATCCGCCGAACATACTTCCGATCGCCTCTAATCAGCCGCCGAATGTAGGTAAATAAAAAACAATGCAATTATTCTAAGGCATTTTAAACTTAAAATAATGCACGAAAATGCATAGAAATAATATATAAGATCCTATGAAAAACAATAAAAGGTCTGTTACAGAATAAAAAAAATGGCATTTTAAAAAAAATCTGAATTGGGAAATTTTGGCGAATTTGTTTTAGAAAAATGCCTAAAAAATAAACTAATTTAAAGACTGTTTGCTTCAAATGAAAAGTATAAATGAATAATTTTTATTTTATGAAAACAGGGATTTGTTTTTTTACATTGAGACCTATGGGATTTGCCTCTTTAAACCTGTCGAAATAAAGCACCGAAAATCTGGGAATTTTGCCAACTTTTTGCTGCATTCTCTGAATTGATTAACTGTTACTTTGCTATGGAGAATTTCACTGCGGCCGAATTGCATCGTATTTCCCTGGCAATTTGCCAATTGCTAGTTTTCTGAATAGCCAAATTGCCACGAAATTGCACCATACGAGGAAATTCATCGTTCTGGGAAATTCAGCGGCAAATTTGGCTCTCTTTGAATAACCCCTATACAGGGTTATTCAAAGAGATCCGAATTGCTGGAGAAAGGTAACCGACCGCTAAAATTCAGCGTACGGTTACCTTTCCTGGCCATTCCGGCTATTCAAAGAGCAGGCAATTCGCCAAATCTTGGCGAATTGCCTTCACATACGGTGCCTATTCAGTGCCTGTTCGAGGGCAGTGAAATCCTCATAGAGAAGCAATGCTTCGGCTATTCAGAGAGCAAAAGCCAGCAGTGAAAAGTTGCCGAATTGCCCTGCCATTCGGTGGTTTCATGCGGCAGATTTATTCAGGCGAATCCCATAGGCTTCAATGTTAAAAATATTCCCATTTAATTCAATATCTAATAAATCGTTCATTATAATCTGCAGTAAAAGGTCTCTTTATTTATAGATTTTTTAGGATATTTTAAGCATTTTTCAGGATTTTTTTGTTACAAAAAAATTCCTATTTTTTTAATTTTGTTATTTTAACTTTACTTATTTTTCTGTAACAGACCGTTTTATTATCATTCCTTGGACCTCATATGTAAATTTCAAACATTTTCGCTCAGTAGTTTCTTTGCAAACAGCGTTTCACACATTCAAGCGTACTGTTTTTTTAAAATTTATTCACTCCATTCGTCTGCGGTGTCGGGTTTTTGCGCGTTATCGGCTCCTGCTCGGGTTTTTCCGGCGTTTTCGGCGGGATTAATCCAGATGTTTTTGCAGGCTTTCGGTGTGCATTGGCCAGGTTTTGCGGTTAGTTTTCGGCGGGTTTGCGGTGGACTTTCCCTGCACTACGATGGCCTGTGATGTTTGCTGAATGCACCACATGGTCGCCAGAATGGGATCGCCAAATCGAACCGAATTGAAGAGAACGAAAAGTCACCGAACGTGCGGTGACTTTTCGATTCTCTTTGCATAACCCTGATAATCATATTATTTATAAAATGTCAAAATAAAAGCAAAACATTTTGTGTTTTTTTTTTCAGTTTTAGTTACAATTTCGTTTTAAAGAAACACCTTAACAGGTTTGTGGACTTAGAAATAACTAAAAATTATCTTTTATTGAAACATCCCTCTCTTTGGAACACCCAAGTTGCGTTCCCCTTGTGTGTAAAATGTCATGTTTTCTCAGAAAAATGCAGTAACAGGTTCCCATTTCTAAAGTCTTCCCAATAGAATATATAACCACAAAGGTTTGGATGATAAAATGTTAAAAAAATAATTTTACAAGTTGTTAATGTTTGAACTCTGAATAGGAAATAAAAAAGTTTTTCACATTTTTTGTTATGCCATTCTGACAGGACATCATGTATACATATAATAATCATATATTTTGAATCTGCTGAAAAAAAGGATGTATTATTTGTCTGGTTCCTACAATAAAACATGGCTTAAAATTTGCGTTTAAACATGATGGGCATTATTACATTCCTAACGCAAACGTTAACGCATATTGCAATCCAAACGGGTTTAAAAACCCATTTGCGTTTGGTACCTTGCGCTCCTCTGCGCGAGGTTACTGTACTTTGTGTTCCCTTTGTTTAACATGTGGAGCGCAAAGTGTTCATCAGCACTGATATTACAATGTCCCAGCGCTGATTAACGCCTGGCTCTGGTCAGCGCAAAGTTAACCAGAGCCAGAACCTGGTGTTAACAGATTCCGCAGAATTTGTTAACACCAGCCTTAAAAATAAAAAAACAGAACAGATACTCACCCTCTGTCCTGCGGCGAGGACCGCGGCTCCGATCACCTCCTCCGGCTGGCGGGAGCAGGGAAAGACTGGGGGAAAAAGTCCCCCAGTCTCTCCATGCGTATCCCTACACCGACCAACCGTATCTCGCGAGGCGAGTTCCGGCTGGTCACGTGACTGGCAGGGAGGAACTCAGTGGAGTCCTATGGACTCTAGCGAGTGGATGCTTGCGGCCGCGCTTAGCGATGCTGCGAGCATCCAAGATTTTATGCTCGATAACAATGCAGCATTTTTTGCGCCTGCATTGTAATCCAGCGTTAAAACGCGGATGCAAGGGGGAAAACTGCGGGTGCAGTTTTTCCTCCCTTGTGACCGCGTTTTAACTCTAAGAGCGTAAGAGAGCCCGATAAGTACAAAAGGGTCAAAATTAGCTCAGCACACAGGGGTGAAATGGGTCACTATACGACAACCAACATATCCTGCAGTACTCTAGTAAATATGTGAACAAGAGCATGTTACATTTGTAAAACAGATATTGTTTAGCAAGAATGATACAGACAGCATTATTGGGAGCCCCTGTTCCCAAGGGAATTTATAATCCATAATGAATATATATTGTTTGGTAGGCGTTTACATATCGTTAGGTATCTTGATAGAGGACACTTTTTGATGAGGTGTTCTGATTGGGATCCAAATCTGCTTTCTAAGTTTGCATTAATGAGACATATTGGAGAGGTTGGACCTGCATCTTCACAGTTGTTAGGAAGCAACCTGCTTCTTCATAGTTGTAGAGCAGAGACATTACTGCCATGCTACAAAGACGGTGTCACTTGGTAGTGAAGGGGTCTTGTCGAAGGGTAGTGATGGGCTGAACACCACCATGTTCGGTTTGCATTCGAACTCGAACACCCGAAAAAGTTTGACCGCGAACTCGAACACAATTCAAAACACCATGCAAGTCAATGGGGCACGAACGTTCAAAAATGAAGGTCCCCTCCAGAGGGTATATATGCAAGATATTGGCCATTAAAGGTGTATGGTGGTGCGGGTACTGTCTTGGGGGAGAGGAAACAATGAAAAAAAGTAAAAAAGAGGTTTTTAACCCTTTCACTGCTGAGTGCTGACCCATTTCACCGCTGTGCGCTGAGCTCATTTTTACCGCTTTTTTGCTCATGTTTAAACGTGATTTGAAGCCATGGGAAATGTTTCAGCAACAATGAGTGGGAAATGTTTGAACAGCAAGGAGTGGGAAATGTTTGAGCAAGAAGGAGTGGGAAATGTTTATGAATCCCATAGGCTTCAATGTTAAAAATATTCCCGTTTTGGGGGCGTGGCCAGCTACCAATGAGGGCAGACGTGTCTTGGTGGAGCTCCACACGTCTGCCGCTCTTGGAGACCTCCAGCTGACACAAATTGGAGGAGATAATTTGAATTTGAGGTCCTGCTGTGACTGGCTACTGGAAATGAGCTGTCTGGAGCCCGATTGTCCCCCCTCCGGACATAAGCTGAGTTTTGCGACCACTGTGTGGAGGATCTGGAAGACCGTCGGCCATTTTGAGACCTGCTTGGGTTCCTGACCATCCTGCGCCCCTCCTGCTTCCCCCTGTGGGTTTTACTTGCCGGGTGATGGCTTCTCGCGAGCTATGGGGATGGAAGGCCCCCATCTTCTGGCTGTGCCGGAGGTCCCCCTGGTGAAGAGCGTAAGCTCTGCCTGACCCGACTACCGGGGGATGAGGGGTAGCCACTCACACGCGACGCTTTGTGGCAACTGATGGCCGTGATAAGAACTGGTCGGGAGAATGCAGATCTGGAGGACCAGGTGACAAGAGGTGCTGTCCTGAGGCCTCCAGATGCCAAAAAGGAGTCCTTACTGTGGAGATCGCCCTGGGGGAGCCACAGAAGATGCATCCTGAGACCTCAGGGGCACCCCTGTGAGTGGTTCCGGGTGATGTGCTGTCCGAGAATGGTTGCAGGGCAGCTGAGGAGTTTGCTGGGTCGGCGGGGCTGGATCCCCCCCGCTGAAGATAAAGCTGGATCGGTCTCCTGCTCTGTTGCAGCCTGCGGCTTACACTCGGGCAGCTGGAGTTAGGAGTTGCGCTGCGGGTGGGGGCTGGTTAGCCCAGCTGGCTGCGTTTCCTCGCACCGGGCCTCTGTTTGCAGAAATGTCTGCCCTGCACTGCCCTACCTGTCCTACATCTGCTGCCCTTCCGAGAAGCTGGATGAAGGGACCCATTCACTGTCTTCCGAGGGGCCTTTTGTTTTTCGTCCCCCTCCCTCATGCTGAGACTAATGAGACCTTCCTGTTATTTTTACGACATTGTCGACGGAAGACGCTTTTGTTTGTTTGTTTTTTGTTTTTTTTTCTGTTGTTCTCCACTTAATTTGGCTTTGCCATCTCCCCTCTCCCCCCCTTTTTTTCCTCCTGCTTGACAGCATCGGCTGACTTTTTCCTTATCTTCGTCAAAATGACTTGAGGAATCGCTTTTACTTTTATTTTTTGATGAGACCCCCAATTGGGGATAATTTTGCTGACCTTTGGTTGCCCTCAAATGTCTTTTTGCATTTTATAATTATTGGCTACTCTTTGATGTCTTGTGTTGGCCCTACGCGGCCATTTTTGCCTTGAAATTCAAAAATAAAGAATTTAAAAAAAAAAAAATATTCCCGTTTTAATTCAATATCTATAAACTGTTTATTATTATATTCTGCAGTAGAGAGTCTCTTTATTTTTAGATTTTTTAGGATCTTTTAAGCATTTTTTTGAATTCCCCCCCTCTCGAACTTTCAGCGAAGGTCCCGAAAAGTTCGAAGTTTGCAGATTTTCGAACAGCCGATGTTGGAGTCGAACATCAAACCGATTCGGACCGGCAGCCCATCCCTATCGAAGAGCACTTGCTGGAGATGTGCACTGACTGCTATTCAAACCTGTGTCTTCACGATTGTAGAGCAGCGATGTTCCCTCTTCTCAGCTGTCACTAGCCCATCAATTAATGGTTCTTTATCAAAACATTCCAATGCTGTTTGTTAGCTTCACTTGTACTTTGTAACATCATATATAGTCATTTTAGATATTTATGTGGTATATATGGTGTATTCTTCAGCCTAACGTTTTGATAACTTCAGCCTAAGATATAGTTGCATCAAGCCATAAAGTTTTAAAAGTGGTTAGATAATAGAAACACATCAGTACAACATGTCTTTTTATAAGAAATTTTTGTAAAAAAAAAAAAGCTCTCACCACAAATGACAAAAAAAATCCATATCAGTTCTCTCCAAAATTATTTTTGTACTGTTGACATTTTATAAAGCATAAAATTTGAAAAGAGCCTGCCAATCAATAGTCAGAAATCAGGAGCTTGTTGAGATGTTTTGTTACAATCAAGAGATGGGTAATGAATAGTATTATCTGAAGCATTTAAGCATGTACTGCAATGGTGTAAGTGTTGTGAAATAGTAAATTTACTGCAAGCATTGATTTTATTCATTTATAGAGTTTCTATTAATGGGGGATGCAATTAAAAATAGGTAAAAATGTCCACAGAGAATAAAACTTCTTTCTCTGCAAGTACAATGTCAGAATGCAAAGTTTTATATGCAGATATCTGGAGGAGCGAACTTGGTCTGCCAGACAACCAAAATAAAACTATTGCAGTCCTGTATGAAGAGTTCACTAATTATATATATATATCTACTGTATACAGGGTAATTCAAAGAGATTCGAAAAGTCACTGCACGTTCGGTGAATTTTCGTTCTCTTCAATTCGGTTCCTTTTGCTGATCCCATTTCGGTGACCCTGCGGTGTATTCAGCAAACACCACAGGGTCCCCGAATTGCAGGGAAAAGCTGCAGCAAACCCGACGAAAATGAACTGCAAAACCCAGCGAATGCACGCCGAGAAACCCACAAAAACATCTGGATTAACCTGCCGAAAACCACAGAAAAACACGAGCAGAAGCCGATTACACGCAGCGAAGCCTCCGGAGAAAGCGAGACCGCAGACAGAATGAAGTGAATAAATTAGGAAAACAGTTTGCATGAATGATTGAAAAGTGAAACGCTGTTTGCAAAGAAACTACTGAGCAAAAATGTCTGAAATTTGCATATGGGGTCCAGGGAATGATAATAAAGAGGGCTGTTACAGAAAAAATAAGTAAACATTAACCCCTTAGTGACCGGGCGGTTTTACACAAATCCGTTCTTTAGTGACCGCTGCTGTTTTTACGTTTCTGCGCCGTTAGTGTTTAGGTCAAATTTTCCTCTTACTCGTTTATTCAACCCACACATATTATACACCCTTTTTCCCGCCATTAAATGGACTTTCTAGAAATACCATTATTTCCATCATAGCGAATAATTTACTAAAAAAAAATATGAAATATGATGAAAAAAATGGTAAAAACACACTTTTTCATAATTTAATCCCCAAAATCTACAACCACCAAAAAAGACCCCAGCTAAATAGGTTCAAAATTTTGTCCCGAGACTAGAAATACCCAATTTTTAACATGTTTTTACTTTTTAACCCCTTCACTGCTGAGCCAGTTCACCTATGTGCGCTGCGCTCATTCTGACCATTTTGTGCTGATTATTTTGAGATGACAGCCTAGGTCCTATTTAATTAAACCCCCCCCAGACCAAATTTTGCTTTTAAAAAAATCATTTTTTATTTAATTTAATTTTTTTATTATTTTTTTATTTTATTTTATTTTATTTTATTTTTTTAAACCAAACCTGGTCATGTTTGGTATCATTGGAAAGGCCTGTCACATATGACCATATGTCACATATGACCATCTAGCTGCCATGGATCGGGAGATAAGGGGATCCTCACATATCGTGAGGTTGTCAGTGGGTGGGTGGGGACCTGGAGGCTTGGCTGACATCCAGGATGTCAGCCCCCCTTCAGGTTCGAATCGCGTTTTGGTGCCAATTAGCATCGTTAATGCTATACACCGCTGAAAAGGGGAGACTCTCCCTTTTCCAGTGGTGTAAAAAGCATCTCCCTAGCTTTAATGGTTGGGGAGATAGAGGGCTCCGAAGGAGCCCCCCCTCCCTCCATTGATTTGCATGGGGGCGCCTGCTGATGACATCACCACGCAGCGTGGCGACGTCATCAACCTTGCCTGCCCATGTAAATCACATGGGCAGGCTTCCTCCCTGCCAGATCGCCGAGGGATCCAGCGAGGGAGGTAAGTATCGGGCAGGAGGGGGGTTAGGCGCCGCTGACGTACCCTGTACGTCCGCGGGTCTAAGGGAGACCCGTGGACAGGACGTACAGGGTACGTCAGCGGTCCTTAAGGGGTTAAAAAAAATTCTGAAAAATGCTTAAAATATCCTTAAAAAATCTATAAATAAAGAGACTCTTTACTGCAGAATTTTATAATAAACTGTTTATTAGATATTGAATTAAAACCAGTATATTTTTAACATTGAAGCCTATGGGATTCTCCTGAATAAACTTGCCGAATTAAACCACCGAATGGCAGGGCATTTCGGGAACCTTTCACTGCTGGTTTTTGTTCTCTGAATAGCCGAAGCAGTGCATTTCATGGGGTTTTCACTGCCCTCAAACAGGCACCGAATAGGCACCGTATGTTCAGGCAATTCGCCAGGATTTGGCGAATTGCCTGCTCTGTGGATAGCTGAATGGCCAAGAAAGGTAACCGAACGCTGATTTTCAGCGTTCAGTTACCTTTCTCAAGCAATTCTGATCTTTGAATTACCCTGATAGTGTTTATAATTGCAGAAGCCACTTGCACATCACAGCAATTCGATGAATTGCAATCCAGAGCTCCTGTGCCACATTCCCCATATGCAGCAAGGAATTCTGGGTAGGATATGCAAATGACATCTGTCTCACCTTTATGCATCCTGGGTCTGTTACACAGAACCATAAAATCAATGCTATGCCTCACCATGGCTTTGTAGCAGAGATAAAGTTTATGCAACTGGTCAAAGCCACTCCTAGGACAGCGCTGTTTCGGGTTTGTTGGACCCTCATCAGGTAGGAGCTAGGCATGATGACTAGGGATGAGCCGAACACCCCCGTGTTCGGTTCACATTCACACTCAAACAATTTCGAAAGTTCGAATTCGAACTCGAACACGAACCGAACTCAACTTGCAAGTCAATGGGACTCAAAAGTTCGTTTTTTAGAGTGCCCTGCAAGAGGGCATATATGCAAGATATTTGCCATAAAGGTGTATGGGGGTCCGGGTAGTGCCCTGGGGGACAGGAAACAAGGACAAAAAGTTAAAAAAACAAAACGTTTTAAAAGGGACAATGAGTTTTCCATGAAATAAGGGTTAAAAATAAAAACGGGGGGCGTGGCCGGCTCTGCTAGGGAGAAGACTCGAGGGAGCTCCGCCGGTGGCCGCTGATAACGTGATTTTTTGGCTGGAGCCTCTCATTGTAACACCCTTTAGTGGGATCCCTGGGGGACTGGCCATAATGGGGATTGCTCTGGGGCCCGTTTTTGTCCCCCCATCCGGAGCACAGCTGAGTTTTTGACCGACGGGCCTGTTGCTTGTCGGCTATCTTGCGGCCTACTCCTCTGTCTCTGGACGGTAGTTGTTCCCCCTTGCTTCCTTAGTAGACCAGGGGAGCAGGCGGAGTGACGCGCTATGGAGGCTGCGTTTGCGGCCCTTGAGGCCTGCTTGACGCAGCTACGGGAGGAAGATGGATGCCCGTTATCTCGGCGCTCGTGGAGGCGCCTGATGGTCGCGGTAAGGACTGGCCGGGTACCCGCTGACTTACCGGAGGAGGAGGAGATTATTGTTCATGCTGTTTGCAGAGAAGATGGGTCTGAAGCGGTTATGTGTATGGAGGAGGAGGCTGTACCCGTCTGGAGTGTGGCTCCTGCGGCAGAGGTTGCGGTGGTTGAGGATTCCTTTCTTGCCGGACGAGGTGAGAGCTCTCCCAGCGAAGCGGAAGATCGACGAGATGGAGACGGGATGGAGGCTACCGTGATTGGAGATGCAGTGGAATCGACCGGGCTGGTAGCTGCTGGCCCCCGGGTGCGGTGGACAGAAGTGGAGTGGCTGGGCGCTACACTTTGCTCAGCCATTGTTTGGAAGAGAGTGCCTCGTCCTCATGATGTGGCCCCAGCCGGCGCTGGATTGTTTCGAGACTTGCTGATCTTCTGGGGCTTTCACGAGGGGCTGGTGTGTGAATATGTGACCCCCAACGTTCGCCGTTTATACTTACCTGATGTGGCGGAGGTGCCTGGGAGAACCCGCGCGGCCCTGTCTGTGGCGGCCCGGCCACCCTTGTGGGATACGGGATGACTCTGACATTTTACCGGCCCTGCTCCCTCTATTGTTGCCTATACGAGTTTTTTGACATGACCTCCCCCCCTCCGTGCGGGGTATCTTCTTAAGAGGATTCTTTTTCCCTAACTGTCGATCTATGAGGATTACTATTTTCCTATTTTTTTTTTACGCTGTCCTGGAGCCTGATTGTTCACCGGGCTTATCGAGAGAGGCCAACGCCGAATGATGTCACCCGCCACACCATGTGGATGGACACTGGCTGAGTAACCCATTCCTGCTGCGGTAGCGGCTCTGGACCTGTTCCCTTTCTACCCCTGCATAACTACGCTGTTCGACTCCCCTCAACTCCCCCCCCAAGCTGTTGGATATTTTCTTTCTTTTTCTCCCCCTTAGGTCTTATTTCGAGAACACTTGCTTGTTTTAAGAGGACTTATGCCTTTTGGAGTTTTCTGTGGACTACTGCTGATACTATCAGAAATGTTATTGTTTTCTACACATTCCCAGGCCTGCTGAGTAATATTCCCATATATATTTTTTATTATTTTCACCATTTCCCCCTCCCTTCGCTGAGTTGCCATGGTTGATATTCCCATAGTTTTTCTTTGGTCCCCTCCCTCCTTCGTTTTTTTTTTTTTTTCCTATTATTATTTTTTTTTAATTTATTCTTTCGGGCATATTCGGGATGTCTCGGGAGGTGCTACAGTGCCCAGTTTGGCCCCCCGAGTGCCCAGGCCTGGTGCTGCTACTCCCCCTGGCCCCCTCCCAAGGCTGTAGAGTCGTGGGGGAACCCGCCTGGGCAGGCACAACTCTGGCCTTTGCCAATTTTTCCCCTCCAACCCCCCTTTAATTGTTTTGTTTCCCGACCACTGCTGTACTTGCAAGCAGTCGTTTCTCTGTTATGTTGTTTCTCTGTAGACGAGACCCCCCCCCACTAGGGGATGTTTTATTTTGCTTATTTAAATCTTAGATGACTTTATTATTTGCTTTATCTTGCGGTTTATTTACTGATGACATGCCTTGGCCCTTGGTGGCCATCTTTTACTTTGCAGTATACTCTTATGCTGACTATTTTTCAAAATAAAAAACTTTGAATATAACAAAAAACAAAACAAAAAAAAAAATTCCTTCACATATCGTGCCTAGGAGGTCCCCATAACCTGCCCGTGAAGTGGCGGATTTGTAGGATGTATAGAAACATTTAAAAGCAAAAAAATTACGTTTCAAATGACGGTAAACGCTATACTTTATTCATAAACAACTGCTTGGGGCGGCAGTCTGTATTAAAAAGGAGACATTTTAGGACACGCAGAACAAGTTTAGTGATTTTTTGGCTTTTGGCTAAATTATGGTGAAACTTATGCAGGCTTTGGATGAAAGTAACAATAGGTACTTTAAAATTGGGCCTTTAGTGTTGGCAACAGTAACCCCTCTGTGGTATTGTGGAAGAGTGCAGGGTTGGACCCTGCGGTCAAATATTAAAATGATATAAATCTGGTAATATAGGCGTCAGTGGCAGTGCACCCAAATAATGTGCCTTTCATGGCAGCAAGTGCCTTCACACCGTAACCCGTTTGTGGTACTGTGGAAGAGTGCAGAGTTGGACCCTGCGGTTCAAAATATTAAAATTATATAAATCTGGCACAGGCGTCAGTGCAGCCAAATATTGTGCTTTTAATGGCAGCAAGTGCCTTCACACCGTAACCCCTTTGTGGTATTGTGGAAGAGTTCAGTGGTGGAGGTTTTGTGAATGCAGAAGACATCCCCGATCTATTCCGTTACGTCAGCATCAGGGGATTGATAGCTGCTGATCCAGGACTGATTCATTTTTTTAAATGTCAGCCGGTCTACAGAGTCGGTGGACAGACGCACTCTTTTGTTTGTGACAAAACCTCCAGCGGCACTGAACGTCCTTTCAGAAAGCACGCTGGATGAAGGGCAACCTAGTAGCTGCATAGCATATTGGCTAAGTTATGGCCAGTGATCCAATCTCAACACCCAGTAAACCAATGGATTATCTGCTGGAAAGGTATCCAGGTCTGCCCTTGCCCCTAGGTAGTCCTGCACCATACGGTGAAGACGCTGGCAATGGGTGCCTACATTTGACGTCCCTGGGCGTTGTGGACTAAATTTTTTTTAAAAAGGCATCAGTCAAGCGGCCCCGGCCTTCACCACTATTCCTCTGATCATCTGCAGCCTCAGAAGCACGTGTGTCATCACTTGGTAACCTACCAGTGCCTACAAAGGTGTTACACAAGTGTTGCTTTAGAGCATCCTCAAGTTTTTTCATCCTGTGCTCCCTCTGTGTGGGCAGGATGAGCTCTGCAACTTTACCCTTGTATCGTGGATCAAGAAGGCTTGCCAACCAGTAATGATCCCTCTCCTTGATAGCACGAATCCTGGGGACCTTTACCAGGCTTTTCAGGATAAAGGAGCCCATGCAGTGTAGGTTGGAGGTAGCATTAGCCTCTGAGTCTTCCTGGTCAATGAGGATGACCCCATCGTGCACTCCCTCCTCCCAGCCTCGTACTAGTCCTTGTGTTTCTGGGCACACTAAACCCTCCCTTGAGGAATCCCCACCTTCAATGCCCAATACTTAAATATTCCTCCACCTCATCCTCCACCTGTCTGATCTGAGTAGGACCCGCTGGAATTCTGTCTGCGGAAAGACTGGGGCCTCCTCTTCCTCCCGCTGCTCTGCCTCTAGAGCCACATCTATAATTCCCCGCAGAGTGTGTTCCAGCAGGAACACTAAAGGAATTGTGTCACTGCTGCATGCACTGTCCCTGCTCACCATCCTCGTTGCCTCCTCAAATGGTGACAGTACAGTGCATGCATCCTTGATCATCAACCACTGCGGGGGGGGGGAAACCATGTTGACCTGAACCTGTCCTTGTGCCATACTCGTTGATGCCCCTCTGCTGCTTGTGCAGACGCTGCAGCATTGTTAAAGTCGAGTTCCACCTGGTGGGCATGTCACAGATCAGATGGTTTGTGGGAAGGTGGAATTCTCTTTGAATTTCTGCTAGGCGAATGCTTGCTGGGAATGACCGTCTGAAGTGGCTGCAGACTTTTCTGGCCTGGCTGAGAAGCTCTGCCAGCCCTGGGGACCTGGTTAGGAAATGTTGTACCACCAGATTTAGGATGTGTGTTAGGCATGGTACATGTGTCAACTTACCCAGGCATAGGGCGGAGAGAAGGTTGCTGCCATTATCACAGACAACCATTCCCAGCTCAAGCTGGCATGGTGTTAGCCATCTCTGCACCTGCCTCTGCAGAGCTGACAGAATTTCTGGCCCAGTGTGGCTCCTGTCCCCTAAATGAGGACGAGGAGTCCCAGCTGCAATCAGAGTTACCCAGTGTGCCGTGAAGGAAATGTAACGGCCCTGTCCATGTTTGCTGGACCACGTGTCTAAAGTCACATGCACCTTGCTGCTGACTGCCTTTCCCAATGTCTCGATAACATTGTCTTCCACGTGCTGGTATAGTGCTGGAATGGCCTTCCATGAAAAGTAATGGCGTTTTGGAACCTGCCACTGTGGTACAGCACATTCAGCTAATTCACGGAAGGAAGCAGAGTCCACCAGCTGGAAAGGCAGCAGCTGTAATGTGAGTAATTTTGCTAAGCTGGCATTTAGACGCTGTGTGTCAGGATCCTGGCAGAGGGGATTAGGGTATGAGCCCGATATGCAGTGATAAACAAGCTGAGCCACGTAGATGAAGTACAAGAGGGGGTTTATTAGAATACAGCAATATGGACAATGTAGGAATGGAGATGACTGAGAAGGCAATGCTGGGAGGAACCAGACACAGGGAGACACTGAGGGAAAACACAGCAGGAAACTTACATACAACACGAGACAGGAAACAGAGGGCACTGGAAGTTTGGAGGCAGAGGGCACTGGAGGCTTGGCAGCTGCGGGTAGAGACAGAGGCTGCTTGCCCTCTTATCTGTGTCTGGGAGCGTCTGCCTGTCCTTTTTGGTCTTTCTGACATGGTGAGTGATATATAGATTAAATATATACAGAACTCTGATTCAACTCTGGTATAAAGATCAAAGATTTTCAGAACTCTGGTATAACTCATTGAGACACCCTGATAGCTGGCAGCCAGTGACAAGACACAGATTACAATTCCCACAAACCTCCTATAAAATCGATGAGACCCCCTGATGGGTGGCAGTGAGAGCACAGATTACCACAATTCCCAGATATTTTGTAGAAATTACTGACCCCCCCAAAATACTTGGTGGCAGTGAGAACACAAAGATTAGAACAATTCCCAGATATTTTGTAGAAATGAGACCCCCCACCCACAGTTGCTGGTGGCAGACAGTGTGTGTTCTCACTGCCAAACACAACAACAATCTCCTCTCAAACACGTGCTGAAGCGCTGTGTGAAGCCTTATATAGTGTGCTGCAGGATTTAGCTCTGTGAGCCCATGATTGAGCAAAATTTTCCCAATCAGGACTCAGCCGTGATTGGCATAGTCTTGAACCTGTCTTGTACCTGACCTGTGGTCAGGTGCAAGGCTGTAGCCAATTACAAGCTTCAGGCCAGTGGAAAAGTGCATTGTGGTGTATGGTGGGCGAACATGCGGCGAACACGCGGAAATGTTCATAGTTCGCGAACATGCGATGGTCGAATCGAACTCCGAACCGATTGAACCGAACAGCTCATCTCTAATGATGACTAGTTGCAGTGGATGCTTGGGACCCATAGGGCAATCAGTATCTACAAGGGTTGTAGTGGAGGACAAAAAGTGAGATAAAAGGCCTCCACACTATAATAAGTGTGGTTATTATTGCAGAAGCCACTTGCACATCACAGCAATTCGATGAATTGCATCCCAGAGCTCCTGTGCCACATTCCCCTTATGCAGCAAGGAAATATATATATATATATAATATACACAAAGTATGGACGGCATTCACGGTCTTTCCAAATGATTTCTTGAATTTATTGTGGAAAAAAGAGATCGACGTTTCAGTCCACTATCCGTGGACTTTCATCAGGATATCAGTTCATGAGTGCAGGATACATATATATATTTATATTGTGGGGGTATAGCTCAAACGGAGGTTGCCTTTGCTGGGAAAAAGGTAGTCCAGGCAGTAAAAGTTCTTTCAAATCTGTCCAGCAGACAGTATTTATTAAATGGTTGCAATAAAACAGAAATGAAAACAGAAAATAAACCCTTGCCGCTCAGGCTCTTACTAAACCGTTAGATTCCCTCTCTAACAAATGGTGAGCTAACTTCAAATGAACAAAAATAGTTTAAGCAACCTTTTCACACACCTTTCACCTTGTAGCTCCCTCAGAAGGCTTTCTGATTCCCAGGCCAGAGCAGTTTCCTGGTTCAGCCTCCCCTTTTTTATCTTCCCTGGATAAACGTCAATTAAGTAATTAGCAATCCAGGGGAGAGACACAAAATCCGGATATGCAGACACCACATGCAGCCTGAAAACGTGGTCTGGATTCAACTACTTCTGCATATAGGACAGAAAACGAGGGAAAATGTACCGCCCCTCAATGACCTTCCCTTTCCTTATGTCACAATATATATATATGTATATATATATATATATATATATATATATAATATAGAACACCCTTGAAAGGCTTAAATTGCAAAGTATTAATGCAATGACATATGTGAAATGGCACAAAGGATATGTTTAGTTTGACCTCACGATCAGAACATAAATACTTTAGGGTTAACCATAGTCTGTTATTCCATCCATATATCAACCATATGGTAAATTAAATATACATCAGGTATAGGAGAATTGAAGAGTATATTGGAGCAGAGACACTAGAATAAGTATAAAAAACAGAATATTAAGGGTTATAAAATTTAATATGTGATAATGGGTGCTTGACCCAAGGAGAAATCTGACTGCCATTCTGGGGTCAAGAAGGAATTTTTTAAATGATTGTTGCATATTGGCGAGTGCTTCATACTGGGTTTTTTGCCTTCTTGTGGATCAACCACAGTAGGTGATGTGTGAAAGGCTGAGCTTGATGCACACACTTTTTTTTCAGCCTATGTAACTCTGTAACTCTGTAATATGGAAATATCATCTAGAGCAGAGTCCGCAACCTTTTACCTCCATACGACTTGATACTACATTTCCCACAAGGCTCTGCCAACCTAATGAGTACCTGAGCATCAAGGGACATATAGATCCAAAACATATGGAGGGCCAAGGTTGCTGACCCCTGATCTAGGGTTTACTTGAAATTTTATAAGGCTCATAGAAAGGTACAATACCCAACACAAACAAAGCTTGTCTGCAGAATGTTACAGACATACTAAAAGGTGTTATTCATGTTGTCATTACAATAGAAGCCTCAATGAATTCATAACTTCTAATAAAATTGAAGGACGCTGCTGTCATATTATATATAGTCGTGAGAATACAAACTATATTATTTCGATATGCAAAGGCTAAACATTTTTGTTTGAGTGTACTTTTAATTAGAGTTTGCACCCATGGAACATAAACTAATTATAAACCTACAATTTTTAAATTTATATGTTTCTATATAGCTGTATTCTATGATAAAAGAAAAAAAAGAGAAACAGCCATGACTAAAGGTATTGCCAAGCTTTGGTCCTTCAACAAAATTACCTGACTCATTAACTATGACAAGTGCTGCTTTAATTTGGTTTGGGAATAACAGGTCTCAAAATGAATCATCGCTTACAATAAACACTGGACAGTTTTCAATATAAGAATCTTATCTTACCACATACCTTCCGATCTCTGTCATTTTACATTCAAGGTGTCTCAGCAATTCAGTGATCAACTAAATACATTGAGCACAATGAATATGTGATCATTGTTATAGAGTTGACTAATACTTTCCATTGAAAAAATATTTGGGGAAAACCACGTAAAATGCATATATTTCCAGCAGACTCCATAAAAATGTGTTGCTCACATACTTTTTAAAACACTTTTTTAACAGTGTAAAATATTTATGTAGCACTGATTTAACTCATTCTTTATGGTCTAATGCTTCTTTATTATGTGATATAAGATTAACTTATGTGTAAAGTGAAGTTGGCTAATTTATCACCTTCGCATCCTTGAGAGAGCAAACAGGCTATTTTTTCCCTACTGTGGAAAGCACCAACAATATATGATATATTCATACTTTTTACTTTTTAATTCAATTCATTACACTGGTGGATAAGGAAAGAAATGAGGACCTACCGTCTAATTTACCATGATGCCAGCAAGTTTGAAGGTGATGGCACAGTGCCATGCATTGATTCATCGAAAACCTAAACCAGCGCACTGCTGCAAGGGGTGCTGGGGGCACTTTGGAACCCTGAGTCTCTGATTTTTACACCACACAAAATCAAGTGAGATGTCATTAGAAAAGGCCAGAATCTAGCTTTTCCAACGATGCCAGATATGACCACATAATGTGTAAAAATAGAAAAAAGGAAAACAATAAAAAGCAAAATATACTTTTTTCCCTCTGTTGTAAGGAAGTGACATTATGTGCTTTTACCTGTAAAGCAGACAATTCCACTGCACTAACTCACCTTCTCATTTCCCACGCCGGGACCAAATATGGAGGAGATTACTACACATTGGTCCCTCTAAAACACAAGACGCATCACCTCTGCGAGGAAAGCTCCATTATTATCTCCATTATTTACACCCTACAAAATCATGTTAGTTGTCATTGGACAGGACAGAGTCTGGACTTTTAGTGATATCAAACATGACCATGTCATGTAAAGAAAAAAACCCACAACCATAGTTTTTTTTAAAACAATTTTTAATTTATTTATTTTTGTTCCCAAGCAATGGCATTGTCCATTTATCACATATAAAATTAGATATACCATTGCCGTTACTCACCTTCTTATCACCCACGCCACGAGCAATGTCAGTGTTTTATATATAGTCATATTTTTCATAAAACACAATGCAGCAAAATATAACTGAAAATGTGGGGGGTTTTCAGTTTTTGTTAAAATTGTGTATTTTCTCAGATAAATGCAGGAACAGGTTCCCATAATACAAAACTTCCAAAGGCACTCTGCAACCCTTATTAACCCCTTAAGGACCTCTGACGTACCCTGTACGTCCTGTACTCGGGTCTCCCTTAGACCCGCGGACGTACAGGGTACGTCAGCGGCGCCTAATCCCCCTCCCGCCCGATACTCACCTCCCTCGCCGGATCCCACGGCGATCTGGCAGGGAGGAAGCCTGCCCATGTGATTTACATGGGCAGGCGAGGCTGATGACGTCGCCACGCTGCGTGGTGACGTCATCAGCAGGCGTCCCCATGCTTTTCAATGGAGGGGAGGGGGGGCTCCTTTGGAGCCCTCTATCTCCCCAACCATTGAAGCTAAGGAGATGCCGTTTGCACCGCTGGAGAGGGGAGAGCCTCCCCTTTCCAGCGGTGTATGGCATTAACCATTTCGCCGCCGGATCACGTTGCGGCGCCAATTGGCGCCAAAACGCGATTCAAACCTGGAGGGGGGCTGACATCTTGGATGTCAGCCAAGCCTCCAGGTCCCCCCACCCACTGACAACCTCACCATATGTGTGAGGATGTCAGTGGGCCAGTTAACCCTCTAGCTGCCATGTAGAGATTATCTCCCGATCCATGGCAGCTAGATTGTCATATTTGCCATCATTTGAAAGGCCTGATTATGGCCTTTCAAATGATACCAAACATGACCAGGTTTGGTTTTAAAAAAAAAATAAAAAAAAATAAATAAAAAAAATAATAAAAAAATTAAATAAAATAAAAAAATGTTTTTTTTAAAAAAAAAAAAAATTTTGTCTGGGGGGAGTTTAATTAAATAGGACCTAGACTGTCATCTAAAAATAAATAGCACAAAATGGTCAGAATGAGCGCAGCGCACATAGGTGAACTGTCTCAGCAGTGAAGGGGTTAAAAAGCAAACGCATGTAAAAAGTGGGTATTTCTAGTCTCGGGACAAAATTTTAAACCTATTTAGCTGGGGTCGTTTTGGGTGGTTGTAGATTTTGGGGATTAAATTACAAAAAAGTGTGTTTTTACCATTTTTTTCCTCATATTTCATATTTTTTTTATAGTAAATTATTCGATATGATGGAAATAATGGTATTTCTAGAAAGTCCATTTAATGGCGGGAAAAGGGGTGTATAATATGTGTGGGTTGAATAAACGAGTAAGAGGAAAATTTGACCTAAACACTAACAGCGCAGAAACGTAAAAACAGCAGCGGTCACTAAAAGACGGATTTGTGTAAAACCGCCCGGTCACTAAGGGGTTAAAGGACTCCTGTCTGGTCCAGAAGCATCTGGGAGAGGGTTAGATGCCACCCTTATAAGGTGCCAACTGCACTTCACGCCAGAGCCGGGTCCAAAGGACTCTATTCTAGGTGAGCACTCCTTACGTACATCAAACCAGCGATCCCATAAGTCTAACAGATGTCTAGTCTATGATATTTCTTCTCCACTGTTTTGTCTTTTGAGGAGGAGTTTTTTCGTAGAGTACCATCCTACGAACAGGCACGAAGTTAAATATACAGAGCCAATCTTGCATAGGCTCTGAAGGATGTGAGTTTGCATTCATATAAAACCAACAACATATATTTATTCTGATCATACTGTATTGCACTATTATTTGTATATTATTCATTTCTTGAGGTTACGACAGTACCTGATTGACCTTGAAGGACACTTGAGTATTATTTGCATGAATTATTCTCCTTTTGTACTACCACAATTTAGATGACTTATTAGTAGGGATGAGCCGAACACTCCCCGAGTTCGGTTCGAGCCCGAACCCGAACTTCCCATTTGTTCGGGACCAAACCCGAACCCCCATGCAAGTCAATGGGGCTGAAAATTCGGTTTTTTAGAGTGCCCTCCAAGATGGCATATATGCTACATATTTGCCATAAAAGGTGTATGGGGGTCCGGGTAGTGCCCTGGGGGACAGGAAACAAGGACAAAAAGTTTTAAAAAAAACATTTTTAAAGGGACAGTGAGTTTTCTATGAAATAAGGGTTAAAAATAAAAACGAAAAATTCCTTCAAATATCGTGCCTAGGAGGTCCCCATAACCTGCCAGTGAAGTGGCGGATTTCTAGGATTTATAGAAACACTTAAAAACAAATAAATGACGTTTCATATGACGGTAAATGCTTTTCCTTTAATCTATCCATAAACAACTGCTTGGGGCGGCAGCCTGTATGAAAAGACATTTTAGGACGCGCAGAAAAAGTTTAGTGTTTTCTTGGGCTTTTAGCGTCGGCAACAGTGCCGTCACACCGTAACCCCTCTGAGGATATGAATCTGAAACAGGCGTCAATGGCAGTGCACCCAGATATTGTGTCTTTAGTGCCAGGCATGCAAGTACTATCATACAGTAACCCCTCTGTGGTATTGTGGAAGAGTGCAGGGGTGGACCATGCGGTCCTATATTGAAAAGTGTTTTTTTTGATCTGTTAATGGGCGTCAGTGCACCCAGATATTGTGCCTTTAATGCCAGGCCAGCAAGTATCATCATACAGTAACCCCTCTGTGGTATTGTGGAAGAGTGCAGGGGTGGACCATGTGGTCCTTTATTAAAAAGTTTTTGATCTGGTAATGGAAGTCAGTGCACCCAGATATTGTGCCTTTGGTGCCAGGCCAGCAAGTATCATCATACAGTAACCCCTCTGTGGTATTGTGGAAGAGTGCAGGGGTTAGGGATGTGCGTTTCGGGTTTCGGAATTTTGGAATTTTCACGAAATTTCCCGATTCGGGTCTTTCGATGCGGCCAAAATTCCGAAATTTTTTTGAGCCGAAAACGGCAAATCCGAAAAGTTTTCCGAGCCGAATCGAAAATTTTTCGGAATTTTCGAATGGACTTGAAATGTGTCAAATCGAAATCTATTGCTTTGAAACGAGAACAGACTTTCCGAAAAAACGAAAATTTTTCGAAAACGGCAAATCCGAAAAGTTTTCCGAGCCAAATCGAAAAATTTTCGGAATTTTCGAATGGACTTGAAATGTGTCAAATCGAAATTTATTTTCCCTCTATTCATGATTTCGGTTCCATTCGGGATTTCGGTTCCATTACGGTAATTCTGAACATCGTATATTTAACTATTATCGGATATATCGCTGATTCTGTAAATTTTGTCTTTGTAAATGTGCTGGGGCAAATCAATGTGCTGGGGCAAATCCATGAGCTGGGGCAAATCCATGTGCTGGGGCAAATCCATGAGCTGGGGCAAATCCATGTGTGAGCTGGGGCAATATCCTATGAGCTGGGGCAAATCCATGTGCTGGGGCAAATCCATGAGCTGGGGCATCCTTGTGCTGGGGCAAATCCATGTGCTGGGGCAAATCCATGAGCTGGGGCAAATCCATGTGTGAGCTGGGGCAATATCCTATGAGCTGGGGCAAATCCATGTGCTGGGGCAAATCCATGAGCTGGGGCAAATCCATGTGTGAGCTGGGGCAAATCCATGTGCTGGGGCAAATCCATGAGCTGGGGCAAATCCATGTGCTGGGGCAAATCAATGTCCTGGGGCAAATCAATGTGCTGGGGCAAATCCGTGAGCTGGGGCAAATCCATGTGCTGGGGCAAATCCATGTGCTGGGGCAAATCCATGAGCTGGGGCAAATCCATGTGTGAGCTGGGGCAAATCCATGTGTGAGCTGGGGCAATATCCTATGAGCTGGGGCAAATCCATATGCTGGGGCAAATCCATGAGCTGGGGCAAATCCATGTGCTGGGGAAAATCCATGAGCTGGGGCATCAATGTGCTGGGGCAAATCCATGTGCTGGGGCAAATCCATGAGCTGGGGCGAATCCATGTGTGAGCTGGGGCAAATCCATGTGTGAGCTGGGGCAATATCCTGTGAGCTGGGGCAAATCCATGTGCTGGGGCAAATCCATGAGCTGGGGCAAATCCATGTGCTGGGGCAAATCCATGAGCTGGGGCAAATCAATGTGCTGGGGCAAATCAATGTGCTGGGGCAAATCAATGTGCTGGGGCAAATCCGTGAGCTGGGGCAATATCCTATGAGCTGGGGCAAATCCATGTGCTGGGACAAATCCATGTGCTGGGGCAAATCCATGAGCTGGGGCACAACCATGTGCTGGGGCAAATCAATGCACTGGGGCAATATCCTATGAGCTGGGGCAAATCCATGTGCTGGGGCAAATCAATGTGCTGGGGCAAATCAATGTGCTGGGGCAAATCCGTGAGCTGGGGCAATATCCTATGAGCTGGGGCAAATCCATGTGCTGGGGCAAATCCTGTGCTGGGGCAATATCCTATGAGCTGGGGCAAATCCATGAGCTGGGGCAAATCCATGTGCTGGGGAAAATCCATGTGCTGGACTGCTGGGGCAATAGAGTTAGACAGCTTTGAAACAAGGAGAACAGATGTTCCGAAAAAAACGAAAATTTCCGAAATAGCGAAAAGCCGATAACCAAAAAACGAGCAAAGTGACACGAAAATACGAAAAATGGTCGATATATACCGAAAACCATGTACAATTCCGAAAAACGAAAATTTCCGAAATCACGAAAAGTCGATACAGAAACCGAGTAAAGTGACCCGAAAATACAAAAAATGGTCGATATTCCGAAAAATAAATGTACCCGAAAAACTAATAGAGCCGAACCGAATCAGAAAGCGGTCGAAACGAGCCGAATCGAAAAGTTTAAAAATTCGAAAAATCGAATCGAATCGAACCGAAAAAAAAATCGGTGAACATCCCTAGCAGGGGTGGACCATGTGGTCCTATATTGAAAAGATATGCATCTGGTTAAGGCGTCAGTGCACCCAGATATTGTGCCTTTGGTGCCAGGCCAGCAAGTATCATCATACAGTAACCCCTCTGTAGTATTGTGGAAGAGTGCAGGGGTGGACCATGTGGTCCTATATTGAAAAGAGTTTTTATTTATCTGTTAATGGGCGTCAGTGCACCCAGATATTATGCCTTTAATGCCAGGCCATCAAGTATCATCATACAGTAACCCCTCTGTGGTACTGTGGAAGAGTGCAGGGGTGGACCATGTGGTCCTACATTGAAAAGATATGCATCTGGTTAAGGCGTCAGTGCACCCAGATATTCTGTCTTTGGTGCAAGACTGCCAGGGCAGCAAGTATCATCATACAGTAACCCCTCTGTGGTATGGTGGAAGAGTGCAGGGGTGGACCATGTGGTCCTATATTGAAAAGAGTTTTTATTTATCTGTTAATAGGCGTCAGTTCACCCAGATATTGTGCCTTTAATGCCAGGCCATCAAGTATCATCATACAGTAACCCCTCTATGGTATTGTGGAAGAGTGCAGGGGTGGACTGTGGTCCTATATTGAAAAGATATGCATCTGGTTAAGGCGTCAGTGCACCGATATTGTTTTGGTGCCAGGCCAGCAAGTATCATCATACAGTAACCCCTCTGTGGTATTGTGGAAGAGTGCAGGGGTGGACCATGTGGTCCTTTATTGAAAAGTTTTTTTTTTGTTAATGGGCATCAGTGCACCCAGATATTGTGCCTTTAATGCCAGGCCATCAAGTATCATCATACACTAACCCCTCTGTAGTATTGTGGAAGAGTGCAGGGGTGGACCATCTGGTCCTATATTGAAAAGAGTTTTTATTTATCTGTTAATGGTCAGTGCACCCAGATATTGTGCCTTTAATGCCAGGCCATCAAGTATCATCATACAGTAACCCCTCTGATGTATTGTGGAAGAGTGCAGGGGTGGACCACGTGGTCCTATATTGAAAAGATATGCATCTGGTTAAGGTGTCAGTGCACCCAGATATTGTGTCTTTGGTGCCAGGCCAGCAAGTATCATCATACAGTAACCCCTCTGTGGTATTGTGGAAGAGTGCAGGGGTCGGCCATGTGGTCCTATATTGAAAAGTTTTTTTTTTTTGAATGGGCTTCAGTGCAGCCAGATATTGTGCCTTTCATGGCAGCAAGTGCCTTCACACCGTAACCCTTTTGTGGTATTGTGGAAGAGTTCAGTGCTGGAGGTTTTGTGAATGCAGAAGAGGACATCCCCTATCTATTCCATTACTTCAGCATCAGGGGATTGATAGCTGCTGATCCAGGACTGATTAATTTTTATAAATGTCAGCCGGTCTACAGAGTCGGTGGACAGACGCACTCTTTTGTCTGTGACAAAACCTCCAGCGGCACTGAATGTCCTTTCGGAAAGCACGCTAGATGAAGGGCAACCTAGTAGCTGCATAGCATATTGGCTAAGTTCTGGCCAGTGATCCAATCTCAACACCTAGTAAGCCAGTGGATCATCTGCTGGAAAGGTATCCAGGTCTGCCCTCGCCCCTAGGTAGTCCTGCACCATATGGTGAAGACGCTGGCAATGGGTGCCTACATTTGATGTCCCTGGGTGTCGAGGACTAAAAAAATTTAAAAATGCATCAGTCAAGTGGCCCTGGCCTTCACCACTATTCCTCTGATCATCCGCAGCCTCAAAAGCACATGTGTCAGCACTTGGTAATCTACCAGTGCCTGGAAAGGTGTGACACAAGTGTCGCTTTAGAGCGTCCTCAAGTTTTTTCATCCTGTGCTCCCTCTGTGCGGGCAGGATGAGCTCTGCAACTTTCCCCTTGTATCGTGGATCAAGAAGGGTTGCCAACCAGTAATGATCCCTCTCCTTGATAGCACGAATCCTGGGGTCCTTTAGCAGGCTTGCATCATTAGGGAGCCCATGCAGCGTAGGTTGGAGGTGGCATTAGCTGCCGAGTCTTCCTGGTCAATGAGGATGACCGTATCGTGCACTTCCTCCTCCCAGCCACGCACAAGCCCTTCTGTTTCTGGGCACACAAAACCCTGCCTTGAGGAATCCCCACCTTCAATGCCCCCACTACTTAAATAGTCCTCCTCCTCCTCATCCTCCTCCTGTCTGATCTGAATAGGACCCGCTGGAATGCTGTCTGCGGAAAGACTGGGGCCTTGAGAGCTAGGGAAGGCCTCCTCTTCCTCCCGCTGCTCTGCCTCTAGAGCCACATCTATAATTCCCCGCAGAGTGTGCTCCAGCAGGAACACTAAAGGAATTGTGTCACTGATGCATGCACTGTCCCTGCTCACCATCTTCGTTGCCTCCTCAAATGGTGACAGTACAGTGCATGCATCCTTGATAATCAGCCACTGCTGGGGGAAAAAAAAACAAGTTTACCTGAACCTGTCCTTGTGCCATACTCACACAGGTACTCGTTGATGGACCTCTGCTGCTTGTGCAGACGCTGCAGCATTACTAATGTTGAATTCCACCTGGTGGGCATGTCACAGATCAGACGGTTTGAGGGAAGGTGGAATTCTCTTTGAATTTCTGCCAGGCGGATGCGAGGTTGCTGCCATTATCGCAGACGATCATTCCCAGCTCAAGCTGGCGTTGTGTTAACCATCTCTGCACCTGCCCCTGCAGAGCTGACAAAATTTCTGACCCGGTGTGGCTCCTGTCCCCTAATCAAACCAGCTCAAGCACAGTATAGCATCGGTTTAACTGCCACTTCGCCAGAGACAGAGAAGGAGGAGGAGGAGGAAGAGGGAGAGGTGGTGGTGGTGGAGCAGACAGACCTCATACAAGCAGCTTTCTGGAGGCGTGGTGGATGAACAAGCTCCAGCACAGAGCCCCGTCTTGTATCCCTCCCAACTGCAATCAGAGTTACCCAGTGTGCCGTGAAGGAAATGTAATGACCCTGTCCATGCTTGCTGGACCACGTGTCTAACGTGACAAGCACCTTGCTGCTGACTGCCTTTCCCAATGACTGGATAACATTGTCTTCCACGTGCTGGTATAGTGCTGGAATGGCTTTCCGTGAAAAGTAATGGTGTTTTGGAACATGCCACTGTGGTACCGTACATTCAGCAAATTCATGGAAGGGAGCAGAGTCCACCAGCTGGAAAGGCAGCAGCTGCAATGCGAGTAATTTTGCTAAGCTGGCATTTAGACGCTGTGCTTGGGGATGGTTGGGACTATATTTTTTCTTTCGCTGCAGCAGCTGCGGCAACGTAATCTGACTGCGTAAATCTTCAGCTACTGGGATGATGTCACATTGTGAGGAAGGACCTGCTGGTACATCATTTGTAGCATCATCCCTGTTGGTGGAGGTTGTAGGCAATTGCATGGCAGGACATACAGTGTGGGTAGAGACAGATGAGGAGGAGGAGGAGGACCTATGCAAAGTTTTGCCCCAACGGGATGTGTTGCACTTGTTCATATGTCGCCTCAAGCACGTGGTACCCAAGTGTCCGGTGTTTATCCCACGCTTCAGCCTCCTCTGACATAGATTACAAATAGCAACGGTGGGGTCTGCTGCACAGTTCTTAAAGAACTCCAAGACAGCAGATTTCCTGCAAGTGTTCTTTGAGACAACAGCGCTCTGCACCGGAGCAGCTCTGACATGTGATGCCTTGGACTGGCTAGTGCTACTGTTGGTCACAGAGGATGCTGTGCCTCGTGTTTGCTGTGCCTCCTCCTCCCCCTCCTCCTCCCCCTCCTCCTCACTTGATTCCTCAGTTCGATCTGGCACCCAGGTGGAGTCAGTGACCTCATCATCATCAATGTCATCTTCACCCCCTATCTCCTCGTCACTGGAGCCAACTTGGCAGTATGCTGCAGCTGCTGGTGCAACATGATTGCCAGTTATTTGTGTGTCATCACTGGCACCCCCTTCCTCTAGGTTGATTGTACTCCCTTCCTCAACCTCAGAGATTGAATCAGAGCACTGTACTTGCTGCGCATCCTCAAGCAGCATGTCACTCTCATTGTAGTCAAACAATTCAGCTGACTCCTCCATGTGTGATAGCGAGGCTACGGCAGGAGTAGCTGTGGACATGGAGGCTGCATTAGATGCCTTTTGGCAGCTGAGGTGGACTGTAAAGCACTAGAAGCCTGGCTGGCAAGAGGACTCGGGATGTGGGATGGCCTGGTTAGCATACAGTTCTGTATGTTGCTGCTGCTTAAGGCTAGGGTCAGACGAACGCATTTTTCTCCGCGAACGTGAAAAAGTGCGGTCGAACGAACGAACGTATTTTTAAACGGAATGCGCGAAAGCGGTCATACGATGCGCATTTTCGTACGTTTTGTTTCACGGAGCTGGAAGAAGAGAGATATGATCAACCAAATCAATTGCAGAATGAATCAAATAAAAGGGAAGGGGTATAAAAAGGCATTTTGGGAATGGTGGCATTTTCCAAGATGGATGCAGTCCAAGTGTTTCTTTTTGCTGCACTGGGATACCTGTACCTGAAGAAGAAAAGACAACGGCGAACATGGGTCCATCCACTCAACACTGCCAGACCCACGCATGGCCACTTTGTGACACTGTACAGGCCACTGCGAGAGAGGGACCCCGTGAAGTTCTTCAACTACCTGCGGATGTCCATCCACACCTTTGATGAACTGTTGATGAAGGTGCGTGAGCCGCTGACCAAGAGGGACACCAACATGAGGGCTGCCATACCACCGGAGGAGATGCTGGTCCTCACTTTGCGGTAAGTACTATCAAACACGTGCATTCATGACATCGCTGCCAGTCATCAGACATGTGCTCGGTGTGCAGAGGCTCTATTGTAGGTCAGTAGTTATATGCCCACACACACGCATGCATCACCTTGCACAAACACGTAACGAAAGAGTAATGACACTGACAACGATGTGAAACAAATAAAATATTTAGTCCCAAAAATATATGACAGAAGATAACAATAACATATTAAACACATATATTATTGCATGTCCAATGAAGGTAATAAAAAAAAATATTAGAACAACATGAATAAACTGTGACAAACATAAACGAACAGACGATACACCTCACATGGTATGATACCGAGGAGCATCTGGGTCATGAGGACCGTGCATATGGCTGCGGTGGTACTCTGGCTCCGGGGTGGCCCAGCAACAGGGGACATGGGTGGGCGGGCAGGCAACGCCTGGCAGTGGTGGGAATAACCATGGGGGTATTGTGGCACGACACCGTGATATACAGGTGCCTGTTGTGGATGGGACAGTATCTCATGTATCAGGTCCAGGCTTCGGCGGCGATAATCCAGCTTCTGCGCTGGGGTCATTATGTTGAGCATGGAGAGACATGAATTGAAAAAGGACATGTCCTCGGAATCAGCGACCATGCAGCGTGGATGTGTATGGTGCGCGTCCATGAATGCGACCATGGCCTGCTCGACATCAGCTGATGGTGGCTTCTTCCTCCTGGGAGCCGTACTGGTGCTGTCTGTGGGTGCTGTACCCGGCACCTGCTGGGACTCCACATCCTCCACCTGGGACTCCGCACCACCCTGCTCGACCTCCACCTGGCAGCTGCCAGATCCTGCGGGCTGCAGCTCTTGCCCTTGTGAGCTAGAGGTGGATGGCCGGTCAATACTGCTCACAGTCTTGCGCGGCTCCTGGCTCTTCCTCAGGAAGGACAGTTGGTCAGCATACAAATAGCTGCGCCTCTTCTTTGCACCAGCTCCAGAGCGAGCAGCTTCAGCCTCCTTTTTCAGGACCCGGGTGTGATTGTCCCTCACCGTGCGCCATTTATTGATTGCTTCATGTGCTGCAAAACATGATGAGAGTGACATAAGGTTAGGTTTATATGATGTGATCATAACACAGCTTCTTTCATGTTCTAGGTATCTTGCTAGTGGATGCAGTTTGAAGGATCTGCATTACAACTTCCGCATTGGCAGATCGACAGCTGGTGAGATCGTCCGCAAGGTCTGCCAAACAATATGGGAAACCATGAAGGACCAATGTTTGCCAACACCCACAGGCGAGACATGGCTGGCAATTGCAGCAGGATTCTGGAGAGAGCGAACTATCCCAACTGCCTGGGAGCGGTGGACGGCAAACATGTCCGCATTGTGAAGCCACTGCACAGTGGCTCACTGTATCAAAATTATAAACATTATTTTTCAATTGGCCTACTGGCGGTGGCAGATGCCAACTATAATTTTGTGTATGTGGATGTCGGATCATACGGCAAGGACTCGGACTCAACACTGTTTCGGAACTCAACACTGTGGAATGAGATAGAGGGTGGGAACCTGAACATCCCCAGACCCGCACCTTTGCCTGGCAGCGACGTGTCAGTCCCCTATGCCTTTGTGGGTGATGAAGCATTCGGCCTATCCACACATCTCCTGCGGCCATACTCGGGGACACACCTGACTGTGAAGAAGCGGGTGTTTAATTACAGGCTGTCGCGGGCGAGACGGTATGTCGAGTGTAGCTTTGGCATACTGAGCAACAAGTGGAGGATTTTCCATCGCCCACTTGATGTAAATGTGGATTTCTGTGTGGATATAGTGAAATGCTGTTGCATCCTACATAACTATGTTCGTGCAAGGGATGGGGTTAATTTCGAGGATACCCTCACAGTAACGGGTCTGGATGAGTATGCTAACGATGACATAATACCTGTGAATAGACACACCAACAGGTTTCGCGATGCTCTGTCTAATTATTTCACTAGCAATGCAGGGCAGGTGCCATGGCAGATGGACATCATTTGACATGTGACACCTAGGCTTGTGCACCGATTATTTTTTCTGTTCGAATTTTCGGATGTTTAAAGTTTTCGATTCGGCTCATTTCGAACGAACCCTGTTTTGATTCGATTCGGTTCGACTTGTTTTTCGGGGATATGTAATCGGAATATGGACCATTTTTCGTTTTTTTTGTCACTTTGCTCGTTTGTTGGATCTACTTTTCGTGATTTCGTACATTTCTCGTTTTTCGCAACGTCTGTTCTCGTTTCAAAGCAATAAATTTCGATTTGACACAATTCAAGTCCAATCGCATATTCGTACAATATTTGTTTCGGCTCGGAAACATTTCGGATCTGACATTTTCGGATCGGAAAATTATCTGGGAATCACCCGCATCAGAAAACACGAATCGTGAAAATGTCGTTTAAATTCCGAAATTCTGAAAGCCGAAACGCACATCCTTATTGACAACGAAAATTCGTTATGCCATTTTGTTTGATATTACATTCAAGTTCAATGCAATTGAATTCTATGCAATAAGATCATTTACTCACTCTGAAGCTTCTGCTCTTTATCAGACCACGTCTCGTACTCTGGGTACACCACCCTGGACACTGTGACCCATGCACTGGCCTTCTTCTGCCGGTCTTTGTAGCTGTCGCAGGCCGTGTCCCACAGCTCGGGATGATCTGCCACTGCATTGATCAGCCTCTCCACGTCGATGTCAGTCCCAGCCATTGTCCAACGCAACTTGCAGCTACCCCCAGACAAGACAGGAAGTGTTTGGTCTGTGCACGTTATGTTGGCGGACGTGTGCAGCGTCTGACGTCTCCCAATCACGCAAACACGCCGCTATGTAGCCGCAGCGCACTCTGTACGTCAGTAGTAGCGGTTTGACGTTCTCGAAAAAATGCGTTCGTTTGCCACTTGCGTTGCGCGGACGAATTTTCGTGCGGCCGTACTTCGTATGTTCCCCGGCATTGGACGTCATTTGCTGCTAGTACGGCCGTGATTTCGTGCGGCTAAACGCACGTTAAAACTGCGCTAGTCTGACCCTAGCCTAGACGGCCAGCACCAAGTTAGAAAAAGGACAAGCGTGCCCCTGCAGAGGATGCACCACGTCCACCACGACCAGAGACACAGCCTCCCGACACAGGGGCTGCTTGCCCTCTTATCTGTGGCTTGGGAGCATCTGCCTGTCCTGTTTGTTTTTTCAGACATGGTGAGTGATATATAGATTAATATATACAGAACTCTGATTCAACTCTGGTATAAAGATTAAATAAATTGGTATACTCAGTGAGAACCACTGATAGCTGGCAGCCAGTGACAAGAGACAGATCACCTTAATTCACAAATGTTTTAAATAAATTAGTGAGCCCCAAAATAAAATTGCTGGCTGTGTGACGAGACACAGAAGATCACCTAAATTCCCAAGTGTTTTAAAGAAATTAGTGAGCCCCAAAATACAGCGTGGTACTTTTTGTATGACGAGACACAGATCACCTTAATTCCCAAGTGTTTTAAAGAAATTAGTGAGCCCCAAAAAATATTGCTGGCTGTGTGACGAGACACAGAAGATCACCTTAATTCACAAGTGTTTTAAAGAAATTAGTGAGCCCCAAAATACAGTGTGGTACTTTTTGTATGACGACACACAGATCACCTTAATTCACAAGTGTTTTAAAGAAATTAGTGAGCCCCAAAATACAGCGTGGTACTGTATGTATGACGAGACACAGATCACCTTAATTCCCAAGTGTTTTAAAGAAATTAGTGAGCCCCAAAATACAGCGTGGTACTGTTTGTATGACGAGACACAGATCACCTTAATTCCCAAGTGTTTTAAAGAAATTAGTGAGCCCAAAAATGCAACGTGGTACTTTTTGTATGACGAGACACAGAAGATCACCTTAATTCACAAGTGTTTTAAAGAAATTAGTGAGCCCCAAAATACAGCGTGGTACTTTTTGTATGACGAGACACAGATCACCTTAATTCCCAAGTGTTTTAAAGATATTAGTGAGCCCCAAAAAAAATTGCTGGCTGTGTGATGAGACACAGAAGATCACCTTAATTCCAAGTGTTTTAAGAAATTAGTGAGCCCCCAAATACAGCGTGGTACTTTTTGAATGACGAGACACAGATCACCTTAATTCCCAAGTGTTTTAAAGAAATTAGTGAGCCCCAAAAAAAATTGCTGGCTGTGTGACGAGACACAGAAGATCACCTTAATTCCAAGTGTTTTAAAGAAATTAGTAAGCCCCAAAAAGATTTGCTGGCACAGTGACAAGACCAGAAAATCACTCAATTCACAAATGTTTTAAATAAAGTTGTAAACCCCAAAAAAAACTTGCTGGCACAGTGACAAGACACACATCACCTAAATTCCCTGATATTTGGTCGAAATGAGACCCCCCCCCAGTAGCAGCGTGGCAGACCGGCAGTAACAACACACACAACTATCTTCTTTGAAATCTCCTCTGAAATGGATGCAGAATCGGCGCGTTGAAACCTTATATAGTGTGCTGCGGGACTTAGCTCTGTGAGCCCATGATTGGGCAAAATTTGCCCAATCAGGACTCTGAGCGGTGATTGGCATAGTGTTCAACCAGTCTTGCACCAGACCTGTGGTCAGGTGCAAGGCTGTAGCCAATTACGAGCTTCAGGCAGTGGGAAAATGCATTGTGGTCCATTGTGGTCGAACATGCGGCGAACACCCGGAAATGTTCCGGGTTTGCGATCCGCCCGAACAGGCTAAGTTCTGGTCGAACCCCGAACCATCCGAACCGAACAGCTCATCCCTACTTATTAGCAAGCAATATTATATGTACGTTTTGCGCTAGAGGAGCGTGTTATTTTTATATGTCCCATTTCTAATTTTTTATACAGTACCCCATAGAATATGTAGCAACAAAGGTTTGGATGATAAGATGTGAAAAAAATTTTTTTACAAGGTGTAAATGCTTGAAAGCTAAATGGGAATTATTTATTTATTTTTTACATTTTTTGTTATCCTTTTCTGACGGGACATATGCAGTACATATAATAATGATATATTTTGAATCTGCAGAGTCTGCTGAAAATAAGGATATATAATTTGTCTGGATTGTACAATAAGCTATGACTTCAAATTGCATTTACACACACATGATGAGCACAAACAAGCTCAGCACTAGGGATGAGCTGTTTGGTTCGGACGGTTCGGAGTTCGATCCGAACTTAGCCTGTTCGATTAGATCGCGAACTCCGAACATTTCCGGGTGTTCGCCGCATGTTCGACCACAATGCATCACAATGGACCACAATGCATTTTCCCACTGGCCTGAAGCTCGTAATTGGCTACAGCCTTGCACCTGACCACAGGTCTGGTGCAAGACAGGTTCAACAGTCCTGATTGGGCAAATTTTTCCCAATCATGGGCTCACAGAGCTAAGTCCCGCAGCACACTATATGAGGTTTCCACGCATAGCTATAGCACGCATTTTGAGAGGAGATTTCAGAGGAGATTGTTGTGTGTTGTTACTGCCGGTCTGCCACGCTACTGACGGGGTCTGGGGGGGTCTCATTTCTACCAAATATCAGGGAATTTAGGTGATGTGTGTCTTGTCACTGTGCCAGCAAGTTTTTATGGGGGTTACAAATTTCTATAAAACATTTGTGAATTGAGGTGATCTTCTGTGTCTTGTCACACAGCCAGCAAGTATTTTGGGGTTAAAAATTTCTTTAAAACATTTGTGAATTGAGGTGATCTTCTGTGTCTTGTCACTGTGCCAGAAAGTCTTTTTGGGGGTTACAAATTTCTTTAAAACATTTGTGAATTGAGGTGATCTTCTGTGTCTTGTCACTGTGCCAGCAAGTCTTTTTGGGGTTACAAATTTCTTTAAAACATTTGTGAATTGAGATGATCTGTCTCTTGTCACACAGCCAGTACCACACAGTATTTTGGGGCTCACTAATTTCTTTAAAACATTTGTGAATTGAGGTGATCTGTCTCTTGTCACACAGCCAGTACCGCGCAGTATTTTGGGGCTCACTAATTTCTTTAAAACATTTGTGAATTGAGGTGATCTGTCTCTTGTCACACAGCCAGTACCACGCAGTATTTTGGGGCTCACTAATTTCTACAAAACATTTGGGAATTGAGGTGATCTGTCTCTTGTCACACAGCCAGTACCACGCAGTATTTTGGGGCTCACTAATTTCTACACAACATTTGTGAATTGAGTTGATCTGTCTCTTGTCACACAGCCAGTACCACGCAGTATTTTGGGGCTCACTAATTTCTACAAAACATTTGGGAATTGTTATAATCCGTGTGTTCTCACTGGCTGCCACCCATCAAGGGGTCTCACTGATTTATAGGAGGTGTCTGAGACTTGTAATCTGTGTCTTGTCACTGGCTGCCAGCTATCAGGGTGTCTCACTGAGTTATACCAGAGTTCTTTAAATCTTTATACCAGAGTTGAATCAGAGTTCTGTATATATTAATCTATATATCACTCACCATGTCTGAAAGAACAAAAAGGAAATCAGACGCTCCCAGACACAGATAAGAGGGCAAGCGGCCCCTGTGTCGGGAGGCTGTGCCTCTGGTCGTGGTGGACGTGGTGCATCCTCTGCAGGGGCACGCTTGTCCTTTCTAACTGGTACTGGCCGTCTTAAGCAGCAGCAACATACAGAGGAGTTGGTGGATTGGCTAACCAGGCCATCCACATCCTCCGAGTCCTCTGCCAGCCAGGCTTCTAGTGCTTTACAGTCCACCTCAGCTGCCAAAGCATCTATTGCAGCCTCCATGTCCACAGCTACTCCTGCCGTAGCCTCGCTATCACATACGGAGGAGTCAGCTGAATTGTTTGACTACAATGACAGTGACATTCTGCTTGAGGATGTGCAGCAAGTACAGTGCTCTGATTCAATCTCTGAGGTTGAGGAAGGGAGTATAATCAACCTAGAGGAAGGGGGTGCCAGTGATGACACAAAAATAACTGGCACTCATGTTGCCCCAGCAGCTGCAGCATGCTGCCAAGTTGGCTCCAGTGACGAGGAGATAGGGGGTGATGATAAAATGATGATGAGGTCACTGACTCCACCTGGGTGCCTGATCGAAAAGCGGAATTAAGTGAGGAAGAGGGGGAGGAGGAGGCACAGCAAACACGAGGCACAACATCCTCTGTGACCAACCGTAGCACTAGCCAGTCCAAGGCATCACATGTCAGAGCTGCTCCGGTGCAGAGCGCTGTTGTCTCAAAGAACACATTCAGGAACTCTGTTGTCTGGGAGTTTTTTAAGAAATGTGCAGTAGAGCGCAGCGTTGCTATTTGTAATCTATGTCAGATGAGGCTTAAGCGTGGGAAATATACCGGACACTTGGGTACCACGTGCTTGAAGCGACATATGAACAACTGCCACACATCCCGTTGGCGCAAAACTTTGCGTAGGTCCTCCTCCTCCTCATCTGTCTCTACCCCCACTGTATGTCCTGCCATGTCATTGCCTCCAACCACCACCGACAGGGATGAAGCTACAGTAATGGATGTACCAGGTCCTTCCTCACAATGTGACATCATCCCAGCAGCTGAAGATTTACGCAGTCAGATTACGTTGCCGCAGCTGCTGCAGCGTAAGAAAAAATATAGTCCCAACCATCCCCAAGCACAGCGTCTAAATGCCAGATTAGCAAACTTACTCGCAATGCAGCTGCTGCCTTTCCAGCTGGTGGACTCTGCTCCCTTCCGTGAATTTGCTGAATGTGCTGTACCACACTGGCAGGTTCCAAAACGCCATTACATTTCACGCAAGGCCATTCCAGCACTATACCAGCATGTGGAAGACAATGTTATCCAGTCATTGGGAAAGGCAGTCAGCAACAAGGTGTATGTGACTTTAGACACGTGGTCCAGCAAGCATGGACAGGGTCGTTACATTTCCTTCACGGCACACTGGGTAACTCTGATTGCAGCTGGGAGGGATCCAAGACGGGGCTCTGTGCTGGAGCTTGTTCATCCACCACGCCTCCAGAAAGCTGCTTGTATGAGGTCTGTCTGCTCCACCACCACCACCTCTCCCTCTTCCTCCTCCTCCTCCTCCTTCTCTGTCTCTGGTGAAGTGGCAGTTAAACTGACGCCTGACAGGGTCTACGCAATGGCTCAAGCAAAAAGATGCCATACTGTGCTTGAGCTGGTTTGTTTAGGGGACAGGAGCCACACCGGGCCAGACATTCTGTCAGCTCTGCAGGGGCAGGTGCAGAGATGGTTAACACCACGCCAGCTTCAGCTGGGAATGATCGTCTGCGATAATGGCAGCTACCTTCTCTCCGCCCTACGCAAGGGTAAATTGACGCATGTACCATGCCTAGCACACGTCCTAAATCTAATGGTACAGCGTTTCCTAACCAAGTACCCCGTTGCTGCCAGAGCTTCTCATCCAGGCCAGAAAAGTCTGCAGCCACTTCAGACGGTCATTCCCAGCAAGCGTTCGCCTGGCAGAAATTCAAAGAGAATTCCACCTTCCCACGAACCGTCTGATCTGTGACATGCCCACCAGGTGGAACTCAACATTAGCAATGCTGCAGCGTCTGCACAAGCAGCAGAGGGCCATCAACGAGTACCTGTGTGAGTATGGCACAAGGACAGGTTCAGGTAAACTTGTTTCCCCCCCCGCAGTGGTTGATGATCAAGGATGCATGCACTGTACTGTCACCATTTGAGGAGGCAACGAGGATGGTGAGCAGGGACAGTGCATGCATCAGCGACACAATTCCTTTAGTGTTCCTGCTGGAGCACACTCTGCGGGGAATTATAGATGTGGCTCTTGAGGCAGAGCAGCGGGAGGAAGAGGAGGCCTTCCCTAGCTCTCAAGGCCCCAGTCTTTCTGCAGACAGCATTCCAGCGGGTCCTACTCAGATCAGGCAGGAGGAGGATGAGGAGGAGGAGTAGGCAGAATATTTAAGTAGTGGGGGCATTGAAGGTGAGGATTCCTCAAGGCAGGGTTTCGTGTGCCCAGAAACAGAAGGGCTAGTGCGTGGCTGGGAGGAGGAAGTGCAAGATACGGTCATCCTCATTGACCAGGAAGACTCGGAAGCTAATGCCACCTCCAACCTACGCTGCATGGGCTCCCTAATGATGCAAAGCCTGCTAAAGGACCCCAGGATTCGTGCTATCAAGGAGAGGGATCATTACTGGTTGGCAACCCTTCTTGATCCACGATACAAGGGGAAAGTTGCAGAGCTCATCCTGCCCGCACAGAGGGAGCACAGGATGAAAAAACTTGAGGACGCTCTAAAGCGACACTTGTGTCACACCTTTTCAGGCACTGGTAGATTACCAAGTGCTGACACACGTGCTTCTGAGGCTGCGGATGATCAGAGGAATAGTGGTGAAGGCCAGGGCCACTTGACTGATGCATTTTTAAATTTTTTTAGTCCTCGACGCCCAGGGACGTCAAATGTAGGCACCCATTGCCAGCGTCTTCACCATATGGTGCAGGACTACCTAGGGGCAAGGGCAGACCTGGATACCTTTCCAGCAGATGATCCACTGGCTTACTAGGTGTTGAGATTGGATCACTGGCCAGAACTTAGCCAATATGCTATGCAGCTACTAGGTTGCCCTTCATCTAGCGTGCTTTCCGAAAGGACGTTCAGTGCCGCTGGAGGTTTTGTCACAGACAAAAGAGTGCGTCTGTCCACTGACTCTGTAGACCGGCTGACATTTATAAAAATGAATCAGTCCTGGATCAGCAGCTATCAATCCCCTGATGCTGAAGTAATGGAATAGATCGGAGATGTCCTCTTCTGCATTCACAAAACCTCCAGCACTGAACTCTTCCACAATACCACAAAAGGGTTACGGTGTGAAGGCACTTGCTGCCATGAAGGCACAATATTTGGCTGCACTGACGCCTGTGCCAGATTTATATCATTTAAATTTTTTGAACCGCAGGGTCCAACCCTGCACTCTTCCACAATACCACAGAGGGGTTACTGTATTATGATGGCACTTGCAGGCCTGGCACCAAAAGCACAATATCTGGGTGCACTGACGCCTTGACCAGAATCATATCTTTTCAATATAGGACCACATGGTCCACCCCTGCATTCTTCCACAATACTACAGAGGGGTTACTGTATGATGATACTTGCTGGCCTGGCAGTCTTGCACCAAAGGCAGAATATCTGGGTGCACTGACGCCTTGACCAGAATCATATCTTTTCAATATAGGACCACATGGTCCACCCCTGCATTCTTCCACAATACTACAGAGGGGTTACTGTATGATGATACTTGCTGGCCTGGCAGTCTTGCACCAAAGGCAAAATATCTGGGTGCACTGACGCCTTGACCAGAATCATATATTTTTAATATAGGACCCCAAGGTCCACCCCTGCATTCTTCCACAATACCACAGAGGGGTTACTGTATGATGATACTTGCTGGCCTGGCAATCTTGCACCAAAGGCAGAATATCTGGGTGCACTGACGCCTTGACCAGAATCATATATTTTTAATATAGGACCACATGGTCCAACCCTGCATTCTTCCACAATACCACAGAGGGGTTACTGTATGATAGTACTTGCAGGCCTGGCACCAAAAGCACAATATTTGGGTGCACTGCCACTGACGCCTGTATCAGATTCATATCCTCAGAGGGGTTACGGTGTGACGGCACTGTTGGGGACGCTAAAGGACCAATTTTGAAGCACCTATTGTTACTTTCATCCAAAGCCTTCATAAGTTTCACAATAATTTAGCCCAAAAAATCAGTAAACTTTTTCTGCGTGTACGAAAATGTCTCCTCTTTTCATACAGACTGCCGCCCCAAGCAGTTGTTTATGGATAGATTAAAGGAAAAGCATTTACCATCATTTGAAACGTCTTTTTTTTGTTTTTAAGTGTTTCTATACATCCTAGAAATCCGCCACTTCACGGGCAGGTTATGGGGACCTCCTAGGCACGATATTTGAAGGAATTTTTGGTTTTTATTTTTAACCCTTATTTCCTGGAAAACTCACTGTCCCTTTAAAAATGATTTTTTTTTACTTTTTGTCCTTGTTTCCTGTCCCGCAGGGCACTACCCGGACCCCCATACACCTTTTATGGCAAATATCTAGCATATATGCCCTCTTGGAGGGCACTCTAAAAACCGAATTTTCAGCCCCATTGACTTGCATGGAGTTCGAGTTCGGGTTCGGACCCGAACATATGGGAGGTTCGGGTTCGGGCCCGAACCGAACTCGGGGGGTGTTCGGCTCATCCCTACTCAGCACACAGGGGTGAAATGGCTCAGCTTGGAAAGGGGTTAAATAGCTTATATTACTTTTTTTACCTTAAGAAAAAATTATTCAAAGCTGGATTATGACACTGTAGTAGTGCTTTTTGACCAGCAGATGGCACCATCTCTGTGTGAAATAATGCACGTTTCCAAATATGCTTTTGATATCTAATGCTATATTTGATGCACAGTTTCAATGTATATATAATGCAAATTTGTTTTCTATAAATCGACTGTGTCCTGGCAATGGATTTATGAAGAACAATTTGGTTGTCAAGGGGTTAGGGCTGCTTTTGAATTCCTTCAAGAATACACTTACTAACAATTAAAAGGTTTAAACAAGGGATAAACAAAGCCTACAAGAAAATGTGCAGAATATATTTCCTGAACACTACAAACCACTTACCATTGTGGGAGTGTTGTGTTTCAAGAGCTGAATGTAAAACAGAATGTAAAAACAGAAATATGTGTCCATTTCTGGCAGCTCCTCCCTCCCCCTCCCAGTCATGTGCGGTGTACCCCAAGGCACGATACTCGGCCCTCTGCTATTCACGATATTCATAAATGATCTGCCCAACATCTGCAAAGCCTCAACTGTACACATGTACGCAGACAACACCGTAATCTATACCAGCAAACCAAATATCCTGTAGCTGTAGGCAATGCTGCAAGAACAATTCACAGAGGTAGAAAAGTGGATTGCAGGTAACAAACTTTTTTTACATACTGACAAAAATGTAACGATGCTCTTTGGCACAGCACCTAAACTACAAAAATTGCAAACTCCCCATCTATGTGTCAAGACAAAATCAAATGACACTCTGATCACAGTCACTTCTCTCAAACATCTAGGTATGTGGTTAGACCCAAATCTATCCTTTGGCCCCCACATCGAAAAACTCTCCTCTAAACTTTACCCCAAACTAGGTGCCCTGTACAGAAACAAATCCTGCCTGAGCCCCGCAGTAAGAAAGCAGATTGATTGTGCGACAAATGCTTATGCCGAAAATTGAATACGGAGATGTAGTCTATGCAGCTGCCCCACGAATGCACCTTCATAAACTTACTACATTGTATAACTCATTCTGCCGCTTTGTGCTACAATGTAACTACATGACCCACCATTGTGACATGTTAAAAGAGCTAAACTGGCCGTCGCTGGAATCCAGACGCACCCTTCACCTTTCCAACCTGGTGTTTAAGAGCTTTTCTGGCAAGCTACCACCCTACCTGAATAGGTTGCTTCCCCCAGCAGTTCCCTCATCCTATAACCTCAGATCCAGGACCAGCACCTTACTTGCAATACTACAATACAAAAAGAAAGTGGCTCGATCCTCATTTTCCTACAGAGCACTGCAATTATGGAATAACCTCCCAGACGCCATCAAATCTTCCCCCAGTCTAAAGTCCCTTAAGAGATCTCTATTAACATACCTCAATACAGAATGCACCTGTAAACATGTAACATAGTGACTATATTTCCTACATATTTATTTTCTATGTTAATCTGTATATTTGTCTTGTTTTTAATATCTTGCATTTTATTACTTTGAATTGTTACAGTTGTTACAGAAATACAAAGTTCTTGAACCCAGGACATATTTTAAAACTAGAGAAATCTCGATGTATCCTTCCTGGTAAAATACCTTATAAATAAAATAAAAATATCTTGTCCTATTTTGAAATAATCATTATTATTATTATCCTTTATTTATATAGCGCCACAAATTCCGCAGCGCTTTTACAAGATCAGTGTACAAGGAGTTGATGCATTAGAATACTACACATGGATGATGACCTGATTCAGGGGGACCCTGTTCCCAAGGGAACTTATAATCTATGAGATGCAGAAGTATTTTGTGAGGTAGGAACATCCATTTCGTTAGGTGTGTTGCCCAAGGACACTAGCAACTAGGTGGTTAGGTTGAACTCACTTCTTGTAAAGTCGAGACTTGCTTATCCAGTTGTATTGGAGGGATATGCTGAACGGGATTTGACTTGCTTCTCCAAGGTGTAAGGGCAGAGATATTACCACTGGACTCCACAACCGATATTGCGCAGTAGGCAAGTATGTACCGTTAGGTGTCTTGCCCAAGAACACTTACTGGAGAGGTGCTCTTGCAGGGATTCGAACCTGGGTCTCCATGGTTACAGAGCAGTGATATTATCTCTACTCCATCCAACCGTTATCATTAATTTGAATTAAACAATAGCGAATTTTACTAACCTAAGCGGAGGTAAAATTTGTTTATCTTACATGTTCTTTGCTTAGTAAACGGGAAACTATTAAATAATATTATGTAACTGTAGTAACTGTATTTAAATAATTAATTTGACATGATATACCACTCCCTTTATCATGCATAACATAATCACACATCAATTAATATTATCCCATACTTTTATTTCAAGAGCAAATAATTAATCATGGAAAATCCTCACAGGTTATTCCTTGATATACGATTTACAGATTTATTTTGGATTTCGACTTCACTCTTAGTGGATGGAAATCCAGAGTAATCTTTTGTTTCATCAAAGTTCAATTTACTCCACTTTTTTCTTTATTTAAAGTTATATGGCAGTATGTTAAGAAGTTTATGACATTTAATTGAGACTGAAATAATGAAAGAGAAATAATGTTGACTCAATACTGAAAGATCCTACAGTCATTGCTTGTCACAAGTAATCTAATGTCAATGTCTTCCTCGGCGCACATGACATTCATAAGAGGAACCTTGATTAAAGTGCCTCTTAAGCGAGAAAATTGCAATCATATTCAGTGTTTGACTTCAGCTTATCAAATGTACAGAAAGCTAAGCACAACCCTCAAACTAACGTTATATTATGGAAAATATAATATTGTCAATTTGTCTTAAAAAGGCACCTGTCATGCCCTACATAACTTGTTCTCATTTGATAGAGAATCACTCACTATAAATATATATATATGTTCCAGCCATGATGACTGCAATACCCTAGTAATCTGGTCTCTGTCACAGATGGCAGGGGAATCCTCTATTCGATGCAAGACACAAGAAATCCGACTTGGAATTTGCAAAAATACATCCAGAAGCCTCTCAGATTGTGATAAACCATTTTCTTTGATCTGCTGAAATGAAGACTGAACTGTTTGCTTGGCCACAGTTCAAAATGTCCACCTACCCCCTGTGCAATACCATCCCAACAGTAATGCATAGTGGTGGTATCATCATGTTTGGGGGGAGGTTTCTCAATGGCAGGTACCAAGAGACTGGTCCGTGTTGCAGGAAATTTGATTGCAGCAAAATACAGAGATAGCCATATTGAAAACCTCCAGAGTGCTATGGGCTTCATACTGGACCAAAAGTTTACTTTTCAGCAGGACAAGGGCCCTAAGCACTCAGGCACACCAGTGCAAGAGTGGCTTACGGAGATCTGAACAAGGTGGCCTCATCGAATCTGATAGAGTTTTGGAGGATCTGAATTTATGAATGGACTACCCAAATACAAGTGTGAAAACCTTGTTGCATCATACCCAAAAATACTTAAGGCTGTAATTGATGCCGAAAGTGATTCAACTAATCAAAGTTGCCAAAACATATGGTTATACTTTCCCATTATGGGGTATTAAGACTTTTTCAGCACATTTTTTTTCATGTTGCAGTATTATGATAAATGTTTATATAAATGCACATAAAGACTCCTAACTATATTATTCTTGATGCACTCAACTCAGAAGAACATTATTTTTCTCAGAGCACCTATGTAATATGTTAAAATTTTATATTAATATTAGTATTCAGACTTCTAATGACAATTTTTGACTAGAGAACAGTAGAAAATAATTTGGACTATACTCATTAAAAACGTAATGCAATTCTATGTTCTGTGTTGTATATGTAGCGCTCACTCCCGGAGGAGCCGCTGAATTAAACCTCCTTCTCTCTCTACCACCCACTTACTGTCGTCACGCAAAGCATTGTGGAAAACGTAGTTCAGTGTTTTCCCTGTTTGTCCAGCATAATCCATTAGGTCTCTGTCTCCCTCTGGTGGCCATAATAACTAAATGCAGCAGAACACCGTCTTTTTAAAGCAGCGCTACATATACATACAGGTCTATCCACTAAAAGGTAAACCTCAGGAGAATTGGCAGGAGAAGAGAACAATCCAGACCAAATAGCCAATTTGCAAAGTAAGATAAATGGGAAAAAATTTCTGTTTTGGCTATTTCAACCTAGAATTTTCCCTTCTGCCAATTCTCCTGAGTTTCACCTTTAGTGATTAGACCTGATAGTCATATTATTCATGAAACACATTATGCCAAAATACAAGAGAAAAAGTTTACATTTTTTTCTATTTGGTTAAAAATGCTAACCGTATGTATAATATTTTGATATTTTTCATTAATATAGGGTCAGCATTTAGTGAAGAAGAATGGTCCGGGTACACAAGCTGAAGTTCATGAGTTTAAAGGAACAAAACAGGAAACATTTCGGCTGTGCAACAGCCTTCATAAAGGTTTGAAAAAGGCTGTTGTATAGCTGAAATGTTGCTTACTTGGATGATTCATTATAATTTTGAACCTCATCTCGTGTGCTTGAACACTTCTTCTCCTCCATGAGACTATCAGGGTTATTCAAAGAGAATCGAAATGTCACCGCACGTTCGGTGACTTTTCGTTCTCCTCAATTCGGTTTGATTTGGCGATCCCATTATGGCCACCCTGCGGTGTATTCAGCAAGCACCACAGGGCCCCCAAATTGCAGGGAAAAGTCACCGCAAACCCACTGAAAACTAACCGCAAAACCCGGCGAAGGCACACTGAAATCCGCAAAAACATCTGGATTAACCCCGCTGAAAATGCCAGAAAAACCCGGGCAGGAGCCGATCACACGCAGAGCAGCCGCCAGAAAAAACCAACACTGCAGACGAATTGAGTGAAAAAAAAACAGTATGCTTGAATGTTTGAAAAGTGAAACTCTGTCTGCAAATAAACTACCGAGCGAAAATGTCTGAAATTTACATATGATGTACAAGGAATGATAATAAAAAGGGCTGTTACAGAAAAAATAAGTAAAGTTAAAATAAAATAATAAAAACAATCGAAAAATAATGAGACTTTTTACTGCAGAATATTATAATGAACGGTTTATTAGATATCGAATTAAATGGGAATATTTTTAACATTGAAGCCTATTGGATTCGCCTGAATAAACCTGCCGAATTAAACCACCGAATGGCAGAGCAATTCGGCAATTTTCACTGCTGGTTTGTGTTCTTTGAATAGACGAAGCATTGCTTCTCTATGGGGATTCACAGCCCTCGAACAGGCACCGAACAGGCACCGTATGTGCAGGCAATTCGCCAGGATTTGGCAAATTGCCTGCTCTCTGGATAGCCGAATGGCCAGGAAAGGTAACCGTACGATGAATTTCAGTGTTCAGTTACCTTTCTCCAGCAATTCGGAGCTCTTTGAATAACTCTGTATATTTCAAGCCTGCCCCCTTGTTATTCCAGTCTGCACCTGGACATCTAGGGTTCGTGTACTTTATCCAATGTGGCTGGTTGACTGTGGCTGTGAGCAAAGCATACTGCTTGATAGTGATATCCTTTGCCACCTGTATCGTCTTTAATTTTAATTCTTAGGTTTATAAAATACAAGAAGCACTTTTAACAATATATTTAAATACAAGTACAAAATTAATCATTTATTTACTGTTTTTACAGTACATGCATAGACGCACAATGGGTATGCACTCAACGTATTTGTCTAGTGCAAATGGATCTTATTGAAGATATCAATTCAGAAGAATATGGGTAAGTTACCGAAATGTGAAAATATATGGTGTTTTTTTTTCTGTTTTTTCATTTTTAGTTTCCTGGTTAAATAAAATAAACATATATATTTCTTTTCCCAAAGCACAATAAACATACCATATTAATCATATACTATATTACACACACAGGGCTATTAAAGAGGTGAAAACCTTGAGAATGACTGGAGAATTAAAAATTCTAGGTCAAAATAGTTAAACCAGAAAAATTCTCCTTTATCTCACTTTCCAAATCGGCTATTTGTTCGAGATTGTTCATTCTCCTGGCAATTCTCAAGGTTTTCACCTCTCTCTGAATAGCCCTGATAGTCTTTGAATGCACTATGGAGAAGACTCCACATCTTTGTTGCTTACGAAATGGATGCTTTAAAACTGGTCACAAAAACACAGACAAAATAGATGCATCGTATTAAATTCTGAAGCTCCTGAATTAGAGTGTCTTTGTTTATTCATCACCAGTTTACAGTTTTCAATTGCTCCCAAATTAGAGGATTTCAAAAAATTGCCACAAGCAACAAAATTAGATTTTGAATACTGTTAATTTTCTTATAAATTTTGTCATAATAGTCCTGGTGAGTTTAGACTTACAGGGTTATTCAGAGAGAGGTGAAAACCAGGAGATCTGGCAGGAGAAAGAACAATCTAGACCAAATAGCCAATTTGGAAAGTGAGATAAATGGGAGAATTTTCCTGATTTGGCTATTTTGACCTAGAATTTTCACTTCTCCAGTCGTTTGCCTGGTTTTCACCTCTCTCTGAATAACCCTGACTATCTAACTCTAAGCATAAAACAAGTACAAGCAGTAACCTAACTCTTATTACAAACCGTAACCTTAACCTTAAATGTTTTCCTAGTCCTAACCCTAGCCCTAAACAAGCATAAATGGTAATCTAACCCAAATTAGAAACCTTAACCTTAAAAACAGATAGCTTCCATATATGGTCCAATTTGAGTGCAATCAAAAATTTCCCAGAGCTCCTTAATTTTTTTTCATTGCTCCCAAAAAAGCTTCAGAAAACAATGCTAGGCATAGAATTTGGAAGTGTCCAAGTTGAAGTGCCTTTTTTTTATGCAGCTGTCATTTAGCACGTTCTTTTCGAATGCAACCTGGCGCTGGCGTCCTTTCCGAAGGATACCATAATTTACTGATGGGTATATAGAACCCAACTCATACAGTTTCTCTGTTATGCATACAGGTCTATTCACTAAAAGGTGAAACTCTGGAAAACTGCTGGAGAAGTGAAACGTCTAGGTCAAAATAGCCAAACCAGAAAAATTCTCCCATTTATCTCACTTTCCAAATCGGTTATTTTGACCTAGAATTTTCACTTCTCCAGCACTTCTCCAGAGTTTCACCTTTTAGTGAATAGACCCGATTAGTTTATATTATAATATATAGATGCATAATGTTATAAAACTTTGCAGCATTCTATGTGTCAGACAGAATGTTGCAAGTTAATACTAATATCAAGTTATACTAGTTATAATTTACACAAACACAATGCATTACTGTTCGCAGTGCAAGCAATCCATCAAAAAAGTAAACACGACTAGATGTTTCAGGCTATAACCCCAAAACGTCTGTGTTGTCTTTTACGTCTCAGCTTCAAGTAAATTGGTCAAACCAAGAGAGCACGCTACACTGGGGTTAATTTTCTGTATTTTTATTATATAGTCAATATATTACATTTTAGAGCATATGAGACTCCCTACCTAGTGACATGTTCATAAAGATAGAAACTTATAATTTTGCTATATAAAGTTAATGAAAATATATTCCTTAATGACTGACTGATTTGTGTGTTCTACTGCCTTTCTATAAACAGTGGAAGCATATAATTAAGATAATCTTACAATACATTAATGCTTCGAGGACACATGAAAACCTATTAAACCGGGATTTAAAATATACATATTAAAGCTAACAAAGCTCCTTGCACTATGTTATTATATGGTGGTATGTCTTAATAAAAGTTTCAAAAATGATATATAATAATATATATATTTCCTGTTATATAGATGGAAAGCAGATAACCACAGTGATTTTTGGGGTATGACTTTAATTGAAGGTTTTGAGTATCGCCTTGGAACGTCAGCTCCCTCCCGTGCTCTACTCGGCATGAATGAAATGACAGTAAGCATAAAATAATCCTTCTAAAGCAAGAAAGACATATTTATTTTAAATAAATTATACAATATGTTCTAAACAAGGACCTTAAATTGATAAAATAATGATATTAATTGCAGTATCTAAAGAGACAAAGGTCTTGTGTGATCTAAATTGCATTGCTCTAGGTTTTTCGTCTGTAAAAAGCTGTAAGAATTTAGATTTATTTGAAAGAGAACATAACTACATAACCAAATTATTATTGTGCAGGGCCATGCGTCCTTGGGGGAAGAATTTCCGTTATTTTTTATTGCGTCATATAAGTGGCCTCAGTACATTCATGGACCTTTAGATCAAAAGAATTGTGCTGCATCGTGGGCATTTTCAACTGCAAGTACTGTTTACTTTTTTATTGTTTATACAGAAAAATCTATTGTTTAAATCTACTAGATTCTAAAAAGAATTCCTAATCAAGGCCAATATTTTGCTTAAGAAAATGAAAAAGTGGATTTTTTACTTTAAAAATTGTGTTTCGTTCCTTAATTGTTATTGTATATTATTATATCTGCTATTACTCGTACTATGCCTTCAGGATTTCTATATTTTCTCTTTAAATTTAAACCGTGCAATAGGGTGCTTGGAAATATAAATATCGAAATATAGGAAAGATAATTAAAGTTCTGTATTGGTGCAGCATAAATATGGAATACATACATTCCCAGCTTTAATATATTCTAGTTTTTGATTATGCTAAGAAGGAAATGACATATCGCATTCCTCGATCGGAGAAGGGAAATTGAGGAGCAACAAAGTGATAGTTATATTAAAAAATCTTCCAAATAGAGAGGAGGAAAAAAAATATATACAGTTTAGAAAAATGCTTCCATTGTATAGACCAAGTTTAGGCTGTTTTTATTCCTGTCCAAAAATGGGACCGAACAAAAGCAGTTAGTATTGACTTGGTGCGAAACCATATATTAAATTAAATTACATGCTTGACAATAATTGTGTGCCAATAAACAGTTCCCTTATTCCATGTGTATGAAACAAAAATATATACTTAATTTTTTCTCACTCCAGTTTGATGCCAAACAAGACCTCTTAAGCGAAAAAAGAAAATCATAGTGCAATACATTTTTATAACTCCATATTCTGTGAAGATCAACAATAGAAACACACTCACATTTTCCTGAGCCCTACAATATATGGGGTTATTCACAGAGCACTGAAATGTCGAGACATTTTGGTGCTCTGTCGTTCCCTCACATTTTTTGGATTGTTATTGGTGTATTTAAGGGACCCTTATAACTCAAAAACTTATTACAAAGGCAAATGAAAAGACAGATAAGTGAAAATTATTACAAATTGAGACGTAAATATTAAAGGGTTTTTTGCCTCATTTAAAACACCTCTATATAGGCACCATTAGTTGCACGAAGCACATCAAGACGGTACTCGATTTCCTGCCATGTTCGCTGTAGCATACCCTCATCAATGGTGGCAATGGCGTCAGTGATCCTCTGCTTTAGATTAGTGATGTCCTGTACCTTTGTCCGATACACGATATATTTAACATAACCCCGTAGAAAGAAGTCGAGGGGAGTGATATCTGGTGAACGAGGTGGCCAGGGAATTGGGCCACCCCTTCCAATCCACCGGTCTGGAAAGGTTTCATTTAGGAACCCACGAACATGCAGTCCCCAATGTGGTGGTGCACCATCTTGCTGGAAAATGATGGTTGGTTGAAGGTCTTGTAGTTGTGGTGCCATGTATTCAGTCAAAAGGTCAAGGTAAACATTTGCAGTAATTGATGTCTCGCTGAAGAAAAACAGACCAATGATTCGATTACACACTATACCACACCACACATTCATCATTGGTGCCCATATAGAGGTGTATTAAATGAGGCAAAAAAAAACTTAAATATATACGTCTCATTTTGTAATAATTTTCACTTATCTGTCTCTTCATTTGCCTTTGTAATAAAGTTTTGAAATTGTAAAGAGAATTTATGGACACCCTGTACTATAAACTATGTCGAATTCACCTGGCAATTGCATATTTTAATAGTCCTCACAATAGCCACAAGATTTACAATAAACAGCGTACAGTTAATTACATTAGGATTTGAACTTTCAAACATTTACACCTTCACTACCAAAGGATTTTCCATAAACCACTCTCAGTACCAGTATTTTTTGGAAAATCACTTTTTTTGAATTGTACAGTAAGACATATTTAGAAGTATTCTAAATGTCTTCCATACTGTATTAGCCTATTTAACTTTAAGATTTTGCTATCTGTTGGCCATATGGAGCTACTACAGCACTGGGTTGCTAAAGATGTAAATTTTCTATATTTTTATCTAATTATTTGAAAAAAAATAAGGGAAACTCATAAAGTGCAAATATGGACTTAAAACTGAAAACACTGGCAGGACCAGTTCACTCTGTATTAGGCTATGCCTGGGCGCACAGGGAAACCCACGCTGCACACATCTACCAGTCCCACATTATGATAAAATATAACTTTTGTTATAGTAGATACTTTCTTAATTGAAAGCAGTTTGTAATTATTGCCATGTATTGATTTTCATGGAGGGGTTTTAGTCTCTGCTCATTCATGAGCCCTAGATGTAAATAAATCAATACCTTGTTTAAGACAATGCGATTATGTGTAAAAAAATTATTATTTAATAAATAATGTAAATAATGAACAGTTTTAAAATGTTTAATGTTGCCTGCAGTCGTCCCGTGACATGAATTCTGTTGAATTAGCCAGTTAATATTTGTACTTGTTATTTTATGTCCTGTATTCCTGTATATTCTGATGTAATCAGTTCAAAGCTACAAAAAAATGAGCCATATAGGAGTAGAAAAATATTCCATAATTTTCAATGTGTTAGTATGCTGTGATTTTTAACCTGTTAGATGTATGGTTAGGTGGAATGCTCTGAATTTTGTAAGTTGTATCTAACAGTCTCAGTTGCAGCATTATGAGATTTAAATGTCCAGGTTGCGTGCTGCCCTTTGGTCGTATAGATTTATATTTATTGCTCACACTCGGGGATATGCTGTTGGGCATTACATGGGCGTTACATTGGCAATTTGGCAATGAGAGCGCAAGAACACTCGCCAGTCAATAAAGTTTGTTTTGGCTTGGAAAGGGTCCTCTCTGCCAAGTCTTGAAAACTTGATAGTGCTGAGCCGCCTTTTCTTTGGCAACATTCAAACTTTAAAATATTGTGGGCCCTATTACAATCTTCGCATTAAAACGTTTGCGCAACGCATGAATTTGTGCGCCAAGCGTTGAACGTTAACGCCTGTAAATCAACGCTGGAATTACAATCCCCGTGCATTTTTCATCTGTTGAGCAATAACGCGCATAAAACGGACGCGCACAAACATGCGCGCAGCAACATTGCACGCAAAAATCAGTGTGCAGACTGTTTTTTTCACACGATTCAGCCAATCAGAATTAAGAACCACAATTGTCTTACGTTAAGTTTTTGCGCCTGTCAAAGTCAATCTGAATATATATGCTGCAGCAATAATAAATGCATACACAACTTTTCGATTTTATTGGTTTGGTATGAGTAGAATGTGTAACTATACTTTGCTGCGTTTTTTTTTTGGGGCTGGCGTATTTGGGTTCGGCCAGGTCGTTCAGATGTGCCATTAACACCAGCTTTTAGGAGTTGCTAAAATTATGCGCGCAAAGGCTGTGCGCTACAAACTGTGCATATATTGTTATACAATCCACGTACCAGCGCACAAACGCATTTAAACTCACAATGTTAAGTATAGGATGCGCAGTAAAGTACGCTCGCGCAGGTACACCCGCAGTAGACGATTACACGCGTTTGTTGTGCTGACATTGTAATACGACTTTCAGTGCAGGTATAAGAGATTGCACCATTCACATGCGTGAGTTCCTATACTTATTATGGTAGATATAGTGTGACTTTAATAGGCGGGCTTCAGTTTTTATGTAGCCACAATAAATTGCAACTATCACATTTCTCAAAATGCGATATTTAGTGAATAATAAGTTTGTAGAATCACATGAACATATAAGGCACTGAACAGCATTAGGGGCCACTACTGAAAGACTACACGACTGATGAAAAATGGATGCAATGGCATGTTCAACTATAGTGGCTGAGGACTGACCTTATATGGTTGGACATTGACAAACAGACGATGCAGTTTGGCATAATGACTGGAAAATAGGAGATATAGGGCAAGCTGAAAGACAGATGTGGACAGAGCACCATGTAGATAAGGGCTGAGGGACAGGATTCCAGGAAAAATGGGGCAATGAGAAATTATTACTAAGTCGAAAAGCTAGTGGATTAAATCTAAAACTAGATTTGACAATACTCTTTAGTTTTCGCTTTTTGAAAAATTTATATTTCCAAGCAGGTGTTGCCGCAGATCGAATTGCAATCCACTCACAAGGACTTGTAACAGAAAACCTGTCCCCTCAACATTTGATTTCTTGTGACTCTAAAAATCTGAATGGCTGTAACGGAGGAACTATAGATAGTGCTTGGTGGTTCCTGAGAAAACGTGGGTAAATATAAATGAAATATACATACAATTATAAAGTTATACATGTTCCAATTTTCATAAAATATTTATGCATATTTATGGAAAATCTCTTTTTTTTTTAAATCTAAATTTTTATTTTGAAAATAAGCACACTGTACAGTAAAATACAGTAAACAAGTATAAAACAAAGAAAACAACAGACATAAGCATCAGGAAAATAAAGCGGCGGGGGGGAGTCACAATGGATGCCATATACCTCAAAAGAAAACCGGCATGGTAGGGAAACTAAAAAAATGAAGAAAATAAAAGAGGGGTGGGAGGCGGGGTAAGAAAGAAGGTAGCTACTATGAAAATTACATAACTGGCGCACTCTCGCGGACCGGCAGGTCAGCAAGAGGCCAAAGTAGAGGTCATGAGGCGGGGAGCACCAGGGCCAAGCGCAGCAATCAGAGTCATGGTAGGTGCTGGCCCAGCTCGACCAATGAGAACCTCTGTCACCATGGCCCTGGAAAAAGAAAGGCGGGGGGAGCGCCTTCCAAGTCCAGTGAACAGGCGAGTGACCATACCAGTATAGAGTGTCCCGAGAAAGTCAGGGGGATAAAAGAATTCTTAAGTACCGCCAAACATGAAAAGGAAAAACGGAAAGCAGCAAACAACTCGGTGGATGGGAAAGGCAGTCACCCAGGCTCCAGCATCATGCCTCGAGAGTCCCTCGACAGTGCAGGAATCCCCAGGCAGGACAGGACCTCATGCTCTTCCATCAAGATCATCGCCGTATGGGTCCATCCCAGGGAATCCAAAGTTCCCCAATGATACCGAACTCTATGCTCGCGGAGCAAAGTCGTGACCTCCTTTAAGCAGCGGTAGGCCACCAGAGTTAGAAACGGCAAGTCCCGAAAAACAGTGAGGCAGGCCGAATTGTAGGTGACGGGGGAACGTAGGGCCAATGGCCTTAATAAGCAGAGAATGAGTAGTCACATCCCTAGTCACCATGATGATATCTTGGGGGCTGCCGCTGGGCTGTAGCTACTCTTCATATGTGAACAGCTAACAGAATCAGCGGTCCCACTGATCCATCGCAATTTGGCAGTAGGTGACTCACCAGATCCATGACATATGCGTGAAGTGCCTCACAGTCCCAGGTACCCCTCGTAAGCATAGATTCGGGTGACAGTGACGGGCCTCCAAGGCCATCACCGCTGAGCCAAGGCTGCCAATCTGCAGCTGGAGGTCATCAACATGGGCGTCCGTGGCCAACTGCACCTTCTCCACCTCCAAAGAATGCGCACGGACCTCGTCAATCCGAAGCTGCAAGGTCTCCGGCATAAATCTCACCTCCTGCAGGTCCTGGCGCCAGAGGCTCCAGAAATCTTCCATGACCCTATGAAGGTCAGCTGCGGTAAGTGGCTGCGTCACCTGATCTCCCGCTTCTGAAACAGACAAGGGAGGTCGAGATTCCTTATCTGAGGACTCCGAAGATGACGGAGCACCACCACGCTGACACCACATCCCTCCTTCACTCCAAGGGACACTTTGAAGTCCGGGAGGCGAGGGCCCTATGCCGCACCGGATTTCTTTATCTTCTTACCCATAGAGATGAGTATGTGCCGCAAGGTTGAGGAACAGAGCAGGAGATCCCAGGTGCAGGACGCAAGATAGCTGCCATCTCCAACAACAGGCCTCAAGAGAAATGGTCCAGGCGATCGGCAGCACCGTGGCTGCCGTCTTCAAAACAGGCCAGGGGAGTACGAGCACCTCAGCAGGCAGACCAAGGAGAGTGCGTCAAGGTCAGCCACAATAGTTTTCTATGGGGCAATTTCAGTGCTGCCAAATTACAATGAACTGTGGCGAATTACACTGTATTATGCTCTTAATTCACTAGTATTTGCCAAATTGACAGTTTACGGAATGAATTGAATCGTAATTGCACCGAACGGTTAAATTCACTGTCCGTGCTATTCAGGGCAAATTTGGAGGCTAGTGAATAACCTCTTATGTGTAAATCCACAAAAATAGACATTTGCCTACAGGTGCCTACCACTCTGATACCTTGCTCTGTAATACAAAACAAAAGTAAAATTTTAGTTATTTTAGTTTTACAGAGTGAGGTGTCCTCCTGTGGTGGAAACTTTCAGGGTTATTCAGAGAGCGGTGAAAAGCAGGAGAATGACTGGAGAATGGAAAATTCTAGGTCAAAATAGCCAAACCAGAAAAATTCTCCCATTCATCTCACTTTTCAAATCAGCTATTTTGACCTAGAATTTTCCATTCTCCAGTCATTCTCCTGCTTTTCACTGCTCTCTGAATAACCCTGTTTATTTTTTTAAAAGTACAAAAATGTTAAAAAAATAAAATGTGTTATACATTTTGTTTGCACCCAAAAGAGAAATTGCCTCCTAATTTTTGCACATTTTTGGCCAGGGGTGAGATGGTGGTCGGGTGCTCCAGATTTCAGATTTCTGTTCTTACAGGCTCCTAATATGTAAATCTATCTCTGGGCTCGGTACATATTTTTTGAGAGGCACTGATGGATGTTGGTATTGGCACTGCTCCACTGGTACCGTCTCTGGAGTACATAGGAGACTTTTAGTTCTTTATGTCCTTCAGTCTGCAGAGAAAGGAGGTGGAGGATCACACTCTCCGCGTTGCTGCTGGATGAGATGTGTGTTATACATTTTTTACTGTATTTTTCAGTCTTATGTGATTTTGCAGATTTAAAATCACTTACCACTAGCTTTTAACATTTGTTATTTTGTTTGTTTTTGCAATGACAGGATGTAGAAGCGATAACCTTTTTATGAAAAAGGGATGTTCTATGCCAATCCCACGGCTGTGAGACTCAACACCGCGAGGCAGCATAGCACACCCTGCTGGCATATATGGGCCACATCCGGCACCCCACAAGCTGGCAGGCGGCATTCGCTGCCACGGGACGGCTTGAGCTATGAACAGTGAGGAGTACTAGTACGCAGGCATTAACCCCCTCCCACTGGGCACAACCCTCCCAGCGGTAAGGGGTTAACTAGCAACCTTGATATAGCTTGCTATAATCCACCTGCCCAAGGCAGAGCTACTAGAGGGGGCCACCCTCGTGGGCCTGTTGGGGGGTGGATGACACAAGCAGGGGTGGACTGACCCATTGCCCCAGTTTATCGTCTATTTGGGGCTTCAACCACAGCGGGCTGACGTCTTGCATGTAAGCCCCAGCTGTGGGACTGCCCCGCCCGGCTGCTGGCATCGTTGCACATGCGCTCGATGATGTCATCAAGAGGAATTCTCCCTCCCCGGCAGGGGAATCGCAAACAAGAGATGTTGGGGTCATTTGGTCCATATCTCTTGAACCGTATAATACAGGAGGTTTTGGTGATATTAAACATGACCAAGTTATCTATAATAAAAAAATATATATTATTTTTTTCTCCAAAAGTGACACATTGCTGTGGGTTTTATTGCTGTGGAGCTATGTGATACACTCATACTCAGTGTACATTACTGTGAGTTTTATCGCTGAGCAGTTCTGTGATACACTCATACACAGTGTACATTAATGTGAGTTTTGCCCGCCAAGGATTCCTGCACCTGAGGTTTCTAGTTACGTCACTGCATTTGCCTCTACAGTAGTGCTTCCTATACAAAGTATAAGAAGCACAAATGTACGGTATATAATGGAAAAACAACAACAGCAATAAGAGAGTGTGACTCGGGTGCAACAGGATTGCATTCTTAACAGGTTGCTTGCACATTCATGTTAGCGTTTAGCATATTTTATCAGTGTAATCAACACCCAACAAATACCAGTCAATACTCACCATCTGCGGGAATTATAAACAAGCAATATGTTTAATTGAAGATCTATAAACCATTGCATTCTGAGGTTTACTTGGAAACTGTATGATGATTAAGGTCTGCATTTTTTTTCATTAATGGATGACAGGCTGGTATCTCATTCATGTTACCCATTTACAATGGATGCAAATGATGTATATGTTCCATGCAACATGTCAAGTATTATGGACGAGCGTGGGAAAGCACATGCAACATCGAGCTGTCCCAATACCTTAGAAGATTCGAACTATGTCTATCAATGTAGTCCTCCTTACAGAGTACCTTCTGATGTAAGTATTTATTTCTTATTAGAATTCCAATACAAAAACACAAATACAAATGTTCTTAATGGACTGTAGTTGGTGTTCGAAATTTTTGGATATTATAAAGTTGCATAATCCATACTGTAATAATCTAGCAAAAAATGCACACAGACACAAACTACTACACTAAATGTTTAGGGACAAATCACAATCCCCGCGTTAAAAAGGGGGCGGTAGGGAGAAAAAACTGCGCCCGCAGTTTTCCCTCAACCGCCCCCTTTTTAACAGGGGATTACAATGCAGGTGCAAAAAATGCTGCACTGAGCGCAGCTGCAAGCATCCACTCGATGGAGTCCATAGGACTCCATTGAGCCAGATGCCGGCGGTCAAATGACCAGCCGGATCTCGCCTCGCATAGTGATACGCAGGGAGAGACTGAGGGAACTTTTTGCCCCAGTCTTTCCCTGTTCCCGCCAGACGGAGGAGGCAGTTGGAGCCGCGGTCCTTGCCGTGGGGCAGGAGGTCAATATAGCATCCATTTTTTTATTTCTTTGGCTGTGTTAACGGATTCTGCAGAAGCGGAAACCGTTAACACCAAGTCCTGGCTCTGGTTAACTTTTTGCTAACCAGAGCCGGACGTTAATCAGCGTTAGGACTTTGTAATCTTAAAGCTGATTAACACTTTGCGCTCCCCATGTTAAGTATAGGGAGCACAAAGTACAGGAACCTCGCGCTGAAAAGCACAAGGTACCAAACGCAAACGGGTTACTTAACCCGTTTGCATTTGGATCGTAATATGCGGTAGATACCTTGGCAAACGTTAATGCTCACGCAGGTGAGCGTTAACGTGAAGATTGTAATTTGGCCCTTAATATATACAGGGCCTTATTTATAACTAGGCATGTGCACACAGGCGCCTGCCACAAGGGGGTGCCTTGCTCTGTGTAAAAAAAATATATATATTTTTTTTTTACAATCATTTAGACCACTGTATCTCTGGAGCCCGAAGGGCTAGAGGGACATATGAGGTATCATTGGAAAGGCCATATTATGGCATTTCCAGTTATATCAAATATAACCAGGTTAGTTTTATTTTAAAATAAAATATCAGATAAAATATCTTTTTCCTTTTTTTCCTAAGGCAGCTCTGATATTCATTTTACAATTATAAAGTGAACAGTGTTGCTGCACGAACTCTCCTCATTTCCCACACTGCCAGCAAGTGTGGAGCTGATGATGTAACACATTGTTTCATCGACAACCTAGACTATGGCACTGCAGAGAGGAGAGGCAGGGGGACTTTGGAACCTGCATCTCTGAATTGTACACCGGAGAAGGCCTGCCCTACCAGGCTGCAAGCCCTGTGCAATCTCTCTCTCACAAGAACCCCAACCGCAGAGGATGAAGTTCACTCTTTACTGTCTTCCGCACGCCTCACTAACTGCCCTCTTGACCCTATCCTTTCACACCTACTATCTTCTCTGTCCTCATCTCTCACTCCTGCTCTTACTCACATCTTCAATTTATCCCTCTCTTTTGGTTCATTCCTGTCTACTTTGAAACATGCCACTTTCACACCAATTCTCAGGAAACCCTCCCTCGATCCCAATTCTCATGAAAACTACCGCCCAATATCATTACTTCCACTAGTGTCAAAACTACTTGAAAGACTAGTTTATGACCGCTTAACCCACTTTCTATCCTCCAACTCTTTGCTTGATGCCCTGCAATCTGGCTTATGCTTCCAACAGTCAACAGAAACTGCCCTCATCAAGGTTACTAACGACTTCCTCTCTGCTAAATGCAATGGCAGTTACTCTAGACCTGGGGTCAGCAACCTTGGCTCCCTGATGTTTTGGGAACTACATTTCCCATGTGGCTCAGTCAGCCTAACGGGTGACAGAGCCACATGGGAAATGTAGTTCTCAAAACATCAGGGAGCCATGGTTGCTGACCCCTGCTCTAGACTAATCCTTCTTGATCTTTCAGCTGCCTTTGATACAGTCGACTATCCCCTCTTGGCTAAAATCTTAAATCTCCAATAGATCCTTATCAGTATACCTTGCTGGAAATTCTTCCTCTTCAATGCCTGGCAGTTGGTGTACTCCAAGGCTCGGTCCTAGATCTGATGCTTTTTTCCATCTATACCTCCTTACTGGGTAAACCCATCAACAACTATGGCTTCAATTATCACCTATTCACTGATGACACACAGATCTTCCTCTCCACTCCTGATCTCTCTCCCTCTTTTCTTAGGCCAGTGACTGTTTGTCTGGTATCTTCTCCGGGGTGGCCTCTCACTACCTGAAGATCAATATGTCTAAGACTGAGCTCCTTCTTATTCCCCCTATAACTCTACTCTGATTTCTGACCTTTTCTATAACTTTTGACGGTATCACAATCCTTCCTTCTGCTCAAGTCCGCTGCCATGGAGTGACTCTTGACTCCTGTCTTTACTTTAGCCCCACATCCAATCACTCTCCTCATCTTGCCACAATCACCTCTGCAATATTGCCAACATTCATCCATTTCTGACTGCTGACACCACCAAGCAACTTATCCACTCTTTTGTAAACTCCTGGACTATTTGTCACGTCCCATGCTGATAGTACCCTGCACCCGGCAGCGTCCTGCTCACTGGCCGGGCGTCGAGTGAAGAACAGAGGTCTTGCCGTCACGTGAGATGCCAGGGGGCAGGGCGCAGCTTGATGACCCGGTGCTAGCCAGGTTTAATTAAAACTCAGCGTCTCACTTACTCCTGTGCCGTGATGTGGTTATCTCTTCCCTCACCACTCTCTGTGTATTTGGCTATATTGTGAATCAACTTGGCATTCCCTGACAACCCTGCTCTGTGTACCGACTCTTAGATTCCTGAGGAAGTGGTCCTACCACAAAATGCGTCGAATCACGGGTGTTTGTACCTTTCAATTTTTGTTTTCAATAAATTTTCCTCATAAACCAGACAGTGTTTATATTCTTCCACTGATCAGATACCGAACGGCTGAACTGGTAATTATACCATCTGCCAAGTACAGGTTGTAACCTTCATCATACTGGGAGAGTTGCTTTGGAGATCCATATCCATTAATCCGGCGAATCCAGAGATCCTCCAGCCGATTCTGAGCGGGGTAGCAACGTATTATTGATGTGCCTAATTATATTGAATATCCTGTGAGTCTCACTCTCGGGGGCCTAAATTGAACATAACATTTTATGTGGATTTACGCTATGTTTTAAATGTTTCTTGTATCTAGATTTGCTCAAGTTTTTCTTGATTATTTCTGTCTTTCCTGAACGTCAAGAGAAGGAGATGTTTTTTCGAGCAACAAAAAGATACGTATATTGTGTTGTAACTTTGTTTGTGAAGGGTTTTCACATTTTTTACCACCCCCACCACAGGAGTGAAACAAAAAATGGTGTTTAGGAGGATAAGTTATACTCAGCTTTTTTGGTACTGAAGTTGACCCCCAGGAGGTGGTCCACCACTCCAGAAAACAGCAAAATTGAAGAAGAAACGGAGGCTTCAGTACTTCTTCGATATCAATGGTATATGTAGTCAGGGAAAACCAATTATTCGCTCAGGAATGATTCAAATCCAAAATCATTTAAAGGATTTTATTCTCATAAAACAATAAAATAATAATTCTAAAAGCCCGACGTGTTTTGTCTATCAATTAGACTTCCTCAAGGGCAGCATGTTATACAAATAATCAGAAAATATTAATCTAATAAAACATTTCCCATCATTCCCTTTTATAGTCTTAGAGCATCTCTGATTGGTTTCTATTCTTCTCTGGCGTTGTCCTTATATGGATACTTCCTGTACTTTCCCATCGTTCCATACATCCAATCTCCCACAATCCCCCGCGTCCCTTGGACGTCACCTCCACTTCCTCTCCCATTGCGCATGTCTCTGAAAGCTCTCGGCGTCTCACTTACAGTGTATCACATCCGATTCGTCACTTCCGGATTTTCTTTGTAATAGTTCCGGTTCACTGATTTCCATCATCCTTATTTTACTTTCGGTTTCGGAACAATTCCCATTCACTGCCAACTTTCATGGTGTTGTAGCACATCATGTCTGACTCATCACTTCCGGAATTTCTGCATGATGACTGCAATTCTCCGACATCTATCATGCGTATTTTACTTTCGATTTTAGCAGACTTCTACTGTGAAGTGATTCCATCCGTCACCAATTTTCTTAATATTGCAGAGAAGAAACAAAAGGAAGAAGAAAGACAGAGAGATCGAGGGCAAATATATTAGAAAATTTCTCATATGAGTTTTCACGTATAGTTTCAGAAGCATGTTACATCTAGTTCCTCATTTAAACCCCCTGGTGACATGGTCTACAATTTATATATCCAATAGGATTCACGCTGTAATAGTCTTTTGTTTCTATCACCACCCCTCCAGTCCTGTTCTACATATTCCAAGCCCATATATTCAAAAATTCCTGTATTAAATAATCTACAATTATTACAGTGTATGGGTACAGAATGTTTCATAAACTTCTTTCGAATATTGTTTTGGTGTTCTAATATTCTTTCTTTTAATTTTCGTATGGTCTTGCCTATGTATTGTTTCCCACATCCACATTTCAGCATATAAACCACAAATTGAGTATCACATGTGATTCTTTGTTTGATCGGAAAACTCTCTTTGGTGACAGTACTGGTAAAGGTGGTTATTTTATTCTTTTTTAAAAGCTTACAAGCTTTACACTTTAAGCATCTATAGAATCCATTGGACTGTATGTTTACTTTTTTCTTGTTTGGTTGAAAAGTGGCACTTGGGGCAATAATGGTTTTAAGATTTCTCGCTCTTCTATAAATCACCTGGGGCTTATTTGGTATGATGTCCCTAAGGATGGGGTCTTTTTGCAAACTAAACCAGTTCCTTTGCAAGATGTTCTTAATTTTATTTATTTTATAGTCCTGCACATCATTCTTTTTCTTCTTGTTTGGTCTCAAAAGATTCTTTCTTTCCAGTTCTCCCACTTCCTGACATATTTCTTCCACCTCTTTTTATTACATTTTTTGTCGATCAGTTTATTTTGAATGACTGATATTTGTTCAAAATAGTCTTTCTGGTCTGTGCAATTTCTACGGACCCGCATTGCTTGGCTCCGTGGGATTCCTTTTAGCCATGGTTTATAGTGATTGCTGGAATAGTGAATGTACCCATTACCGTCAGTAGGTTTAAAAAAACACTTACTCTTAATTTGATTATCCTGACAGAAAAAAGTTATATCCAGGAAATCAATTTGTTCCTTATGCCAATTAGAAGTAAACTTTAGGCCATAACTATTTTGATTTAGATGGTTCACAAACAGATTGAATTCTTCAAAACCTCCATCCCAAATGAGAAGCACATCATCGATGTATCTTCTCCACAGCACCAAATTTGCCCCCAAGGGGAGGGACCCCAAATAAAGGAGTCCTCCCAGTATGCCATATAGATATTGGCATAGCTGGGGGCAAATTTGGTGCCCATAGTTATACCGTTAATTTGCAAAAAATACTGGTTGTCATACAAAAAATAATTGTGTTCCAAAATTATCTTATGGCTTGACACAAAAGGCCTTCATATCTGAGCCGATTTCATCTTCTCTGTGCAAAAAGAAGGATACTGCCTCAATACCCAGATCTTGTTGGATTATCGTATATAATGAGCTGACGTCTAGTGTTGCCCAACTGTATGTCGAACGCCACTCCATATTCTCCATTTCCCGCAGGATGTCACCTGAATCTTTCACATATGATAGCCTTTTATTGGCTATGGGTTGGAGAAAAAAAATCAATAAATTCTGATAAGTTAGCGGTTAGGGAGTCTATCCCACTAACTAATGGGCCTCCCTGGTGGTTCTTGAACATTTTTATGCACTTTTGGCAGAAAATAAAAAATAGGAATTCTTGGTTGGTGTGACATCAGATACATTTTATTTTCTTTTTCAATGGTCGCTTTCTTTACCGCCTGTTCTAAAAGTTCTTCTAGTTTCTTTTTATATTTTTCAGTGGGGTTTTCTTTAAATTTTTTATATGTATTTCCATCTGACAGTATTCTTAGGGATTCTTGTTGATAGTATTCCCTTGACATTATAACCACTCCCCCACCTTTGTCTGCTTCTTTAATCACAATATCCTTTCTCTTTTTCAAAGATTGTATAGTTTCAAATTCTTTTTTATTCAAATTATATTTCTTATTTTCGCCATTCATTTTTTCGAATTCGTCGCATATCACTTGATAGAATGTTTCGACATAAGGGCCTTTTACATGGTGCGGAAAAAAAGTTGACTTGGGTTTAAATTTAAAATTTTTCTTTTCTACTCTTTCATCTTCTTGCTCATTTTCTTCCTTTTCATTTTTCTGGAAGAATCGCTTCAATGTTAGTTTGCGCAGAAACCTAGCATCGATGAATAATTCGAATTTATTGACAGATTCTGTTGGACAAACTTTCAGACCTTTCATCAACGTCTTTATCTCTATTTCATCCAATGGTGTATTTGTGAGATTAAAGATGCCTCCATTTTTTTCTTTTTCCTTTTTTTCCAGGATGTCCCGTTCTTGATTGACAAGAGTTCTCTCTAGTTCTCCTCGCATCTTCTCTTTTTTTGTGGGGTTTCTCCTCTCAGTTGACTTTGCCGATTCCGGCTTTCTCCGGTACGATTCTTCTTTTCAAAATAATTCGTTATTCGACCTTTTCTTGGGCTTAGCCCCCTGTCTAAAAAATCCCCCTCTAGAACTTGAGTGGGATTTTTTTTGGTTGGATATGATTTAGATCCCGTCTCTATGTCAGATGTCATCTTGTTTTTCTTTACAGGATTCTCTTTTTGTTTTCTTACTGGAGAGGTGTGAAGCCCATTGGGATGTCTCTTGTCCTCGACAGAAAATCTATTTGTCTCTCTAGGAGACAAATATACATTATTTGAAGATTTTTTGACTGCCATTGCATACGTATATGGAGGTACATCTCTATTCGAAATGTATGGTCTTTTCGGAGACCTTGTTCTATATGTATTTCTTCTATTTTGAATTTTATTCCGGGTCTCATACCGACCCCTTTCTTTGTCCACTTTGTCTCTCGTATGTTTTTTATTTTTTGTGTCAAAAATTCTTTCATCTATTTTCTCTATTTTCTGATACAAAAATATGATCTCTTTGAGGAAAAAGAGAAGGAGATGTATTTCTGGATAACTATTCTCCAGATCTTGTATTTCTTTCTCAATGTTTGTTTGAACTTGTTTTTCTCGTTCAATTAATGGTCGCATTAGATCAAAGGAACATTTATATAAAATAGTGTTCTATTGTTTCATAAATTGTACATCTTCTAAACCAAAAGCCGGTGTTTTTTCCACCCTTAGACCTCTTGGTATTAGTCCTCCTTTTACATATTGTTCCAAATATGAGGTCTCCCACCACCTCTTGGTTTCCTTCACTAACAGATTTTCCATTTTTGTGAAGTAACCCAACATTAGGTGTGGTTCAGTCACATCAATATTTCTTTGCGACAAGTTAAACAAACTATCAAATTTATTAGATCTTTTCTTTTGGAAATTTGAATAGGAGGATATCATATAGGCCATCCCCCTTTTTCACCACGGACCAACAACAGACAAAATGAAACAAAAAATGGTGTTTGGGAGGATAAGTTATACTCAGCTTTTTTGGTACTGAAGTTGATTCCCAGGAGGTGGTCCACCACTCCAGAAAACAGCAAAATTGAAGAAGAAACGGAGGCTTCAGTACTTCTTAGATATCAATGGTATATGTAGTCAGGGAACCGGAACTATTACATAGAAAATCCAGAAGTGACGAATCGGATGTGATACGCTGTAAGTGAGACGCCGGGAGCTTTCAGAGACATGCGCAATGGGAGAGGAAGTGGAGGTGATGTCCAAGGGACGCGGGGGATTGTGGGAGATTGGATGTATGGAACGATGGGAAAGTACAGGAAGTATCCATATAAGGACAACGCCAGAGAAGAATGGGAACCAATCAGAGACACTCTAAGACTATAAAAGGGAATGATGGGAAATGTTTTATTAGATTAATATTTTCTGATTATTTGTATATCATGCTGCCCTTGAGGAAGTCTAATTGATAGACGAAACGCGCCGGGCTTTTAGAATTATTATTTTATTGTTTTATGAGAATAAAATCCTTAAAATGATTTTGGAATTTGAACCATTCCTGAGCGAATAATTGGTTTTCCCTGACTATATATACCATTGATATCTAAGAAGTACTGAACCCACCACAGGAGTCCCTGCAGAGCAGCAGAGATCTCTCACAGTGCTGCCAGTTAGTAATGACATGTGGGGACATCCTCCACATGCTGCAGTGGAACACTAGGACGTCCCCAGAACATAAATGTTCTGTTTATACATTCACATGCTTATATGATTTAATAGAATACTGTGTAATTAAAATGGTAAAAATAAAAAACTTACTAATAATTTTTTAAATAATTTTTACAGGAAAAGGAAATAATGAAGGAAATTATGGAAAATGGACCTGTGCAGGGTAAGCAATATGTTGGATTTATGTTTTCTAAACCATATGGTATATATATATATATATTTATACAGGGTTATTCAAAGAGATCTGAATTGTGGCTGAAAGGTAACCGAACGCTGAAATTCAGCGTACGGTTACCTTTCCTGGCCATTCGGCTATCGAGAGCAGGTAGTTCGCCAAATTTTGGCAAATTGACTGCACATACGGTGCCTGTTCGAGGGCAGTGAAATCCCCATAGAGAAGCAATGCTTCGTCTATTCAGAGAACAAAAACCAGCAGTGAAAAGTTGCCGAAATGTCCTGCCATTCGGTGGTTTCATTCGACAGGTTTATTCCTATCAATCCCATAGGCTTCAATATTAAAAATATTCCCGGTTTAATTCAAAATCTAATAAACTGTTGATTATAATGTTCTGCAGTAAAAAGTCTCTTTATATTTAGATTTTTTTTAGGATCTTTTCAGGATTTTTTTGCGAAACATTTTTTTCCTTTTAATCGATTTTTCTTTTTTCTGTAACAGCCCTTTTTATTATCATTCCCTGTAAATTTCAGACATTTTCGTTCTGTTGTTTCTTTGCAAACAGCGTTTCACTTTTCAAACACTCAAGCGTACTGTGTTTTTTTTTCCCACTCCATTCGTCTGCTGTGTTGGGTTTTCCCGAGGGCTGCTCTGCGCTTTGATCGGCTCCTGCTCGGGTTTCTCCGGTGTGTTCGGCGGGGTTAATGCAGATGTTTTTCTGGGTTTTGTGGTGAGTGTTCATCGGGTTTGCGGTGGCTTTTCCCTGCTCTACGATGGCCCTATGGTGCTTGTTGAATACACCACAGGGTCGCCAAAATGGGATTGCCAAATCGCACCGAATTGAAGAGAACGAAAAGTCACCGTACGTGCGGTGACTTTTCGATTCTCTTTGAATAAGCCTGATAGTGTTTCAGGTACTGCACTCCTTCCATAGAGATCCTATGTAGCTCCTTGCCTCAGTGCAGTATATCCCGAAGTAAGCATTTATGTTCTTCCAAAGTGAAGTTGCACTCGAGGGCTTCAGTAAAAGGTTTCCTTTACTGTATCAATATTAAAAGCTGATGTGTTGGCTCCAGCATGAGCCTTTATCAAAAGATAAAATACAAAAGAAGTAGTCTGTAAAATAAAGCTTATCACTCACCAAACCTGTTCCCCGTGTGGCTGCCAATCACGCCAACCCGTTCCTGGAAGTGACGTGTCGAAATGGGCAGATCACGTGGCGTCTGATGTGATGACGCAACTATTCTACGATCGCTGTGCGCTGTGTCTGGTTCCCATAGAAACCAAACACCCGCATCTTTAAGTATAGCGTCTGCGTTAAAACCAAAAGTAAATTAAGGAGATGTTCAATCTAAGAGGGTTAAGATCCACATTGTTTGAAGATATGATTGTTAAATACTACAATGTTGTTAAATACCTGAATATGGTGCTTGATTTGGCACATCTTTAGATAAAAATGTATGGAGTTGAAACTATCAGGGTTATTCAGAGAGATCTGAAAAGTCACAGCACATTCAGTGACTTTTCGTTCCCCGCAGTTCAGGGCGATTCGGCGATTCCTAGTTCGCTGACCCTGCGATGTATTCAGCAAGCATCACAGGGGCCCCGTAGTGCAGGAAATACTTGCCGCAAACCCATAGAATACTCGCTGAGCACTCACCGAATACTCACCGAACACTCACCGAAAACCTGCAGAAACCACCTCAAAAACCAAGCCAAACACGCCGGAAAAATCCGAGCAGCCGCCGATCACAGCTCAGAGAAGCAGCCGGAAAAAGTCGACATGCAGACGAATGGGGTGAAAAAAAAACAGTTCATTTGAAATTTTTAAATTTGAGACGCTGTTTGCAATAAAACGCCTAAACGACAATTTCAGGAATTTACATAGAAGAGCCAATGAATGATAATAAAAAGGTCTGTTACAGAAAAATGAAAAAACGATTAATAAAATCGGGAATAAAATTTAACAGAAAAATCCCAAAAAATGTTTAAAAGATCCTAAAAAATCATTGAAGCCTTTGGGATTCGCCTGAATAAACCTGTCGAATGAAACCACCGAACGGCAGGGCACTTCACTGACATTCCTCAGCTGTTCGGTGTTCTCTGAACAGACAAACCATTGCTTCTCTATGGGGGATTTCACTGCCCTCAAATAGGAACCATACGTGCAGGCAATTCTCCAATAGACGAATGGCCCCGAAATGTCCCTGTTCGCTGAAATTCAGTGTCCGGTTACATTTCGGCCACATTTCAGATCTCTCTGAATAACCCCCTATGTGTGGTGTATGATTATGAATGTAGGACTTTAAAGTGTGAAAAATAATGTGAAAGAAAGAGGTATATGAGAATAGATATGAACAGTGATCTGCAAACAATATGTGTGAAAGTGAAGGTGACTATGAATAAAATGACTGGATCTAACAAAAGTGCTGAGGAGTGAGCGGGTGTGTATATAGTGATATGTGTGGGTGGGTGGTGTGTTTTGTGTATATAAGTGTATGTGATGTAAGAATGTGACAGTGTATACGTGTGTTGTAGCTGAGTATAAGATAGTTTTATATGAGAAATATAGAATATGTAGATAAATTTATGCACAGATCTTATTTTTCACTCACTCACTCACTCACCTTTAACTACCTTCAGTTCTCTTACAGAATTGAATTTGTTATTAAATCAACAAGCAGAAAAACAAAGCTCTCAAAACTGTCAAAGCTTACCTATGCAATTAACTGACTGTATAATTTAGCTGATGAAATTTGCAGATACTCATTTAAAGCTATGTATGTTTCAGGGGTCATAAAAACAGAAATTAGATTTACAGTTCGTTTCACTTTTCGTTGGCTAAGCTCATAATACCATCAATCAATCATAATGGCAGAGATTCCTTAAAGTTTTCTGTGCATGATGTGTCTTGAATGGAGAATTGCTAAACCTCAATTAAAGGAAAACTAACACTAATATAAGCTGTAACTAGATAACTTGGGTAATTCAAAATACACATTATAAAACACATGCTCCTGTTTATTTCTGTGCTTTAATTAATTGCATACAAAAAGGAAAAATAACGTTAGAGGTTTATCTCATATTTGCAATTCTGGTGGATTTTTCCTATAATGCTAAATCTTATGACAAGTCTCATTTTACAGCTATGATAGAATAAAGCAGTGGGGTGGAGGAGAGAATGTTTAGACAAGGCTGCAGGGAGATTTAATATTTTGCATAGGATTCCAGAGATAAAAGCTGGAAGCTGAATGAGAAGTGGGCTTCCAACACTTTATAATACCCCTGGCGATGTCTTTTGCATACAGCCCACATATTTGCAATACTTAGTTTTTCCCGAGATCTGAATCAGAGACTCTATTCTATCCCCAATGCCACACAGCGAGGAACTAGCGCTGTAAAGATACTTTGTGGGCAGTTTACAGCACAAAAGATCACACAATGGATACACCCAATGACACATATAGAGTAAAATACTTTAATTAAACATACATGTGAAAAACAAAGTATATGAAAGATATCAGCAATAAATAAGAACATTTTATGACTGCTGAAGCCTGTGACCTCCTCTTCCCATACCCTTTTCCCCCAATCAGAGCTCAAGTCTTGCGGGAACACACAGACCCTGTGTTCTGAGCGTGCGTCCTCCCTCTCGCAGCCGTCGTCCCATAAAGGCTGTGACGCGGCTGCAGGCGAGGTCTAGCAAGAGCTTGTTACAGCTTTCAGAAGCCGCAGGCCGCATGGAGGAGCATGCTGGCGCACGCGGGTCACGACCTGATCCTGAGGTCTGAGAGTGTGCTGCTGGCTGGGTACATATAATTCTGGGGTCTGTCTGGGTAAGTATAATTTTTGGGTCTGTGCTGGCTGTGTATATATAACTTGGCCTGTCTGGCTGGGTATATATAATTCTGTGGTCTGCTGACTGGATATATATAATTCTGGGGTCTGGCTGGATATATATAATTCTGGGGTCTTCTGGCTGGATATATATAATTATGGGGTCTATGCTGGCTGGATATATAATTCTGCGGTCTGTGCTGGCTGGGTATATATAATTCTGGGGTCTGTGCTGGCTGGATATATATAATTCTGGGGTCTGTGCTGGCTGGATATATATATCATTACGGGGTCTGCTGGCTGGATATATATAATTATGGGGTCTGTGCTGGCTGGATATATACAATTCTGGGGTCTGCTGGTTGGATATATATAATTCTGGGGTCTGTGCTGGCTGGATATATATAATTCTGGGGTCTGCTGACTGGATATGTATAATTCTGGGGTCTGGCTGGATATATATAATTCTGAGGTCTTCTGGCTGGATATATAGAATTATGGGGTCTATGCTGGCTGGATATATAATTCTGCGGTCTTTGCTGGCTGGGTATATATAATTCTGGGGTCTGTGCTGGCTGGATATATATAATTATGGGGTCTGCTGGCTTCATATATATATCATTATGGGGTCTGCTGGCTGGATATATATAATTATGGGGTCTGTGCTGGCTGGATATATACAATTCTGGGGTCTGCTGGTTGGATATATAATATTCTGGGGTCTGTGCTGGCTGGATATATATAATTCTGGGGTCTGTGCTGGCTAGATATGTATAATTCTGGGGTTTGTGCTGGCTGGATATATATAATTCTGGGGTCTGTGCTGACTGGATATGTATAATTCTGGGGATTGTGCTGGCTGGATATATATAGTTCTGTGGTCTGCGCTGGCTGGATATATAAAATTCTGGGGTCTGCTGACTGTATATATATAATTCTGGGGTCTGTGCTGGCATGATATGTATAATTCTGGGGTTTGTGCTGGCTGGATATATATAATTCTGTGGTCTGTGCTGGCTGTATATATTTAATTCTGTGGTCTGTGCTGGCTGTATATATATAATTCTGTGGTCTGTGCTGGCTGTATATATATAATTCTGTGGTCTGTGCTGGCTGGATATATATAATTCTGGGCTCTGCTGGTTGGATAAATATAATTCTGGGGTCTGTGCTGGCTGGATATATAATTCTGCGGTCTGTGCTGGCTGGGTATATATAATTCCAGGGACTGTGTTGGCTGTATATATATAATTAAGTGGTCTATGTGTCACGTTCGCGGTAGTGCTCATCCCTGATAACCGTGGTGTGGTTCCTTTTGGACAGACCTCTGTGCATTTCGATTTGCAAGCAGTCAGGACTGCTAGCCCTAGCACTCCCAACCAGGGAGGTCAGACAGAACAACAACACTAAGTACCACTCAGCAGCAAATGATTTCGAGACCAAGTGTCTACTGAGCCAAAACAAGTTAACTATACTGATGCTGGAACAGTGGTTAGGCTGAAGTTTGAGAAATATGTTCATACACCAGGGGTTAACAGAAGCGGGGTCAAATATATAATCCAAGTCGGCAACAGAGGGGGTAGTCGTACAGGCAGGGTTGGCAACAGAGAAGACACTCATACACTCCGTGTCAGCAAGGTAGATCGAGGAGTTGATAGATTCAGCACCCTGCAGGCACGCCTACAATCGGTGACTGTGTGATATATTATGCACATAAACTCAGTGTAAGCAGAGAGCACAATCAATATACAGAACGAGTCAGAGACAGAATAGTCAAGAAGGCAATCCGGATCAATCAAAAGCATGGTCCTCTTACAAGCAATATTGGCAACAGAGTACAGCAATCAGTAAAACACAGAGTGGATACACCAGGTGATGTGGGAATAACTCCACGTCAGGGCGACGAGCTGATTCTCGCGCTCTGCATTTAAGGCCGGCGGCTCCGCATCACCACACCAAGCTCTGCCAGTCCAGGCGCCGGATGATCAGCCGGAACCCCTGGCACCCAGCCAGCCAGCGCCGCCGCCAGGTGTCCAGACCCCCCAGGAAGAGCCGCAGGGGCTGAGGATGTGACATGATGCTGCTGGGTATATAAAATTCTGGGGTCTGTTGGCTGGATATATATAATTCTGGGGTTTGTACTGGCTGGATATATAATTCTGTGGTCTGTGCTGGCTGGGTATATATAATTCTGGGGTCTGCTGGCTGGATATATATAATTATGGGGTCTATGCTGGCTGGATATATATAATTATGGGGTCTGTGTTGGCTGGATATATATAATTCTGGGGTCTGCTGGTTGGATAAATATAATTCTGGAGACTGTGCTGGCTGGATATATAATTGTGCCATCTGTGCTGGCTGGATATATATAATTCTGGGACTGTGCCGGCTGGATATATATAATTATGTGGTCTATGCTGCTGGGTATTATTATTATTATTTATTAAGCGCCAACACATTCCGCAGTGCTGTACAAGGTGTAATGGGTAAAAACAGGACAATTCTACAATACATACAGGAGACAGGTCAGTATTCCTGCCAGCAGATACATGAGGATATGAGGACCCTATTCCCATGTGAATTTACAATCTAGATGGTGAGGGGATTAGAAACAGGAGGGTGGACTGCAGTGATAAGCTAATGCAGGGAGAGGTGAGGACTGTTTTTGGGTCGGTCTGATGTCTTGTTACGGAGTCGGGTGGTAGGCTTCCCTAAATAGAAGGGTCTTTAGGGAGCGTTTAAATGAAATCAGATTTGGGGAGAGTCTGATATTGCGAGGAAGCGCGTTCCATAGGGTCGGCGCCGCACGAGAAAAGTCCTGCAATCTGGCATGTGAAGAGGTAATGATGGAGGATGCCAGGCACAGGTCATTGTTGGATCATAGGGGACAGGCTGGGGTGTATTTGGTGATTAGTGAGGACAGGTAGTGAGTGGCGGCGTTAGTGAGGGTTTTGTAGGTCAGGGTGAGTAGTTTGAATTTGATTCTGCTGTGGATGGGGAGCCAGTGCAGGGATTCACAGAGTGGAGCAGCAGAGACAGAGCGTCGGGTGAGATGGATAATCCGGGCTGATGTGTTTAGGATGGACTGCAGGGGGGAGAGGCGGGAGATAGGAAGACCAGTTAGGAGGTTGTTGCAGTAGTCCAGGCAGGAGATAACAAGCGAGTGGATAAGTTGTTTGGTGGTGTTAGCAGTCAGAAATGGATGAATTTTGGCGATGTTACGGAGGTGATTGCGGCAAGATGATGAGAGTGATTGGATGTAGGGGCTGAAGGAAAGACTGGAGTCAAGTGTCACTCTGAGGCAACGGACTTGTGCAGAAGGAAGGAGAGTGATACTATCAACAATTATGGAGAAGTCAGAAATTGGAGTAGAGTTAGAGGGGGGAATAAGAAGGAGCTCGATCTTGGACATGTTGATCTTCAGGTAGTGAGTGGCCATCCAGGCAGAGATACCAGACAGACAATCACTGACCTGAGAGAGAACGGAGGGGGAGAGATCGGGAGTGGAGAGGTAGATCTGAGTGTCAACTGCGTATAGGTGATACTTTAAGCCATAGCTGGTGATGAGTTTACCCAGTGAGGAGGTATAGATGGAGAAGAGCAGAGGACCTAGGACTGAGCCTTGAGGTACACCAACTGACAGAGGCATTGAAGAGGAGGAATTGCCAGCAAGGGATACTGAGAAGGATTTGTTGGAAAGGTACGATTATAGCCAGGAGAGGGTGGTATCACAGAGACCAAGAGAGAAAAGGGTCTCTAGGAGGAGGGGATGGTCGACTGTATCGAAGGCATCTGAGAGGTCAAGTAGGATCGGTATGGAGTAGTGGCCATTGCATTTAGCAGAGAGGAGGTCATTAGTAACCTTTGAGAGAGCAGTTTCTGTTGAATGTCGAGCGCGAAAGCCAGATTGCAGTGGGTCAAGCAAGGAGTTACAGTATAGGAAGAGGGTTAAGTGGTCGTATACTAGTCTTTCTAGCAATTTTGATGCTAGTGGAAGTAGTGATAAAATTCTGGGGTCTGCTGGCTGAATATATATAATTCTGGGGTCTGTTGGTTGGATAAATATAATTCTTGGGTCTGTGCTGGCTGGATATATATAATTCCGAGGACTGTGCTGGCTGGATATATATAATTATCTATGCTACTGGGTATATCAAATTCTGGGGTCTGCTGGCTGGATATATATAATTCTGGGGTCTGCTGGTTGGATATATAGTTCTGGGGTCTATGCTGGCTGGATATATAATTCTGCGGTCTGTGCTGGCTGGGTATATATAATTCTGGGGACTGTGCGGGCTGGATATATATAATTCTGGAGTCTGCTGGCTATATATATATAATTAACCCCGTATGGTGACAAACTGCTCACTTACACCCGTTTTGTTGATATTATCGTTGTTTGGAAGGGGACTACGGACTCCCTGGATAGGATGGTCAACATCATCAACAAACTTCCAACACCCATTAAAGTTACCAGTAACAGACATACGCAAAGGATTTGCTTCTTAGATGTACAGGTCATTCGGGAAGGACGAAAATTGGGTTTCACACTGTACCAAGAGGAAACCGATAGAAACTCGCTATTGGCAAGCAGCTTTCATCCTAAGCATTTAAAAAACTCTCTACCCATCTCTCAGTACCTGAGAGTTCTGTGGTACAACTCTGATCCACAACGATGCGAAATACAGCTTACTGAAATGACCAATAAATTGTTACAAAGACGATACTACATTGGTATTCTACAGAAAGCACTACAAAGAGCAAGGAATAGGTCAAAACACCCTAAAGATAATACATAATAAATGCTGGCTGGGTACATATAATTCTTGGGACTGTGCTGGCTGGATATATGCAATTCTAGGGTCTATACTGGCTGGATATATGTAATTCTTGGGTTTGTGCTGGCTGGATATAAAATTCTGGGGTCTGTGCTGGATATATAGGCTGTGCAGTGGGTAAATAGGGTTTCTGGCAATACGTTTCAATATTAACATAAACTGGATAGGCTTTCAGCAAAATCCAAACTTATTGGAAAGCGGTCACATGACTTTAAATAAAAGTATCGGTGAGTACTCAAAAGAGGTATCCAGCCCAGCTGCTAATAGAGCCACAAAAAGCAATTGTTGTGCGAGCTATTAACCTATTGCAACTCCCTATCACCAGTGTTCCATCATTTGATCAAGGCTGTAACCGAGTGAGACCTTCGTCACTGCCATCCCTTCTGCTGGCATGAAATTGGCTGTTCATTGCCAAAACAACACAATACATATGCGCCACACTACAAAATGCACAAGCAACATCACACTGACATGTCAGTGGTAATTGTCAGTGTGACGTTGCCAAGGCGTGGTGCACATGCACATTGTCTTGCTTTTTGTGTATGAGAAAGGAGCGTATAAGAGTTTGAGTTGAATTCTTGGTTGAATTCCCTCACTTTTTTCCCCAAGACTTGACCCCTGCCCCCAATAACCACACAGACACATTAATTCTGGACAGGGCATAGGCCACAGCTTTAAATAACAACATAGTATAACTTCACTTAATCCATACCTTGTAATTCTGACTCTACCACACTCGTCCTGCGGTAGGCAGCTACCACCAATTTTATAACCATGAGCTCATCGCCCCACCTAGATCAAGCGAGGGTCGTCTCCCCAGAACCCACCCGTAGGCGGCTTATCATTAACTGTTACCATTGCTGGCAAGGTATCTGCAGCTGTGACTTGAACATAAAGAACCACCACGGGTGGGCGGGAATCGTCTTGATGCAACGCTCACTCTGACTGACTCCACAAGGTAAGCCCCTCCCTCACAGGCACCTCATATACCTGGCGAGTGCTTGCTTCCATGACAATCAGCCCACAGAACAATTCCTGACTGTCCTGCACAGGCCAGCAGTCATGTTCCCCTTCCCTATAGGTCCAGGGGATTACTTTATTTGGTTGTAGTGTAGATTTTGAGGACTTTATGATAGGGGAGCAGCTAAAAATTCTTTCACACTGGGTTAAATTAGCACAGCAAATTCCTGCTTTAATAGTGCCTCAATAGATGGACCTTTTATGCTTACATAGATTTGTGAGAACAATAAAATGTGCTGCTAATGTGCCTTCTGGAGTCACTCTGTACCTTGCTACTCAAGTTAAAGAAAAGGTCCAAGGTGGGTTATAAACATTACAATAAGATTATATGGCATGCTAAGAGTTTGTTTCTAAAGTCAGATCAGTTATAGATTAATTAAATTTTTGTTAAAGGGTATTCAAAAGGTAGACATTTTTTAAAAGCTATTCCTGGGGTTTGGGTCGAAATCCCTACAACCAGGTTCCCTAATGCCAAATTCCCGATGGCCAACTTTCCTACACAGACAACTCCCTGATGACCAACTTCTCTACACAGACAACTCCCTGACGGCCAGCTTCCCTACACAGACAACTCCCTGATGGCCAACTTCCCTACACAGACAATTCCCTGATGGCCAACTTCCAGACATCCAAAATCCCAGCGGCTAACACTAACCCTACTCCCTAACCCCCTAAACCTAGCCCATACCCCCTAACCCTAACCCCCTAAACCTAGCCCTAGCTCTAACCGCCCCAAACCTAGCCCTAACCCTAACCCCCTAAATCTAGCCCTAACCCCCTAAACCTAGCCCAAACCCTAACCCCCTAAACCTAGCCCTAACCCTAACCCCCTACACCTAGCCCTAACCCCCTTAAACCTAGGTTTAGGGTGTTAGTATTAGGGTTAGCCGCTGGGATTATGGGAGTCTGAAAGTTGGCTATGTAGGGAATTTGGTATGTCCAGCACTTGTTCTGTCTGGAAGTTGGCCATCAGGATGTTGGCATTAGGGAACCTGGCTGTAGGGATTTTGTCCATCACCCTTTATAAAGTGGTGTTTCAATTAATTTGCTGCAGATGATTATTTTGTGTATGTATACTGCATTACACTTCAAATTATGTTTTGTACCATAGTTTCACTCAGTTTTCCTAATGCATAATACACAGAAGTATCTTACAGTATTTTAACCGTTTGCCTGTGGGATTCTCTTTGTTCGAGCAGTGGATTTATCTAAAATTACTTTTATTATTCCATGACATGGAAAGCATAAAGCAGCAAGCTATTCATAAGCATCTCTGGACACAGGACATAAAAGTAAAGATTAAAGGTTTAGATTTAAGATGAGTCTAAATAATTGCCTTCCAATCTTGTTTAGTCACACAATACAAATAATTATGTTACAGAGACCAAAGAAAGTGCTTTGCCTTCTAAAGCTTTGAAACATTCTTCCATGCATATGTACTGCCATGTGTAGATGACCAAATATTTGCAATTTTAAAAATAGTCCAGATGATTATAGGGCCAAACATTTCAGTCCATCTTTTGCTAATTGTATATTTGAATTTTTTTTTCATAATTTCCTTTTTATTTGTTGCTTCTAAAATAATTTGACTATAGTAATTTCTTAATCACTTTATAATGTTGGTTCTTTTGTTTCTTTTTTATATGCTCGCTCTCTCTATACTCATCACTATCATTCTTTCTTCTATTTTCTATTAAGTATATCTTTTAACCTTTGAAAAATGGCCATTGATTATTAAAGCTAATCTTAATTTTTTTATATTTCTTGTGTATTTGGTTTATATTGCCAGAATAAAATCTGAAAGAAAAAAGATAATTGTTTCATCCAAGTTTTCAATAGAGATTCCAATTGAGTTGCCAGTAGACATATGCACAGAACTAAATTTTGGTCAAACCCAGCCATTAAATTAATGCTGGAGCCATGATGCTTAACAGTTTCACTCTTTATCTTAAATGAACACTGTAGGCATCATGACCATGTTACCAGTCAATGTAATTTGAGTGATCACAGCACTTCACTGAGCATCCACCACCTTTCCATCCCCCTCTAGGATAACACCTAAGAGTGCAGGGGCTTAGCTCCTCATAGAAGCTCAAATTAATGAAAGCCAACCTGAGGTATAGGGATTGGAACCAGTAAGCATGGCCATTACGGAACCCACCTCTCTCACTCCAAACCACTGGAATGGCTGGACAGTCACTGAATTCTCCAGTCCCCCCATGGCCATGTGGCATGCTGCTTGCTTGGAGAGCTAGTGTTGTGCTGAATGCAATATACAGTAGATTTTAAAAAAGTCTAAAGGGTTAAAATGAGAAGTAGGGTGCAAAGGTGGTCAGGAGGGGTAAATCTATCAATTTCTCCCTTTTTATCCCTGCAATGTCCCTTTTAATGTCTCAAGCACCTATTCCGACCGAGCCGTCAGTCCTCAAGCACAGTTTCATTAAGGGGTTAAGAAACATATAAAATGTTAAAGACTCAATATATTATTTATATAAACTTATTAGACTGAAAAGATGGCAATACAATTTATTTTTCTGCTCATACCATGTTGCAGCTAGTAATGAATTAGCACTGTATATGATATTTTCATTATTATATTTACAATCTATTTTTAAATCATAATGCAGTGCTTACTAAAATAGTTCTTCTATTTTGTAATGTAAAATGATTTGCCTTTATTTCCAGCTGTTATGACAGTTCACGAAGACTTTTTCTTGTATAAAACTGGGATCTACACGCACACAGATGTGGCTGAAAGTAAATCAGAAAGACATAAGATGAAGGGCATTCATTCTGTCAAAATAGTTGGGTGAGTGTGAATTATTGATTAGGTTTCAATAACATAAAAGTTTGCATGATTTGAATTTATTTTATCATTTTTAATAATTGCTTAGAAACAAGGTGGGGGGGGGGACAAGAAACATAGAAACATAGAAAAATGTTGGCAGATAAGAACCTTTCGGCCCATCTAGTCTGCTCAATTACATGGATACTTTACCTGGATTTATCGTTTATTTAGGATAGCCTTATGCCTATCCCATGCCTGCTTAAATTCAATCACTGTTTTGGCCTCTACCACTTCAACTGGAAGAAGGATTGATTACT